>JAWNLW010000340.1:2517500-3155000 GCA_035042075.1 Drosophila macrospina
GCTGGCAACCTGCAACTGGCAACTGGCAACTGGCAACAGTGGCAAATGAAATATTTACACGCGGCTGCAATGCGATGTGGCGTTTAAAATCGCGACTCGGAACTCGGGAGCAGCAGCTGTCGTCATAATCATACGCGAGCAGCAGTTGCAGTGCCCCATTCTCTTCCCCCCATTTGCGCCTGCATGCCACATTTTGTTGCAATTGCCAAGTCGGCAATAGACCCAAGTTGTTGTTGTTGTTGTTGCGGCTGGTGTCGGCAGTGTCAGCTGTGAACAGGCAGGTAAAGCTTGCACCGTGGCAGCTTGCAACGTGCAACGTGCACCGTGCTGCATGCAACGATTGCAGCGTTTAAAGCGTCGTCTAAATTATTCAGCAGAGGCAAAGCACTTGATGTCCTAATGGTGTTTACATGCCCGCCTATAATGCCGTGAATGGCAGCGATAATGCATTTAAGAGTCGCTCTCCATGTGGCAAGTGTTGCACGGCACAAAGCGACTGCCGCAGTGTAGTAATTCCAATTCTCTATCTCTCTGCTCGTGGGCAATTTTTGATTAGACTGTGTACACCATATATCCTATAACATGTAGCGAGTAATGAGTAGCGAGTAATGAGTAGCGAGTAATGAGATAGCAAGTAATGATTAACGAGTAATAATTAACGAGTAGCGGATAATGAGCAGCAATCAATGATTAACGAGTGACGAGTAGTTAGTAACAACTACCAAGTAGCGTGTAACGAGTAGCGAGTAATGAGTAGCGAGTAATGAATGGTAAGTAATGAGAAAGAAAGTAATGATTGACGAGTAATAAGAAACGAGTAGTGGGTAATGAGTAACGAGCAATGATGAACGAGTGACGACTAGTGAGTAACAACTATCAAGTAGCGTGTAACGAGTAGCGAGTAATGAGTAACGAGTAATGAGAAGCGAGTAATGAGTAGCGAGTAATGATGAACGAGTGACGAGTAGTGAGAACAACTGTCAAATAGCGCGTAATGAGTAGCGAGTAATGAGTGGTGAGTGGTGAGTAATGAGAAAGCAAGTAGTGATTAACGAGTAGTAAGAAACGAGTTGTGGGTAATGAGTTGCGAGCAATTCCGAACGAGTGACGAGTAATGAGTAATAACTATCAAGTAGCGGGTATCGAGTGGCGAGTAATGAGTAGCGAGTAATGAGTGGTGAGTGATGAGTAATGAGATAGCAAGTAATGCTTAACGAGTAATAAGAAACGAGTAGTGGGTAATGAGTAGTGAGCAATGATGAACTTATGACGAGTAGTGAGTAGCAACTATAAAGTAGCGCATAACGAGTAGCGAGTAATGATCAGTGAGTAATGAGTAGAGAGTAACGAATAGCGAAAAGCAAGTAGCAAGTAACGAGTAATGATCTTTTGCTACTTTAGCAGGCTGATTACTATTGCGAGTTAAGGAAAGGATGAAGCATAATGAGTACGTAGGGGAGCAAAAACAGCAAAGAATATCGAGAAATACTGACGTGACTAACTGTCGTGTTATGTAGATTAAGTAACATACCGAGTTTAAGTAGCAGAACTCGTTAATAAGTGACTAGTAGCTAGTAATTAGAGGAATGTATAAGCTCCCCAGTATTGATAAACACTCATAAAGTTGCATATGCTATTATGTAGAGGAATAACGGTAAGGTATTAAAAGTAACGAGTAGCGAGAATGCGACATAAGCGACGAGTTAATAGCTGGATTAATAGAAAGCTAATCAAATGCTGACATCGCAACGTCAATTAAGCACTAAAAGGTCATCATGCAAATTGACCGACATAGTTGAGGGCGATAGGAAGAGCAGGTAGTGGAAAATGGGAGGGGGATGGAGGTAGGGAGGGAAAAGGGTTAGGAATGTGGCACTGAATAGCCCATCAAAGTCAAGCATTTAATTGCAGTTAACAACATGAAGCGCAATTATAATGAGAGGCAAAAACAGAGAGGGAGAGAGATAGAGAGAGAGAGAGAAAGAAAGAGAGAGAGTTGAAGATGGTGAGTGAGAGCATAAGTGAGAGAAAGAGAGAGAATGAAAGGTAGAGAAAGAAAGAGTACACAAAGCAAGATCAACTGTCAAGATCGTGTGCACCTTTGAACTGATGCCACAAGCAATTAGCCAGCACTTTGTCAACAGTAACATAAATTGTTGGCAAGCAGCTTAGTTAGTTACATTGTTAGTCAGTTAGTTTAACTAAGCATAAGCGCATATGCTGTGTCTCTTATGTGTGTGTGTGTGTGTGTGTGTGTGAAGGAAAGCAGCAAAGGGCGACTCACTCGCATGCTCGTCGACTTTCACTGGCATCAACTTTGCCCTCCGATATTACGAGCCTCGGGTCTATTCAATTTAAGTTTTGTCAAAGAGACTACCACGGTGGCTAAAGAAGTAATAAATTTCGCCTGGGAGCTGTCAAAGGTCGTTGTCGTTGTTGCAGTCGTTGTTGTTGTTGTTGGAGTCGTTGTTGTTGTTGTTGTTGCATGCACACAAATTCTAATAAAAAGCCAAACGAAAGTAAAGTAAACAACATTTGGCCTCAAACTAAAACTGAGAGCGAGAGAGATTAAAGACAGCGAGGATGACAGAGAGTGAGAGAGAGAGAGAGAGAGAGAGAGAGACAGAGAGAGAGAGAGAGATAGCAGACAGAGAGTTAAGACAGAACGAGGCAGCATAACTCCAATCGTGGCTTGTGGTTAGTGTTGACAACTTTGACTCTTTGCCTGACGGCAGCAACTCTATAAACAGCAATTTCAACTCTCGCTCGCTCTAAGCAACTGCATTTCTGCAGCTAGAGATGGCAGCGTGACTCAGCACGAATATGACAAAATACTCGTTTAAACTTAATTCATATTGATTTGTTATTTATGAGATTTTCTCCTATTGGAATTCAATAACTATAGAGCTTACTTATCAAGAGAGGGTAAAGGTTATTAGAGCACTGCTAGACACAACACGAGACTCACGACCTTTCCCTTTTCAACTCTCGACTATTATTTTCCAATTCCGAATTGTTATGCTAATTCTGTTTCTATTTCTATTTCAATTTCTATTTCTATTTCTATTTCCATTTCTATTTCTATAAACATGACACGACTTGTCGCATGCTTGTCGAGTCGTGTCATGTTTCATATTCTGCTGATCAGTTTGCCCCCTTCTTACACCCTCATTCAATGGAATCACTTTTTCAAATGCTCGACATGTTAAAACTTGCTAGGACATGTTTAAAGCCATGTCAGGTGTGTTTAAATCTTAACAATATGTCTCAGACCTTGTTTAGTCGTGTTAAAACATTTAAAGTCGTGTTGAGGCGTATTGAAAGTCGTGCTTAGAGTCGTGTTCAGTCATGTTAAGTCTATTTAAATTGTGTTCAATTCTATTTTGTTTGGTAGTATCACTTAATATCATATAAAGAAGTGCTACAAGTTATGCTATAGATCATATAAATTAGTTTGAAATAATATTAAGCATATCAAGTTGCATTATACATGCATTTGTCTTAAGGTTGCTGTAACGAACATGCACGAGCACGCACAGCTGCCATTGGTAACAGTAAATTATAGCTTTAACCTCACTTAACTCGTGTCACGAACGCTTCGCGCAGTCATCGCAAATGCGCCTAACATACAAACATATTGGGAGCAGTACTTCAAATGTTTTGACGGGCACTGGGAAATGTGGGGGAGTTGTGGGGCAGAAGAGACTGGGACGGGTGCGTTGAAGAGAGCGGTGAGTGGCAAGGGGGACTTATGGTAGTTGCAACAGCTGCAACAGCTGCAACAAGGCAATAGCAACGTAAAGCAGCGCATGCAACATTTCACAAAAATTGATTCCGTGCGATTGCGATGATTGCCGCAAGTGCAGCTGCAATGCAAACGTGCCGCAAACGGTGGCAGAAAGATAGCGGAAGGCAATGAAGGGCACAGGGTGACACGGAGAGAGAGAGAGAGAGAGAGAGTGTGAGAGAGAGAGAGAGAGAAGTAACGGGGACAGTTACACAGAGCTAACCAGCGACCATGCTTAACATTCTCACAAACCTCTGCACTTCCCCGCCCACCACAACACCCTACACTCTTACACTCTCCATAGGCACCCACGCCCTGCCATACTGCAGCTATACCCCCCCACCCCCCTGCATTCCCCGCTCTGTTTCCTTCACGGAAACCACTCAACCATCGATCAAAACTTGCAAAACGTCGCTCATAACAAAACGAAATTGAGCGTAGATTTTCCCCCGTTGATTTTCATTCTTTTCACTTTTCTCTATACGCCCACACTCAGCTTGTGGGCGTGGCAAGGCGGAGGGAGCATAGCGGGTGTGAAGGAAGTGGTAAAAGGGGGGCAGGTGGGGAGGACAGAGCCCGCTGCGGGTGTTTCACTGGCGAAATTTGTTGCAATATTCGCAATTTGAATTGGAAATATGCTGCAGGCGTTGCATGTTTGCGTAAGTGCCACATTGCTACTGTGCCGCTGCCTCAGCACGTGTGTGCCAGCCTCTGTCTGTCTGTGCATCACTCTCTCTCTCTCTCCCCTCTCTCTCTCTCTCTCTTTCTCTCTCTGTGTGCATCTGCATATATCAAGATAAGCGACATTTAACGCATTTGCCACACGCTTTTCACGATGCATAAGTGCCCCCCCTTTCCCGCTCTCTTCCTCACTCTCCCTCTCCCACTCCCTCTCCCACTCTTTCTCTGAGTATTTAGTGCAAGCAGGAATGTCAAGTTTGAAGCTTGTTACTCTACTTGCCACAGCTGATGACAATTTGCCCCACATGCAACAAAAACACACACAAACACAAACAAAAAACTAACAATTCATGTTGCAGCGCGAGGCAAGAGCAAGAGGCAAATTGAAATGAAATGAAATATTTTCAGTTAGAATGGAAAATTCCAGATGTGATTGAGAGTTATTTTTTCATTTCATTTCATTTCATTTTTTTTTCTTTTTTTTTTTGCATTCCCACAGTGGACAGTATAAATAACAGATTAACAGTGAAACGTCGATAACTTGAATTTGCTGCCACACTCCCGAAAGCTCAATATGAACTGCAAGATATTGGAGTTTTCATTTCCATATAAATTCTATAAGCTCTCGATGGTTTATATTAAGCATGTTTTACTGTACTTGCAACATTTAAATTGCTCTCCATGTAGAGTAGAATATCGAATGGTTTTTGATTTTTGGAGCAAATGGTTTTGGCAACGGAGATAGATATTGGCTCAAGTTTAAGGCGCATTTTATATCAATTGTTATCGATAACATGCAAATCTAAATAAATTATCATTGTTTTCAATTAAAATTATATATCGATAAGCTGTATTCAATATAGTCACATGAGCCTACTACTACACAGCAGTTTGTTATGCTCGATAACAATCGATATATATACACATAGACATATCGTAACGATAATCAACTATTAATTCTTTTCTATTGATAAGCGATTAATTCTTAGCGACTTCAATTTTCTCACACTCCTACTAAGGCAATCTCATAAATATATTAAGTATTCAAAATTTCGAAATATTCGATAACGAACAAGTTGCAAATAGTTGAAACAATTATATATTTATGCATGCATATTATTAACTAAAATACAATTGACTAAAACTTTTTGTTCTCGTCAAAATAAACTTGCAATCAACTTGCTAAATAAATAGTTAGTTATATTCGATAACCTGCGATAACATTACCAGCTAAGTCACTGCAATTTATAAATAGTATTACAATATTTCCGATTAATCTGCTTAATTGCACGCAAGTGCATTTACTATACTCAGCATATCGATACAATCAACATGAATCGATAACATCAAGAGCAAAACCGTTGCTCCCTTGAAAACTGGTACGTTATTATCGATATTTAAAAGATTATTATTGTTAAAAATATCCTATCGAATGTGACTCTTTTGATTATTCCCAGTAAGTTATCGAATAAGTGGGGACATGCAACTAACTTAATATCATGTCAGATAAAAAATAAGAGCATTTCCATGACATTTTCCATTTCCCATGCACATATGTACGCAACTGATTTTTCCATAAGTGGCAGCATTGCCACACCCATTTGCAACACTTGACACACACCCACACACACACACACACACACACACACACACATAAGCACTCGTATATATAAATGGGGACGCAAACGCAGTTATCGTTATAAGCTGTCGAATCGCAAGCACTCGATTACTCGATTACATGCCAAATGCAATTTCAATAAGTTCTGTCAAGCGTTTTTGCCCATAGACCCAAAGTTGAAGTTGTTATCTGCGTTTTCCTTTCTTTCTCACTCGCTGCCTCCTACCCTCTCCCTCTCCCTCTCCCTTTCTCACTTTCTCTCCCTCTCTCTCTGTCACTGTCTCTGCCACTCTTTCTTTCTGTTGCAAATGTAATTGTTGCACACACACTCCACACTCACACACATGTGGGCTCGTTTTGTTGGCCTTCGGTTGCTGCGGCTTCAGTGCTGTTTGCATAACTCATACGCCGCGTATGACAGACGCGCATTTTGTGTTGCATTGTCCTGGCAATTGGCGGCAGCTGCTGTCAGCGAGTTCTTCTTAAAATGCACCCACATCAGCCACATAAACATGTTGGCATTGCTCTTGACATGTTGCCCACCCGCATCTACCTGCCACTTACCGCTTGCCACCTGTCTATCCTCTTACCTGTCTCTCTCTCCCTCTCGCTCTCTCCCTCTCTCTCTCTCTCTCTGTCTGGGCACCACAAGCCTATAGAAGTATAACCGCTTTGCGGCATTATATGTAACAAACAGTACGAAGCAACTGCGATCGTAGAAAACTATACTTAAATGTTGATATTGAGACATTTTAACAGCAGACAGTGTATGCCGTGGAAGGTTAACTATATCATGTATCATAGATGCTATGAAAAACTTTGTGGTTTCTTCAGATATCTGAACCAATCTCACAGCTTAAGCACGCAATATTGCCTTGTATATGCTGACAATATCTATACTATATGCCATAGGAATAATCAGTTGTAATTAGGTATAGTATGGAATATTTTTCTTTTTAGACTCTGCACTTAAAAAGTACATAGTCTACTAAGTCTGACGAAAGCGAAATGTGCATAATAGGCAGAAGGAGACGTGGCAGACCCTACAATGTATATATATTCTTTATCAGCATCAACAGCCGAGATGATATGTCATGTCCGTCTGTCTATCTGTCTGTCTGTATGTATGTCTATCTATCTGTCTGTCTATCTATCTATCTATCTGTCTGTCCATCTGTCTGTCTGTCTATCTATCTGTCTGTCTGTCTATCTTTCTGTCTGCCTGTCTGTCTGACTGTCTGTCTGTCTGTCTGTCTGTCTATCAATCTGTCTATCTGTCTGTCTGTCTGTCTGTCTGTATGTCTGTCTATCTGTCTGTCTCTCTGTCCGTCCGAATGAACACTTAGATCTCGGAGACCAGTAACCAAACTTAGTAACAACACTCGTATAATAATAATAATTAATACTTACTAATTAATTTCCCGATTAGATTGAGATTGACTGTAGCCTTGCGGCTTGTTTATAAATATTTCAATAAATATATATTTTTTTAGTTAAAAATATTGAAAATAAATTACAAAATAAATGTTTGTTGCAATTGAAATGATTGATTAACAAGTATCTCTCTGTTGAGCTCGCTTGACTGTAGCGTTCTTTATCTCTCTCTTTCTTTCTCTTTATCTCTCTCTCTCTCTCTCTATCTCGCTCTCTCCTTCCCGGAATCTGTCTATATGTTCTCCCTGCTCATTCTCATCGCAGCGCATAAATCAAGCGGATTTCATTATGCCTCGTAATTAAAACTGCTCAGCCTGATGTGGGCATCGCAGTTGAACTTGTCGTTGGCTGTTGACGTTGATGCGGTCGTGTCTGCAGCGCCGGTAAATGGCTTTTAATATTCACTCGCCATTCGCAGCTCGCCATTCGCTGCTCGCCATTCGCCATTTGCCATTTGCCGCCCGCCTTCATTATTATTTTTATTGCTCCGGCGAGCATTTAAAATAATGAAACACAACAACTTGCCGCCTTTTTGCCAAGTGCACTGGCACCGCAACTCGTTTTATTACGGCCACCGGGTCAAAGAGTGCAAAGAAAAGTGTGGAAAAGTGTGGAAAAGCGTGTGGGAAATATGAACATCATAAAAATGCTGCTCTCCTTACATTTTCGTCCTGTTTTTGTGGCCGATTTTTCGGTAAAGCAGTTGACTCAAATGTGACCACTGTGTTGAGGCAACAGGATAAGAGCAGATGACAGCATTCACTTGACTGCGTTAACTGGACGCGATGCCCACAATGGCCAAGAGGCAGAAGCAGCGTGCTACACACGCATACAGTGAGTGCAAAAAGGCCAACAACCAACCGGTGGCAGCAGCAGCGACAGTGCGATAAAAATATTGAAATCAAATTTGAGGAATGATGAATTCTGTGGCACTTGTAGGGAAGGGAGGGAAGCGTGTGGCAATGGCGAGGGAAAATTGTAGAGAAATGAAGAGAAAATGCAGAGAAAAGGGAAGATAGGGGAAATGGGGAAGTAGTGAGAAGGAAATACAGATGGAAAGAGTCAGGAGTTGAGCAGTGGCAAGAGAGGGAGAGGAAGGAGAGAAAATATGTGAAAGAAATGAATTGACAAACAGAAGCAGAGAGTAAGGAGATGAGGCAGCAAGAGTGGCAGCTCCCACTGTGGTGTAGAGTTGGAAGAGAGAGAGAGAGAAAGAGAGAGATAGGGCGAAATACTGCAAGATAGATAGAGAAGGAAATAGACAGTGAAACAATTGATCAATCAGCGAACGAGATACAAAAAGTGAGAGAGCAACCTGACAGAAAAGAGAGAGAGAGAGAGAGACAGAGAGAGGGAGAAGTAGTGATACATAATGTAGCAAGCAGATTAAAGCGACATCAAGAAACAACAACAGTTATCTTTACAAAACACTAGACAGAAAGAAAGAGAGAGAGAGGGGAATACAAACAGTAAGTGAGAGAGTTAAACTCTAGTCACAAGAAGAGAGAGAGAGAGAGAGAGAGGGAGAGAGATAGGGCAAAATACTGCAAGATAGATAGAGAAAGAAATAGACAGTGGAACAATTGATCAATCAGCGAAAGATATATAAAAAGTGAGAGAGCAACCTGACAGAAAGAAAGAGAAAGAGAGAGAGAGAGAGAGGGAGAAGTAGTGATACATAATGCAGCAAGCAGATTGAAGCGACATCAAGAAACAACAACAATTATCTTTACAAAACACTAGCGCCATCTAGCATTCAAGTCTTGCAAAATATTTGCGTTATCTGAGAACAGCTTACAGGGTAACCCATAGTTGTTCTCACTCGTTAACAAAGTACAATAAAGGGCAATCAAAATCTACTTTGAGCGCACTTCGATTTTGCAGATGCAGTTAAAGCGCCACTCTTGTAAGCGAATGCGCTGGCAAGTGTTATTCATAGCGAGTGTTGACTGTCCGGTCGATTTGCAGCATGGTTATAAACGCATATAACATATACTTGTGTAGTTTTGGGTTAATAACATTATCAATGTCATCGGGCTATCTTTCTGCTGGGTCGCTTCACTCTCGACAACTTTTGCATGCACTTGTGTGTGTGGTTGTGTGTGTGTGAGTGTGTGTGTAGGTGTGGGTGAGTGTGTGTGTGTGTGTGTGTATTGTAATGTTCTTCCTCGACCTATGGGCGATATGCGTGCATGTGTGTGTGAGAGTGTGTAAAACTGTATAAAACTTTTCCAATTTGTCCTTTGTGCATGTCTTTCGAGTGTAACGAGCAACGCTGTGAGACGACAACAACAACAACAATGACGGCAACAAAAATAGCATTGGCAACGGCCAGCAAAGAAAATTAAAATACAATTCGTCTGCATATTTATGGCGCTGAGTGTAGCATAAGAGAACAACAACAACAACAAGAACAACAACAACCGTAAAAAGTTGCCGCTAACGCGCAACAGAAAAACATTTGTTGGACAGGCGAAGCAGAGGAAGATGGAGAGAGAGAGAGAGAGAGAGAGAGAGAGAGAGAGAGAGAGATGAGAGAGAGTGAGAGAGAGTGGGAGTGGGAGAAGGGCAAGCATAGGGCAAAAGAAGCAGCGAAAATTGCGAGAAAATTATGCAGAATGGCAACGTGTGGCACAAATAAACCAGACGAGAGAAAATTCTCGCACGCGACGACGACAACAAAAAGCAAGTGCCCCAGAGTTTTTCGAGTGGAGCGCGCCAGAGCAACAACAACAGCAACAACAACAACGACAGACAGGAGCTGCGGTACAACTATCACAGCTTCCGCTTTATCAACACCCCGAACTTCCGCTGCAGACGGCAGCAGGTCAAAGTGGGGAGGCAAAGTTAAAGCGAGCACAAGAACGGGAACCTGGAGGGGGAGCGCTAGCGATTCGCAGATTGTAAAAAAAAAACAAAAAGAAGAGGGGAAGGGGGTCTAGAGAATACTCAACAAAAAGTGCAGAGAACCCAGCGGACATTGTCGCCGCTGCTGCAGTTGCGCCCGGCACAACGCGGCGTATGAGTAACTTTTTGTTATTTCGGCATTTTTCATTTATTGTTGCTCGCGCTCGCTTGCAACACAATCTTTTGCCGCAGTTTTGTGCCACGGGCCATTGAACTCGCGCCAGCCCCATAACGGGGATTTTGTGAGCGAAATTGATAGACAACGAAGCGCAAGCGAAAGAGAAAGAGAAAGAGAAAACAAAAGACACATTACGCATACGCAGCGTTGAGCGTACGCCAAACAAAAAAAAAACTTGGCTTATTGCTGGCCATAAAAAGAAGCGGCCAAAAGAATCGTAATATATATATATATATCTCTCTCTAAATGAATGAACATAAATTAAAAGCATAGAATTCTCATTACGCATACGCAGCGTTGCGCTGAATGCCAAAAATAATGTAATGAGTTTTCCACATAAAATAAATACAATAAAAAATTAAACTGAAATTAGAGAAGAATATATAATTCTGAAAAAGATATATATGAAATCAAAATAAATATAAAATTTAAAAAGTAAATAAATAAATAATACTAATTAACTTGATGATTGGATAAGCGGAAACAAAATCATGAATGAAAAATACAAAAATAATCAAATGAAAATTTAATTAAATTAAATATAAATAAGTTGCAGCTGCAGTTATAACGATAATTAAATAAGTAATTTAATTAAAATGAGAGCAAGAGCAAAGCAAATATAAAGCAGAAGAGAGAATGAGAGACTCGCGATATTTGCAACGTTGAATTGACTTAAATTTTTTGGTCGCAAAATTAGAAATATCATGCTAAACGTTCCGGCCAAAGCACGCGGTCATAAAGATAACAGCGTGCGGTTATAGCCAGCGGTTGTCCCAGCGAGTCAACGAAGAGCGATACAAAGTGCCAGAGAGGGGAGAGAGGGAGAGAGAGGGTGAGAACGAGAGAAAGCAGGAGTTGTGGTGCGAGTGTGGGAGCCACAAAACCGCACAAACCGCGAACAGCCTCAACACAGTTGGTATGCGGGCTGCATTGGCCAGCGCTGGCGTTGATGTTGCTAATAATTTTGCAGCGGCCTTCAAGCGCGCTCTCTCTCTCCCTCTCTCTCTCACACTCTCTCTCTCTGTCTCTCTACGAGCCGTAAGTACGCCATGGGCTATGCCTCAGTCCGATTACATTCCACGGGCTACTGGCAAAAGCGGTCTATGGACTACTGGGAAGGCATTTTACGTGTATCAGAATCAGTGGACGCATAAATCAAAACAAGGAAGCTCCCATGCCGCATTGCCACTCCTGCCTGCTGCGGTAACGGCTACGGCTGCGGCTACAGCTACCCCAGTCATAGCTGCTACTGTTGCAGTTACTTCAACTCCATTTCCATGTAGCCCACCTTGCTATGCTCTCGGCCTTTTTGCAAATTTAATGCAAAAATAACAAATTTCATGTGAATTTTAATTTTAATTTTAATATTCTTTCAATAATATTTGCTCAACATTATAAAATGTAAGTCAAACATTGAAATCTGAGCATAAACCTACTTTGAGCTACATTTAAGCTGCAGTTAATACATTTTCTACAAATATTTGGCAACTATATAAGGAAAGTCTTTCTTCTTAGTGTTAATGCAAGTGTTTTATTCTAAGCAATGTAGATTTTTATGGATCATAAAGTGCACTGCACAAGATTATATAGGGAATAGCATAACAGGGACTGTTGCTTAAAACGACATTAAAATAACAATGTCAAGAAAAAAGTTATGTTTTTTTTATTTAATTTATATATTTCAAGAATTTTGTGAGTGCTCAAAAAATTAAGATTAGCTTTATGAAAACTAAGTAGATTTCCATCTCTAAATTTATCATTAGTTAGAATTCAATAAGATATAGATTTAGATTGCAATAAGTTCTTTCTTCGTTTCTTTTTATTGTTTATGTATTTATCGATAATTTCAAGCTGTCATAACTTGGCCACAACTAATAATGCTTAAAGTATTTGCTCAAATTTTCATCATTGAATTGAGGTGAAAATTTGAGCAAATACTTTAATCACATTAGCAATTGGTTTAGTTCTGCATTAAAAGTTGATTTAATCTCTAAACTGCATTTTTTCGATATTTTTTTCGATTATTATCCCATTAAAATTATTGCCGATGCTTTGAACTCTCATAATCAGTTGATGAGTGAGTAGATATACAAATAGTTAGTTAGATAAATGAAGAGATAGATGCAGACTTATAGATATAGATAGATGGACAGATAATAGAGAAACTGCAGATTGTCAGAATAAAATTTATTTCATATATTTTACAAATATTAAACAAACTATGAAGATAACTTCTTTTAAAATGTTCTTAAAATTCTTTAAACTTTTTATTTTATTGAGGTCTTTGCATCTTGTTCTTCCTTTGGCATACAAGATAGACCCAAAATTAAAGCATTTCCCATTCCTTCAGCTCTCAGCTGTTGATCTACATTTCAAATTTGCTTCTAAGCAAATCGAATTGTAAGTGTGACCAGTCAAGTTTTGGTGTCTTCTAGCTGTTCAATGGTCACACTGGCTCTTCTGTTAGCTATCATTAAAGCAATGAGCACATTCTAACTGCAGAGTGTTCCAATTAGCTGAGAACTTTAAACATTTGTTAATGCAAAGCAGACGAACACAGCTTTGTTAACTTTATCTTCAACTTTATCTGCTGACTGCTGCCACAATTGATGCATTACTGCAAATGATTGAAAATCGGAAAAAATCGGGAAGAATCGACGAAAATCAGAGAGTTTCCCAAAATCATAATCATATATTAAAACGAGCTTTGCAATATTGTCTTAGTCTTGTCTGTATTTGTTGTGTTATAGAGCGTAGTCAAAAGTACTTCTGCTACTTCCACTTTCTTACTTCTGACTTACACACATACACACATACACATACACACACATATATACACATAAGCTTATAACGGAGTCCATGGAAATATTTTGCAATTACGAAAAATGCAATCAGCATATATATTAATCTCTTTCCATGTAAGGTATTTAATATGCAGATGAAAATATGTGCTAACAGACAGTTATTAAATCACTTGAGTACCTCCCTATTCTTCCTGTCACCCTCCCTCTCCCTCTCCCACTCCCTCTCTTTCTCTCTCTCTCTCTCTCTTCTTTTTTCTCTCACAAAACACATCTTGTGCTTTGTTAAATGTTGCCGTTGCCGTTGCCATTGCCGTTGGCGTTTGCCTTTGCCTTTGCCTCTGTTGCTGCCTCTTACCCCATCTCTTTGCTGCCTCCTTCCGCAGCCCCTCCCCGCCCCTTGCAGCTGTCCAGCTGTCACAAATGCGCATTTTGGTGCATTTTTTATGGCGGCAGCAAGTGTACTTAAAATCTAACCAGAAGCACGGCACGTACTCGCAGTATTCCCCAACTGTGCCTGTCAGCTGCTGCAGCTTCTATTGCTGCCACTGCCACTGCCACTGCTACTGCTGCTGCTGTTGTGGCGCCAACTCCGCCGGATACAACGGGGCTGCGGCATGTGCCACAAAATATAAGCACAAGCGGCATTTGAAGCGATTTAACTAAAAGAGCGCGTCGAGGCCCCTTTCACTGACGAGCCCCACTCAGAATATGCAACTTGCAAAGAAATAACTACGTTGTCTGACTGAGAAATACCCTGTAATCAGTCATCGAGCACAGCCTAGCAATACGGAAGCATAAACTACTATAGTTACTAGAAAGAAAAGCTTTTAACATTTGCAGTTTTTCCCCAATTCAGTTTCGGTGACGCAAAGATACCCTGTAAAAAATTTTGCTAAGCCCAAAGCAAGACAAAATTAACGTTCTGCATTGTTTTAGTAGGAAAAGCCTTTAAATCAATATCTAACTAAGCGAATTCAGAGTGAACGACTCTTAGATACCCTGTAATAGTCGGTTTATACCCCATCACTTGCAAATGTCCGAATATAAAGTGTGGCAAGAGCAAAAACTGCTGCGGATGTAAATAACGTCTATCAAAATGAATAAATCAATAACTTTTAAGAGTCAAGCATCAACAGATACCCTGTACACTGTAATTGTGCACTCCATCAATTGTAGAATATGCTAGCAATTTATAAAGTTGCAACAGACAAAGTTAAAATCTGAAGAGCTACAGACGTCTGTAGTTTAGAGTGAACGACGGGTGTATACCCTGTAATTAGTTATTATGTTTATGGAATACATATAACTTTATATTATATTCATTATATTCACATTGGCAGAACATTATGAAAAAAATGATTTTGAATGGGCATGACTGACAGATACCCTGTACTAATAACAGACTAATAGAAACTATGTTCCGTGTCGTTTCATTATTGCGAAGCTTCTGCAGACAAAGATGGGACTTAAAAAGCCTTTCTCTAGTTGTTAAAGTTAACTACTGACAGATACCCTGTAGGTTTTCTAATAAATATATTATTTAATAAAAGAGCTTTTAGTAATTTCGTTAATAATTTGAGTAATTGTTTTATTTAATTGATTTAATAATCTTTTGTATTGCATAGAATTGTCTCAAAGCAGTTAGCAAGTGATGGGACCCAATCCCCCGTATGCTATAGGGTATAAAAAAATGATGTTGTTGATGGCTGTCGAGCGGGATGAAGATAAAGTCTTCGAGTTAAACGAAAGCAAAGCACATTTTGGCAAGCTGTAGGTAGAGAGCTAGGAACGAAGGTGCAGAGAATAGATAGCTAGGGGAAAGTTGAGACAGAGCGACAGAACGACAGAGAGGGTATGAGGGACTAGGGAATAGGGACGCGTTGCCTACAGCAAATCTTCATTAATTGCAGCCACAAATACGTGTAGCTCGACGATGGACTGCATATGTGAAAATGTTGCCAAAAAAAAGACAAGACAAAAAGAAAGCGAGAGAGAGAGAGAGAGGAGGGAGAGTGAGAAGAAGGAAATGGAGAAGAAGATGAAGCAAATGAAGATGGAGCAGGCGAAAGAGAGGGAGATGGAAGGAGCAGACATATAGGATAAGTAAATAAGGCTAACAAATCAATTTGAGGAGAGCAGAGAATGAGGCATTGCCTGGTTATAAATGCGGCAAATGTTTGTTTTCTGCTGTGTGTGTGTGAATGTGTGTGTGTGTGTGTGGAAAAACTGTGTGGAAACAGCTGGCAGTTGTTGTTGCAGCATGTGAAATCCTCTAACAAATGACTAGGCCATCTAGACCGACTCTCTCTCACTCACTGGGTGTGCGTGTGTGATTTGCCTGCATGATTTATGCACATTACGTTTAGACTGGCATCTGAGTGTTGTATAATGCAAAGCTACCCAATGCAGAAGCCAAAATAATGCGCTGCTATAATGCCAAACAATGACTTCAACTCGACTCTCACAGTTGATGTTGCAGCTGAAGTTGATGTTGAAATGTTGCAAGTTCGCCCAAACAGAGCAGCTGCAAAAAATTAAGTTGAGACTGTGACTGAGTCTTCGACTTTGAGTTCGGCCGACTTACGACTGAGCTGCCGTATTCTTTTGCATGCCACATTTTTTGATTGCCACACGTCGACAGAAATTGCTGGCATCATTCGTGCAACAACATTTGTTGTTCTTACATACACACAAAACAAACAAATGAACGGAAAAAGAAAATATCTTAAATTGATGAGCAGCTTTTAGGTTTGTCAAAGGCTGCTGCATGCAGCATGTGGCATGCAACATGCTGGCCTAATACGATTGTAATCTTTGCCGAACTCAACGTTTGCCTAAATCTATGGAAACTGACATTATTTTTTACGAATTTCCCCCTCTCAATATGAACTGTGGACTTCGATTTCCAGCAGCTGCCGCCTTTTGTGGCAGCCACAACTCGCTGCTGCATTGAAGTCGCCCTACACTCATCAAATATTTACCTTCAAATTGCACAACAATTGAATTATTCTTGCATTTAAATAAAGCAAAATGAGTTTGCTTAAAACAATTTGCTTAAATTTTAAAACATTTTCTCTTAAATTAAAAATAATAAATAGACAAATATTTTGCTAAATTCAAGCTCAATTTTCTTAAATAAAGTGTGCATTTTTATTAAATTTAAGCTAAATTTGTTCTTCCTTTAACTGTTGTTCAACTTTTGCACTTTAACGGAAATTTTAGAATATTATTATTTTTTTTTTTTAATTAAAATTAATTTTTGGTTGTTACAATTTCTCTAAAACTTTGGGGTAAACTACACATTTTAAAGAACTTAACATTAATTAATATTTTATTACATTTTTTTTATGTTTATTTTTTATATATTTTATTTTTCATTTTTAAATTTTTTTATTCTTTTATTATTAATATACCACATTTTGTTATATTTATTTCTATTATTATTTTATTTTTTGCAATTTTTAAAAGTTTTACAAAAATTAATAGTATATACTCCAAAGTTGTTTTCTTTTATATTTTATTTTTAATTATATTAAATTTTATATTCCACTTTGATTGACAATTACATTTTTTGACAATTTTGTTAAAAAATAATTTTTTTTTAAATTTTATATTCATTTTATTTTTTTTTTTTTTTTTTTAATGTGATAAATATATTTATTTAATTTTAATTTTGTAAATTATAGAAAAAGTTTCTTTTTTTAAGTGTAGTCTTATGAAGCCTCACTAAGCATAAGGATATGGATACGGATGCGGAAGACGCCATAGAGTCTGTGCGTTTGCGTGTGTGAGTGTGTGTGTGCGTCTGTGTGTGCGTGTGTGAGTGTATGTGTGAGTGTGTGTGTATCATTGTGTGTGCAAATCATTGATTGCCATCGATTGGAGCAGTCGTTAAAAATAGTTATGTCCAAATGTCTGAACCCAAATATGACCCCTGGAATGACCTCACTCCTCAGTGCGCCTCTTGGTCTGTCTTTGCTTTCTTCCCCATTTCTTCATCACTCCTCACACCAACTCATTTTCTCACTCCCCTACACAGCACACTCCTCTTCTAACATACGCCGAACATTCATATAAAAAAGTTTCCATTTGAGTTGGAACATTCTGTTGAAGATTTTATAGCTTGCCACCGAATGTTGCGCTTGATGATGATGATGGCGCTTATTACTTGCAGCATTTTGTGTGTTCGTCCGACGGCGACAAAAGAATTCATAATTTCACTTGCAACAATAAGCGAAACAGACAGAGAGACAGAGGGAGAGCGAGAGAGAGAGAGAGAGGTGTCGATGCCAACTGACAAAGACGCGACGTTGCCTTTGGGCTGACCAAAAGCAAATGGCACAAAAAACACTTAACAAGTTTATTGAAGCAGTTCAGCTGGGTGAGTGGACTGTGCTGTGGATTGAGGGGGAGGGGGAGGATGGGGGGTGGGGTACGGTCACATAAATAACTCAATGCGCGTTGAAAGTCGCGACTCGCGACTGACATAAATTTTAATGTCGCACTCGAAACGCACGAAAGGCGCTGACTGCGACAAAGACGAACGACAACAGCTGAATGTGGCACGGTGGCATGGTGGCATGGTGGCTTGGTGGCATGTTCGCATTGTATAGACGTACCAAGTTGTTAAATTCAACGGCAAAATGCCAAAATGTTGCGCACACACACACACACACACACACACACACACACACACACACACACACACACACACACACACACACACATACACAGAGTGACAGACAGAGCCTTAACTCGACCGTTAAGCGCATAAAGCGACCGCTTGCCTCGACCGCGTTTGCATTTGTGGTCCACCATTTGATCTGCCTTCCCTCTCATCCCTCCACCCTCCCCACCTTCCCCATTTTGGCCTCAACATTTGCCCAAAATCTCACCGAATCCCTGTGCCCATCATATCTGTCCTTGTTCCCGTCCAGTTGATGCCATAACAATCCCATTCCCATTCACAATCCGCATTTATCGCTGCATGGGCATTAAACTGTGACTGCCGTGACGTCGACTGCGACTGCGACTGCGGCAGCGGCAGCGGCAGCGACGTCGACGGCAACTGCGATTGCGATTGCGATTGTGAGTGCAACAGCAACAGCGTCCGCACATAATGGAAATAAATATACAAAATCGTAAAATTATAAAAAGAAGAAAAACCTAAAAATAAATATACACACACTCACACTCACACACACACTCACACATACATACAACAAAATCAACAGTGTGGCAACGTTGTTCCCCATCGTCGGTTGGGCAACGCGCCGTTCAATCAATTTGCAAAAGCGACAACAACAACAACAACAGCAACAACAACAACATTTGCGGGAAAATTCGCTGCATTTGCAGTTAAAAAAAAGAATAGAGCGGCATATGCATAAATAAATACCCTACGATTTGCCAAATGAATAATTTAATAGAACCTGAACTACAAAGTCTCCAAAGCCTCAAAAAAAAGCTGTCATAAATAATTGAAAACCATTTAAATCTCAATGTTGCAATGGATTTGTTATTAATTTTTTAAATATAAAAAATACTTTGTTCAATTATAAATTAACTGTCGCAATTTAAACTTCAGCAGATTTGTTAAAAGTTTATTTTTTTACATTAAAAAAATATTTTTGTTGATTATTAATTCATTGAATATTAATTAGATTAATTTGTAATCTATTTTATAATTAAATCAAAGTTAAATAATATTATTTAAGCTGTTTAATTACGTTAGGAAAAAATTATTCATTTAAAATAACATTGACATAAAAGGTTTTTACAAATTTCTTAAGCTTTTACTTCAAATTTTAAATAAATAATTATAAAGTATTATTAAAATATTTAAATTAAATTGTATTAAAATATATAATTTAAATAAAATGTGCAATATTTAATTCCTATTTAAAGTTATCAAATTAAATGTATATATAAATATTTATATTTTCAATATAGAAATATTAAAATATTTAATTTATATTGTATTAAAATATTTAAATGAAATTAAACATTCAATACGAAATTCTTATTTAAAGTAATTAACAGCTAATTTATAGAGCATACATAGTTAGCCAAGTTAGAGTATTCAAAGAGACCATTTAATATAGCTTTCAATTGAATCAGAACGGAAGCTCCCAAAGGCTTGATTACAGTGGCTTAAGCATTGTTTCATTTTAATTTAATTCAAACTCTAATTAAAATTAATAAAATATATGCTAAGAGTAGACGCATTAAATATAAATATTAAGTATACACATGAGCTAAATGCATTAAGTATACGCATTAAGTAAACTCAAATTATAATTGTTATGGAAGGGAACTGCAATTGCAGAGTATCACACAGTCGTTCTGCAAACAGTTGCCTATTTGAGAGCGCTGTTTGCGGCTTCAAAGCAGCTGTGACAACAGACAACTCAACAACTCAGTTAAAGCCATAAAAATATTAATAACGAGCAAAAACCCGGAACCAAAAAAAAATACATATATATGAAATAAAGAGGGGAAAATAACTAAAGTATACACAGAGAGAGAGAGAGAGAGAGAGAGAGAGGCAGAGATTTGCATTTTTAAGCTGATTTGTGTGGACAGTCGACAGTTTTGTGGCCGATAGTCATGATATGCATAGAGTTGTGCAGTGTCTGTTGATTGGTTAACTGTTTGGTGTGTTGCTCCTAATTAGACTAGGCAAAATTAGCAGAAACAACATTCAAATTGCATATGCATATGCATATGCATGTGTGTGTGTGCGTGTGTGTGTGTGTGTGAGTGTGTTTGGCCAAAAGCTGGTTGGCCAGACTGTGCATACAATATTAAATTAACTTATGCATTTTCAACTGCCAATTTGGCAGCACAAAAGTTGAGCGAAAACTCAATTTGAGCTTTTGGCCAGGCCAACAAAAGGTTGCAACTGCAGCAGCAGCCACAACAACAACAACAGCAACAACAACAACAACAACAATAACAGATGCTGCTGCTGCTTGGCTTGTGCTAATGTGGCAACTGCAGCGCATAAATCCATTAGGCTAATCAGAAAAATTGCAAAATATGTTGGCAAACTCTGGAGAACATGCAGCAAAATGGAGCCGTCGAGCTAAACAGGGTCAGAACGAGCTAATGTCCTGCATCGGCTGCATGGTCAATAGCCGGACTAAGCCACATAAAGCCGAGACATGCAAAGCAGTGGCAGTTTTTGGTATCGCCACTCGTACAATCCCCACCTTCCACCTTCCACCTTCCCCCTTTCACTTCCACTTCACTTCATACACGCCCTCTCTGCCACGACCCACTCAATTCCAATCTCAAACCCAATTCCAAACCCAATCCCAATCCCAATCCCAATCCCAAATGCCCATTCCAGTTACTATCAGAGATTCAGCGACGGCTTCCGCCGTCTCACTGAGCCGCACTAAGCCGACATTTAAGACTTTTCCATCATTTTATTTCATTTCATGTGCACCCGATTTTTCGTTTCCTCTCCTCGCCCGTTCTCTCCTCATCTCTCTCTCTCGCTCGCACTTACTATCTGCCTACTTTTTTTTTTTGAGAAATTGTTCAAGCACTTCGCTTTTAATCTTACAGTATTCAGCATGACAGTGGCAGCAACAGCAACGGCAACAGCAACAACAACAGCAACAACAACATGCACTTACAGCGCACAGTGGTGCAAACGCGTTGGTAAATTAAATAAATTCCAAATTTAATTTGCACAACTGTCTGTCTAACTGTCAATCCAGTAGCTGTCGCTTAGCTATTTCGAAATATAATTGCATTTTCACAATTGTTATAAAGCGGAAAAATGAACAAAGAAACTGGTCACCCTAAAGTTATTTTTGCACATTTGTTCTTTAAATGTAATAGTTTGAATTACAAATAGTTTATTTATTTCAAAACATAATTTCATTTTAATATTTGGGGATAAATTGAAAATTATGTGAGTAGATATGGTCACCCCAAAATTATTTGACGCGCTTAAATGTGCCCATAAAGCAAACTAGCCTAACAAGCAAACTAGTTTTAAAATAAAATCTCAATTTAATATTTGCAATAACTTTAAGTATAAAAAAAGAACATGGTCACCCTTAAAATATTTTTGCAAATATGCGCGCAATAGTTGAAATAGTTGTCTATTCTGCTTTTATGTATTGCAATGTATAATCTCAGTTTAATATTTGATATGAGGTTAAAAATAAGAAAAAGAATGGTCACCCTAAAATTATTTATCATGAGAAATATTTTCCTCAAAGAAATTACATTAACTAAGTTTATTTTAATTATTTGCATAATTTAACTCATAATTCAAATCAAGCTGAACATGGTAAGGGAATATGGTCAGCCTAATTGTTCGCTTCCACAATCATTATTGGGAAATGTTGCAATAGATGAAGTTTTTTTTGCAAAATCTAGAAAATGTTGAATAATTCTCAAAGGTTTAATAATAATAATTAGATTAGAAATTATTTTCTAAAATTTATATAAATTATAATAATTATTATAATAATTATCAAACTTTTCATAAATAATTAAAAAACAAGCTTAACATTGCATATTATGCCCAATTATAAGTAACTTTTGTGGTGCGCAAATAACAGAATCATAGTTCCTTTTAATTGCATGCAAATAGTGTTGGTGTCACTGTGCGCTGACATTGCCTTTTGCCTGACCATAGCTTTGGCTTCATCGAGCCTGCAGCGCAACAGAGGGAAGGTGCTACGTGGGGGGTGGGGGTGGGGACTGGGGAATCTCGAGGATTTTCAACAATTCGAGGCATTGACTCAGTTGAAACCAGCTCAGCCCAAGGCAATGTTGTGGGTGACTGTGTGAGTTTGAGGCACAAAGAAGGAGGGGGAGGGGGAAGGGGAAGGTAAGGGCATAGGCATATAAAAATTACATAAACCAAGATTAAGTAAGAAATTTCTACACATTGAAGCTCAAGCGGAAACGAAAATGAATATTGAAATTGGTTTGGCAGCTGTGCATGTGTTTTCCCTGTTCTTTAGCATTTTTTTTTACACAGTTTTAGTAGGTGCAGGGGCACAGCAGCAGCATGTGGTATCCACATGAAAGACTTACAAATGCGGCGCCATAACATATGCAACACACACACACACGTACACACACACAGCAGGCGTGCTGGCGGCATGCCGAGTCCAAAATAAAAAGATGCCCATATAATGCGAGTTTTCCCCGCAGAAAAATTGTGTGGCACCACAAAAGGCTGCCACACACACACACATACACACACACACACACACACACACACACACATATACACACAAATATCTGAAATAGGCTGGACACAAAGTCACCAACCAACAACAACAACAACAACAAGTTCCCTGCAAATGTCCAAAAATCTCAGGGCTCGAAATTTAGAAAAGTTGACGGTTAGAGTTGTCAGTCTCTCGTTAGGGAGGGCGGCAAAAGTGGGTGGGCAATGAAGATGAGGGGAAAGAAGTGGGTGCTTGGCATGTTAACATATTGCACTGCTGCTGCCGCTGGCACGCCCACAAAGCGCAGTGAGTGGGCGGCTGAAGTTTTGTCGAGAAATGTTTGATGCCAAAAAAAAACTAATGCTCATCTCGTTGGGCTTCCTCTTTGTTGTTGTTGTTGTTGTTGGTGTTGTTGTTGTTGGTGTTGCTGTGCACATTTTAATTATGAGACAGACTATAATGTAAGCTCAAGCAAAATGCTGGGGTTGTGTTATGGGCGTTGTGGGCGTGCTCTGTTGCATATACGGGCAGAGAGTCTGTCAATCATGCGGCAATATTGCAGTGAAGAACTCGAAAACTGAAACGTGGCAATGACAACGACCAAGGAAATGCAAGGAAGGGCAAAAAGAAGAAGCCACAAAAAGTGGCTAAAGATTTGGGGGTGGGGGCGTGAGAAAAGTGGGAGGAGACGGGCATGGCAGTGTCTCTGTCTGCGGGATGATTGTGAATTTGCCAACAAAATGACAGGTAAGCAGCATTAAAAATGTGAAATGATGCCTCCGGATAAGATCAGATGACAGCCATTCCGCTCTCCCTGTCTCCCTCTCTCTATCTCTCTCACTCACTCACTCTCTCACTCCCCCACTGCTTAATCTGCTGCTACTCCTGTGGCTGCAACTTCCACTCTTCTCTCTGTTGTGGCTCCTCTTGCTGCGGGTATACATTTTCTCGATTAGAATCTCTTTCGAGCTGTCGCTGACAACAAACCATGAGTCGTAATTTAATTAACGCCGTCACAACAACAACAGCAGCAACAACAACAACAACAACAACAATAACAACAACTACAACAAAACAACAGCCACAATCATCTGCTGGCTGTAACAAGCATTTATGGCCAGCATGGAAAATATAAATGAAAATAAGTGAAAAAAGCACTGCTTAACAGGCCGAAGTCGCAATGCTCTTACAATCGCTCAATTGTTAAATTTATTGAGCTAATCTATTCTAATATAATAAATTATATATTGTATAATTAAATTTTTAATTATAATAATTAAGTTCAACTTGAATTTGGCAAACTAATTCTAGAGTTGCTCGAACTTGAAGTTTTTGCATGCAGAAACTTAAACAGATTAATTTTATATACTAAATGTAATCGTAATTAATTTAAATAATATAATAAATTATATGTTGTATATATTCTATTATTATATTAAATGTATATATGTGAAACTTTGTGATTACTTGCATTGCTTACGTTTCAGCAAAATATATATACACTTTATTGTCGGGTTTCCACTAAAGTTAATCAGATTATGTAGAACATTTTAATGCCTAAATTTCATCTATTTTATCGATATAAACAACAATAGATAAATGACAACATATTGCTTCATTAGTCACTGATTTTAATTAATTAAGTTCAACTTGAATTTGGCAAACTAATTCTAAACTTGCTCGAACTTGAAGTTTTTGCATGCAGAAACTTAAACAGATTAATTCTATATACTAAATGAAATCGTAATTAGACAGATAAACAATTTAAATATAATATTTTATAAATATTATTTACATTGTTTTGATAAATGTTAATGTTAATGTAAATGTTTTATTTTTATTTTATTTTATTTTTATTTATTTAACGTCGACTAACAGCAGTCGACCCAAGTATAAAATCAAACTCGTATGATAATTAAATTAAAAATAATTACAAATGAAATTTAAGTGTAAAAAATGAGTTTCAAATTTAAGTTTAAAATAAGATTAATTTAAGTTTACATTTAAATTTAAATTTAAAATTTCAAATCTCATGTTATGTATAAATTATATTAATACTATTATTATTATTATTATTATTATTATTATTATTATTATTATTATTATTATTATTATTGTTGGATTTATATATAGCTGAAGCAATGGATAGAAAAGTGTCCATAAATGTAATCAAATTATTTTATACTTTTAAATTATTTAAATTATTTATTGTTGATTGCTTTAGTGAAGTTTTGATTGTTATTTCTGAATGATTAAGCTTAAACCAATAGAATGAAAATACTTATTTCGAAAAAGCTCTTCAATGATTTCCCCATTTAAAGCTGTTAATAGCAAAAGACTTCATAATTTCTAATTATCTACGCCTCTAAGAAAGCCACACACATCTAACAGTTGTCAGAACACATTGATTACGTTAATCAATAAAATAGTTAACATTATTAAACGCAACTTTTGATACAACATTCCTTTTTCACGAGTTGCAAACACATCTTCGTCCGTAAGTTACATATTGCATTAGAGTATCAGCATACCCTCTGGCAGATGTCTAATGAGAATGGAAATGGAAATGTGAATGCGAATGAGAATGAGAATGAGAACGATAATGGAATTGCGACAGCAGCAGGAACAGGTTTTGTTGTTATCTACACGGAAATATGTTACAAATATTTATAAGGCCAAATGGAATAGTATCCCTATTCCTAATTTCTAACCACACACCCACACACACACACACACTTCAGCTATAGCTATCGGCATTAAGTATGCATTTCAAGGTATCTAAACTAAACAGCAAAACTACAATTTGTCAATTGCCAATTCGCAAATTCGAGAGAGTAAAAACTTTCAATTTATTTTACGACCGCAAATAATTCTTTTTATAAATAGTCGAAGAGTTGTACATCAAATGCTTTTACCCACATTTTACACTGTCCCCTTCCCTTCCCCATTCTACCTTTTTGGCTGTAAACGTATTGAAATCCATTGACAGCTTGCTATAAAATTCAACAATATACTTTGTTACCACATTGTTTGAGTTTCAGTTGAAAATGCTGTTCAAATAATCAGGTAATAAATCCTTGAGAAATTGCAATTGTTGGCAATTTCGAGTGAAAGCACATTCCAAATTTTGTATTCGCATTTCACAACCATACAAATTGTTGAAAAGTGCTTAATTATTTGTTGAAACTATGTCAAAGCATTCGAATTCTGCAAGGGAATTTCCCTATGAAATGCAAAGTTTGCATAATTTTTTAGAAATTTTCATATGAAACTTGTTTGAACTGCCTGAAAAATGTTTGAGCTAATTTTTAGAATCTTTGCCTAGAAATATATGCTAATTTCAATTGTTTTATATTTTAAATAAGTTTTTTACTGCCTTAAAGAATATTTGAGTTAATTTTTAGAATCTTTGCCTAGAAATATATGCGTATTTCAATTGTTTTATATTTTAAATAAGTTTTATACAGCCTTAAAGAATATTTGAGTTAATTTTTAGAATCTTTGCCTAGAAATATATGCGTATTTCAATTGTTTTATATTTTTAATAAGTTTTTTACTGCCTTAAAGAATATTTGAGTTAATTTTTAGAATCTTTGCCTAGAAATATATGCGTATTTCAAATGTTTTATATTTTAAATAAGTTTTTTTTAAATATTTATTTCGTTAAAGCTCTTCAATAATTGCCCTGAAAATCGCAGTAAAAATTATACACAATTTTATAAATATTAATTTATATAGGCTACAAAAAAAAGCTTTCCAAAGAAAGAAAGAAAAACTCACACTCTCTGAAAAATATGTTGAATTTTGCGTTAATCAACTGTTAGGGGAAATTTCTCACAAATTGCACTTTTGAATAGATCCAACTGAATTCAAGTGAGTGGGAGAGAAACAAAGATAAAAGCATAATTTATTAGAAATTCGCGTGGAAATTCGAAATGCCCTGCGCTGTGAAAATAGAAGGAAAATAGATTTGTGTTTTTGTTTTATTTTATTTTTTTTTTTTGTGTATTTTATATTCTGTTTGCACAATTCAACGAGTTGATAATAAGCTTTAAGGAGCTGGTTAAAAGCCTGGCCTTTGCTTTGTGCACCTATTCGAGTGTTGTTGTTGTTGTTCTTGTTGTTGTTGTTGTTGTTGTTATTTATATGTATTTATATTTGTAAGCAACCCACAAGCACAAATCTTAAGCCTGATTCCATTTCTGTTGGTCTCCAGTCTCCAGTCTCAAGTCTCATAAAACGCAGCCTAACTTTTCTTGCTTTTTTCTTTTCCTTTCCTTTCGTTTCGTTTCGTTTCGTTTATATATATTTTTTTTTCTATTTTTTATGGTAAAAAACTAACCATGCCATTTGCATATAAATACAGGCGAGACAAGGACAGGCACTTCCCCACTCCCACTGCAGTTAGGGAAGCGGGGTTGGGGTTGGGGTTGCAGCAAGATGTTTGGCAATGCCTATGATGGGAATATGGCTGAGGAATGTAAAAGAATATGCGAGGCTGCCGGAGATGAGGGAGCTGATAGAGCTGATGGAGCTGATGGAGCCGATGGAGCTGGTGGAGCTGATGGTGGATGCAGCAGGTAGTAGGTGTTGTGGTAGTGCTACTCGGTTGCCTAGTTATCGTTGTTGGTTTTACGTTGGTTTACAACGGTTTACATTGCTGTTGCTGTTGCTGATGATGATAACGATGCTCGTGATGATGATGCTGATGATGATGATGATGCTGAGATGCCGTTTGCCTGTTATTAATTGCGCTGTTGCACTTCACGATTTTGGCTTTGCAATGCGGTTTGCATGTCAGATGAGTGGCATGACATGGCTCTCATTCTCTCTCACTCTCGCACTCTCTCGCTCTCTCTCCATCTACTCCATCTCCTCCATCCACAACATGGTCCCCGAAAATTGCCAAGTCATTTGCCAACTGTGACTCTGTATGCAAATTACTTTTGCCAGCAACCGGATGAGAGCTATGTGGTTCAGAGATGCAGCTAACAGTGAGCGAGTGTTGGGTGTGGGTGAGGTGTGTGGTGTGTGGTGTGTGGTGTGCTGGCACAGTGTGTTGTTTGTGGATTGAGCTGTTAAGGGATAGAGACAGAGAGAGAGAGAGTGGGAGAGTGGGAGAGCGGGAGATGAAGTCTATCGGTTTATAGGCTTATGCAGTGCATGGGATGCAACTAAAACCTCAATGCAAAGCTACCGAAGAACCCACTTTAGCTTTCCCGTTCTCCCTCTCTCTCTCTCTCTCGTCATCTCTTTCTCGCTATCTCACACTCTCTTCACACTCTTTGGCTGGCATTCGCTGTTCATTTCGCTGCGCATTACGCGTGCATTCGGCAATGAACTGCAAAGTATGTAAATTAATATTGGAATTCCGATAATCCGCCTATCAAATGGACGCCCAATCGAGCATACATATGTGTAGGTGTGTCTCTGTGTGTGTGTGTGTGTGTGTGACAATGTGTGTATGTGGGTGTGCGAACACTTCATATAAACGGCCTTTAAGCCTATCAATGAGGGAACTATGCGCAAAATTGCACGCAGTTCGCTCACAACAACAACAACAACAACGACAACAACAACAATTTTTCTGGGTGAAAACTGTAAAGGGAAAATGGTCAGCGATGAGTCGCTTAATGATAACGATAGCGCTGCATTCGAATAATTAATTAGATTTGACTAAATTAGTGTGACCAGTCAACTCAATAATTGCCAAAGCGGTTGCTGCTTATGCTGGTTACGCAACTGCCTTGAATGCCCAGCTAGTGTTGCAGCTATTAGTAATGCTCTACATTGATCAAGTCACGTAGAACATGGTACAATAGGGGAGTGCCAGTGTTGGTTAACGCAGTGACTTAAAATTGAAATATTTTCAATTTACTTTACTTCTACACCTATCAATTTATTAGAATTTTCTGCTTAACTTACGCTGGTTACGCAAGCAGCTTTAAAGTGAATATATTATATAAACTTAAAGTTGACTGCACACTAATTGCTTGGGCATTTGTTGAGCTGTCTATTAAATAGTTTAAGGCTGGACTTACTTGTTACGCAAGCAGTCATATTTTAGTTATTTCAACAAATGATACTCTACAATAAAACTTAAATTGATTTCGCATGAACTGCTTAAGTATAATAATGCTTAATTAATTCATCATTTACGCTGCTTACGAAACAATTGATATAACAATTTGTGTTTAAAATGTTTTCATAATATTATATTCTATAATTTTGTCCGCAATTGAAAGATTCAACTACAAACTATACAAAGCTACAATACAGCAAACTCGGCTGTGAGTGACTCTGTAATTTGTAGAACTTATGAGTTTCTTATTAAAAGAATATCTTACTAATTATTTTAACAGAATTACAAAGCTGTAGCTTTAAAGTTGTATGAGTGCTTAGTTTTCTTTAACTCAATTCTTAAAATTCATTAAATTTTTTTAAATTATTTAACAATTTAAAATCAAACTAAAAACAAAGTTTATTGTTATTAGTTCACTTAGACTCTGCGAAGTATTCGTAAACGATTGGATTTCTAATGCTGATCAGGAATATATAAGCTTTGTTGGGGTCTGCCACGCCTCCTTTAGCTAGTTGCGCAACCTTTTGGCAAACCTCATAGACTCTTTATATTCGTTAGGTACAGGTCTAGCAAATAGAATGCAAATATGCAATAGAGCAAAGCTGCGAGTTGAACAATTGGCTTCTCTAGTTCTCTTCGGCTCTCACTAACTATCTCTCTCTCTCTCTTCCTCTCACTTCCTCTCTCTTTCTCTTGCTTGAAAGTGCAGTTTCTCTGTTAACGAGTTAAGACTGTGGCAACAGCATATGCACTTAGCCCCCAAATATATATATATATATACGTATGTATATTCAATATTTTAGACTAATTATGCCTCCGTTTGCTGGCATCAACTAAGTGCTTACGTCTGCCTGTCAGACTTTTAGACTTTCAGTCCGTTCAGTTTTTTAGTCAGTCAGTCAGTCAATCAGTTTGACCGTCTGTGCGTCGGGGCTGTCAGTCAACAAGAATTGTGCAACTTTGTGCAAGTTGTGCAATTGTTAAACTAAATTAAGAGCGCCAGTCGGCTTTTGGCCAAAAACTTTGGCTACTTAATTGATGCTGTCCATAACAACAGACTCGACTCATTTTTAAGCCCAACAGCAGCAGCAGCAGCGGCAACAACAGCAGCAGCAACAACTACAAGTTGCAACAACTGCAATTGCAACAAGAACTGTAACTGTGATTTCGTTTGCTTCGCCCAAAAGCATTTCAATTTCTATAAAATAGAATCGCATTAAAACAAAAACTGAAACTTGACTATGAACAAAAGAAGGTTCTGAGGGGGGGGGGGGGGGCGAGTGGAAGAGGAAGTGGCAGTGGCAGTGGCAGTGAATAGAGTAGGGGTATTCCCTTATTTTGCAGCTGTTTTAAAAATCGATGAGAGAAACTGCTGCTGCTGCTGCTGCTGAATGCTGTTGTTGCCATTACAAGGACTTAACATTTTTATGCTAATGCAATGACAAAACCGACATGAGTTTGTGCTTTCACAGAGAGAGAGAGAGACAGAGACAGAGAGAGAAAAGTAGAGAAGGGGAGCGGAGGGAGTATTCGAGTGGAGGCAATTTAAGCATATATTGCATAACATTTATGTAGCAGGCATGCAGCCTGAACCGCCACTGAAGGCAGCTGTCATTCGAGTCGACATTGTAATATGTACAAATAAGTAGAGCATATGAGGCGTATGATTAATATTTAAATCATAAAAAAAGCAGCAAAAAAAATATAGAAAAAAAAACACAAAATTGTGAATGCTATGAGTGCGATGAATGTGAATGTGAATGTGAATGAGAATGTGCAAGCAAGGCACAAAAAATGAAATTGAAATGAAACAAGAGACTTAAGTAATAACTGCTGTTATTAACAGAACTCGTCGACGGCGACGCTGATGCTGATGCTGACGCTGACGCTTGCTGCGACGCCAACTGCGACCGCGACTTGTTGTGCGCGGCAACCAGAGTAAACCGCAGTATCATAGCTATGTGTGAGCACATGAAACAGACAGAGGAAAAAATCTGTTACCTCCCAAAGAATATATTTATATAGTATATTTGCTTCTGTAACTGGGAAAGTTTTATTGTTTTTTTAGCGCGTATTATAATCATATAATTTTAAAGGGTATTTTAATTGTGTTGAAATGTGTGCAAGGTTTCAAATAATCAGCTTGATCAGCATCAGTCTTCGTGTCGCTTAAGTCAAGTTCGTCTTTGCCTCCACTTGTCTGTATCTATAAAAAGTCTCTTCATGCTGAAGCTATTCTATTGAAACTTCTAGGCTGTATATAAGTCAAAAACAAGCGTGATTGTATCACTAAATTATATAGGCAACGATTGAGTGACAGCGACCTGGAGTAGGCGCAACTTTGCCTTGTTCACTTGCTTAAAATATATTGAATTACTAAATGTTTGCATTGAAATATTTATAAATATCTTTTCGACTCTCTTTGCTGATCATATATTAATTTTATTATTTTATAACTATTTTTTCTTGCTACGTTGCTTTAATCAATACACGTAGCAAGTATTTTGCAGTCGAGCAGACTCGACTGCAGTGTTCTTACTTCTGTTTGTATTTGTGTTGAGGGGGATTCACATTTTTATTGCCTACATTCAAGCGCGCGCTCTCGCTCTCTCTCTCTCTCTCCTCCTTCTCGTTCTCGCTCTCACTCTCACTCTTTCTCCCGCTCTCCCTCTCTTCATTCTCTCTCTCTCCCTGTATGTGTGTGTGCGTAGTAGTATATAAAAGTTCCCTATGACTGTTGCCAACAAGAAAACCTACTTTTACCAACATGATGCCAACAATTCGAGTTGACAGAGCAAACGGACGGACGGACGGACGAACTGACGAGTAGCTGCCCCTTTCCATTCCCCTGCCGTAGCTTCACTCGCTTTCTCATGCTGTCCCCTCGTTGGCGAATTACTCGTGCGCAAAAGTTGACGCTGTGGCGGTCAAGTCGACATTAGAAAAAGTTAGCAACAAAACGTGGCAGGCAAACGTTGCATGCAACCTCCACACACACACACACACACACACATAATAATACTCATAGTATACTCACATTCGTATATTCACATTTTGCTTGCAGTCACAAAAAATGTAATCAACGAGTCCGTGGCTAAGCCATGAGACAAAGAGAAATGTAGATGAGCTCGTATGTCTGACAGATTCATATGTTTATAATCTAAGAGTGACAACAAAACTCGCGACTCGTTGCAGTTATTTGCTCTGCGAACGTCTCTGTCTGCCTCTAGTGTGTGTGTTTCACTCGTTAATTAACCTTTTGACAACTAACATGCTACTCGTTTAATTATGTGACATTTCAGCGAGCTCGTCTGACAAATTTATCTGCATGCTGTGACAAACCGATTTATATTTAATTAAGACCGTGACGTGCTTCTTGTGTGTGTTACTCTTTGGAAATGGATTGACGAGCGAGTGCTTCTGGATTGAACTCGCCGAAGCGAGTAACTGCGCTTGTTACTCGTTTTATTACTCATTACTCTTAGCTCGCTTCTCGTTTTATAAGTACTCAACGTGTAAGAGTGCCTTATCGACTTACTCGCTATTCGTCAAAACTACTCGTTACTTGTGTGATTATGTTTCAGAACAAAATATGTTCAATATCAATCTAGGCCCTTTCACATCACTCGCTACTCCTTGAACAACTCGCCACTAGTTACTCTTTGAAAAAAAGCGAGCTGCTAATATATGTATTTATATACTTCTAAACGTAAATACATACTCGCTACTCGCCGAAGGTACTCGCTAAATTTTAGATAATTTCCCAAAACACAATATGTTTAAATGTTCAATCTAGAAATTTGTGTATCACTCGCTACTCGTTGAACAACTCGCTTCTAGTTACTCTTTGACTTACTACTTTTATTTTTAAGCGTAAATACACATGTGTACTTGTACATAATGTACGTACTCACTACTCGTCGAAGCTACTCGTTAAATTTTGGATAATGTTCCAAAACACAAAATGTTTAAATGTTTAATCAAGAAATTTGTGTGTCACTCGCTACTCGTTGAATAACTCGGTACTAGTTACTCTTTGACTTACTACTTCTACTTTTAAACGTAAATACACATGTGTACTTGTATATAATGTACGTACTCGCTACTCGCCGAAACTACCCGTTACTTGCTTGATTATATTTCAGAACAAAATGTGTTTAATGTCAATCTAGGCGCATGCGTATCACTCGCTACTCCTTGAACAACTCGCTACTAGTTACTCTTTGAACTTCAGCGAGCTGCTAATATGGCTAGTCACATACTTCTAAACGTAAATACATACTCGCTACTCGTCGAAGCTACTCGTTAAATTTTGGATAATGTTCCAAAACACAAAATGTTTAAATGTTTAATCAAGAAATTTGTGTGTCACTCGCTACTCGTTGAATAACTCGGTACTAGTTACTCTTTGACTTACTACTTCTACTTTTAAACGTAAATACACATGTGTACTTGTATATAATGTACGTACTCGCTACTCGTCGAAACTACTCGTTAAATTTTAGCTTAAATTCCAAAACACAATATGTTTGAATGTTCAATCAAGAAATTTGTACATCACTCGCTACTCGTTGAGCTACTCCCTATTGGCTACTCGCTAAAATACTTAATTATACTCTTTACTTGTTGTAAACTTTACAATAGAACGAGTTAGCCTATTGAACTGTTACTCGCTGATAATCTTCTAAGCAGGTGAGCATCGCATATGACAATTACACTCGTTACACTTTGGTGCAATAAATAATGACAAAAACGAGCGAGTAGACAAGCAAACTGATTTCAAATATATTTGCCATGCTCGTTGTTTATTTGAAAATAACAAAGCCCGCTTATTTCACAGCACAACAAACGACATCATCTCTGCTGTTGCCTTAACTCCAAAGCTCTATTTCAATTTCCAAACACATAGCATTGCAGCTGCCAAGACTTTGGCAACGAGTTAAATTTGTTTAGATGCCGTCAAGGTAGGGATGGAAGGGAGAGCGAAAGGAGGACAAGCCAGTGGCAGTTGGCTTGGCCAAAAAAAGAAGAAAAAGAAGAAGAAGAAGAGAACTGCAGTTGCGACGCATTAATCATACGCACCGTTGTCCGATGTCGCCTCAAGTCGACCTCCTGCTGCGGAGCACCTAAAAAACGAATATCAAACGGTCTCGCTCTCTCTCCCACTCTCTCTCTCTCTCTCCCACTCTCTCTCCCACTCTCTCTCTCTCTCTCTGTGTATACAGCATAAAAGCAAACTTTATAAGTTCAGCAAGTAAAGAATTATATGAAGTGCGAGCTGTGCTTTTGGCGTTAGAGAAGTTAACGCCGTCAGTCGAGCAACTGTTTTCTCGCACTCTTTGTTGTGTTGCAAGTTGTATTGTTGCAGCGCTCATACTTATTCAAGACTCTTGGCGGTGGCAACACCCAAAAAAGAAACAAAATAAAATAAAATATAACAAAATGAAAAGAAAAGAAAAGCCGGAAAGTCAGGCAAAAGCAGGGAACGCAAAATTAATGTAAATGTAAATAAACTCATAGTTCAAGTTGTGCAACGGCAACAACAACAACAACAACAGCTTGAGGCGCAACAACAAATGGAGTGTGTAAATAAAATGGCATGCATTTAGCATTGCCGCTAAATTAAAACCAAATAAAGCGTTCGCAATATGTTGACCATTAAAAAAAACATCAGGAAATGTCTGAAAGAACAGAGAGAAAGAACAAGAGCAAGAAAGCAGTAGAGAAGTTGTTTGGGTAATGCCAAAAGAAACACTCGTTACTTGTAACTTGCAGTCCTTAACTCTTAACTTTTTAGCTGTTAGTTGTTAGTTGTTAGCCAGGCTAGCAGAGCGAGGGAGAGAGAGAGAGAGAGAGGGAGAGAGAGAGTGTCTCAAGAAGTCAAGCAACTTGATGGGTGACTTACATTCCACATACAAGTTCCACATACATATATACATATATACATACATACATACATACATACATACACACATATATATATGTATATGCGATATATGTTTACAGTTATGTCTGACTCTTTGACATGTTGCAAAGTGCTTGCGAATGGGGGCTTTCATCATATTGATAAATGGCATTTCGACTTTCTTCAGCTGCGGCGGCGTCTTCTTTCTCGTTTTAAGAAACGGAAGCGGAAACGGAAACGGAAACGGGAAACGGGAAACTCGTTTAATGTGTTTTCTTCTTCTTCTTCTACTTTTTTTTTTTTTGGAATGTTACTCAACTCTGGACAGCAAAACACATTTGAAGCTACAGCAAGTGACGAAAAACTAAAATAGCTGAATTTTCGAATATTTAAACAAATTTGAGAAATTTTTCAATTTAACTTTTTACTTTTTTGAACAACTAAATATGTATTAAGAAAAAAAGTTCAGCTCCTTTGCTTGCAATGGCACTACAGGGTATTTGCCAGGCAAGCAATCGGTTATTTTGCATTTCGCAACGCACAAATTATTCAAATTGAATTGATGAGCTTAATGTCGAATGTATTCAATTGCAGAGAACAAAGAGGAAGGTGAAATGAAATGAATACATTTTGGGTTGGTTATAAATTGAATGCTTTACATTCAGATTAACACAACAACAAAAGCAACAGCAACAGCAACAACAACAGCAACAACAACAACAATAGTAACAAATGCCAACATTAAACAAAAGAAAAGAAAACTGTTTAATTTTCAAGTTCATTGGCAGGATCACCAGACTGTGGGTAGGGGAGGAGAAGGATCGTATCGCCTTGCACCAAGGCAAAGTAAAGCACGGGTGGTAAGAGGCATGTGGCAAGTGGCAAGTGGCATGTGACTGTTTGGCAAGTGGCATGCCACTTAATAATGCGCCTGAATGGCTGAATGGCAGCGACACTAAACAACTTCCTCACTTGAATGGCAGCTACAAAACCGCAGACATGAGGGAAAGAGAGACAGGGAGAGAGGGAGTGAGAGAGAGGGAGTGAGAGAGAGAGAGAGAGAGAGAGAGTGAGAGAGAGTGAGAGAGTGAGAGAGAGGGAGAGAGTGAGAGAGAGGGAGAGAGGGAGAGAGTGAGAGAGGAGGGAGTGAGCAGCAGAGGCAATGTAGGGCGACAAGGAGTGGCAACAGTAGCTGGCAGCGGTTGGGGGAGTCATGTGAAGCGTCGCGACGCTTGAAAGCCAACTTAAAACAATATTCTCGACAATAACAGCAGCAACAACAACAACAACAAGAGCAACAATAGCAACAACAGCAACAACAACAACAAGAAAAAGGTCTGTGCCACAATGCACAGCAACAAAAGCAAAAAACAATGGCAGTTGCATGCATAATAAACTTGTCTTGTTGCCGCTTTAAGCGAAGCGTAAGACACTAGTGCGAGCGAGAGTGCACGAGTGAAAGATGAGCGCGAAAACGAAGGCTACGTACTCAGCAAATGGGGGGAGAGAGACAAAGACGCGGGCAAAGGCAAAGGCGAAGATGAAGATGAGGAGGCAGATGGGGAGATAGAGGGAGAGGGAGACTGGGCACTTGAAGACAAAGGGAGTCAACGTCAACGCATTTTGAAGAGCGCGCCATTATGCACTACACACACACACACACACACACACACACACACACACACACACACACACACACACACACACAGAGAGAGAGAGAGAAAGGAATGCACATAGTGGTATTTGTGAGTTTTAAGCTGGCTTTTCCTAAGCGTATTAACATTATTGTTGTTTGCGCTGTCTGCTTTGCTCATTGCCAGCAATTGCTCAGCTTTCTATAAGTTTCCTTTTTGCTTTTCCACATTTTCTAATGCTACCTAAGTCAAACACACACACACACACATACACACGCACACACATCTAGCGACATACATCCGCTTATCAGTGTACAACTGCTGTGTCTGTTGTGGCTTTCAAATTATTAACAGCAACTCTGTCTGTTTAACGGGCTTGCTCTACATACCCGTCCACAGCCATACACCCCACCCCCTTCTCCACGCCCCCTGCCAACCTTCCAGACTTCCACACTTCCTTGAAGTAACAGTAGGAATTGCGGTTTGACGGGAAGCTGCTTGACTGCCACGACTTGTCACTTGTCGCGCTGTTTGCCACGATTAATGAGACACAGTCGCATCTAGGGTCACAATCACACTTACAACTCAAATCACAGTCGCACTTACAATCACACTCACAGTTGCAGTCACACGCCAAGTCGCAATAATGATCACAATTACAGTAATAAATACAGTAGCGGTTACAGTAACAGTTACAGTGACAATTACTGCATAAATAGTTTTAATAGTGTTTACATAATCAGATAGCGCACTTACGATAGCAGTCACAGTTGTAGGTACAGTAATAGATACAGTAGCAGTTACGTGAACAGTTACAGTAGCAGTTACAGTGCCTTTTTGATTAACTGTGACTGCAGCAGTAACAGTAGCAATTACAGTTGCACTTGCACTAGCATATAGTATCAGTTATTGTATTTACAGTAACAGTTACAGTAGCAGTAGCAGTTATAGTATCAGTTACAGTAGCAGTTACAGTACCAGTTACAGTCATAATTACTGCATAAATAGTTTCAATAGTGTTTACATAATCAGATACCGCCGTTACAGTTACAGTAACAGTTACAGTAGCCGTAACAGTTACAGTTACAATTGCACTGACACTAACATATAGAGAAGTTACTGTACTTACAGTAACAGTTAAAGTAGTAGTAACAGTTACAGTAACAGTTACAGTCGCAGTTACAGTAGCTGTTACAGTATCATTTAGAGTAGCTGTGACTGTAGCAGTTACAGTATCATTTAGAGTTGCTATGACTGTAGAAATAATAGTAGCATTTACACTTGCACTAACATATAGTAGCAGTTATTGTATTTACATTAACAGTTACAGTAGCAGTAACAGTTACAGTAGCAGTAGCAGTTACAGTAACAGTTATAGTAACAATTACAGTAGCAGTTACACTTCCAGTCACTATCATAGGCACACTTTCAAACACGATCTCAGTAACACTTACAGTCACAAAACACAGTTACAATTTGGCAATTTGTGACTTTCGTGTATCTTAAAATGTCGCGACATAAACAAACTGACGACATGCTTCAGTCTCCCCTCGCAACACATTCCATTCCCCCCCGTTTTATCAGCAAAATTCAAGCAACACATGTTTGTACAAACAGCAGTCGGAACTTGATTGCATGTGCGAGTGTGTGTGCGAGTGGGTGTGTGTGTGTGTCTAGATTCGTGTCTCGCTGGTTTGTGCAACATTCGCCACTCGTCACTCGCAACATACTCTGCTCGTTAGTGGCACATTCATGTCAAACGCTAAGTGGCTAAAAGCAGGTGTGCATTGCTACAGATAGGTATGTCCCACGATGTGTGTGTGTGTGTGTGTGTTGCTTGAGTGTGTGTGTATAAGACGTTTAATAAGTTTCTTGAACTTTGATATGTCTGTCAACACTTTTGCTTTATGACACATTACAACATCTTTAAAACGTTAGAAATTTGACAGCGAAAATATAGAATATGTGACAAAGAGTCGACACTTGAATACCCTGTAGTTTGTAAAATTAAATTATGGGATTAAGAATTGAAATGAAGTGTTAGGGAATAATTGCTGCAGTAAGTTCTGCTTTGACTTTGATGAGTATAAAGAAGATTAAGCAAGTAAATTGGACTGCAAAATGTAAATTTGTAATCTAAATAGTAAGCATATATAATAGACAGATCTTATAAGAATCAATAGATATATATGTATATATATATATGCTTGCAACAAATATGTAGAAGCAGCTGTGGCAGCAACGTTGTCTATCTACAAATCAACAAAATAGCAAAGTTAATGAAATTATAAATAATATGATGTATACAGCTCACTTGTAGTGACATTTACAGGGTATCTGCCAATTAAGTCATAGCGTTTCTTCAAAGTTTTAACAAATTTTCAATTAGCAAAATAAATTCGTAATACCTAAAGCTCAAGATCGACGTATCAAATCTTTGGCGACGTGATTGCCTTTCGAGAAAGTGAGCGAGAGAAAGAGAGAGAGAGAGGGAGAGAAGAAGAAAGGGGATGGGGAACAAAGTGTGAATAGGCAGAGCTAGTGAAAAGGACCACAACGTTTCAGGCGCGGAGGACGAGGGGAACGTGGACAGACCTTGAGCATGAGAGGACGCAAAACTTTTCACAACGACCCGCAAAACTCGATGAAAAGAGATAAAATTAAATATTTGACTGTGGGAAAGTCAAAGGGAAAATGAAAAAGGAGAATAGCAGAATAGCAGAATAGGAAAGGTGAAGGTGCGAAGGTGGGCGTGGCAGGACACAAGACCTAGACCCGGGCACGTGACAAAGTGAAATTGTTAAATTGAAGGCTGTTAGCGATAAGCGAACACGCAAACAGAAACAGAAAACCAGACACGGGCAACGTGAAGGGAGGCAGGAGGAAGGGAGCAAGGAGCGAAGGAAGGAAGTGCTGAGAAAAACAGGTGAGCGCATGCAAACAGGTGAGAAAAGGTGCACAAAAGCGAAAGCAAAAAGGAAAAGGAAAACTTTTGCTGCCAATGCGGGGAAACAACAAAACTGACAGCGTGTTGAGTTCTTTTTTTGGCGGGGCTGTCAAGATGCAGGGGGAATAGATGCAGAGGAGCGGGTGGAGGATAGCAAGTTAACCCGTGACCCGCATTGCCAGTATCTATCTGTATGTGTGTGTGGCAAGTGCGGCAAGAAACAATTTAAGCATTTAACTTGGCTCGTTAACATTAATTTGGGCGCCAGTTTCCGGCACCTGGTAATTGCCATGGCCCAAACACATATAAGCAACCTCTCTCTCTCTCTCTCTCACTCTCTCTCTCTCTCTCTGTCGCTTTAGCTGGCTGTATTTTCAGGGTTGCCCGCTGGCCAATGACAACCCTAACGAGTTGTCATCAACAGCGAACATCAACGCCTGTCCAAGCGGAAGCTGGTGAAATGCTTGCGGATGTTATTCTGACGGATGTGACGGAAGTGACCGTTATACCCTTGCCAGTCAGCCAGCCCCCCCGCATACCCCTCTCCACTTGCGCTCCTCGACCATGCTGTGTGTGGCGTCAACTTGAGTGGCGCCTCGAGCCGTCAGGCATTTTCTTAGTACTTAATTTGAACACGCCCAAAAACGCGTCTAGCTTAGGGAATTCCAATGAGGAAAATGCAAATATTTTTAATACAACGCCCTTGCCTACTCTCTCTCTATCTCTCTCTCTCTTTCTCTAACTCTCTCTCACCCACTAGCTTTCCCCTGCGCCCTCTCTATGTCTTCCCCTATGACCAAAAGCGCAATTATTATGCGTATCTAAAATTAAATCAGCTGCAACCAAAGACAGAAACAGAGAGACTGCAATGTTTTTGGGTGAGAGGGGTAGTTGGCAAAGGGGGGACGGGGAAAAGTTTTATATTTAACGTCGAAGATTTGATACCCTTTCAGAAAGAGTTATAGTTTTTACTAAGCAAGAACATTAAGTAGCTTCCTGCTTAGCAAGCAGAGAAAGCTATAGTTGAGTGAACCCGACTGCGTGAGACCCTGTGCGTTTGTGTGAACAACTGAAGCTCAGAATTCCAAACAGCTGGAGCTATCAAATGTGGCAGACAGACTATGTAGACACAGACTTCATGTAGATCAAATTTTTATTTCAAATTTTAGCAACGTCATAGCACTCGCAGTTTACCGATTAGAACAATATTTTCAACACATAACATTTCCTTTTATCTTTAACACTTATCATACCCAATCGCATTGAAATCGAGTAAATGTAACTAAAGTTATGGCTGTTTATTTAAATTGAAGACTGGGTGTGTTAAAGTCTGGTTTACTTTACTATAAGATATAGTAATGCAAGTAATTAATCTGAGTAACTATAAGAATATTTAAATCGAGTAAATGTAACTGAAGTTATGGCTGTTTATTTAAATTGAAGACTGGGTGTGTTAAAGTCTGGTTTACTTTACTATAAGATATAGTAATGCAAGTAATTAATCTGAGAAACTATAAGAATATAGACAGAAGAATATATTTATAAACGCCTGTTACGACTGCGTTGCACACTTCACGGCAAACTCATCATACCCCAAGGGCTTAAAGGAAAGGGTAGTTAATGGGATTGAGCAGAAATAGAAGTGGAATAGATTTAAGTATATAGGTAGAATAGGGAGAAAGTTAAGCAACGGCATAGTTTACAGTCAAGTCAAACAATTGTAAAGCAGCAAACCCCGTCGAGGGTAGCGGGGGAGGTTCTCTTTCTTCTGCAGCGAAACTATTTAGTGGCTCTTGTTGTTGCTGCCGTTGGTGGTTTGTGTATTGTGGTGTAATTTATGTGCGTCTAGTGGTTGCATGGCATTGGCATCGAGAGTGGGCACAATGACGACGCAGTTTGCGTTCCAAAGTTGGAGAAAGCGAGCTACAAAAGTAAAGAAAAAAAAAAGGCTAAAAAAGCTAAAAAGGCCAACAAAGCAGCCGAAAAACTTTTGATGCATGCCACTTCGAGATACTCGTAGGACTTGGAGTTTACTAACTTTCAGTTTAATTGAGTTTGGGTTTGCGTTAGAAAAGTTTGGCTGCTCTCTCGATTTATGCTTATCGATAAAAATGCTATCGATAGAGTTATGTGCGAAATTGTACAAATGTGAGCTTAGACAGCTGTAGTATACTTCAAGCTTAGCTAAGTGGCAATGTAAGTCAGTTGAAGGTTGTCTTGCAAAGTCACAGTTATCGATAGTAATAGGTGCGATAGTTTCCATGTTAATAAAGTAATGGTCATTATATGTCTCAATGCTCTTTAAACAGATTTTCATTATATAAATTAAAATCGCGAAAATTATAAAAAAAAAAGTTCGTTAATATTTGCTTACTATCGATTGCTTGCGATAGTTCTGCTTAGTTAGTAAAACTTGATAATCTGCTTAGATTTTTTAACTATACTTATCATCAATTTTGAAGATCTGAAAACATTTTTCTGCTTGTCCATAGTGGTTACATTATTTTGCTCTTAATACTGTGAGTTATCGATTGGGCTTACTATCGCTAAATGACCTTTATTAATTATACGAATATGATATATGATAACTTTTCCTGTCCTTTTTGTATATCTTTAATTGTGTCATTATGTCCTCCATGTTCACATTATTAGATCATTATAAACTATCGATGTGGGTTACTATCGATAGTATATGCAAGTGACTTACATATCATATTTTATAATTTTCATTTAACACGGCAATTGCTTTCTGTCTAGTTCTAAATCGTTTTCTTCTCTGTCCTCCATGGTCACCTAACTAAGCCCAAATATCTTTGCAGCTAAGACTTCTATAGAGCATAGTTTTAATATCGATAGTTTTTACATAATTATCTCTGTTACTTTTTGTCTTATTGCTTTGTAATAATTGTCCTCCATATTCACTTTACAATGCCACAACGTGTTCTTCTTCTTTCTATCACTAAGCAATACTCAGATGTTAATTAGATATTTCATTGGTTTTCATTTCCATGCTCGAGAGACGATTAAATTTAACGATCGCACCACATTTTTGGTTTCTTGGCATTTGTGGTGCACTGCTTTGCCGATGACACTCGTTGATAGGAAGCGCCAGAAGACAGCTCACACACACACACACACTTACACACACACACACGGACACACACATAGACAGACTGCTGTCGCTGTGGCACTGAAAGCATTTCGATTAAATTTCTGGCACGGCCGCGACACGGCTTATCGCTCGGTTGCTTGGCTTGTCGAGAGCTCTCTAGGCAGTGGGCTAGGGTGGTAGGGTGGTACAGGGTATACGGGGGTAGCAGGGGTGCCTCAGCAAGTAGTGAGCGCTCATTTAAAGCGCCATCAAAAAAGGACATTACATTTTATTCTCGCACAACGAATTAACTTGCGGCCACATTTATTGCATTCCGAAAATGATTTCGTATAATTTTGCCGTTAACGCGTAAAATTTTAATGCGCTGACAGGCGAGCAGCAGCACCCTCCTCCCGCCCACAACAGTTGACTACTCAATTTTAATGTTAGTTTCAGTATTAGCCATATAATTAGCTTGGCAAATCAACTAACTCAACCTGCTTGGCCTGCATCAACTTGTTTGCTTGCCTTTGCCTTTTAGGCCAATAGCTGAAGTCAATGGCACATTTCCATGCAAATGAGTGGAGGCTGCTGCTACTCTCTCCTCAGCGAAAGAGGAAGAGAGAGAGAGAGGGAGAGAGAGAGATGGAGACATCATCATATATCATACGATCTAGAGACACTCGAAATATGCTAGTGAGGTAATCAAATTTATTGCGATTATTACATATGCTGCATGATAATGCACTGTCAGTGGCATACACAGACACGTTGCCACACAGTCGCTGCCACGCTGCCACACAGTCGCTGCCACTGTCAAGTGTGGGCCAAGTAGCCGCAAAGTGTGTGCCATGCATAATTTATAGCATCTGCTGCCGCTTCTGTCCAACCATTCAACCACAAGCACAGCTAGCAACCAACATTCAACCAGCTTAAACCACCACAAGCCACCGGCACCACCAGCACCACCCACACTTTTAGGCCAAACAAATGCACAGCTGATGCACAGCTTTCGCGTGCTGTCAATTTTTATACCCGCCACACCGCCGCACAACAAGAGTATACCAGCATTGTGGCCTTGTATGTAACATTTAGAAGTAGGCGTATATATATTCCTCATCTGCATAGATCCAACTCCTTTCGTACACCTAGACACCTAGATCTTATAGCCACTTTCTACTACTTAGTTTCTTTACATATTTCTACGTTTTTACACTATTTTTTTCCATTTTAAAAATGTACTTTGCTGGCAAATTCACAGGCAACAAATGTGCTTTAATTAATAATGGAGAAAAATGTAAAAAAAGGCAGAAATATGTGCTTAAACTACACAGCGGAACGGGGAGATTTAAGGCTATAATCATATTAGTTTATAATCAGAAGATATAACTATATGTTTTAGTGTCCAGAAGAGTCCAGAAGATTTTTCGCTGTTTGCTTTAATTAATTTTAATTTCTTTAATTTTTTTGATTTAATTAAGAAATTGCAAGCTACGTAAATATTTATGTATATATTATTATAAATAAACATATTTTTGTGCAGGGTATACTCAAGGTCTAGTGCACTCGACTGCAGCTTTTTTGCTTGTTTCTTCTTTTTTGACACACTCGTTGGGCTCTTAAGAGCTTTCAAGCCAAACTGCTTGAGTGTGGCAAGTGAAGGGCAGGGCATGCGGCATGTGGCATGTGGCAAGGGGCAAGGGGCAAGAGGCGCGAGAGTGTGATTGCAACACTTAATTGAGCAATTAATTGCAATTAGCCATTATATTTGCTGTTGTCTGACGGATTTCCTTGAGAGCAAAGCAAGGAATTCATCAACGTGTCTTGTTCTTCTTTTGCACCATAATTACAATTGTTACTTGCCACTTGCCACTTGCCAGTTGCCACTTGCCACTTGCCACCAGCCACTTGCGACTAGGTACTTGGCTGGCTTGCCACCTCGTTGCTGGCTGACATGCAGCCGTTAATGGCCTGGCACTTTAGTGCCCTGTCATGACCATGGCCAACAAGGCTTCGATTATGCCCCAAAATGACAACAAGGCCGCACGTAGAACGTTAATGGCATTCATTAATAAAGTCTTGCCGCCACAGGACAATCGCTGATGCATGCCACACGTAATAACAGCTGAAATGAGAACTTGTTGTTTTTTTTTTCTATGCCCCAAATATTGCAGCACATGCCTCAGTTAGAGCTCAATCCAATCGCATACATATGTGGCAGCGTCTACATTAAAATGGGGCCTACGTGATGCGATTTACACACTTTATTACCAGAGTATAGCAGCAACAACAAAATACCTACTTACATATGCAAAGATTGCCACAAATTCCAAGTTAACAAATTGCCCCGTTATGGGGCCAAGCGTCCAACACAATTTCAGTTCACAAACACAATCTTAAATATTATCTTAAGCATTACTTCGGAGTCAACTGCAAAGTTGCAAAGTGTGGCAACTCTGGTCGAGTTTAGCTACAACTGTGGTCAGCACATGTCAAGTTGCAACTACACAACTTCAATTACACTAGTTGACAAAAGAAGAAAAAAAAACAAGAAACTGCAGCTACTTTCCCAAGTCATTGAGATTAGGTTTCTTTTGCTCTGACTCCAAAGAGAAACTCCGCCTGCCCTGAAAGTACTAAACCTGAAGTTGCAGCTAACTTTTCTTAGGCTGCCTAAGTTGTATAATTAAGAGTTGTTTAATTATTTGTCATTTCCTTAAGCATCGCTCTACAATTAGCCTATTGATTCAAACATATTATAAAATATAATATTAATTTTAATTATTTTAAATTTATTAGATTTTTGTAATATTCTTATTTTGACATGTGTTTTCTGTAGCTACGCTGTAAATTTCATTACGATCGAATAATTATTATAAAAACTATGTAAACAAATACTTTTCATTGCATTGAACTGTGAATAAAGCACTGGCGCCATCTAGCGCTCGTTGTTTGCAAGACTTGAGCTTGCTTGTGTTTAAGTTAAGTTAAGTTCAAATCTGTTGTCGGTGTAAATTGTTATTGCAGTTGCTGTATGCAGAACGCTTACTTAATATATTTTGTTTTGTTGCTTGTGAAAGTCAGTTGCAGCACAAGTTACAAAATAAGCTGCTTGTTATAGAAATCGTTAAAATGTTGAAGAATACAAAATATCAATACAATACTCTGTAAATTGAGCAGGCCTAAAAAGGGTTAGCTACGACTTGCAGTTAACTAATAAATGTAAATGGGAATCTACAAAATTTTGTTACTGGATAAATTAACTAAACAAAGACTGTACAAATATAAAGATTAATAGATTTTTTTTAATTATTAGTTTCTTACGAATTTAAAATATATTTTTTTAAATTAAAATACTTTTTAATTTTCTTTACAAATTTTTTCATATTTCTCTCAAAGTACAGTGCGTAGTATTAATTTTAAAACTTTTCTAATTGCATTGAGAGACTAATAAACTGTACTCCCGCCTCCTGTTGACTATTACAGGGTATGCCAAGTTTTCAGTCAAAAGTAGCAGTAAGAGCTGTTGCTGAAGGCTCATATAAGTTAACAACCATTAAAAGTCATCTAATATTTACATAATACGCTATACATTTATGTAGATTTATAAACCACATACACACACACTCGGACACACACACTCGCACACACACACACACGCTTGGGTAAACAGAAAAAATTTTTCCTGAGGTGAGCGATAAAAATGTTGTGGTACGAGTATAGTTCATATTGGATTTCAGTCAGTTCGAGTAGTTATAAAGTAGTTGCTAGTATGAACATCTCTTGCCTACTTCCCAGAGCAGAGCGCAGAGCTACCCAGCTGCTTACTACACGTAATGCGGTAAGTTTGAGGCATAAGTTTTGTGGCACATCAATAAACTAAACTTGTTTTGGGAGTCACCATGTCGACAGCTGAAGATGTGCCGCCTTAAGCATGCCATGAATTATTTAGTTACCTTCCCAACTAGCCTACCCCACCTTTACTTTCGCCTATACCCCTCAATCTTCTCAATCTGCAGCTACAACTAGAGCTATTGTTATTGCTGTCCAACTTTTGGCCAGTTGTGAGTACGTGCCACATTTTTGTTGCCTTTCACATTGATTGTCCTTTAATATGCAGCACAAGACGTTTACATTTTTCGGTCTGCAAGTAATTGTCTATAATGATCTGATGACCTGTCCCACAGCCGATTGTATTAGCCCCCACCAACAAGCTAAAATTGCTCAACACACAACCAACAGAAAGTTGACTTTTGCCAGCTCCCAAAGGCGACATTACCATAAAATTGCAATTACACTCACAATTGCAAATCCATAATAATATTCCTGGTTTTACAACTCGCAAGGCTCTTAAGCTTGTCAACTGATTTAGCTAATAAACTAAGCTTGCTTATAGCCCAAAAGCAGTCTTCATTGTTGGCTATTTGAGAGCTTAAAGACGCTGAGATTCCACGTGAATTTTGTTTGTTTGTAATTAAGTTGTTTATGATTGAAGAACTCTTTGCATTTTTAACTAATATTATTATTAAATTATATTACGAAATCTTAAATTATTTTATTTATAATGAAAAAGAATTGTTAGCACCTTCTTGACCTTTAGACTTCTTAGTGAGTTTATTGCCAGAAAAACTACTACAAGTCCAGTCAATTGTTTCGATGCTAGACGAGAATACTTGAATGCATATGGAATTCGAATCGTTAAACTTAAAATTTTATATTTATAGAAATCTTTTTTATGTTTTATCTATTGTTTCTTTTCTTTTTTTTTTGATTTCATTAAATTGAATCAATCATATAATTCAAAGTTCCTCTTGCTACTGTTTTAACTATTTTTCGACATTTTTTCACACTTAAAAATCCACTCAAATCATTTTATATTTATTCACTTTAAACTTTAAATTTCACATTTATAAAAATTTATTTTATGATTTACTTTTACGATTTTTATTAACTAATAAAATAGATTTCTTTAAACTGAAACAAACATATAATACTTTATTCATTTCTTCGGCTCTCTCAGCTTTAAAGTTTTTAGCCTAAGAAAACCACTTAAAACTTAACTTAAAACCATTTTAAAATAAGCTTTAAATAAGATTTTTCTATTTAAAAAGGTAAACAAATGAATTTTCTTTAATCTTAAAGAGCTATCAACTCTAAAATTACATTGATAACAACTATTAATTCCATGGGATAATTTGTTACATTGTTGTAAATTGCAGCTGAACATTTTGCAACATTTAAAAAAATAATTCTTAAATTTTTCACGTCAGTTTTTCTTTTTATTATTTGTGTGCTGTTGTTGTTGGGAAATATTTACACTTTTTGACAGCGTGTTAAATGTAAAATTTGGCACAAAATAAACTGCATATAAATGTGGTAAACGGCAGAGAGCGACAAGCGAGATACCCTATAGAAATGCGTAAACAAAACGGGACACAACACAAAACAAGACAGAGAAGTTGATAAAGTAATAATGAATAAGTAGAAGGCTGCCATGCAATAAGTATACCCCATTAGAACCACTTTATGGTGGGTATTAAAATCATTTGCATGGCTAGCAAAATACATGTAAATATTTCCGAAAAGTAAAAGAAATATACAAATATAATGATTGATTGCCAGAAATAACTATTGATGCTTAATTGGGACAGCTAGGACAATAAAATGTTAACGAAAAATATCTATCAAAAACACACACACACAGAGAGAGAGAGAGAGAGAGAGAGAGAGAGAGAGAGAGAAACAGAAGAAATTCCTGCATTAAACTGTAATACAAATTTATAAAAAAATAATTCAATTAAGCAAATTTTGTTTAAGAAATTGAATTAAATTACGCATGGATCGCTTGACTGTTAATTTGGTACGAGCGACTTATTGGCAAGATTTTTTTTATTTTTTATTTTTTATTTTTTGGGTATTGTGGTATAAAGGGAAATGTTAAGCGGCTTGCTTTCACTTGAAGGTCCAAAAAGCTATGAATATTTTCCAATAACAGGTAACCGAATAATGGTGGAAAAGCTGTGTACAAAAATGAACCAAATAAAAAAAATAAAAAACGAAAACGAAAACGAAACCGTAGCAGAAAAGGAGAAGGAGAAAAGTAAAGGAAAAATGCGATGGCATGGCCATGGTACAGTAAACGTACTTTATAAGCGAAAGAGGAGGCTGAAGGCAAGAGAAGTGGGCAGGCAGGGGCATTGAAGCAGGCGGAGTTGAAGCTAGAAGCTGAAACAGGTGTATTATTATTGCGGCTGACTGTGACTCCTTGTGGCTCCTTGTGGCATGAATGCTGGCTGCTAGCTGCTGGCTGCTGGCTTCTGGCTTCTGGCTTAAGCTGCTGGGGCTAAAACTGTTGCTAACGTCAAACCGAACCAAAGCCACTTATTGGTTGAACAAATTTAATTGGCAGCAGCAACAAGGTAACTGTGGCCCAACAAGCTAAGTGGCAAGGGGGAGGTTGAATGGTGATGTGACAGCAACAATGACAACGATACGTTAATGCAGGTTTAACTGCCGCCACGGTTGGTTGACTCTAAGCCCAACAATGTCAATGCCACACCCACAAAAAAAAAAACACACACACACAGTCACATCCATTAAATTGAATTGAGTTGCAAGTCGAAGTTGAAGTTCGAAGTTCGTATTGGAATCGTAACATTGTTGAACGCCAAAGCTAAGCAGCTTCACATAAGTACGAGTACTATGCACTAGGAGTATACATACATACATACATATATACATACATACACACATACATACATACACACATACATATACATACATATATATTTTTGGGGGGAATCGTAAAATGCTATTTTATGTACGACTTTTCCACCACTTTTCATTTCCATTTTCCATTTCTTATTCTCTGTTGCAGCCTGCTCCGCTGGTCCGCATGAAAAGCGTTTGCTCCACGCCCTGTTGGACAACTACAATAGCTTGGAGCGGCCCGTGGTCAACGAATCCGATCCACTGCAATTGAGCTTTGGCCTAACCCTAATGCAAATCATCGATGTGGTGAGTTTAAGCATTATTTTAACAATTTAACAATCGAAAATGTTAACGCGCTGTTAACGATAGCATTAACAGACGCATTAACAGCGTCACATTTTCAGCGTTATTTGCGAGCTATAAAAGCCATGTTAAAACGTCACAAGTTTACTTCAATCGAATTAAATTGTCTTTTAGTAAGTTTTGTATACCCTATATTACCAAAAATTTGGAGGGTATGCACAGCTTATACTTGTAGTTGGGCTTATGAAAAGTTACTGCAAATATCACAATTCTGCGATGAAAACAACAGTTGCATATGCAGCGCTTCGGTTGGTTACAGGGTATTACAGGGTATATTGTCTGTATCTTTCTTTATTAAAAAACTGCAGCTCTAAAATTGCTATAATTGTATGAAAAATTGCACAAAGTCTGTCAGTTCAGTGATAATCGATGAAGATAAGCTTGACTATAGGGTATATAGGGTATGCTATATAAACATGTCTTGAAGATATATGTATAGTTAAGCTGATACTCTATAAATTGTATTGTAGTGTATCTACGACTCATAAGTTCTACTAACTATAAGTAAGGTTGATAAAAGTTTTTCAATGCAGCGCTAAAAAGCGAATGCAAACTTCTCTATAGCTGCACTTACAGGGTATCTGCCTACCATTAAATTGTCACACAATTAAACTCACAAATAAACTGAATCGATTGCAATGAACATAAAATTCAGCAAGTCAATTTCTCATTTCATTTTGAAGCAACGAAATTTCAGAGAAATACCTCATGCCACGTTGATTCTGAGTAACATTTTATCACATTCAAAGTTGATTGCACTTATGACATATACTAAATACCCTTTGCTAGCTTAGAGTGTCAATTAGTTGGGCGAAGACGTAACACATGCGACTGAGCTGGCAAATTTAGAACAGTTGTGAATTATCACACTTTTGAGTGCGCTTCCATTTCCTGGAATGTCTGCAATGAAGTGTAACGATTTGAGGCTCATTCGCAGGTTCTAAAACAAATCATCAGCAGAGAGAGAGGGAGAGGGGAGAGAGAGAGAGGGAGGGAGAGGGAGTGGGAGAGAGAGGAAAGAAAATACTTGCCTTTACAGTGCCTGCTAAAATTCTACAATTTGGGAAATGTCCCTCAGTCTGTGTCTCTTGGTGTTTTCCTGCTGATATGATGGCACACACATACACACACACACACACACACACACACACACACAGAGAGAGACAGCCACTCATACACACTTTTGCAACATACATAATCTGCGTCAGTGGAAACTTGGCACTTCTGGCTAATGGCCATAATGTGCACTCATGGCATAATTTTGTGTTGTCTTCCACGCGTCGCTGGAGTTTTTCGAATTTGGCATCCCTGGCGCATAATGTCGTTCATCGGCAATGGCCGGAGGACATCAGACAGCCATTGGCTGCAAAAAGCACATAAATACGCACGCAAGCACTCAGTTTTGCGACAAACACACACACACACACACACACACACAGTTGCAGAGAAATTGGTATCGTGCCATCATTTGGCAAATGTTTGTCGACCATCAGCTGAGCTCAGCTTTTAGCTTTAAATGCACCCAAAACCAAATCAACACCAGCAAACATGTTCAAATTCTGGTTTCCCACATTCAATTCACTGCCGGGAGCATTTTGCCCCAACAGATACCCTGTATGCGCTGTACAAAGACATTATTAATTGCACAAGTATTCATTAATTTTGTGTCGATTGTCTTTGACTGCATAATTATGCAGCATACAAATGATATTGGGGAGTATTAGACTAGCTTATACCCTATTCGAGTCATGAAATACCCTGTAATAAGTTTGCAGTTATCAATAATATTACAATCATGCATAGGTACATTTAGTTTACATCATAAATATATGCTGCGAAATAAAAGGTCTAATAGGTTAGACTAGCACATACCCTGTGCGACTAAAGAGTTACCCTCTATTAAGCTTAAGTCTATCACTAATGTAACACACTATCATAATCAATGTTTTTGACTGCTTACTTAAAAAAAATGCATTAGGGATACTTGAGTTCGACTAGTATATACCCTATATTACATTAAATATACCCTGTACCAACCTTAAGCTATCATTACTTTATTATATGATCATTAACTTCAATCAAAAATGCGTTTCACTTTTTAAATTTGCTAAAAAGTAAAAATATAAGAAATTCAAGTGGAATCGACTAAATAATACCCTGTACTCAGGCCAAAATTGTCACTAACAAATCATAACTTAATATATAGTTTATATTAACAAAACATAAGTACTTACTACATCTGTAAAATAACAATAAAAGTTTAGTGGGAACGACTAGCACATACCCTGCATGTCGCAAATTGGTTATTTGTAGCTAAATATTATTCTATTCATATAGCTTTTATGTTATGAAAATTGGACAAGTAAAGAAATTTGCGATTCATGTTCAAGGATCGTCTAGATGACACCCTGTACTATTAAAGCATATGTGTAGTTGGTCAGACAATTTTTGATTTAAATAAATAAACGTATATGTTTGTGAACATAGACAATATACGTTTAGGAATGGAAAGTGTTGGACTAGAAAATACCCTGTAAATTGTGTTTTACTTCAAATACACATAATCTGATTGGTAGACGAGTAGCTTGGCTGGAGTGTATTCCAATAGAATAGAAATGCTCATATAAGAGTAGAAATTCAAGGAATATTTTGTAGATTGCACCTGGTGTATGCAATTGATGGACCTGCAGAATGATCTGTCTTGCAAAGAGGTAAAAAATGTAAGGGACAATAAAATATAATGTATATATAATATAAAAATTAACATTATGTTAACGATGATGGTGATGAATCTGAGGAAGATGATGATTGTGATGATTGTGCTGATGATGGAGGTGCTGAACTCTTGGCAGGCGTTGGCCTCTGTATGCGATGTCTGGCTGTCTGTATATTTGTGAGAAAGTCGAAAGTTTGAATAACCGCATCAGTAGAATGCAAACAATGACAAAGCGGCCGTAATTGGATGAAACGGAAATGAGGTAGAAGGAAGCGGACAGGCAAATGTAGATGCTGCTGCCTGTCCGCTGAATTCCCGGTTTTCCCCGCGCTGTCCGCTGCGCATTCTACCTGATAAAGTGAGCTTCGAAGTGCGCTAATTAAAAGTGGCGCTGGCCGCAACACAGCTATGCACACACACACACACACACAAACACACACTCGCGCACACACACACACACACACACAAACCACTTGGCCACGGCCCTGTTTGCAAACAGTTTTTGATTACAAAGCCATGAGTGGCAAGTAGTGGGGGAGGGAAGCGGCGAGTGACGAGCAGCGAGTGATGAATGCTGAGGCCTACTACTTTTCATTGGAATGAATCGCGCGCTTCTTGAAAGAGAAAGAAGTTGAAAAGGAACAAGTAAACAAAACCACAACGAAATATGCAACTTTGGCAGACAGAGACAGACAGACAGAGACAGACAGAGAGAGAGAGAGAGAGAGGGAAAAGAAAGAGAGGAACCAGAAGCGAGTAATGAGTAGAGAGGAGCGTGCAGAAAGTTAAACAATGTAGTTGAAAGCTGGCGGTGAGAAGTTGTATGTCATGAGTGTCAAGTAACGATTCAATTAAAAGTCAAAAGTTATCGCTATGCTAGATAGTAAGAAGTGACGAGTAGTACAATCAGTTCAAAGTTACAAGTAGCGACTATCAGTTTACTATGAAACGAATAAAGCACGCCAAAACGTTTTGACAGTAGACGAGTAGACTCTAATAAGGAGAAAGAAATGTGAAGAGTAACGAGTAGACGAACTAGACGCCAGACTAGACCTAAGCAATAGCGAGATAACAGTTGCGAGTAGTAATGAAAGAATAACGAGTATGGCATCGAAAGTGAGTAATTGTGTGGAAGTTAACGGCAACGAGTAGATAGTAACTAGTAGTATAAAAATAATATAAAGTGTCAAGTAGACAACAGCAAATTCAGTGAGTTTTTAACTAGCATTACTGATAAACTGAAAAATCAAGTAAGCCGCACTGAGTGGAGAGTGGACAACAACGAATAAAGTAGTAACGAGTAGTATGAATAAAGTAACGAGTAGACAACCACGAAAGAGCGTCTAGATAAGCCACTTTATAACTGATTTCAATAAATAGCTACAGTCAAAAACACATTGAAGCAATAGCGAGTAAGAAGTAACGAGTCGTACGAATAATGTAACGAGTACACAACAACGAAGAGCGTCTAGATAAGCCACTTTATAACTGATTTCAATAAATAGCTACAGTCGAAAACACGCAGTAACGAGTAAAACGAAAAAGGCAACGAGTGGCGAGTAGACAGCAACGAGTCGATTATGTAAATTACCCAACTGAGAGTTGCTAAAAATTAAAAAGATTACTACAAGCTTAAAGACCCACCTATATAATAGTAAATGAAACAATAGAGTTAAAGATTAACGAGTAGCGAGTGAGTATTCTACATAGTTCTCTTTAAAGAATTGGCAATTATTTGAGCACATGCTAAGCTTTTTGGTAATTTCAAATCCCCATTCACGGCACTGAATAATGTCGCGCAAGGGAGAAGAGATATCTGTTCTTTTTTTTTAAGCTTTGCCAGCGTTCCATTAATTACTCGTAGTTTAAATTAACGAGTGAAAGCATTTTGCGTTTACTTCAGCTACTGCTGCCACTGCTGCTGCTAATGGCGAGCGATTTGGGTGACCTGCGATTACGGGGAAACCGAAGTAGCTATCATTACAATTTGGCCTTGGCTACTAATTAAGTTAGAGGCAGACTAAGACTCAAAGTCTTAGTCCCATTACCAATCCCAAAACTCAATCTGAAACCGAATCCCAAACCCAAACACAATCCCAAAGCCAGTTAATAACATGGCGTGGGCCTGGGCCTGGGCCCCCAAAATGTGGCCTGGTCAACGAGTAATGCCAACATATACTTGACAGTAATAGTAATGTGTCCTATCTGGGGAACGCGTTCGAGTCCAGCATGGCAACTGGTCACTGGCAAGTGAACTCGCTTTGACTTAACTAATAAAAGCATCGCATTGTTTGACAATTTGCCATTGCAGGACATTTGGGACTATGCTCTCGCTCTTACTTATTTTGTTCGCATACCCGCTAAACAGTGCAAACAGTTGTATATTCAATTTGTGGCATTGAATGTAACGATGTTAAAGTCAATAGATATAAATGTATATAAATGTTGTTAAGCAACAGTTGAGTTGACAGAGACAATAGTTGACATATGATTACTCCGCTTCGTTTCCCTAAAGAGTTTCTTTTGTTTGTACACTTACAGTGGGTATTATGATTTCGTGCAGAAATATGTAACAACTTTTCCTTCCTTAAGCTTCTGAGTTTATTCAACATTTCTATTCGATTTTCCACTTAATTATTTGTGCTTAAAATTTCATCTTAAATTTAAATATCTTATAATTGCAAATAAAAAGGTAAAAATGGAGAAAAATGTGGCCTTGTACTGGCAAGAATAAAATATAGTTGCTGAACATGTTTCATTTCGATCTTACAGTTTTGTAGCGAGTATTTCTCAGTCGAGCATGCTCGATGCTACTCGCTGGCTCCCTCTCTCTCTCTGTCTCTTTGTCTCTCTCTCTCGCTAGTTCTCTAGTGCTATGCACTAGTAAATTACAAACATAAATCACTTGATAAGTGACGCCTGCGCTGCCTTCCCACAAGTCTAGGATGCGAGCATGCGGGAGCTTATCAGCTAAACAGCAATCAGGTCAGCAAAAGCAACAGCCAAGGCTCTCCCTCTCTCCCTCTCTCTCCCTCTCTCTCCCTCTCTCTCTCTCTGTCTGTCTCTGTGTCTCTGTCTCTGTCTTATATGGGGGTGTGTGCAGTTGCACATCTTTTTGTTAAGTTCACTCGAACATAAATTTCTTTAGAATTGTCAATGGCAGCAGCTGCAGCGCCTTAAGCCCAAGACCAAAAGCCCTCCAGGTCTCTAGTGTGTATGTGTGTACGTGTGTGTGTGTGTGACGTGTGTGTGTAGACTCTCGCTCTCTCTCTCTCTGTGTTTGTGTGTGTCTAAGTCTATTGCAACATGCTTGCCTGTTTAGTAGTGCTAGCTGCTGTTGTAGTCACACTTCCTCACACACACATGTCACACTCACACACTCACACACACACACACACACGCGCGCACACACTCATCGACATTCGCACTGTCATTTGTGCAGCACTTTTGTTGCACTTTGCACTTGGCATTTAATGGATGCCGCATTGTGCGAAAAGACGAAAAAAAAAACTAAAAAAACAAAATAAATAAATATATGTAACGAGTGAAAGCGACGAGTAGACGAGTCGAGCGAGTGGAGGCGAGAGAAGCACGCTGCGTGTGAGTGATTTTTATGGCCTAAAAGTATGCATCCACAATATTTGTCACACTTGAGATGACTTCAGCTGAGCTTGCAAGTGCGTGGGAGGGCGGCGACATGGGCGTGGGCGTGACAAGCGGCAACATCAAACAGCGTGCAACCATGCAACCATGCAACATGGTGGCAACATCAACAGACGACAGCTGATTGTTTAATGACATCATTCGCTGCTAAATTATTTTAGCTGCCAGCTGACGTGGAGTTCAAGGCAAACTAAAAATTACAAAAATGTTCAACCCTAAACCAACCCAACCCCCCACCCATCACTCCACTCTTCTGGCGGGCAACCTTTTTTACAGTTAGTTGCCCCCAAGCAGCGCAAAGAAAAAACCTTTTGCACACAAATAAAAAAGCAAGAAGAAAGGATAAATTTCGCCAAGAAATTTGCGCTTTTTCTCGCTAACAACTTTTCGACTTCTAACGGAGACTGCGTCTCTCTCTCCCTCTTCCCTCTTCCCTCTTCCCTCCTCTCTTGCTTTCTTTTTCTGAAGTTTGCTGCCCTTTTGTCTGTCATATTTCTCGCCCTGTTTCAACTACAAAATCGTTTTGCCTTCTGTGTTTTTCAAGTAATTCCTATGTTACCTTTTGTGTGCTACGTGTCGTATACGCAATTTGTCTACATTTATCCACCCCATCAGCAACCCCATAGCCCGCTCGCCCACCTGTTATGGCCAACAACAACAACAATAACAAGAAGAAGAAGAAGAAGAAAAACAACAACAACATTTAGACTGCAAAGCTTGCGGCTTTTGTTGCTTTATGCCACAAAATCCAAGCTAGATGAAGTCCATAATACCAAAAAATACGAAATATTTGTATCCGTTTCCGCTTCTCTTTCTGAGCACATCAAAAACGAAAATTTCTGCGTGGATGAGTGGTGTGTGTGTGTGTGTGTGTGTGTGTGTGTGTGTGTGTGTGTGTGCGTGTGAGGGAGTGTGCGTGTAAAACGTGTGCCATTTAAACGATAAGATGCCAAAGCTCTCAACGGATTCTGTTGCTGTTTATTGTTGCGAGTTTTGCCATTTCATTGCGTGGAAATACTTGCTTGCTTCAGTTCCTGTTCCAGTTCCAGTTCCAGTTCCATTTCCAGTGCCAGTGTCTGCTCCAGTTCCATCATGACTATCATCATCATCATCATTATTTTTTATCAATATCAGCAGCAGCAATGTCAAAGTAATCACTTGCTTGCTACTCCATCACATCCATTGCTTCAGTGGCTGTGCCAGGTCCACTTCCATTTCCAGTTCCAGTTCCATCATCATTATCATCATCATCATCATAATTATTACTGTCATCATCAGCAGCAATGTCAAAGTAATCACGTATCTCGGCTGATGTTTTGCCATTGATAACATTGGCCAGCGCTCTGCAGGTGAGATGCAACAAGCCCCTGATATCCAAATAGTTGGCAGCCAACATCAGTTTAATGAGCATACCCTGTCCAATTTGCTCAATGAATTCGTCATCCCAATTGCTGATCTCATCACTTTCTTCATCATTTGATGTCTCATCATCAGCCACAACGTGCAACTCATCACTCTTATGATGCTCCGCCCAATTGAGCACCTGACGTAATGTGTTTCCCTTCACATTGGGTAACACGAGTACATCGTTTTCATCATCATCATCATCATCATTATTTGCATCACAATTCTCGAGCATTGTTTTGATGGTCATCGAGCATTTGGCCACTTGTATTTCCGTTTCAAAAACTTCACCATCCGACGATTGCAATTTAATGTGCTGCTCTTCCTCCATCACAATTGGAAACTTTAACTTTTTGGCAAAAACTTAAAACAAATTCGAAATCTCAATACGAATTAAAATTAACTTTTACTCACTTTTTTCTCTAGCTTAACTGGCTTGGTTCCTGAGTTTCTAAAGTTACTTGGTTTTGTATTTTTATAAACTTAGTTTTCTGCACTATTTTAATATACTTACAGATCGAAAAGCTCAATAAAGCTTTTGATTTTAAAGCTTCGTTTTCTACACGCTTTCAGGATGATTTAATATGTTGAGAACGGACATGATATAAAGCTACTTGCAGACCTTAAAGTCCATTAAAGCTCTTAAAGCAATTATCGTTTCATAAAGCTCTGGTTTCCCAACTCTTTCAGAATTATTTGATAACTAGAGAACCTAAACCATACTAAGCTACTCACAACTAAAAGCTCATTAAAGCTCTCAAAGCTTCTATTGTATCTTAAAGCTTATTTTTATACAACATTTTATAATTTTATAAGTAGAAAACATACTTAATGTTAAGACACATACAAACTGAAAGCTCATTAAAGCTTAAAGGCTTTGTCTTCTATATTTTTTCAAAATTATAATTAAAAAGGGATATGACAAAAAGTTTTTTACAGATGAAAAAGTTAATCAAAGCTCTTAATGGTGTTATAGTTTTTATAAAGCTCAGTTTTTCGTACTCTTTCAGAATTATAAGTACAAAAATCTAACATAATATTAAGCTACTCACAGAATAAGCAATTTTATAACAAAAAGCTCATTAAAGTTCACAGTTTCATATCGTTTTTCAAAGCTTAGTTTTGACATTTATTTTCAAATCATTCGATGATTATAAAACTCACAAGATATTAAGTTAATGACAGGCCGTAAAGTCTCCTCAAATCTAGCAAAACGTTTTGTCAGATTTTTCAGTTTTTGTAACAAAATGAACTAAGAGCCAATTAGAAGTTATATATTTTATATATATTTTTCGATTGCTGCGAGAACCTGTTTCCCCCAAAGGTGCGCAAAGGATGTACAGAATCGAAAAGTAATCTCAGACCGATTAGATACTGTTTTAGCAGCTCTTGAAAGATTTTTAAGTCGCGGCAGGCACTGAGCTGACTGGATGCACTATGTCAAAGTCTTAAGAAGACAACTTAGCGTTTGCAGCTGCTATTGCGCTGCTTACAACAAAGAAGCTTAACAATGAAAGCGGATGCATCACTACATACCCTGCTTAAAAGTGACTTTAGCTTGACTAACAAGATATCCAATGTCAATCTCGAAGTAAACTAACAAAATCATTAATGCAAATAAAGCTTTCAATTTTGCCAGCTCAATTATCAATTTTAATTGTTATAATTGATCTTTCACTTAACTCCAACATTTGAAACTGCTCAATTTAAGCCTTTTCATTTGAACCTTTGCACCGGAAATTCCACAACTTTCTCTCCTTTCTACCTTCACTTTCAAGAGGGAGTCAAGAAGCTTATGGTGTTTCTGCTAAATTTCTCTAATAAATATGTTAGAGGTTAGAGCATTAATAACGACCTCATTCACATAGGTTGCTTGGCGTTCCATCAACGACAACAACACGGCACGAAGCAGTGGCAATAACAAGACACATACACATACTTAGTGCACACATACACACATACACACGTACACACACTCACACACACACAGCAGATGTGTAAATGTGTATAATAAACAACTACTTAATGCCTCACATTTCTAATTGGCAATTAACGTGATGTGTCTGTCGTTTTTATAACAAATGACCAGCCAAACAATATGGCTAATACAACTGGTCACGCCCCCTCTCGGCCTATCATGGCCCCTTCCACGCTACAACTTAGCTTCACACACAACAAGCAAGCGAAGACGATGAACGCAGCTGTTGCGGTTACAGACTTCGTCCATCAAACAGAGATGGAGATGGAGAGTGTGTGTGTGTGCGTGTGTGTGTGTGTGTGTGTGTGTGTGTGTGTGTGTGTGTGTGTGTGTGTGTGTTTGTTGTGTGTGTGTGTGTCTGTTGTGTGTGTGTGTGTCTGTTGTGTGTGTGGCCATTTGTGCATGATTGTAATGTAAATGTGAATTGGCAAACTGCAATGTGCAAAGTGCAATGTGCAATGTGAGGTTAGGTGCGACTACGAAGAGGAAGAGGAAGGGAAGAGCAAGAAAACGGAGGAATTCCCCGGCAAATGTCGTAAATTGTGCAAAGTTGAGACTGTCAACGCTTGACACTTTATGTGACAAAATAGGAGCATTTATGTTTAGTAAAACTAATGTTTGTTCTTATATACAAGTGTGTGTGCGTGTGTGTGCGTATTGGTGACTATATCTATATGTATACACACACACATATATATATATATATATGTATATATATATATATATATATACATATGTATGTATGTAACTATGTGTGAGCACTGCTGGCGTTGATGCTCGTAATGCGTGTAATTGTTCCTTTACGCATAGTTATCCAGCTGGTACACACACACACACACACACACACACACACACACACACACACACACACTCACACACATACACACACACACACACACAACCTGACTTTGGTGACAGTTTAAAGTAATGCTTGTGCTTCAAGCAGCCATGACTCGCAATGTCCTGTTGAGCTTGCATTTTGATATTAAGTATACGCATGAAGCATAGGAACACGTATGTGCAGCAAGAAGATAATACGGCGCTCTGCCCGTGTTGGCAATTACAGATGCAGAACAATGTGCAACATGAGGCATGATTGCAATTAAGCTCGTTGACTTAGTGCAACTCATTTACTGCAGGTTTCTTTTTTTCTTATTTTAATATTTTTTAACTTTATCGAGAAGAAACTTAAAGGATGCAAGAAGTCGATATGCATGTTACTATCGATAATTTTCATGGGATAAAATAAATAGAGTAAATAAAATAAAACAAATAAAATAAATAAAATATATAAAATAAAAAAAATAAATAAAATAAATAAAATAAATAAAATAAATAAAATAAATAAAATAAATAAAATAAATAAAATAAATAAAATAATTAAAATAAATAAAATAAATAAAATAAATAAAATAAATAAAATAAATAAAATAAATAAAATAAATAAAATAAATAAAATAAATAAAATAAATAAAATAAATAAAATAAATAAAATAAATAAAATAAATAAAATAAATAAAATAAATAAAATAAATAAAATAAATAAAATAAATAAATAAATAAAATAAATAAAATAAATAAAATAAATAAAATAAATAAAATAAATAAAATAAATAAAATAAATAAAGTAAATAAAATAAATAAAATAAATAAAATAAATAAAATAAATAAAATAAATAAAATAAATAAAATAAATAAAATAAATAAAATAAATAAAATAAATAAAATAAATAAAATAAATAAAATAAATAAAATAAATAAAATAAATAAAATAAATAAAATAAATAAAATAAATAAAATAAATCAAATAAATAAGATAAATAAAATAAATTAATTAAATAAAATAAATAAAATAAATTAAATAACGAAAATTAATAAATGAGTAGAGAAAAAAAGAATAATTAAAGTAAGCTCCAATATTAAATAAAATACAATTTTTAGTTATACTAGAGTAAGGCTTTGGCTCTCCCTCTCTCTCTCTTATTAATAATTACAATAATAATGTATTATTTATTCAAAGAAACTCACAAAACTGTCTGCTTTTTGAGCTTGCTATTAATCGTTTAATTAAACATGGTTTAAATAAATTGTTGTATAATCGCAATTGAAGCTTGGCCTTTAGCTGCGCTTTTCTTTTATTTGTTGTTCTTTTTGGGCATTTAAATGTTGTTTTGGCTTCTGCCACATGAATTCATAATCGTGGCAGTTTTTCACTTGCCCCCGCAATTTACCGCCCATTGAGTTGCTTGCTATTGTTGTTGTTGCTCTTGTTGTTATTCTTCTTGTTGTTGTTGTGGCTTCTATGTGGGGAAAATGGTTGACATTTGTCGCTCACTGGGTGGGCACGAATAACAACAGCAGCAGCAGAAGCAAGAACAAAAACCCTGCCGGCATTAAAACAATTAAATATGAATGAAAGCACGTCGCTGAAATATGTTTCACTAAGTGTCGAAAAACTTTGGCATATCAAATTACCAGAGTCTCCACCCAAAAGCACACAAATAATAGGGACAAAAAAAAAAAAAAAAAAAAAAAACACGCACGCACACGCAGCGAACTAGACTGGACAACTAACTGGTTACTGCTGGTGACTGGTCGAGTTGTCAGTGGTGACTGGTGGCTCAGTGGTTACATAACCATGAGCATCTATAAACCGCAACTCCCTCTGAATGCGCTACACACAATGTACACTTCAACTGAAACTACGTAGGTTGACCGCAGTTAAATCTATTCACCATATGCACTTGTCACTGCCAACTGTTGTGGCCCATCTGCCCTCTCATATGCTCATTGTCTCGCTCTCTCTCTCTCTCTCTCTCTCTCTCTCGCTCTCTCGCTCTCTCTCTCTCACTCTCTCACTCTCTCACTCTCTCACTCTCTCTCTCTCTCTCGCACTCGCCTTTTGCTGTTTTCGTTTAATATCTTCTGGGCACAAAAGTCATTATTAAAGCACGCACGCAGCCTGCGCAGATAAGTATGCTATATATTTTGTTTTTCTCCCAGATCTACATATACGTAGTTACACACACACACACACACACTCGCATAATTATGGCTGCTTGTCAGCTGGTCAACCACACCATGATCTTGACCACGCCCACACGCATAAATTAAACAAATAAACAAACGCAACAGACGAGCTTCCCAACCTGTGAATTATCTCTCCCTTTCTCTCTCTCTCGCTCTCGCTCCCTCTCTCTCACTCTCTCTCGCTCTCGTTTGGAGCCTTTGCTGGCTTTGGATTTGTTGGCAGCGGCATAAAGTCCACGCATTTATAAATTTTGTGCACTTATTGCTCGCATACCCTGTTAAATGCAAAATACTCGACATGGGGTATATTGTTACTAGAGTCATTTTGCGACTCTTTTGCAAATTAAGCTATTTTCTAACATTTCTACAGTAAACTGAAATCTAACTTGCCCTAAAAAGCATCGTTTCAGTTGCTTTACGCAAATGAAAAACTCAGAAGATATTTTAAATTTCTTGTTTTTTATTTGTATTTTTTAAAATTCCAAGCAACATTCTACTTTATTCTTCATTGATGAAATTGACATCAAAAGGAACTTTCTTAGGTTTGCAGCTAACTATGAGCATTTACAGGGTATTTTTTAGCCCATCTGTTTATTAATATTATAAATTAAGCTGCCTACTTATCGGGCAACCCACGTTTATATTTTCACAACAAGTAAGTCGAAATTCGCATCTCATTTACGCTTCATCTGTATGCCTCACTGTTGCTCTCTCGCTCTTTCTCTCTCTCTCTCTCTCTCTCTGTTTCCCTCTATCTCTTCCTCTTCCTCTGCCTCTCCTCTTGTCTATCTTCTCATGTGTGTGCAATGCTTATTAACGAGACTTTTGTTCCACTTCTGCACAAATTTTGAGTTTAATTTACGCCACATTCGGTTCTTGTTGTTGTTATCATTGTTATTGCTGATGTTGTTGTTGTTGTTGTTGTTGCAGTTGTCGTAGCCAGTGGCCAATAGTAATGTTGTTTGTTTGTTTGTTTGCTTAACTGACCCGACCAACAAAAAAGACTTCAAACCTGCGCTTCAAATAGTTGCGCAAGCTCGACTGAAAACTGACCTTTAGTTTCTTCTAACAATGCATCAACTTTGACCTGAAATATCATTGAATTATTATGAAATCCTTAGAATATTTAGTTCAAATATAAATACAAGTACAGACCAAAAACTAAAGTTTTGTCTTTAAGATTTCTCGAGATTTTTCAATTGAAAAAAATGCAAATACCTCTTAGAATCGGGCAGATTAATAATAATATAAGTCTGAACTTAAAGAGACATAGATATTCCTGCTATTCTTATTTCGTTGTTAGCTTCTTATTATGCTTTTCTTAAGCACTTTCTGCTTACAGGGTATTTGCAAAAAAATGGTATATCATTAATTAATTACATGCCATTCGCATAAGCGCTTAAAATGCCATTCGCTTATTTATGTCATTTATTTCATGCCACAAAAAGAAAGCGAAAAAAAAAAGAAAATCAAAATGAATTATGACAATGAAGTGTTAAAAGAGTCGACAACATTCTTATAAAGTGCAAGTGATCCTAATAGAAAATCAATTAATGGGCATAGAAAGCTTTGTTTCACATAAAATAAACATCATTGTTCAAAATGTCTAAAATCATAATATTCTTAATAGTTTATTAATTAAAATAAACCAAAATAGTGAACAAGAATTATATAAAATAATAAGGTAATTACATTTAAATTAAGTTATTTGAATTAAATAAAATACTTTTAAAGTGAGTAATAATATAATTGGTTTAACAATTAATTTAAAATGTTACTTTGAAGGACACAAAACTTAAATAAATAATTTAAAAACCAACATTGCTTATAAAAAGTGAATAAGAAAAATACTAAATTAAGTTTAATTATATAAAAAAAACATTAACTTAATTAAAACCATTTAATTCAATTAACTAAAATATTTCCAGTTCCAATTTTAAAGCAATATTGAGTGGCAGTTTCAATTGTCATTTAAAATGTAATAGTATTTTAAAAATATATATTATTGAAGGCCCAGTGCTTAAAATAATCCTTAACAAATAAGTTTGGAATGTTAAAAAAAAATTTGGTTAATTTATCAATTATATTATATTGTTTATTTTAATAATTATTCTCATTTAATTGAAATTAACTCAATTAAGTAAATTCTTGCTAGAAATACAATTAAAGCAATGTGGAAAGTTAATTCTAATTGTCATTTGACATCAAAGATTTAATTTTAATTACAACTTTGATAGACGGAGAGCTGAAATTTAATATAGAAAAACTACAGTCACAAATCATTAAAAATATTCGTTTTATTTATAGTTCCCTAAAGTATACTACATAAAAATGCAGAAGCACTTAAATTGCAAGTAGCCACTCCCTTACCACCCACCACACACACATACACACACACAAAACACAACTCAAAAAACTCAACGTCAAAGGTTAAAATGATATGCGAATTTCAAATTAAGTAAGCAACCAATTTTAATATCAAATGCAAACAGTTTTTCTCTTTTTTTGTCATATGCTTTTTCTTTTAACGAGAGCAGGTAGTGAAGAGGAGCAGTGGGGGGAAAGGGGGTCTTGGATGGGACAGAGGTCGGCAAATGCGACGAGTGGTGAGGCGTTGCCCGTTGGCATCACCCGCAGAGTGTTGCAACTGTGTGTGTGTGTGTGTGTGTGTGTTGTGTGTGGTTTGGTCAGTGTTCTAATTAATTGTTGAGTTGAATTCCCCTTTCCACCACTCGTTGGCATGCCACACGCCACACGCCACTCGCCACTCGCCGCTCGCCGCTCGCCACTCGTTGCCTTTGTGTTTGTCTGGTCGTCGCTCATTTCAAATTGCATTTGACGCTAAACAAAATGCGGGCCAATTTACAAAATATTTATCGCCAATGCTAACATGACCAGAGCAAACTACTGGCCCCGCCAATCCCTCTCCACTCACGGCTACTTCCCCTGGTACTCGTAGTTCCCCTAACCCCTCTCCCCACTCCCCCTTCACACGCAGTTGTTGCCGTTGTTTCGTCTGTTGAATTTTGCATGCATTAATTTTATGCAGCGCCACAAAACAAGTAAACAGCACAACAACCAACCAACAACAACAAAAAAAGAACTTTTACACTGGTCACAGAATACCCTTTTCCGCCCCCCTGCCATCCTTGCATGCCCCGGGGATGCCCCTGTCCCCTGATGTGCTCTTTCACACGCAGTTGTCTTTTGCTTTTAGTAGTATAAGCCAGAAAATACATTTTCAGTTGGTCCAAAAAACAATCATTTCTGCTAGAGAGCATTCCAGTATCTAACTCTCCCGCATGCCTCTCCCCTTTTGCAACGCTTTTCCGCCACATTTTCTCTCTCACATGCCACTCTAATTTTGCTGTTTTGCTTTTGGCTCGTTTCGCAATTTGAAAGTTTGATATTTTCTCCTTTTATTTTTGACAAATTTGCTCAACAATTTCCAACAAACCAACGAACGAGGAAAATTCACACATGTGTGAGAAAGCTTTTAATTTAGTGCATAATTGCGCAATCAAAGTGGCATGTGAGCAGCAGGGGCAGCAATTTCCACATAATACTACTAAATCCATCAACGCAATATTTTTCATTTACATCATTTACATTGCCCACTTTTTGCGGTGCGAAAATAAATTAAATTACATTCAATTAAATTAAATAAATAAGCCAGTTTGTTGGTCGTTAATCGCTGGTGGCGTTTAATTACATTTTTTTCTGTTTTTGGTGGCTTGCCCCATTCAATGGATCATTCAAATTATTTCGCAAAATGTGTTTTCTATTATTATTGCAATCGCTTTCTCTCTCCCTCTCTCTCTGACCCATTCTATCACACTATCTCATCAACTTTTCTGGTTTACAGCATTTAATTAGTTTTTCCTTAGTTCGCTTTGCGGTTTTCTGCTTTGAAAACCATTCAAACTGCAATCAAATCTAACAATTTTCCGGGCTCCATTTGCATTTTATATTATTATTCTCTATACTAGGTATTCATACCATTATATGGTCACCCTTATTTCCAGCAATTTTTATCGCACTTTCATTTTCTCAATTGCTTTGAGTTTCCTGCGCACACAAAAAAAAAAAACTTTGGATAATTAATTTTCCTCAAGCGCACGAAAATGTTGCAAACACAGCCACAAAATTATTCAGAGACTACCTCCCACTTGTTAGTATAAATATATCATAAATAAATACTAACATACATTTTCCACATTATGTTATAATTTATGAGGGGTGCGGGGAGTTGAAATGCACCCCCACAATTAAATTTGATTGGTTGGGCGTCCGTCTATGTTTAAAGTAGCAAATTTATAGCATAATAAATGTTGCGGTTAAGGAAATATCATCATATCATAGACACGCTTCCATTGCAAATTAGTTACACTGAAAGAAAGAAAGAAGTTGCATAGTCAAATTAATAAATGCAGTACAGAATAAATATAATTAAAAGAGTACTGTAGTACTCTTAATTGATTTTGGGTACAATAAAATAGTTAAATGTATTCTAATAAATTAAATTCATTTAAATTTATTTTCATTTATTTGGTGTTATTCATTAATTTATTATAATTTAAGTAATTTTGTTTTCAAAGCATATAAAAGTCAAGTTTCAATTTCATTAAATTACTTCATAGCTGACAGTTTTTGTCAAAGTGCACTTCAGCATATAGCAATCAGAGCTATACAGTGTACTGCATATGTGTATGTCTATGTGTGTGTGTGTGTCTGTGTATGTATGTATGTATTTATGTAACTGTGCACGTTACACAACCCAAATAGGTCCGCAACATAAACAAAGGAGCTATTTTTAAATGAAGCAATGCCGACACATGCAGACACACAAAGACTCACACATACATCTGCACATCCACAAACATCTATGCACACATACACACACACACACACCCACACACGCATAAACACACTTAGTTTCATTCAATTAACGTTGGCCAAAGCAGCTGAGCAGTATGAGCACAAGAGGTTGTGGTGCTTGGGTAGCTCACTCAGCTTACTAACTTCTCACCCGCAACACCCGCTACATCACCCTTCTATTCTCACTCTCTTACTCTCACTTACTCCCTTTTTTCGCCGCACTTGTCTGTGTTTGTGGTTGTTCTTGTTCTTGTTGTTGCTGTGTTTGCTGCTGTCGTGGTTTCTGCTGTTGTTTAGCTTCTACATTCGTAGTGCATATTTCAATATACTTATTTGGGGTATTACAATGCTGTCACGTATTGCGTAACATATTAAAGGAGGCGTCGCTGACCACACAAGTAACATACATATTTATTCTTGATAAGCAAGGCGAACTGATTGAGCTATTGTCTGAAAATCTATAAATATTTACAGAAATAAATCAATTCTTTGTGTGAATTATATCTTTCAATGGTCTGCGAGGGTATCACAGCTTCGACGTGACGAATATAATTCACTTTTCCTTCCTGTTGTTTTTGTTTTACCGTTTTGCTGTGTCGCTGTCGCCGCTGAGCTGCCACTTTTGCATTTGCTGCTTTTGCTTTTGCTGGTGTTCCACTTTGCGTGGGTTTTTTTTATGCATGCGCTGCTTTCAGCTGCTGTTTGCACAGACAATTGTAAAACAAAGCTAGCGCCACGTGAGCTTAAAGAGCTTGACGCTAACGCTGATGCTGCGCTGACGTTGTTTTTGTATGGTTAGCTCTTTGATTGTTTATACACCTACATTCATTTGTATGCGTGTATGCATGTATGTACATATGAATGTATGTATGTATGAATGCATGTGTGAATGTGTGTGCCTGCTCATACAATACTAATTTCTCTATTCTTCGTCCACGGACGTGAAAAAGCCGCGGACTGTCGGTTGCCATTGCCATTGCCTTTGATTTGCATTGTGGCCACAGTTTTTCCATTTCATAGACTCCTTATGTACATATATTTGTGTGTGTGTGTGTGCGTGTATTCATATGAATTTCCATTCGTTTGTATTTCAAGTCGAACATTAAATCGTTGGCCATTTATCAGAGCCAGGCTGCCAATTGGCTTTAAAGCTGCAGCGCTCAACTTTTCCAATAAGCAACTTTTATCGCCAGCTTGTGTTGCCATATCAGCTTCATACACACACACACACACACAAATTTATATACATATGTATTGCAAGGAGATTGTGAAGAGGGGTGGCTACACTGTGAACTCGACCCAGTCAAGGTGAAGGCAAATGTCGGCAGCCCACACACACAACGGAAATGTGCAAGCAGCCACATGCCTCATACACACACACACCCAAACACACACACACACACATAAACACACACACAAACTGGGCGCTTGTCGTTTCGCTTTTAATTTCCTTTGAAGAAAACTTATCACCCTGCACGAAATGCCAAAGAAATGGCAATAAAAAAAGTGTAGAAAATAAAAAAAGAAAAATAAAACGAAATGCCAACGGAACTGAAAACCTAGCCCAACTAAAGAAAGGGAGAGAACAACTTTTGCTTTAGAAGTGGCGGCAGCAATCGCAATCGCAATCGCAGTCGGCAGCACCAATGTCAATGGCAACTACGTCGCCGTCGCTGTCGGCGTCGCCGTCGCCATGGTCGTCGGCGCTTCAACGTCAACGCGTTGCTGTTGCGTGTTTTAAGTTTGTGATTTAAAAACTGCATTTGATACCCGTGGCAGTGGCAATGAATTTACCTTACTCTGAAGTCCTCAATCTCTCTTGCTCTCACTCTCTCGGCGCGGCACGCGCGGTTGCTTTCGGTGCACAATTCTCAGTCTGCCATGGTGACAAGGCCAAAAAGTGTAACGTGACTTGACCAACTCTGGCAATCAGCAGCTGCGGCCAACGTGGTTTTGTTCATTTGCAGATTGCTCTTATATAAAATTGTGTTTTTTCTCACTCACATTAATGCAAACACTTTTACACTTTCACATATTTAATACTGCAAAGTTATTTTATTTCAACTCGGACATAAGCAGAAACACGAAAAAAAGAAACACGCGCGCGTCTGTGTACGCAAAAAAAGAAAAACACAAAGCACTTGATCTTTGCGTGAGAGAAAGAGACAAATCGATCAATTGAAGCACTTAAGTCAATCCCACTCGTTTGCTCACTTACTCCTCACGGCTGTTTTTTTTTTTCTTCTCGTTTTGTGTTTTACTTTTGTGAAGAGGCAGATGTTGCCTTGGTTTTTTGCTCTTTTAACAGTTGAAATTGTGTTTCTTCTTATTTACTTTTACTCTTGCACACATTAAATACCACACAATTATGCTCGTTTAATTTTGACGCGAGTAAATCAACTGGAACTTTCTGCACGTATCTATGTATATGTATATACCTGTAAGTACGTGTATGTATGTTTCTTTGTCTAATGAAGTGTGCGTGTGAGTGTGTTTGTGCAGGGGTGTTGAAGAGAACCCGCCAAAACTTACACTTGTGTATGCGTGGGAAAGAGATGCATCAATCAATTTGAGTTTTTATGTCAATCGCACTCATTTATTTGCTTTGTTTTGGCGTTCGTTTGTGAAACTCTGAATATAATAAATTCCATCAATTGAATTTATGTATAAATATAAAGTTATTTTTCTATATAGTATGTAAATGAATGTTCTGAATGAATGTGTATGGGCATAATGAATACACTACGTACTTGAGGTCTGTGTAATTGCACTCAAATTTGTTCATTAAGACAGTTACGCTCGAGTGCAACTCAATGAATTTGGCTGCACATTTTTATGAGTTTGAGTGAATCGTTCTTTGTTTGCTCAACTGGAAGCGATGCGAGAATGGATTGAATTGAGAGAAAACACAGTTATGACTCACTTAAAGTGCAATCCATTACTTTCAGCCCAATGATACTTACAGGGTATCTCGTTGTCGTGCAATTGCAGATACTTGATTTGATTTTTTATATACACATATTTTTTTCCGGCTATTAGAATAATATTAAAAAGTCATTGGTTCAATGACTATGATAAATAATTCATAATATTTGTATATGCATAAACATGAATGTGCATGCATCAATGAAAACGTATTATTTGCGAAAAATACAGCAACAGTTAATAAACTGAGCATAAAAAAGTATTATCAAATAATATTTCGAACTATGAATTAATTGATAAATTGCGAGACGATAAAAACACAAATATTTTTCGCATGAAATTAAATTGAAATACCCCATAAAACTATATGCGTATGGGGTATGTGAGCACTTGAGTAAGTTATAACAAATATTCTCGTATTATTAATTGCTTAGAAAAGAGAGCGGAGCCATTGTTCCCTATTGATTGGGGAATCCTTCAACAAAAGACTAACTATAATTATGAATAACTGATATAGTTGCAAATACACATAAGCATATACGTGTGTATAAATACACACACACACACACACACACACATACACAAACACATACATAATGACAGGGGCCATCGACTGACAAATGACAAACAAATTTGCACTGATTGTTAGGTCGGTGATGGAGTGAGCTTAGAGTGGTTAAAAGGGGAACGAAAGGGGGAAGATGGAGGGGGTGACATGTATAATTCGCATGTACATGACAAATGACATGCATTTAGTGCGGGGGGAATAATACAATAAAAATGACAACGTTGGCAAAAAAAATTGATTGATAATCATTGTACAATCAGAGACATAAACTCATAAACGACAACCGACTATTAAACCTGAGGGATAACACACACATCCTTACACACACACACACACACACACACACACACACACATACACGCGCACACACGGCAACACCGTCACACACATAGCATTATGTTGTAATGACAATTGTCAACGATTATTTTCATTTTGATGATATTATTCTCGTTATTGTTTGTTGTTGTTATTGTTGCTGTTGTTACTGTTGTTGTTGTTGCTGTAAGCGATAATATCCGCCCAATGTATCTTTACTTTAACGTCATCCAATCGAATTATTTCTGTATGGGGAGCAACAAATGTGGCAACTGACACAAAAGTGTTAAAGTCGTTTATGCCGTATGTGTGAGTATTCGAGCAGCAAATACCCTGTAAGCAGTGTATATGTAGCTAAGTTTTTCATCAATGAGTAACTAAAACGAAACTTAATTGTATGTATCGATAGTAGCAGCTGTTGAAAATGTCGATGTTATTGTAGTCAAATCTATATTCATGCAGTATAAACTATCGATAGTACCTCTACTTGAGTTTATCGATAGTATCAGCTGTTGAGACCATTGATGTACTAGCTGTGAAGGCGATCTATGGCATCAGAAGTTGATAATATCGATAGTAGCTGCATTTAAGATTATCGATAACATAGGCTATCGATAATATCAGCTGTTGCATTTAAGATTATCGATAACATCAGCTATCGATAATATCAGCAGTCGATACGATCGATATACTACATTTTATTAAATATACGTGTATTTTATACCATATCGATAGGTAAAGTGATCGATAATGTGTCAGTAAATTGAGTATCTCTTAAAAGTAATTATTTTTATTACATTAAGACATCAAATATTGTATTTCTTGGCAAGCCAACTCTCAATGTGAATATACCCAACGAACAGTATCCTGTTAATACCGGGTATATGCTGAAAATCAGCATCAAAGTCAAAGCAACACTTGCACATAGACACAAATCGGAAATACAAACAAAAACGCAGGCAAACGGAAGGAAAACTGAACATAAAGAGAACGTACGAGAGAGTGAGAGAGACAGAGAGAGAGAATGAGAGAGAGAGAGAGAGAGAGGGAGAGTGTAAGAAATTGTAGATTGAGCTACTTTCAAGTGAAGTTTGATTGTGGCATTGCACATTTAACATTCTCTTTCACCTCTCATCGCCTCAGTCAGTTGCCAAATTTTCTTCGCTTTCGGCTGATTCGGTTTGTGCGGTTTGTGTGTGTGTGGGGCGGAGTAGGCGTGGCTGGGCTTAAGCTCTTTTACAATTTATAACAGATCTTGCACAATTTCCTACTCATGTCCTCAGGCCACGCATACTTCCGCCTTAAAACAGTTTGCTAATGTTGTTGTTGTTGTTATACCCATTGTTGTGGTTGTTGCTGTGTTTTGGTCTTGGTTTTCTACATTTGGCCAGCAGCGCTTTTAGTTTGCCATTTAGCAAACCGCAAGCACACATTCGTCACCTAAAACTGTGGGCTGAGTGCGCAATTCCAGGGAGATTCGTCGATTTTCTCTGTTGTTGCCACTTACAAATTGGCTTTCGGCCACAAAATGCCGTCGTTTGGTCGGTCAGTGGCAGTCGATGCGAAAATAACCCCTAATAAGCCAAAAGGTCAAACATTGTGTTACCAAATGTACGAAAATCGTATGCCAAAAGCTAAAGCATTCTAACAATTGGCCAGTTGCCTGCTGGTTGGTCCAGTTGCCCATCTCTATATATATTTCGTTGGCCAAAAAAAAAGGCAGCAAAACTTTGCAATGCTAAGCACGTTGGCAAATGGCCGAAAGCAGCAGCGTAGAAGTCTATAAGGAAAGTGTAACATCCGACGGATTCATTTTTAATTTATATGTTAATCATTGGGCTACATAAATATGCCAACAACAACAAGAAGAATAACAACAACAACAACAACAGCTAATCATAATAACAACAACAACTGCCAACAGTTTGATTATGAAAATGCCAAGAAAATGTTGTATTTGTCTATTGGTTTTCTTCGCCTTGGAATGAGCATTAAATGCAATTTAGCCAGCTTATTGTCTATTTTGATTTCCGTTCTTTAATGAGCAGCAACAACAGCAACAACAACAACAACAGCAATCGACAGTAACAGCAATCGACAACAACAGCAATCGATAAGCGACTGTAGGCAACTTCATTGAGCACAACTCTGTCGTTGACAGCCCTCATCTCTGTCTCTATATCTCCCTCTCCCTCTCTCTCTCTCCCTCTCACTCTCTCTCTCTCTCTCTCTTCCCCTTCCCCTCCTCTCACTCTCTCTCTCTCTCTCTCTCTCTCTCTCTCTCTCTCTCTCTCTCTCTCTCTCTCTCTCTCTGCCTTCCTTTGCTTCGTTCTCTCATCAATATACTAAAACATTCAATTTGCATTATTCGTATTCACTCAGGCAGCACTCATATTTATTCACTCTCAGCCCATCAAAGCAGCTTCAATGAACATTTTCCACAAACTTTGCAAAAATTCTCACTAAATTTTTTCTTCAATTCAAACTAATTTTATTAAAAATGCTTGAATGATTCACATTGGCTTTCAAATTTGTTTTAGAAATATTTCAAAGTGTATTAATTAGTGATGGTTGAGTGTCAAATGTTATCGATAGTATCGTCTAATAAGCTTAGTTCAACGATGCCTTTTAAATGTTTGTAGACTTGATTTAATTGATATTTTATATCTACTTTTCCAAAGTTTCAATTTTTATACTTAAAATCAAAATTTCAGAGATTTTAAATTAATTTTTCAATTAATTTAATTTTTCTTTTGGAAAAAGTGTTTTTTTTTAATTAAACTTTTTTGCAACTTCTACTTTAAACATTTTTATTAATTACATTATTTTTTATTTTTTTAGAATGATTTATTTATTTAGAATGATTTATAAAATTTAATTTATGAAATAAAATTATGTTCTATAATTTTATATTGCTTATTATTTTTTCATTTTTTTTTAATGTGTTTTAATTTGCAATTGGAACTTGAAGTATAAGATTTCAACAATTTTAAAATTATATTTAAATTTTATTTTTGATGAAAAACTATATTTAATATTTAAAATTTTGTTTTTATATATAAACATTTTTTTTTTTTTATTTTTTATATAATATTTTCTTATTCATTTTAGTTTTGAGAACTTTTAATCAAAATTTCAACAATGATTTTGGAATATTATTTAAAAAAATTTTATTTTTTTTCTTCAAATTTTTTTTTATTTTGTACTTAATTGTTTGTTTATCAATTTTAGTTTTCAGCGCTTAAATACAAATCTTACGTAATTTCAAATAGATTTCTAGTGGAAATATTCATGGTGGCCCATAAATTTAGCAATGTAATTTGCTAGTCTACAAACTTGCATAACTTGCAAGCTAAAACTAAACCGATTTCAATGTAGAATATTTCTGTGGTCTTCGCATCATTTGCAGTTTGATTCGTTAGCAATTTTGCTTTTGAAAACTTTGCGTGCTCAAGCAGGAATCTGAGTAATGGAAAGGAACTATTTGCATATACTGTATGTGAATACATTCATTTGCATACAATTGTCGGTAAAGTCTTTTGCTTGAGGATGTGGACTCAACAGGACTCTCTCTCTTTCTTTAGTTCTCTTTCTCTGCCCCTGTCTCTCTCTATCACCCTCTAGTTCTCTGTGTATATTTAGACAAAGAACCAAATAAACGAAAGAAATTATTTTCTTTTGATTTCACTTGCAATTTATTTGAATTGTCTGTTATTGGTTTACCTTGAATACATCTCTAGTGCCATCAACTGAAGTATCAGCTCACAATTGACTGTTCCAGTCGTCAGTACATATTCTTATGCGACATCAAACAAAATGCTTGATTTGATGTAAGTTTATTGCATTTTCATAAGTAAATATATTGATTTGTATTTGCTAATTTCTAATTTCTAATTCTAATTCTATTTTTATTCATTTCTCTTTACAGGATGAAAAAAATCAATTGCTTATCACAAATATTTGGCTCAAATTGGTAAGTTACTGAAATTCACATAATGGAACTGTGTCAACTGAACTATTTACAACAGATTTGCAATCAAGCTTAAGAAATAAATCTAGAAGGAAATTCGGGAAACTCTTGAATGCAATTTCAATTGATCTTTGGCAAAGACATTATTAAGAAGTTTACTCTAGGGGGAACTGACGGACTTATTGAGAATTCTATTTACTTTTGTGGTAGTTCTTCTCAATATATATAACTAGGTTAATAACATTTTATACAAAAAAAGGAGACCAAAGGATCAAACTATAAACAGGTTAAGATGACTTGAAAACTTGTAGCATTTTTTATATATATAATATAGTATATAGATCTATAATCTAAAAGTTTTCATAGTTTTATATCATTGAGCTCTCATATCATCGAGTTCTCTTTGGAAATATACTTCCTAATATTAAGCAGCTCTGAAAATAAACATATCTCAGAGATAGCACAGAGTTTTCATAGGAAAAATCGATTGTAAAGATTCCATAGTATTATATCATAGAATTCTCATAGGTAATATCACACTCAATATTAATATTATCCCTTCTAATATTAAGCAGCTCTTAAAGCTAATATATCTCAGAGATAGCACAAAGTTCTCATAGAAAATAATACACTTAATATTATAGAAATGATTGAAGTCTCATAGATATCCTTCCTAATAATATGCACTTCTCAAAGTAAAAAAAATTACGAAAGTCGAGCGCACGCGACAGTCTAATACCCTGAACAGTTCTCTATAGTAAAAGTATTTTTATACTAAACTGAAAGCATTCCAATTACGATACATTTTCAGTGTTAGTTCCTCCAATCGAACGCAACTTAAGCTGAGCAATCAGGTCAGCTTCATTTAGCTTGCTTGCGCGCCAAAGCTGAGTGCTACATCACTCGCATACTTGAGCTGACCGCAACGAACAAAGCGCAAGCAGATGAATTTTCTTTCTTTTCCGATTATTTTTCTTATTTATAGACCGAACTTGATGAAACTTTCAGCATTGCTTCTCCATGGTATTTGTCAAGCAGCTCCTAAGTTAGAAGCATCTTTGTTGAAATGAACTTGATCTGCGGACGGCATACGGGAACAGGAAGGTTCACCTTTTTGGGTCTCTAGCTCTCAGAGCTATCTTGTTGAACAGGGTATAAATATTGCAGAGATAGCACAGAGTTCCCATGGCAAATATCACACTTAATATTATTTAAATGAAAGAGTCCTCAAAGTAAATATGTTTTGTAGTATTCTCTTATAAGAAATATCACTCTAATATAATTAGATTATAAATATCATAAACACTTCCCATCAATTGGGCTGAGTACTTTACTATAGAAAAGATCTCTAGTTGCAGTTTATTAGATTGAAAGAACGATTACAATGAAGAATTAAAAGTAAAGTCACAAATTCCAACAAATTGAAACAATTAAGTACAACAACAAGAACAACAACAACAACTTGCAACGATATTAAATGTTGATTGCAATTGAAATTGAGCATATTTGAAGAGTTCTCAAGTGTTTAGTTAGATATTAAATAATAAGTGAATGGTGGTAAGGGGAGGGAATGCGGGAGAGACGGGAGAGGGAAGAGTAGTAGGTGGAGACATTAGTCAAATGTAAAGTACAAATTGTGGTAGGCTTTCTTGTGTTGTGGCACACACATGAGTCTTTTGGCTAAAAGATTTGTTGCCTTTCAAGCCATAAATTTTGGCTTTGGCCTTAGGCTCAATACTCTCGATGTTTTGCTTATGCGCACAGTGCAACAAATGAAATTGCCGCAATTTATCAAAAGACAGCAACAACAACCAGACAGTTGGAAAGAGAGAGCGAGAGAGAGAGAGAGAGGGAGATAGAAGACAGTGGCACTTGGCAAGTTATATGAGCTTACGCCGACTTTGAAGCAGCAGCCAGCCAAGGAGGAATCACTTAATAGCTTAAATTGCGTAAATTCCACAAATGCCGGAAATTCATTTCCATTTCCCCACAACACATTTTCCACACATTTTCCATTTTCTATTTCCATTTACAATCGCTGAGCCGCAGCTGAAGCCTCACACACAGTAAATAAAGAAGCGCAGACGACAAAAAATGTTGAGAAATATGCAACGATTTCTTTGTTTCGCGCAAACACGCGCATGTTGCATGCAACTTGAACAGCTGGTGACAGCAAATTGAGAGAATTGCCAATTAATTGGCAAATGAAGTGACAACTTAATTAGCCATTGGTCCCCGCTTGTCCCCAGTTGCCCAGTTGCCTAGTTGCAACTTGCAAATTGTGTCCAAAAACTTTTGGTTTGGGTTATGTGCCACACACACACACACACACACAGAATGCTGCGTGGCAAGTGTAGCACTTTTAATTGAAATGCCATGAACAGCAGCAGTCATCAGCCTCAAATTAAGCAATAAATACTGTAAGCTCTATAATTTTCAATTTGCCAACTCATTCGCCAACTTGCCACGTGCCTCATGCCTTGTGCCACTTGCCACTTGCCACTAGCCACTACATTTGAGAAATACACGTATTTCTGAAAACTCATCACACATACGTAGCACAAACGTTTCTCATTCACTTTTTCTCCTTTGTCTCTAATTATTTTCGGAGAAATTTTCTTTTATTTTCTTATGCAATTTATTTTATTTTAGCAAAAACTAGAAATCTAATGTCGTGCTATATTTTGGGAAGTATGTTAAAAGTAGTTGATGAAGATTTCCTTTACTCTGCAGTTACTTTATTATACCCTGCAAGGGAGTATATTAAATTTTTGATCAGCATCAACAGCCGAGTCGATTGAGCCGTGTGCCTTTCTCTGTCTGTCGATCTGTTTGTGTGAACTCTTCCATCTTAGCTGTAGTAGGAGCTAGAGACAACAAATTTGCCATGAAGTTTATTTAAAATTTTGGTTAGTTTTCCTTCTCCCCATTGTGGAAACTTCCAACTTGACAGATGTTTGAAGAATAGCAGAATAATAGAATAGAATAATACAAAACAATTCTGAAAGTTTCATAAGAATCGGTTTAATAATAGAAAAGTTATGCAGATAGGAAATGTTTATAATCAATTGACACATGTGTGCGAGCGAGACGGCACACGACAGCAAATATAAGCAAATATATATATATATATATATATATATATATATATACATATAGTATATGTAAATATATAACATAAATAGATAAATTAAATTAAATTAAATATAGTATATAAAATTCTATTTTAATCAAAATACTTTATAAAAAACACAGATACAGGGTATATACAGTCACGCTCACTCGACTTATTCGCTTATTTTCATTGGAAGCCTAAGCACTCTTTGGTTATCGATATTTCTTAATTTTCCCATCACTTAAAAATGATAAGTTAAAGTTTTAATAATTCATTTTAACTAACTATAACTTTTTTTCATTGTTAATTTGAACTACAAATATAATTATTATTCAATTAACAACCAAAAGTCGTCAGAACATTCCCTAAAAATATAATTTTTTCTTCTTTAACTTTAGCTATCTATCGATAGATTTTTATTTACAATCATATGACTTTTAAATGTAATTATTGTTATTATTTATTAACAATAATTGTGCGATTATCTTACATAAATGAAATAATATGTATATTTTAATTTATAGTTGTTTAAAATTTAATAAAATAATTTATAAAATATTTAAATTTATTTTATATAAATGCAATTAATTCCTAATCCATTAAAAAAAACTTCCAAACAATCTATTACTCATTGAAGCAAACAGCTCTATCAGACCTTCAAAGTACATCTCTCAGCATGTACTAAAATAATTGAGTATTTTAATTAATTAATACATTTCATGACACAAGTAATAACTTTGTTAGATAATTATAGGAAAATATTAATTCGCTGAAAGCTAAAGGAACTGCAACTCATTGCAAGCAATATTTATAGACAAGGACACTAGAATAATTACTGATATTAACTAAGGATAGTTGCGATGCCGAGTTAAGAAATTAATAACGTTAAAATGCTTTAGCAATTGATGATATTATTTATAGTTAGTATAGTTAGCAGCACTTGGGATCTATGGACAAAGTCATTTCACTAAAAGTCCCGAGTGGAGCGGCAAATGTCATTAGTAAGCCATCGAAGAAATGTCACACATAAATAATGAATACGCAAAATTAATAATACTAATAATAATAATAATTTGTGGTGAGAGAATGGAATGAATGTTGGTAATGAAATGAAAAGGCAATTGCCACTTGCCATTTGATTAATCGATACGATCAAATGCATGCAGCAAAGAGAACAATGACAATCAATGAACAAAATGAAGGGAAAACTCCGAAATTCATATAAACTCGCATAAGGAATCGATGCGCTAATCGCCTTAAGTGTCACAAAAGCAACAAATTTAATTACGATAAACGTTGGACAGCGCCACCAATACAATTACAACATGCCTGTGGCATGTACACACACCCACACACACACATATACACACACACACATGTGCACTCGAAACGTGGGTGACCATCTATCCATAAATGTGCACTTAACGATGATTGATGATTAAAGCACCTCACATACGTTCACATATCCAAGCAGTGCGACGAAAGAGCGACAAAAAGAGGGAGACAAATGGATATAGAGAGAGAGAGAGACAGAGAAAACTGTTTGGTCACGGCTAATTGATATGTGGCTTATTAATAAAACACGCCAAAGAGCTTCAGCAATGGGGAATGCAGCCAAGTTGAAGAGTATTAAAAATGTAAATCAATCAAGTTTTCTTTTTGTTTTTCGAAATATTTCAAAAAGTTTAGAGTTTCTTGTGCTTAGATAACTCTGGCTAAAATTAAACTCTTTATATTTTTTAGTTGTTTAAAATAAAACTAATTGACAAGATTTTGATTGTACTTGAATAACTTTAATTGAAGATGTCAGTTAATTAACAAGTTGAACATTTTACAGCTTCTCTTAGTAAGAAGTATTGCTAATCCATAAGAGCAGAGTAAATAGACTAACAGCTAGGATTTAATGAATTTGTCTATCATAAGAAGAAACTTTTCTTCTTTTAGAGTAATGAATTAGCAGCTCATAAAGCAAATGTTTTGCGCTTTCAAAATACTGCTGTGAACTTCTTAATGCAATATGAAGAAAGAGGCATTACTAAATTATTAAAATTATTATTTTCTATCATGAAATTAGTAAATTACGTATTCGTTTATCATAAATGTAATGGCATCAATTTGCTTGATCTGGACCTGTTATCGCTTGCACTCGTAAGTTGAACTCTTTCTTACATATTCAGAACACCAAGTTAACTTGGCTATTGCATTATTCATTGAGGGAAATCTTGTGCAAAAGAAATGTTATTCACGCACAACAAATTTTAAGCAATGAATTATGTGAGATATGAAATATATATATATATAGGAAGCAAGCAAGCAAACGCTTGCCAGACACTCAATGGCAATAGAGTTAAGTTGGCTGCGCCCAAGCAAGGCCACAAAATGGCTTCAATGCTGTAAATGAACATAACCTAAATGTTGTATCTATCTATCTATCTATCTATGGGATGCATTGCATTCTTAACTTGGGCAATAAAAATGCTTTTGTTTGCATAGACACTAGTATATACAAATGAACAAATATGCGTTAGAGAGACAGAGAGAGAGAGAGAAGTAGAAAGAGAGGGAGTGGGTAGGTAAGTTAAATGAAATTGATGGTGATACCGAAATTAGAAACAGATTCTAGACTCCGATTGTCACCGCATGCGTATTTGCCAACGTATTGTTCCTTATTTACAAACTGTAATTAATTAAGTCGGGCATCAACGACAGCAATCCCTTTGTTGACACTGACACTGTTTGTACAATATTCTGACCCTTTTCTACACACACATACGCACACACATGCACAGTTATAACAATGGAAACTCGCCTGGAATTTTCATTTGTTTTCAAAAACATTAAAATGTTGTGTTTCTCTCTGAATTTTTCTTTATTTGTTTTCCTTTTTTTTTTCTTTTTATACAGGAATGGAACGATATGAATCTACGTTGGAATTCAAGTGAATTTGGCGGTGTACGTGATCTACGCATACCACCGCATCGCCTATGGAAACCCGATGTGCTCATGTATAACAGGTGAGTTCAAATATAACAGATTTTATAACACATATTACAGCTATAACTAAGAAATTATTTCACTGAACGACTTCTCCAAGCATTAGAGAATTCAGTTTATTATAATAAAATATATCTATATATATATTTATTATGAATTCTAATACCCTGTAAAAGTGTAGACAGCGCTCCGAGTCTCCTCAATTTTGCGACTCATATTTCAGGGCAATAAGCGTCTGTTTAAACTTAACTGTAGACTTTATTGAACACCAATAAGCAGTAATACTTTTATAACCCCTGAGAAAGTTTCATGCGGCATGCTCGACTGCCAAATACCCTGTAATATATGCATATAATTGCTACAACTGTTGAACAAAATTATAAATCGCTGGCTTATGAAATTGCTTTGAACATTTCTGTGCAGCTGCAGGGTATTTGGCAAAAAAATATTTATAACTGATGACAAGCTGTAAAAATGATTACAAGTCGATAAACAAACAAAAAGCAAACCGAAAAAAAGAAAAAAAAATATGTTGATATCATACATTTTGATGGCACTTAGGCTCCTCGTCGTCATTGCCAGCTTCATCTTCGTATTGACACCTACTTATGTGGGTTGTTATATTGCGGCTTACACGATAAGACAACGTATGGCGCATTGATGGCACCTGGCCCAGGGAACAGGTGGGGCGTTGTGGGCTGTGGGTTGTGGGTTGTGGATTGTGGCTTGTGGGTGGTAGATAACTCAATTGAATTGTGCTTTGGTTTGGGCCCTTTTCTCTGTTTTTTATGACCAGTTGCAATGCTTTATAATTCCGCAATAAAATGCTGTGGTAGCTGTCGCTCTTGTTGTTGTTGTTGTTGTTGTTGTTGTTGTTGTTGTTGTTGATATTGCTGGCTTTGTGGCTGCGGCTTTTATTGCTTTATTCATATAATTTTATTTGCATTTGCAACGTTTTTGATAATAACAAATTAGCGTTTACTTTCTATTTTTTCTCTCTTTTTAGTTGAAAATCCCTTTCAGGTTTATGGCTGCCATTTGTTTGCCTACGTTTGCCATAATATTCTACTTCTTCTTCCTTTTTTTCTCCCATTCTTTCTTTCTTTCTCTCTTTTTTGTTATTTGTTATCAATTTTATTGTAATAGCAGCACCCTTTTGTCCAGGCATTGTAATATATATGGAAATATATTATGTCGAACCGCAGAGCATCACACACACACACACACATGTTTTATTTCCGTCCATTTGATACTCTACAAAGAGGTATTGCGGTTTTGCTGTGGCTTGTGTAACGCTGACCGAGCAACACACATAAATTTGAAATGCATTTAACATTTTTGGTTCATCAAACAATTTTAATTACGTCAAATTTTATTTGCATTCTCTCTCAAGTCTATAAATCAAGCGTTGCATTTCATTTATTCAATATTATTATTATTATTATTATTATTATTATTATTATTATTATTATTATTATTATTATTATTATTATTATTATTATTATTATTATTATTATTATTATTATTATTATTATTATTATTATTATTATTATTATTATTATTATTATTATTATTATTATTATTATTATTATTATTATTATTATTATTATTATTATTATTATTATTATTATTATTATTATTATTATTATTATTATTATTATTATTATTATTATTATTATTATTATTATTATTATTATTATTATTATTATTATTATTATTATTATTATTATTATTATTATTATTATTATTATTATTATTATTATTATTATTATTATTATTATTATTATATATTATTATTATTATTATTATTATTATTATTATTATTATTATTATTATTATTATTATTATTATTATTATTATTATTATTATTATTATTATTATTATTATTATTATTATTATTATTATTATTATTATTATTATTATTATTATTATTATTATTATTATTATTATTATTATTATTATTATTATTATTATTATTATTATTATTATTATTATTATTATTATTATTATTATTATTATTATTATTATTATTATTATTATTATTATTATTATTAGTATTATTATTATTATTATTATTATTATTATTATTATTTTTATTATTATTATTATTATTATTATTATTATTATTATTATTATTATTATTATTATTATTATTATTATTATTATTATTATTATTATTATTATTATTATTATTATTATTATTATTATTATTATTATTATTATTATTTTTATTATTATTATAATTATTATTATTATTATTATTATTATTATTATTATTATTATTATTATTATTATTATTATTATTATTATTATTATTATTATTATTATTATTATTATTATTATTATTATTATTTGTAACATTTGTAACATTTGTAATTTATGGGCATACAAAATCTCTGCAATTTCTTAGGGTATCTCTGGCAGCACTCTTAAATGTTTCTATTCAAATAAATATTTGCTATTTGTAATTTGTTTATATGATTTCTCAAATCATATAAATTGAAATAAACTAATTAGAGTAATTTATTAAAATAATATTATAATTTTAGTTAATATTTTATTTATTTATGTTTTTTGTTAACTGTTTGCTTACTTGTTAACCTGGCTAAATTCAGCTTTGCCTGCACTTGATGACATGTCTTTGACATGTCTTACACTTCACTTAAGTTAAGTAGATTCACACTAGACTGGCCATAAAGCATAGCATAGTTGCTTTTTGGGCTAAAACGGTGGCGTGATGATGTTAATGTTTATCGCTGCCGTTGGTCGTCTAATCTGTTATGCAGCAGCTGTGCAGCTATTCTTTAAAATTGTATACGTGGCATTTTAGTTTATGGCAAATAAAGTGGGACAACTGACGAGCGACGACCGACGACCGACGAGCGGCGACCGGCGACACTTCTACCAAAAAGCAACATTCAGCTCTGAGCAGCTGGCGAAGCTGTAAACGCAGAAATTTTAATGTGTATTTGGGCAAGTTTTATGACAAAGTAAATGACTTGCTGGAACAAAAGGGAGCAGCAGAAGCAGAAGCTGAAACTGTAACTGAAACTGAGAAGCTGCAGAAGGACAAGTACAATTAAGCGGGGTATACTTAAAGCGACACATAATGTGAACAACAGCAACAGCGACAGGAGCAAGAACAATGCCAGCAAAGGCTGTAAAAGCCAGCAGTACAAATACATACGAACATATAAATATAAGTATTTTATGATAGCAGGCTACTCTAGCATGTGTTTCTGTGTGTGTGTGTGTGTGTGTGTGTGTGTGTATTTGTGTGTGTATGCTTGTCTCGTGTCTCAAGATGGCTGAGATTTTGATGATGTGACTACAATAGAAGGCACGCCAGCATAATGAATCATAATTTTACTGTTGACATGACCAGAGCAGGCCAAGGCAATGGATCAGAGAGGGGAAGAAGTCAGCAGAGGAACGAGCAGAGATTGAGACTGGGAGTGAGACCGGCACAGAGGAAGCAGGTTAAGACAGGGGGCTTAATGAAATATATGGAATGACAAAAGCTAACAAAAAACAAAAAAAAAAAACATAATAAAAGACAACAGTTAAAACACTTCACAGCTGCGGCAGGTTTTTATTAAAGTAACCAAATGTCAACCGTTTTGACAATAAATTATAAATAAATTAATAAAATAACAAAGTACATCTACATATGTGCGTATGACATTAGGTAATGCAATTGGTATGCTAATTAATTGCGTATAACAGCAGGCAATAAAGTGTAACAAAATTTCCTAATGCCCAGAAAAGTAGGCAACGGTTTGGTTTGCATACGACTTTTTGTATAACAGTTACATATAATATGCATACATGCAAGACAATACTGTTGTGTATAACAATTGTGTATAACAGTCAGTATAACAGTTATGTATAACAGCGTGTATAACATTTTTGTATTACAGTTTTGTATAACAGTTATGTATAAGCGCGTGTGTAACAGTTGCATATAACAGTTTTGTATAAATGCGTTTATAACAGTTGTGTATAACATTTATATATATGAGCTATGTAAATGTTATGTGTGACAATTATTTATACCAGTCATGAATGACACTTCTACATAACAGATAGGCTCAACAGCTTTGTATAACAGTTATTTATAAAAATTACAACATGAATAACTGCTAAATATAACAATTATGTGTACCAGTTCTTTTAAGCTGTTGCGTATAACAGTCTTGTAAAACAGCTTTATATACAAGTGATCTATACCAGTTGTGTATATCACTTATTTATAACAGTCATGTATAACAGCTATCTATAACACTTGTGTGTGATGGGTTTGTGTATTTCCGTTTACCTGTTTAGTACAACAGCTAAATAAAATATATGTACATACAACGCAGATTTATTTTAGATGCTTCTAACAGTTTAACCAATTCGTATAACAGTCGGTATCACAACAAAATTTAATATCTCTAAAATTACATTTAGAATTTGCCTTTTAAGTGCACATAACAATTGAGTATAACAGTAGATTACTATGACATTTATGCGGCTGTTATTGGTGTATATCAGTTATATAAATCAGTTTTGTATAACAGTTGAAATACGAAGTTTGACTAACGAAATTCAATAGCACGCAAAGATATGCTATGAAAATAGATGGCTTAGTGTGAGAGTACTTAAAGTGCAGGAAATATAGATTGCTATTCATACCCGATCGGCAGCGTTTCAATGGGTATAATTAATAAATATTAAATTAGTTCTGAGAGAGCGTTAAAAATTGAACCGTAAGAAATGAGCGTGAGCAACTCAGACGACGCATTGCCTATGGATTAATCATTAATCAGTGCCATGGCGTAACCAAAATACACACACACACACAGAGAGAGAGAGAGAGAGAGAGAGAGAGTATGTGTGTGGCAGAGAGGAGAGTTGGCGGCGCAGCTGGCAGTGCAAAAATGATTTATGCTCAAAAGTATGCTACATAAATTTCCATATGCGCCGTTGCGGGAATCGAGCTGTAAAAAAGGTTGGCGCTCTTATTAAATGCGTCAACATGGCCCAGACACGTAAACGTTTTAGTTCTAACACCAACTACACACACACACGCAAACACACACACGCACACACAAACACACACACATACACACACGCATACCCAAAGTACTTATGTATGTACATATTACATACTCAAGTTGCTATATCCATTACTTATGTCTGTTGTAAAACTTTGACTCTACTTGCAGCGCGGACGAGGGATTCGATGGCACCTATGCCACCAATGTGGTGGTACGTAACAACGGCAGCTGCCTCTACGTGCCGCCCGGCATCTTTAAGTCAACGTGCAAAATTGACATTACCTGGTTCCCCTTCGACGATCAGCGTTGTGAGATGAAGTTTGGCTCCTGGACCTACGATGGCTTTCAGGTGAGTTGCACAATATTAACGCTCTCTCTCGGCACCACTATATATCATAAGCCGTGAGTCTGCGACTGCCGCTGGCAGCTCATAAATAATCTCCTTGACTCTCGCACTCTTTGCCAATATCTGGTTTTAATTACATCTCAGATTTAAGCAACAATTTCATTTGCTTTCCATTCAAATGCTCGAGTCAATAAAACAAGATGTCGTCAATGCTAATTTGAATGGAATGTTGACTTAACACACGCTCTGCCTTATGTATATCTTATTAATTAGTCAGTATCCCCTGTTATCGATATATATCGATAGACTTTTGATACTATTAAGGTAATAGCATAAACATTTTGTAGGGTTGACTACGCAAATACACTTCACAGTTAGTGACAAATCTAGATACTCGATGTATTCGATCAGCCTATAATCGATAACTAGTGAAAACAATAGATTCTTGGGGAAAACTCAAAACGGCCTATTATAATACAATCTTGTCTCTTCATAGCGATTACTCAATATATTTAATGCATTCGATCAGCATACAATCGATATATATGGAAGAACAAACAGTTATCGGTAATGTAAAAGTCTCTGCATCGATTGTTTGTCGTGTTAACTAAGAAAATACCTTCAATATAATTCAAAGTTTACTAAATAGCAGTATTGAAAAGTTATCGTTATCGATTAATATCAGATCATCTGTAGTTATTTCATAACTAAGAATATACTCCAAATATATCAAGCATACCCAAGCAACAATACTCATAACGCTTTACCAACATGAATCGATAAATATCGAATATTTAAATTGTCTCTATCACAAAGGCGTTAGCAAAGATTGTGTTAAAACTGATGTAATGCCCCGATGAAAAATTAAATCAGCAAAAGCTCGCAGTAATCATTAACAATTAAATCGATAAATATCGATTATTAATGTATTAGTGAGCATTTTAAATGTTGACGAATTTAATAGTCTAATAAAACTATATGATTATGTAAAAGCTGCTCACAATCGGAATTACAAATATATTTATCGGAATTGCACATGTATCGATAGATTTATTTTCTTACTAGCAAGTTTTTGTAAGAAATTTATAAGGGTATTCAAAATTCGTTCCTTTATTCTCAGTATTTTCAGTCATTTGAATGCATTGAAGTTTTTTGTGGAGAAATGAATTCTCCGCTTTTCGAAATTAATATTTGATTCATGATGTCTTGTATATGAGAGAATTAAACAATAACTAGAGAGTTGATGAGATAATTTTAAGTCTTATTTAATGCATTAAGAATTTCATTAAAAATTAACATCGAATCGCAAACTTAACCGCAAGTTAATCCTTGGCAGGGGGAATGTTATGCTAATGATGTTTAAAACATTCTCCAGTAAAATGTTATTGAAATTGTTGAATACAATAGAATTGTTGTTGTTGTTGTTGTTGTTATAAATATAAATAAATTTGGGCATTTTATTGATGAAGCGGCAAATTAATTTAAATAAGTCGCCATTGAAGCCAGCATCAAGATGTCGGCCCAGAAATTAATTACAGCCGCTTGATTTATTTTGCTATTTATTTTCGATAAGAGTACTCATTAATTATGCGTTTCTCTCGATGCGTATTGTTCGATTTACCAATTATACACACGCATACAAATATAGACACACACAAACACACACACACAAACACACAGACCCATTTATGTATATCTCGTGATCTCAAACTAGTTGGAAGTTATGACAAATTGCATTTCCTTTTGCCGCAGTTCGATATGTCAGCAAAGTTATTTCATAAGCTTTTGTTTTGCTTATTAACCCATCGATAGGCCAACATAATAAAGTGAACATGGATGTGCATTAACTACAACTACAAAATGTCACTTTACCAACTTCTAAATTACGTTTATGCAATTCTAATTATGACTTTAACAAAGTCGATATGCTTGCGTTAGCATGAAAATGCTTTCATGTGTTTGCAATGAAGTAATCTGGCCAAGGAAGAATATAGAATTGAATGTGACTTAAATATATTAAATATACACATTAAAAGAGAGAGAGGGAGACAAAGAGAGAGACAGAATGAGAGAGGGAGTTAGTTTAGAAACGAATTTGCATAGAAAAACCTTTGAAATTGAAATAAATTTATATTTCTATTTATATTTCACAACTCTTTGTGTACACTTAAAAATCAAATGAAAATACATTCAAATTTAAACAGAAAAAAAACCTCTTAACTAAATTGGCTTTTGTTTAAATTATTAACTCAGTGCAATCAGATAAACAAATTTGACGCTCATTGTAATTATAATTTGTGTAAATTAGCTGAATGCGTTAACGACTACAGTTCAATTAGTTGAACGAAATGAAATGTCAAATGTGCATATTGTTGACAAATTGACAAGCATTTAAACAAACAGTTCACTGCACAATTGTGCAACACACAGCAAACAACAAATGATTTCAATGCAAAATACCCTGCAGCTGCTAAATGTTACGAAGTCACCAAATCTTGAGAATTATTCAATTTCTGATCATTTAAATGGTATTTGCTTGAAATGCAATCAATTAAGAGGTTTTTAAATCTATTGAAATTAAGTTACTTCGATCCGATTTGGAAAAGTGAGCTGCCCACTTGGTGTAATGCAGCAAGTTACATTTATGGAAAAGCCGCATTTCCCTTTTACAGAAGATTAAGCACATTTTTTGTGGCTGAATGAAAAAAAAAAAAACGTATATTTGTGCCAGAAATGCAAATGATATATGTGCTTGCCTGCAAGCAAGGTTTTATATGCTGCGGGAGCTGTCAACTCGCCAAAATGTAGTAAAAATTATGGCCGCAAGAGCTTGTAACTATAATAGAAGATGGAGCAAATTTGCATTCATGTTTTAAGGCTCAAAGTCGTGTAGGAAATGCAGTTAATGTAGATAGCTTGGTTTTCTAAGTAAACGGAGCTGCCAACTTGTCAAACAGCATCAAGTTCTACAAATACCAGAAGCCACTTGCCCGTAATAAACTCTAACTCTCGCTAGCAACAGTTTATTGATAAACGGAGCTGCCAACTCGTCTCAATGATAAAATAAGTTTGGGGTAAAGAGTAAAATACATAACTTTCACACTTCTAAGCCATAAAAGCTTAATCTTAAGCTGAAATCAGCCATTAAAGGAGCTTTAAGCTCGCTCGAAAGCAATTTGAAGCATTTTCAACTTTTAGCTAAACTTATTAATTGTTGATAAAAATAAAATAAAGCAAATATAATAAAATAAATCAACTAAATCTTATTGTATGTGCAGCTCATCATACCCGATGCTCGTGTCGATTGCAGCTGTAGTAATAGATGAAATTAAATGAAAGTTTGCGAGTTGATAATGAATGTGGAAAGCTCATTAAATGATTTCATTTAATCATTTCGGTTAGCAAAGGGTGTGTGTGTGGTGGTCGGAAGGGGGAGCGAATGGCCGGAGGTAGGGTAGGAACAGTGGAACTACATTTGATCGAGTTGGCAGCAACAGAGCAAAGTAATGACGTTGCCAATATGCGGCAATAATTACATTTAAAGGCAACAATAAATTAATGCTGACACTTGACCAAACTGCGGTAGGTGTACCACACACAAGCACACACACAGAAACACACACACACACATATGCATACACACAGATTCACACACCGATAAATACATTTATAGCCCACAATTCTCGTAAATAAAATAATACTTTAAGCAGCCAGCAATGTTCAGCTTCTTATGGTAAACACACACACACACACACACGTGCTTTGCATATGTATAGCTCACACACACACACACGCACACACACACACATAACTCATTCAATGCGCTCAACGCGCATAATTTGTAATACCGGATATCCGGCATTGCAATCCATAAATATTGTATGGCGAGACAGGGCCACCCTTCACCACCTACCACCTACCACCCCCCTACCTCCTGCCTCCTCCCTTCCCCTGCAACCCATTCATTTCAAGCTAGTCGTAGCTCCGCTCGTGGCATAAACTCAAATATGCAGACATTTCCGCAGCGCATATCATGCTAATGAGAATACGGAAAACTTTGCGGGAAAACTTGAGGGTCAAACGGAACCCAGAACCCAGAAGCCAGAACCCAGAACCCAGAACCGACAACCGTAAACTCTGTACCCCGAATCTAATTCAACTGATCTTATGCACAGATTTCATTATTATAATTAAATTGGTTAGCGCGCTGTGGGGTTGCTTTGCAAATAAATAAATAATTAAGTTAATTAGTTAATTAGTTTGATTGCGTATTAGATTTTAGATAGGCCAACTAAATGCCCAGCCCGTGTGTATTCTTCTCTCATTGTCAATTGCCTGATTAATGCGATTAAGCAGACAACTAAAGTATTTGCGACCTAAGAGCTTAACAGCGGCCTAACAGCGCATGTTAAACTTTTAACATTGTGGAATAACAAGTTGGGAAAATTTAAATATTTAAGTGCTTTGTTTAGATTGATGATTAATTTACAGCATATATATTTATAGATATATTAAGGTATCTCTGTCTAAACTGACTTCTTATGTGAATATAATCAAACATTGAAATTTCCAAATACTTCAAACACTCATAACTATTACATAACTTGACTAAATATTAAGCAGAATATTAATTTGCACATTGTTTGCCTTATTTAATGATGCTCTGTGCAATTTGTGTTCATTTGCAAGGCTACAAATATATTTCACTTAAAGAAGTTCTACTGTACACGAGCAACATATGTTATGATATGCCTAAGATTTAAGAGTTGTAGTTTGCAGAGTTGCATAGAAAGTTCGTAAAAATTGTTGGAAAGAACATGAAATACTAATCCGCAAATTGTTTATAAGCTCTGTAAAGAGACACACGAGCAGATATGCCTATATCTATATATACAGGGTATCTGCAAACTCACTGTCTGTATATAAAGTCTAAAGAAACCCAACAAAATTTCTAGCTCCTAAAACAAGACGCAAACACTGAAAATCAATTAAATACTTTGCCAAGTGAAATGCCTAAATTTTGCAGATGCAGCTCACTGCGCAATTTCTAATAATTACGAGCGAGAGACAGAGACAGACAGAGAGAGAGAGAGACAGAACGAACGAGTGAAAGAGATGCTAACCAAATGGAAAATTAAATAATTTGAAAAAGAAATTTACACATTTTGGTGGTTTTAACACAGTCAAGATATTGGCAAAATTCATAAGCAATTTACTTAAAAGCTGCAACAAGAATCAACAAACAGAAACAAAGCTCAACTAGCGCATACCCTGTACAACAAAAATTAAACCTTAATGGAAAACTAACAAAAAGCACTTGAAATAGTTTTATGTTTAAGTTTTCTAAGCAAATTGCAAATAATTGAATGTCATAAGGCATAGTTCAACTAATATACCCCATTAGCTAGCGCTGAGTAGCATATAAAAAGCTAAATTTATCAGTTTTTTACCACAACTTTCGTTAAATAGGAATCGCAATGCTTTTGCTTTTAGCTGTTGCCCAACAAATCACACCCCATGGTAGTGTTCTACAAATTACAGGGTATTTAGAGGAGGCAACTCTTCTAAGTAATGGCACAAAGAGAAGTGCCAAACACACTCAAGCTCACACACACACACAAGCATGGTAAATAACTCATGTGTCAATCTGCATGCATATGCGTGTGTGCGTGTGTGTGTGTGTGTGCGTGTGTGTGTGTGTGTGTTGTGTATGCTCTAATCAACAAAAATTTTGTTGCTTGAAAAACTGGCAGCTAACTTGGCAACGCATGCCAAACTCAAGACACACACACACACACACACACACACACACACACACTCGCACACACATTTACACACACTCGCAGACACACGCTGAGACTCGTCACACACCATCGCACAGTGCATTAATTTGCATGACAAGACGCGGACATGAGGAAGGCCAAAAACGAGCTAAAAGTTTGCTGCCAACTCAAAGTCAGAGGCGGCAATTGAAGAAGGGGCACAAAGAGAAAGAGAGAGACAGAGAGAGTGAGAAGGGAAGGTGCAGAAAGGAAACGGGTTCTGCCATTTTTCTCATAAGCGTCTACGCAACATTGTTGCACCCATTCTCTGCGCCTCGCACATTTTTTGGCACACAAAAGTTGACACGTAAAATATTAAAAAGAAAATAAAAAAGAAAATATTTAAAAGAAAATATATATATATATATATGTAGAAAGAGGAAGCAAAAGGAAAGCATGTAGTTTGCAATGTTTCTCAAAAGTCGCGCAGTGCCTCAACCTCACACACACACACACACTGCACTCTAAGTCACCGCACAAAAGCAAGCCACGTGCATTCCGCGTTTGAAGCTCAAAAGATGCCAAGCTGCCGGCCCAAAAGCTGCCAGTGGATGCGTTCCCTTGCTGCAACAACAACAACAACAACAACAAAAACTACTACTACTACTACTACTACTACTACTACTAACAACAACAGTCGGCAACCGACAACAACTACAGATTTGGCACACACACACACGCAGACTTCAACTCTAACCGCTTGTTAACAAGGCCAAAACAATCAAAGAACCACACACACACACACACACAAAATCTATTTTCCGACTACCAAAGCCAATGAAAACTAGCAAAGGCGACTGCAAATGATACCTATGAGTTATCGATAGTAATAGTAATCGATAAATGTTGTTACACTAGCAATAAAAAGACTTATTTAAAAAAAATTTTTTTATTAAAACAGCAAATTATCGAAAAGTAGTAATTATCGATAACATAACTATCGATATTTACTATTTTTACAAGCAAATAAAACAACAATTTTAATTTTGTGCTGTATATTTGTAACGAACGCTAACAAATTATTGCCGAAGTTGAGAGAATCCATATCTATCAGTTATCGATAACACAGAACATTAATACAGTATAAAATCAATTTGTATATACTAAATATCAACGCCATTGGCATTTATGCAATTGCAACACGCTAGCAAAGTGTCCATATTACAATGCTATCGATAACAGCGCAGTTGATAAATCGATAAAATAAGCATTTGCCTAAATCAAGTAAATGTTATTTATATTTATATGTTTCTTTACATAACAATTGAATCCAATCTGTTAAGCTTTATATATTGATATGCAAAATATCGATAACAGCCAGTTCAATGCATGTATATATTTATACCAATATAAAACGATAACACATCATACCCTAGGTTCGCTTTACGCGCTCATTTAAAAGAATTTAAAGTCTAGGAATTTAATCAATATCTATCAGCTATCGATAACAGTGAAATCAATCAATTTATCTCTAAAATGACTAACACAAATGTAATCATCAATCAATTGTCGCTTTTATGCCAAGAATACTTCAACCAAATTCATATTTCCCAAAACGCTTTCCCATTCAACTTCTTAAAGATGTTCCCAAAAAAAAGAAGAAGGAAATTAAATAATAAAAAAAAGTCATATTTGTGAAAGTACAGGGAAAGCGATTAGATTTATGTTGATTTCACGGCTATTTGGATTAGAGTGAAAGTCTGTTGAAGCACTTGAAGCATGCGAGTACAATATTAAATTTTCCGAATGAAGTGAAGCCGTAGTTGAAAAGATTTTGCGAAACTGTGAATAACCTTGTTGATTTTTTTTTTATTATTCTCCAGCTACTGCTTTTTTATTTTGATGAACGAAACAATAAACGGGAAAGTTAATCAAAAATAAATACGTTGAGTTATTATTTTTTTTTGTTTTTTGGCCAGACGAACGGAGGAACAAAGCCGCAAGCCAAACTTTTCGCTCAGGCTTTATGAAACTGACCTGCCTGAGAAGGGAGAGGGGGGGAACAACAGGATACGGATATGGACACATCAGACGAGGCACAGCCGTTCAATAAACAGAGGATGAGCGAAGAGGGTAAAGAGTAGCGAGTAGAGGGATGCGGGAGGTGGCAGCGCGTAGAGGGTAACGCCGCTTTGAGTTGCCCTGACGAGCATTTTAATATGAACGTAAATATCACATTTATCAACGGGCGAAGGCATCAACTAATCGCTGAAATCGCTATAGATTGCCTGTTTGCTGCTTGTCACGCCCAGATGTGGCATGTGGCAGGTGTCAGGTGGCGGGTGGCAGGTGGCTGGTGGCAGATGGCAGCTAGATACAAATGCCGTACTCAGTCTTTTGTTTGTCAATTGTCAGGCATCAGTCAGGTTGATGTCACTGTGATAGAGTCAGCAACTGCTTAAATCAATCTATATGCATAACAGCCTAAATGTAGCCACGCCCATCCCACCTCCCCCACAATCCGCAAGCAGCCCGTTCATAAGCAGTTGGCAACGCCGTCAATCGGCCGCCATTTCAATTTATTGCGCCTTGACTTGAGCCGGGGTTGAGGGCAAAGTGACAGCGTCAAAGTTTATTCAATAAATCCTTTTTGGCCCAAAGTTATTGACAAAGCTTTTAATTGCTTGCGAAGACTCGCAAGACTCCGTCGCACCGCCCAGTGTCACATTTTTAACTAATTGCAATCAAATTTTGCAACTCGCGTCGCGTTAATGTCAAAGAAATACAGCAGCAACAACAACAACGTGAGCAAAAACTGTCAGAGATTTCGTCAGACAACGTTACAAGTTATCGGCCACAATGTTTAAGCCAAAGACGCGCTTCAGCCACGACCCCGACCCCCAGCAGTCTAACCCCAATCTCAAACCCAATCTCAATCCCAATCTCAATCCCAATCACAGCCTCAATCTCCGCCAATCTCCTCCCTTTCTCACTCTCTCTCTCCCTCTCTCTCTCTCTCTCTCTCTGTCTCTCTCTGTCTCTCTATTCTCTTCCTGCGCCTTGTCTCTGCGACTGCCATACAAATTCAACCCAACTCATCGCATCTGCATTTACCCGCATCTACATACCAGTCGCTGCTGTTGTTTCGCTGCTTACTCCCCAATCGGGTATAACAATTCACACGCTTCGTTTGTCATATTTTTTTTTGTAATATTCTCAAATTGAGTTTAAATTAAGCTAAGCTCCTTTAAGACTTGCTTACAGTTTTGCCATTGTGAGACGTTGTTTTTGAAAATTTATGCAAATTAATAAATAAATTAATTAATTAATAAATACATATTTAAACAAATACAAAATAAATATAAAATTATAATAAATATAAAATAAATAAAAGCTCACAAAAGCTTTAATTAAATGTTAACACTTTCCACGCAAGGGAAAGTAATGTAAGCATTTCATCCAGAGGGAATTCCCTATATTTTCTGAGTATATTAAATATTTCTAGGAATATTTGAATTAAATATTTTAAATATCCATTCAGAGTTAAATGTTGTGAAATTTTTGCAGGAATTCTATATAATTTTTTTGTTTATATTTTATTATTATTCTTTTATTTAATTTTTTTTATTATTTAGTTGTTGATTAGTAAATTTTATTAATTTATTACAACGTTTTTTAACTCATTTTTGGCTTTATTATTTACAAAACTAAAGCTCTTAACTTTATTAATTTAATTATTTATAACTTATTATAGATAAATTTATATTGTAGAAATACATTTTAGAAAAAAAAATTAATTAATTTTCCGATTTAAGAAATCGCTTTTTGTTTATACAAAAGTATTAATATTTATTTTTTTATATAAGTGTTTTTCATTTATAATCAACTTTACTAACATTAAATTTTAAAACACTTGCCTCAGCTACCTTTGGGGTTGTGCCTAGGGTATGCGTTAGTCGACCACACTTGCTTGCGTGATGTGAAAAGTGTGTTTTGTGCAAATGGCCCAATGACGTTGAGTGCCAAATCTGTGAAAGTGAAATGCAAAAATGGCACAGCAGGAGCAGTGGCAACAGTGGCAACAGTAGCAACAGTATCAAGTCTTTATGCTCATCTAGTCATCTCTACACATCCGCATACTACGAGTACTGCTCAAACTCATGCTCATCATGGCAATGACGTTGTCAGTTCATAGCCAGGACTACCCACTTATGGGCCGTGTGTGTTGCGACAGCTAAATTTATCGAAATGAAAGTTGCCTTTGACTCGCATTCACAGACTCTGATTGTGGGAATGGGAATGGGAATGGGAATGTGAATGCGAACAGGAATGCGAATCTGACTGGGCGCCATTAGTGTGGATTAGTTCTTTTTTTTCAGGTGATACCTGATTGTTATGTTTGTTGCGAGTGAGACGCCTAATTGTCCTACTAAGCGCAGGGTATCAACGGAATGTGTCAACTCACAAGTTGCATTTGTAAATTAAGCAAATGCTACACAGTTTCCCAACTAATCTGAATATTGGGAGTGAAACATCTACAACATCTTTAAACCTTTAACATCCACATAAGCCTCACTTCGTCTCCAGTGGAACTTTTACAATAAGTTAAAAGTGGATTAGGTTACCCAAATTTCAAGTTCCTCACATCTTCCTGCTTGTGAGCGATCAAAAAACTTTCTCCCTCTCACCATCTCTCTCTCTCTCTTTCATTCTGAAGATAAATTTAAGTATTTATTACAGATTTGCTTTAAAATAATTTCAATTTGTTTACTTGAATCGCTGCAAAATTAAACATTATGTTACTTATACTGTATACATAAGTATATCAACCATTCAGTCCATCAATCAGTCACTTAATTGGTCAATCAATGAGTCAACCAATCAGTCTTTTAGCCAACCAATCAATGAATCAACTATTAACAACCAATCAATCAAATAGTATATCAATCTGCTATTAATCAGTCATTCAATCACTCAGTCAATCATTCAATCAATCATTCAATCAATTATCCAGCAATAACCAATCAATCAATCAGTACATCAATCAGCTATTAATCAGTCAATCGATCATTCAGTCCATCTGCCAACTAAGCAGACAATCAATCATCCATGAACAACTATTAATAAGTCAGTCAATCAATCAATCAACCATCAATAACCAATCAATCACTCAGTATAAGAATCACCTATTAATCAGTCAATCAATCATACATCAACAACCAAGCAATCATCAGTATATCAATCAACTATTAATCAGTCAATCGATCATACAGTCAATCATTCAACCCATCATACTGATATTTGGGTCAATCGATCAGTCAATCAATCAATCAGCCAACCGATCAGATAATTGATCAATCATCTAATAAATTAGTTAATGAATAAATAAATCAAACGGTCGTTCAATTAATCAGTCAATCGCTCAATCAATCAGTCAATCACTGAGTCAATTTATCAGTCTCTTAACCAACCGATCAAGCAGTTAATAAAAGCAACTATCAACCAATCAAACAATCAGTAATCGGTATATCAATCTAGCAATCAATCAGTCAATCATTCAATCAGGTGTACATGTGCTCAAATAACTCACAAACTGATCTATTCCATTCAAGAGAACATCAAGTTGCTGTTGAGAATTCTCACGGTATTCTCCTGCTTTAAGAACGCCAGCGAGTTGAGCAAGAAACAGTTGAGAATTGCTGCGAAACACATAACAAACATATTTCGTTAGCTTGACCTGCTCACTGAGCGCCTAATAAGCTTGATCTGGGTGCAAAGGCGGGGATTACATGAACTGCGACTTACTGTGTGTGCGCAAGAGCGAGGGGCGGGGAGGAGTGGACAGACTGTACGGGGCCGGCTAATACAGAGTGCCTTAAAAGGTTTACAATATACGTTGGGTCCCAGCTCCAACGCTTGGCCCAAAGGGTCAGCTGCTGTTGGGGAATACTCGGAGTCGACAAACTGCGGCTCGTAAAGTACGCACAAATTACAACGGGCATGAGGGCCAATGCTCTGGGCCGGACGTGCTTGACTCCTCATAATAGATGGCCAACACGCTGTTGTCGTTGCTCGTGTCGGCCAGGCAGCTGCCCTCTTTCTCAGTTCACTCCATCTCTGTCTCTCTGGAGTCTTTTTTGGCAGTAAAAGGACCGCTGGGCCGCTGCCACTTACCGTGCAATCGTGTGCCTCCTCTTGCCTAGCCTTTCCTTGCCTTTCCTTTCCTTTCCCAGGGTTTCCATTCCTTGGCCAGGTTTTCCTGTCCTTTCCTTGCTTTTCCATTTGGCCTTTAGCATTATGCGTACTCCTTACATTTATGCCGGAACATGTCCTATGCCGTTGTACGCACTAATCAATATATCAGTTGAAGCTACGGGCTGCAATCGGCATCATGTACATGCTACATGCCACATGCCTCCCAGCGCCCCCCTTTCCCCTATGGACTGCATTGGACAGCTGCAAATTATCAACTCAATTTGTTCGACTTACACTTAACAGGGTATTGAAACTCAAATGAACTGATGCAACACTGGCTATTTTATTTTACTGCATCTTTTGTGTATTTTCCAACACTACTTATGACACTTACACAACACTATTTATTACATATTCAACGTTTTTTTCTATTCAACTTAATTTGCACTTTACAGGGTATCCCAAGAGTAATGAATACAAATAAATAAACTAGTTACTTTATTACATCTTTTGTGTATTTATCAATACTACTTATGACGCTTACACAACACTATTTATTACATACTTCATAATTCTATTTATTCATGTCAGTTCATAAATTTTCGAAAGAAAAACTCTTATTCTTTGTATATATATATATTTTCCAACACTACGTTTGTACAACACTACTTTTGTACAACACTGTCTTTATAACAACCAAAAACAATGAAACGCTAATCTTAATAATGCATATAAAAGAATAGTTAACTTGAGCATATTTGCTGCAATATCCAACACTACTTTGCGCCTCTTTACAACACTCTTTATTGCTTATTTAAAAATGCTCTTTAAACTGACAATTTGCATTGTAATTTTTCATTTGCTTGCACTTAATTCGAGTTGTTTCCAAGTGAAATTGTTTGGTTTGAGTTGATGCAGCATTGCTGGCATTGGTTTTGACAGTGAACCCTAACAGAGCAGCAGAGGAAAGAAACTGCAGTGCAGTGCAGGCCTCGAGTGCTAACTGAATAAATAAATAAGTCAACAAAGGACTTCACACGGCCAAAACCGGCAGGAAAAAAAACATTTTAAAGCTCGACAATTGCAGGGCGCAACTTTTTGTGCGAATAGATTTAAACAGTCAAAGAGGGAGAGACAGGAAGAGAATGAAAGGGAGAGGGAAAGAGAAAGAGAGAGAGAGAGAGAGAGAGAGAGAGAGTGAGTGGGTGAGATTAGTTTGTTATATCACAGACTCGCTTAAAAGGCAACGGCAAAGTCATTTTTATTACACATACGCCGCGTGCAGCAGCATCATGCATGCAACACGAAGGGCTGCTGCCACGCCCACTGGCCAAACTGTGTTGGTGGCGACTAATTAGCAGGCGGCAGCCCGAAGATGGCTGCGCATAATTGCATGTTGCATTAAATTAAAAAGCGGCCACAGCGGGCCAACCAAATTGAAAATTATGAAAAGCGTAGAAATTTTAATAATAAAAAAATTAAATATGAAAAACAAAAAGAAAATACAGAAAAAATTAAGAAAATATTAAGCGCAAGGGCTGGAACAAACAGTGTGCGTTGCAGTTATTGTTGTTGTTGTTGTTGTTGTTGTTGTAGTTGTTGTAGTTGAGGGAAAAACAACAACCGCTAAAAACGAGAATGCGAAAATGCTTAAATCAGCCCCGAGATTATCTGGGTTAGTAGAATTCGCGCGCATTTCCTGCTCATTTCAACCGCATTTTAATGTGACAGAGAAAATTATAATAGCACAAGTAAGGGAAAGAACGCAAGAAGAAGAACAAGAAGAAAATGCCGTAAAGCAAAAAAGTGAAAACCTGCCTGTGAGCAAAGTGAGAGAGAGCAAGTATGATAGGCTGTAACGATGGTGACGCGTGGAGCGTGGGGAGGAGTGTACACACTGGCTCAACAAATTACGGGGAACGAGTATTTTCATAATTTACACTGACTTTTTACAGCAGCACTAACAAACAACAAAAAAAAAATATATATATATATATATATATATATGTAGTATATATATAAGAAAGAAATGCTATCTTCGTCAAGCCGTCGAATCGATACCCTGTATATTTCTAATAACTCTAAGCACAAAGTAGCTAAAGGTAAAATATAAAATAAAATAAGAGAAAAAAATAAAATAAATTGAATAAATAAATTAAATTAAATAAAAAAATAAGTAAAATAAATAAAGTAAATAAAATAAATAATATATATAAAATAAATAAATTAAATTATTTATTAAAATAAATAAAATAAATAAAATAAATAAAATAAATAAAATAAATAAAATAAATAAAATAAATAAAATAAATAAAATAAATAAAATAAATAAAATAAATAAAATAAATAAAATAAATAAAATAAATAAAATAAATAAAATAAATAAAATAAATAAAATAAATAAAATAAATAAAATAAATAAAATAAATAAAATAAATAAAATAAATAAAATAAATAAAATAAATAAAATAAATAAAATAAATAAAATAAATAAAATAAATAAAATAAATAAAATAAATAAAATAAATAAAATAAATATAATAAATAAAATAAATAAAATAAATAAAATAAATAAAACAAATAAAATAAGTAAATTAAAGTAATTAAATACAATAAATTAAAAAAAATAAAATAACTCAAATAAAAAAAGTAATAAAAGTAAATAAAATAAATAAAAATAATAAAATAAAACAAATATAATTAAGTAAATTAAATGAATGAAGATTATTAAATAAATAAAATTAAAAAGTTTAAGCAAATAAATTATAACATATAATAACTTCTAACAAAAACGAAACTTTATTTCTGTTTATTATTATTAATATTTATTCATTATCTTCATTACTATACTCGCTTTTTGATATGGTAATTCGATTACTTGAACCGACAGACTTTCTCACAGTGTGTAAAGCATCGTTAAAGGCACAAGTTGTAAGGTTGATTGAGCTTTCTCAAGAACTAACAAAGTTTTTCATAGTAAATTAAATTTGTAGATTGATCGTTGCATACTCACTCAGAATTTTATATTGCCCTTTGCAAAGGTATACAAAAATAAATATATAAAAAAAAAGGGGAAACGAAACAAGGCAGCCAAGATAGGGCGACAGGATGGAGGCAGCGGTAAAGGGTGCTGAGGGTGCTGCTGCTATTGTCTTTTGCCGCAGCGCTCCGCAGATGCCATCGAAGCTAAAACCAAGGCAAACTGTTCTCTGTTTCTCTCTCTCTCTCTCTCTCTCTCTCTCTATTTCTGTCTCTCTCTGTTGAATGGGTGGCAAGTAATCAGGCGCAACCAGCAAAACTTTTACTTATAGTTAAATGCTGCAGCTGCACTGAAATACTGACAAAAAGCATCAGACAGAACGAACGGAACGGACATTTCGGACAGCCGGCGAACGGACAACGGTCTACCGGGGTGGATGAGGGGGGAAGGACGACAGACGATGACAGGAAATGGAGGCTGCAACTATACGCTGCCTGCTGGCATCATCTAGCCGTCATCTCTACCCCTTTTTTGTTTGCCCAGCTCCATCAGCATCAGCATCAGCATCGTCTCTATCCCAATCCCTATCCCTATCAGCCAGCTCTGTACTCTGTACTCTGTGCTCTGTGCTCTGTGGCGCCAACAAAACAGTCATTAAGTCCTTGGCAGCAATACAGCAGGCAGCGGGAGGCACCAGCCAGCCGGTGCTGGGGGAGGGGCAACGGAAAAAGCGGCGGCAGCATAGTCCAAGGCAAACGCAAAGCTGCAACATCTACTAAAATCCGCTTAATGTAAACTCAGTCAGTCAGCGAATAGCAGGCTTACTAGGAAACTACTTAACGGCCATTATTGATAAACTTGTATTTATCGATAAACATCAATAAATTTATTGAAGTTTTCCCAATTAAACGAATAATACAACGAACTGTTTGAGTTGAAGTAATTATCGAGCATAGTTAGTATGCAACTTATCGATAAATGCCGATAAATATCGATATGTACAGAATTACTTTCTTATCGAAATTTGTTGAGTTTGTTTTGCATACTACTGATACTGCGATAGAGAGGCGCTATATCGATAACTTTAAGAGTTATCGATAAAATTGCTAGGCAAGATGATACTAAAAGAGAAATATTATTTATATTTAATGTGAACACAAATAACAATTAGGAGTTGAAAAAAGAGTTCAAAAAAATGTAAGGATTAAAAATTATATTTTGTATAATTAATAATAATAATAAGAATCTGAATTTATACAAATTTATATTTTCTGAGTAAACTTAATTGAAGCACGTAGGCTTGAATTGAAAATATATCGATTTTTAATCGATACTAATCGCGTTCAAAATGAACTTTACTATGCTTAGAAAGAAACTTAAAAGACAATCAAATGAATATTGTATTCTTCTCTTCTCTTCTTTAATAACTATCTTTAACTTTCTATAAAATAATGAGACATTCTATACTCAGATATATATAGAAGCTGGGAAGCTCAGCTAAGCTTATCTAACAATTAAATCTAACATATATATACTAAACTTATAAAGTAATACTGCACAGAAAAGCTAAGTCGTTAAAAAACAACATAAAATGAATTAAATATACATTTGTTTTATAGTTTATTGAAGCAAAAGTCTTGAAAGTAGTTCTCTGTTCAAATAGAAGTCAAGCAATTCACAAGATCAACATATTAAAAGATATTCAAATATTTATGAGTGTGAGTGGGGGAGGTGAGTGTATGTGTCTGGGATTGATTTATGTATGAAAGTGAGTGAACTAATTAAATTTGTGAAGGCAAACAACAATTCGGTATAAGTTAAGTCAACGTTTTGTAACGTTTTTTTGTTGTTGTTGTTGTTCTGTTTGCACATCAATAAATGCAACATGCAAACTGAATGTGTTCGAATAAAATGCAATTCGCTTTATTTGAGCTGTGTTGTTGTCGGAGCATTCGCATGTATTCATTCTTTCCCAATTCAAAAATGCTCGAAAACAATGCCAGTTGGCAATGGCCAAAAGCGGTTGGCCGACGGCAGCAAAAAGGGGGTTCGTAACGACGACCAAACAGCAACCAAAATGTTGACATGCCAAATGTGTCATAAACAACTTTGTGTGCACATTTTCTAGACGGCAAGAGAGACAGAGAGAGCAATGGGGGCAGAGCGAGAGCGATAGAGACTCGTTTCAGTTAGTTGGCAAAGTTGATGCAATTTCAATTTCAATTTTATATTATTTTTCCTATTTTTTCTTCTCTCTCTCTCTCTCTCTCTCTTTTTGCGTGTGTCCTTTTGCCCATTGTGCTGGGCTAAGGACCTCCTTAGGTCATTTTATAGCCAAATTGTCGTTTTTAGCTCAACAAACATAAATTCAACACATACAATGTTTACACATACCGAGACACAACTGAAGATATTTCAAATAATGGCAAATGTTAGAGAGCTTTGTGCAGCTTTAATAAGCTTTAATTTTATTATTCTTACTCTAAGCAGCTTTAAAGCTAATTTAATAATATGTTAATAATGTTAATTTTGCTTAATGAAAGCTTTATTCTTACTCTGAGTTTATATAAAGCTTTAAAGCTCATTAAATATGCGTTTATCTGGCCCAATTAGAGCTCTAAGCTTCATTGAATAACTAATTGCAGTTAATATTCTTACTCTAAGCAGCTATAAAGCTCATTTCTTAATATGTTATGTAGGTTAAGTTTGCTTAATGAAAGCTTTAAGCTTAATTTAATAAATCTTTGCAGTGATTATTCTTACTCTAAGCTGCTTTGAAGCTTTAAAGCTCATTATAAATTATTTACATATGCTAAGTTTACTAAATTAGAGCTTTAAGCTTCATTCGATAACTATTGTCAGTTGTTATTCTTATTCTAAACAACTGTTGCAGCTTGAAAGCTCATTTAACATATTATAATTAAATAAATAAATAAACTTCTCTGTCTACTAAATCACTCAAAGCACATTAAGCTGTAAAAGCTTTCGATTAATTTATTTTACACTAACTGCAAATATGAAACTTTAAATGCCCGCTTAATAACATATCGTGTGCTGACTAGTGTAGTCCAATTGAGTGTCTAAGTTATGTACCCGGTCATTGGAATGCCACACATCCCCGCCATACACCCGCCACCGCCCTCCCTCCCTCCCACCACCTACTACTGCTCAGAGCAGACAAATGATGAGTGCGAGCGACTGTTAGTTATAATTTTTTAGTATTCTTTTAGCCTACAACGTTTTACTGTCACTCTTGCTTCTCCGCCTCCGCCTCCGCCGTCGTCTACTTCATCTTCACCATCTACTTCTCTTCCGCGTGCGCATCGTCCACCATCTTTTGCGACTGCAACTGCTGCTTCTTCTACTGTTTTTCTGCTGCTCTTCTCGTGCTATTCTCATTCAAGCGCACTTGAACAAATAAGCACTCTTGGCCATACTCGCTTAGCCACTTACTTACAGCTGTTGCCATTGTTGTTAGCATTGTTGTCCTACTTGTTGTTGTCGCTCTTGTTCTTCTCGCCGTTGTTGTTGTTGTTGTTGTTGTTGTCAGTCCTGTTGTTGCCATACAGAGATGGAAAATAATTATTCTGATATTAAATTTTGAACTGAAAAAAAATATATATTATTGTGAAGCACATGTAGATCAAAGTCAATTCTAAGATATTTATGTGCAATCTATATTGCCAGAAATTCAATCAGCGTTGCCAGAGTGCTGATAGCATTGCCAGATTACACACAGCGTTGCCAGAGTGATCTGAAAAAGAATCACAAGCCAATCATTCCTTTTTGTGTATTGCAAAATTATTATTGATTATGAAATGAGAAATTATTGAAAGCCTCGGAAATTAATTTCGTTAAAAAAAATACATTGCCAGATTACACACAGCGTTGCCAGAGTGATCTGAAAAAGAATCACAAGCCAATCATTCCTTTTTGTGTATTGCAAAATTATTATTGATTATCAAATGAGAAATAATTGAAAGCCTTGGAAATTAATTTCGTTAAAAAAATACATTGCCAGATTACACACAGCGTTGCCAGACTGATCTGAAAAAAATCACAAGTCGATCATTCCTTTTTGTGTATTGCAAAAATTATTATTGATTATGAAATGAGAAATTATTGAAAGCCTTGGAAATTAATTTCGTTAAAGAAAAATCCATGTTATCAATGGTACAAATACTTTTCAATCGAACTGTACAAATGTACAAAGCTACTTAAATATTCTCAAGCTTGAGCAGAGACTTATCATTAATTCAGCTTTGGCTGAACGACTTCAGTGCGATTTATCTTCCTCCCATTGATAGTTATGCAGGCACTTCAATTGATTGATAGATATAAAAGATAACGAAGAATTGTGCTAACAAACAAGAGCTTTAGATAGTTGCACTATCTAAGTTGATGTAAGAAACATTGTGGAAAATTTCAAACAAAATTTAAATTACCCAATTACGGCTACAAGAAGAAAAGTGTATGCAAATTGCAAATAAACCAACAGCAACAATAACAACAAAGGGCAGCAGCAACTAACAACGTCAACGAACAACAACAAAAACAACAACAACGTCAACAGAGGTTGTTAAGTAAATAGCGCATAGCTGGGCGAAGTAAACAAATTTCTGGACGTGAAACTGCATTCAAGTTTAGCCAGAATCAAGGTAGTTGCGCCAGGCAAGACTCTAGCAATCAAATGAAATAACAAGCGCCTGACAACGACACAGAAACACCCTATAATACTACCAACTACTTAAGTATATGAGTTAGAAGCAAAAACTTGAATATAATATTGATTACAGACTCACATGAAAATCAATAACAAATAAATATATTTTTACAATTAAATTAAATTAAACTTATAACAAATATGTTTAAATAACATATTAAAGGAGTCAATTATTTAAATACACTAAAAATATATTTAAAATAAATTATTTTAAATAAACATTTAAATCATATTAACTTATTTTTACATTTCTCAATTCAACGAAAATAATTTTAGTTAAATAAATGGTTTTAATTATTTGTTAATAAGTTAAATTTAAATATAAGTTAAATTGAAGCAGCTAGAAAGCTAATAAATATAAGAAAAATAAAAATATTATTATAATACATTTAAAAAAGTGCAGAAAGTGCCATAGAGAGTAGAGTATAGCACAAGTACAGGTAAACAGTTGGAGTGAAACTGTTGTCGAGTGGCTTTCGCAGGCATTTCTCTCTCTTCCCCTCTCTCTCTCTCTCTCTCTGTGTGTGTGATTTTATATAAGTATTTTTTAGTTGCCTGTCAGCCCGCACTCCAGCTAGATAAATATGCGACAAGTTGCGCCTCTCCAGCTGAATCTGGCAACGCGACCTTGAGTGCGCCCGTCCAAAGCAAAACCACTGAAGCCCTAAAGGCTGAGGCTGTCCACTGCAGTAATAAGTGTCGTCAAAAATATGTACTCAGTACTTGGTACTCAGTATCCAGTACTTGTAGTTGTGCCCACAACTTTGATAAGTACTCGTGCTCGTACCCATACCCGTACCCGTACCCATACCAGTACCCGTACCCGTACTCGTACTAGCATTTGTTGTTGCTTTCTTTGCGTTTCGTTTTCTTTCGCTTCGAATTGCAAATGCATTTTATGGCCTCTCGGGTGGCGGGAGGGGCTGGCAAATGGGGGCAAGCGTTGGCCATAAAAGACTTTTTTTGGTTAAATTTAATTGTTTCAAATGCAACGCGAATTTGCAAGCCAACATTTTGGTCAACAATACACAAAGTTCTACAGCATCTAAGACTTTCGCCAAGTCGTATTTACATAAATTAATTATTTTTCCGTTGACGGCATTTCCATTGGGAGGCGTTGTGTAGTGTCCTTGCCACAGCAGCTCTATTTACACGGTTTCCACTTAAGAATTGGGCAGAGTTCAGCTACAATTTTAGCAAGTCACTGGAAGTGTTACTGCTACGGTAGCAGTTACTTTTTCCTTACTGAATTGAACGTTAATTTTAAAGTTTTGTTAATTAACTGTTAATATAAGCGAATGTGTTAGTATTATACTAACTCTAACTAATCATTGTTACAGTTAAACTGGTACTGCTACTCTTACTTTATGATACTGCGATTGTAACTGCTACTCTTATGTTGCTTCACTAATAATATTACTGTTCATTCAAGTTTGAGTAATACTCCTCACTGTTATTCATAACAACTGCTTTTACAAATGTTCAAAATCCAACTTCTTTTGAAACTGCTACTGTAACTGCTACAGTAACTATTTCTCCAATGTAAAGAAGCTGCAACTGGTATTGTAACCTTTCTGCAAACTGCAACTGTAACAGCTTTTGTAACTACAACTGTAACTACTTCTGTAACTGTTACTGTAACTGCTACTGTAACTGTTACTGTAACTGCTACTGTAACTGCTACTGTAACTGCTACTGTAACTGCTACTATAACTGCTACTGTAACTGCTACTCTAATTGCTGCAGTAATTGCTTTTTTATTGTTTCAACTATTTACTCCTATTATTACTGTTCATCGTTACTATAACTGCTACTTCATTCTTCTTAAGTAACAGCTACCTCTCCTTCTGTCAATAGTACAACTACTGTGACAGCTACTAAATACTTTAGTATTACTTCTACGGTTACCGTTATGGCTTAAAGCTAGTCTGTTAGAGTCACTGGTAACTGTTAGCATCACAATCCCATGTACTTTCACTGTAACTGCTACTGCAACTGTTACTTTCACAGATACTGTTAATGTTATAGCTTTTGCCTATGTTTGAGTCACTGCCTTAGGAATTTCTACTTCTTCTGTAGTGTAGAAATTTCAGCAACTGTTAGCATCACAATCACTTGTACATTCACAGTAACTGTTACTTTTACTACCCTCAACAATTGCTACCAGCACTTGCTGTTTTACTTTTTATAAATAGACTCCTTCTACTGCCATAGCTAATCGTACTGCCTGTTAAACTCTTTCAATTGTTGTTCCTGCTGTTTTTAAACAAATACACCCCACAGTTACTATAACGTTTAGTGTAACAGTTATTGTTTTTGCGATGTTATCGGGTACAGCTACAAATACGGCAACTGTGCATGCTACTATTATAGTGACTGGTGACTGGTGACTGGCAAGTGTTATTGCTTGGCGGGTCGAGTGCTTTTGCCGAGCAGTGTAAACATCAAGTGCTGTGCTTCAGTCTCCGCCATCGCCATCACCATCGTCTTCGCTTTCGTTAACATTTTCGCCTGCGCCAAGCAATTGCAATTAATTCAATGTCAGTTCAACTGTAACTGAGACAAAGGCTAAGCTGAGCCAGAGCGAGCACACAGAGCCATTGCAAAACGAAGCAGATACTGGTCGCAAGACTCGTTTGTCCTTGTTGCCATGCCACCATGCCACCATGCCACCGTGCCACCATGCCACATCTACCGTATAACACCAGCGGGCAGATGACAAGTAGTTTGCCGAGGCAGCGCCATTCCAAATCGCTAAAACTTTTTGACAATGGCCCTGGCTGCGTCGTAAGTGCTTATCTGTGCAGCACAAAATCTGTGCCTCAATCCATTTGCCATTCTTCTTGTCACCCCCATACCCGGACACTCTGCATTCATTTCCCCACACTAAAACACTCAATACCCCCAACCCCCTTCTGACGACACGAACTTCTCACTAAAGTCGATTTCGATGGCGTTGCCTTCTCTAACGATTAATTCTGCCTGCCAGCAAAATGATGACGACGTTTCTGATAATGATGATTTGATGATAATGATGCTGATGCTGATGATGATGGTAATGATGATGACTAGTTGACTTGCTTGCATTCCACCAAGATTGATTCGAGAGCAATACGACATTAACCTTGAGTGCATTTTGATACTATTTTGCCTATCGATATGCACTTACCATCAAATGCTGATGCTGATGCTGATTTACATTTAATTGAACTCACCAAAATTCAGATGTCAATCATATTGATTAGGGCTGGGATGAAAGCATTAGCATTTGCATTAGTATTATCATTAGCATTAACTTTAGTATTAGCATTATAATTAGCATTGGCATTAGCATTTGCATTTGCATTAGCATTATTATTAGCATAAGTATTAGCATAAGCATTAGCATTGGCATTAGTATTAGCATTAGCACTTGCATTATCATTAGTATTAGCATTAAAATAAGAATTAGAATTAATATTAACATTAGTATTAGCATAAGTATTTGTATTAGCATTAGCATTTGTATCAGCATTGCTATCAGCATTAGCATTTGTATCAGCATTAGTATAAGCATTAGCATTAGCATTAGCATAAGTATTATAATTAGCATTAGCATAGGTATTAGCAATAGCATTAGTATTAGCATTAGCATTAGCATTAGAATTAGTATTAGCATTAGCAATTGCATTTGCATTCGAATTGGCATTAGCATTAATATTAGCATTAGCATTAGCTTTAGCGTTGTCATTAGCATTAACGTAAGAATTAGCATTAGCTTTAGAATTTTCATTTGCATTTTCATGAGCATTTGCATTAACATTAGCATTTGCATTAGTATTTGCATTAGCATTAGCATTGGCTTAAGCATTGGGATTAGCATTAGAATTTGCATTTGCATTTTCATTTGCATTTGCATTAACATTAGCATTAGCATTAGCATTACCATTAACATTAGCATTAGAGTCATACATATCTAATATTTATATCTAATTAACCACACAATAATCTCAAAACTACATAGTTTATTTTGTGACCCTAATTATAGGTACTCATGAAACATTAAAATTATATGTTTGAATTAAAACTTTAATCAGTTGAATCTCTTAATGCTGATGCTGATTATTGTACTGTGAAAGGTTTGCATTGTTGAGTGTAGGTTTTGAAGTTTTGTTAAATGCTGCGCAGTCGAAAGTCATAACAACAATATGCAGCTTTAATGAGTGATTAAAGCTAATTATATAATATGAGAAGTTTTTGGCCATTTGGCATTTGGGTTGTTAAAACCCGCACAGCGAAAATGACGTCGTCAATGTCAAAGGGAAATTTAGCACCGCACAAAAAGAAAAGTTTAAAACTGGCAGCAGCTGGTATCCAGTACACATTACCCCCCCTGATTACCCCCTAAAGAGCCCCGCTAAGCCCCGTACACCTTCTACACAGCAAAAACAAAATACGAAAGTACCAAATATACCGAAATAGGTAAACGCAGCTTAACAAATTGTGCGTTGGCAAACGACTTGAGTTTTATTTTTATGTTGATGCAAAAACTTTACGTGCTCAAGTTTATTGAGTGGCGGCTGTCACCCAGTCTCTCTCTATTTCTGTGTGTGTGTATATATATATATATACATACATATTTGTATGGCCCAGTCTGTGACAGTTAAATGGGTAAAAGCAAGAACAAAAAAAAAAAAAAAAGGGTTAAGCTAGGGTCGGCCAGCAAATAAATGTCGTCTTGGGTTAATCAGCGACAGTCTTAATACACAACACGATGCTCCAAACTTGTCTTCCACGAAATCGAGGTTTCATTAGGTTCAACTCTCAACTGAATTTGAGAGCAGCGACCGGTAAAAGCAATCATCTAGCAACATTTATAATAAATTAAGGTAGAAAAATTACATTCAATTTAATGTGCCTGCGATTTAAGGCTCATTCTTATATGCATTAGTATATATAAGTCTAAGAAAGAGGATAATAATTGAGGATAATAGGTAAAATACATTTCGATTTCAATTAGAAGAGAGAACTGAGAAAATTTCTTAAAAATTTGTTATCGATTATAGAAAAAAGTTGAATAAATTAAGCAAATATAATTGTATAATATTTATTACACTTTTCATTTTGGAATAGACTTCTGGAAACCTAGATAAAACTACACAAAAACAGCGCTAAAATTCTTAACTATTTTGTACTCAACTCTTTGCATTGATACCCCCCCAATGGTGGGGAAGAGGGTGTGACTTTTACGAGGGGGTGTCTTTACGAGCTCTTTGACATAAACATTTATCAGGTTTATTGTACTCATAACTTTTATCTTATCACATAAATACACTTTTGATTATGCTCATTAATTTGCCAATGTCTCCGCTGATACCCTGTAAACACAAAATGTGAAATGAAGGGGTATTTGATTACACAATATTAACGTAATTAGATTAAGCTTTGATATGCAGCTAGCAGCGAATTTCTAGCGAAATGTATTTTTGCATAATTTTGCATTATAGACAAAGAGAGCGTGACAGGCAGACAGAGAGGGAGACAGAGAGAGAGAGAGAGATAGATAGAGAGAGAGAACGTAATATCATAATATCAGATGGCAGCCAAAGTAAAAGTTCTGTCTGCGGGCATCTCAATTTTTAATGAAGCCCAAACGCAGCGCAGCAAGGAAAAGCATACGCCCTTATGGCCATTAAATGAAAATGCGGAAAATCGGAAAATTGGCGCCAAGAGGCAGAGAGTATTTCTAAAAAAATACAAAATACAAAAACTACGCAAGACCAAAATGTTGCATCAGTTCATTTTTTTTAACGGACATAACAAAAGCCATTACGCAAACTAACAACGAGTGCTTGCACTCTGCCCCCTCTTCCCCACACACACACACACACACACATACACACACATACATGCACACACCCAGCTGCAGTTTGCCCCTGCAACTGTTTGAGGATTACGATGTTAACTAAAATTAACAATTTACGATTATTTAAAAGCAACTCTTGAACAGCTCATGAAATTACACCAAAGAGGAAACAAAACTGCTTGAAACTGATTATTTTCTATGATTTATATGAAAATTAATGTGCTACGTGCTTAAATGCTTATGGCAAATGCGCAACTCAGGCTGCAAAATATTCAATTGGAAGTCTTATCAAATCCTAAGCTCAGTATTTGAAATTTACATAAAAAGAAATAATTTTAGTTTATTTTCGAAATATTTAAAACTACAGCAAACTGTAGGAAGAGTAAAATAGCAAAAAATAAAGAGTGAGCGTGAGTGATGAGTGCACTCATTAAAATAATGAATAAACTCGAAATGCAATGAGATGAGTACAAACATTAATATTGACATATCATCAAGCGAATTGTGGATTTGATAAACAAATGCAAATTTAATTAAGATATCACAGACACACACACGCACACACGCACACCAGCACGTGCAAAGTTAAATAGTTTTAATTAGAAATCTTCTATTTATGAGACGCTTGTGATACAATGAGTATTTAGATTTTATTTTGGCAATTTCCAAGACGAAAAAACAAAAAAAACAACAAAAAATTAAGAGAATAAATAAATGAATTTAAGCATGCACAGCTACAATTGAGTTGTGTGTGCGTGTGTGTGCGTGTGTGTGTGTGTGTGTGTGCGTGTGTGTGTTTGCCTACAACTACATTAACACTTTTTGGCTTTGACTTGATTTGCACAAAGCTAAAGAGATGCTGCTGTTTGTCTAGCGCCCTCTTTTGTTTGCAACATTTAAATGAGAAAAGTTTTATCAACCCGAGTGCTAGCATACACTCTACCCCCTCCCCTCTCCCTCCCCCACTCCATCAGTAACTTATCTCCACTGTCTTTGTCCCTCCCACCACATGTAGTTAAAGAGCAAACTAAACAGCCAAATGACGCCCATTGGACATGGAATATGGCATGTCAGAGTATCAAAAAGAAAAAGAAAAAAAAAAACAAAGAAAAAAAAAACAAATAAACAAAAAAGAAAGAAAGAAAGAAATATACTTGCATTTATCCAAACCCAAAAGATGAACGCAAAATAAGTAAGAAAAGCGATTTTTTGTTTGTTTTTCCAAAGTTACACACACATACACACACACACACACACAAACGCAGTAAAGTTATGCGTGAGTTTTATATGAGTTTGTATTGACAAAATGACAGCATTGTGGGCAGCAAAGAACATAATGATACAACAGTTTGAGACATATGTACTACACAATCTTATTTAATAGCTTCATATGCGTATATACCCTGTAATTGTTGTGTTGCGTCGGGCCGCCAGCGACAGTAGAGTGCCGTCGATCTCAATCGACTGTGGGGACTCTGTACTAATCGGAAAAAGCAAAATCTTAAATTTATAATTTATAATTAATTTAATTGTTGTTGTTGTTCTTCTTCTTCTTCCAATTGAAGCAATTGTTTGCCGCTGCACCTGGTGATCATTCATTCCTTAATATCTTCGATGTTTATGCTCCGATCGTGATGAAAAATCATTCGGAAAACGTCCACAATGGGATATTCTCTATGTGTGCTGAAGTATCTGAAGTCTGTTCCTTTAGAAATTCATTTTTTTACTTTTCGGGGGCGTAATGGGCGTGGCCAAAATCTAAAGCAAACTCGATCTGCGTGCAAACTATATCACCAAATTTGTTTACTTTAGCTCACTTGGATCAAGGTATTCATACAGACGGACAGACAGACAGACTAACATGGCTATATCGTCTCGGCTGTTGATGCTGATCAAGAATATATATGCTTTATAGGATCTGCCACGCCTCCTTCTGCCTGTTATGCACATTGCGCTTTCGTCAAACTTAGTCGACTATGTACTTTCTAAGTACAGAGTCTAAAAACGCAAGCAAATCACACTCGAATTCTTTTTTGTTCTGCTGTTCGTAAACTCTTAACAATTTTAACAGCAATTTACATATTGATCAAACATTACGCTGCTAGCTGAAAGTAATTGTTTAAAATTATTTAAATTTATATATGTTCAACAATAACGTATTGAACTTCAATAAAAGAAATACGCATTTCTCTAGCTACAGAGTCCATTAATTATTTACTTCCTTTGTCTTTATTATCGTGAAAATTTCATTAACAAAACTTCGTCAGATAAAAATGCTTTAATTAGTATTGAGACAGCATGTGCAAGTGATAAGAGTACGAAAGGCAGACAGATAAATTTGGAGTATAAAAGACTTAGCATGCCTTGGGAGGCATACCATTCAAAACCGAGTGCAATATGCTTAATAATACTATACGTTCTCTGAGTCTATTCGCCTGGCTTGCCATCAGTCTGGCAGCCACAATAACTCCCACCATAAGAGAGGGTGAGTTGCAGTTGATCAAATAATACTTTCTACTGGGATACATCGATGTCTCTTTAGGTGCTACGGATTTGAAGAGTGCACCATTCATTAAGATCGCCAATGGATATTATTATATTGAAAATAAATCAAGAGAAAATTGGTTTACTGCCTTCGAAATCTGCCGTCAAATGGATGCGAATTTGCTGAGCTTGCAGACAACCGAGCAATGGCTAAGCATCAATAATTATTTGAAATCCCAGAGCAATGGCAATAACTACTGGACTTCCGGCACAGATCTGGCCAAACAGGGTCGTCACGTTTGGTTCTCGACTGGCAAAGCAATTGCTGCCGATATTTGGGCACCCGGAAAGCCGGATAATGCTGGCAAGCACTGCGATCATCTGCTCTATAGCAATGCCAATCCGAGTGTTAGAGCATTGAGTGATGCACCCTGCGATGCAGAAATGTTTTATATTTGCGAAGCACGACAACCCTATACGGTATCATTTATTGTATGGTAATAATAAATAAATATATTCACATGTGCAGTCAACTTTGCTTGTGTTTCTCATTAATTTTGAGTAAAATGATAACTATCGATATTACTATCGATATTATTATCGAACATTACAGTGAAAGTTTTACAGTAAATTCAAACCAAATGGAGCTTAGAAAGAGCTAAGATCTAAGCTTCACTCTCTCTCTTTCTCTCTCTCTCTCTTCTCTCTCTCTCTCTTTCTCTCTCTCTGACTCTATCTCACTCTCTCTATCTCTTTCTCGCTCTCTCTCTTTCTCTGACTCTCTCTCACTCTCTCTATCTCTCTCTCTCTTTCTCTCTGTCTCTGTCTCTCTCTATCTCTCTCTCACTTTCTCTCTCTCTCTCTCTGCTCTCTCTCTCTCTGTCTCTCTCTCTCTCCCTCTCTCTCTTTCTCTAAGCCCACATTTCACTTTTTTTCTGAGCTGAGATCTAAGTTTCTCTCTATGTTTCTCTTTCTCTCCCTCTCTCTCTCTCTCTCTCTCTCTCTCGTCTCTCTCTCTCTCTCTTTCTCTAAGCCCACATTTCAATTTCTGAGCTGAGATCTAAGTTTCTCTCTCTTCTCTCTCTCTTTCTCTCCTTCTCTTCCTCTCTTTCAATTTGATAAGCCCACATTTCACATTCTTTCTTTAGCGATACTTGCGCCGATAGTAACACATCATTACTATCGGATCATATGCTTACTATCGCAAATAGCCCCGCAATAGCAACTAAATCCACAAATAATAATAATGAATAACAATTGAAATAAAAATTAATAATAAATAAATAAATAAGAAAATAATTGTACTTATCGATAATACAATCGATAGTAATGTTATTGTATATTTATTGCTAACATGGAAAAAAATGCAACAACTTTTACCCAAGTAACAACTTTAATATTTACCTTGAAGAGAGCAACTTTACATTTTTTACTGAGTATACTTTAGTCTATCATGACATGCACTTAGTTGCTTACTGGAGTTAAGCATGTTTTTTTCACTCTCTCTTGTCGACAGCAAATAAAAGTTGGGCAAAACCAAATCGCATAAACTGTTGTTAAGTGTAAGTGCGATAAATCAATTTGTAATTGGGCCAAGTTTTTGGATTCTAACTCAAGTCTAAGGGTATGTGTGTGTGGGTGTATGTGTGTGTGTGTGTGTGTGGCACATCAGGGTGTAGAGGGGAAACCACTGAGCGGTCTTGTGGAGGACTTTAGCGCAGCTTAAGCAGTATTTAGTGTGTCCACATGTCCCTGTATGTATGTATGTGCATGTGTGTGTGTGTGTGTGTGTGTGTGTGTTGTTATTTTGGTGATAAAATTATTACATTTTGCAGCCTTTTTGGTCAAGAGCTTAAGCCGGGTTCTCGCTCTCTGTCTCACTGTATATAGTATGCTGGACTTTCGACACAAATCCCAACGTGCAGCATAAATGAAAGAATAACAACAAGAAATGGGGAATTAAATACATATTATATAAGCACATAAGCATATAAGCGTATAAGCATATATAGCAAATACATTAACTCATATATGCACATACATGTACATTAACTGATGATGTGCCTTGCTTTCTGTTTACAGTTGGATCTGCAATTGCAGGACGAAGCTGGTGGCGATATCTCAAGTTTCATAACCAACGGAGAATGGGACTTGTTAGGTGAGTAGCAATGCGATAGCGATAGCGATAACGATAACGATAATGAGTGCGATAAACACTTTTAATATATATGCAATACTAATCAATGTATATTAATAATTCTCATCTTCTCTTCTGCATATGCCCCTCCATCTCAATCTCATCAACAATTGTAAATTCCTTTAATTAATTATAATAATTGAAAAATATTATATATATATATATATATGTCTGCTTATATATATATCGAAATTGAAAGGTGTGCCCGGTAAACGTAATGAAATCTACTATAATTGCTGCCCAGAACCTTATATTGACATAACATTCGCCATTTTGATACGACGCAAAACTTTATACTATTTTTTCAATTTGATTGTGCCGTGCGTATTGATCGCCTCGATGGCATTGCTAGGTTTTACACTGCCACCAGATTCTGGTGAGAAGCTGTCGCTTGGTAAGTGTGCACAACAATTCTTAAAAAACAAAACAAAAAAAAATAAAATATTACAAAAAAAATAAAGATCAACTACACACACACACACACAGACACACACACAGAGACAAAGACAAAGACAAAAAAAATACTCTTACTCTGCTGCCCACTGAAATGATAATTGTTTCAACTTTATCTGTAGGAAGAGAAATCTTTTGCATGCTCTATAAATCAAATATACACACACACACACACACAGAAAGACACTCTCCGAAATGTATGTATATAGAAATGTATTTATATATATATGTATTTCACACACACAAAACGGAAGCTTGCTTAAAAGAGGCTGCTGGGACACAAGTTGACTGTGAGCATATTGCGCATATTACGTATACGCCCTGGCGAACCTTGACTAACTACTCATATGCAAAATGCCCGCTGGCAATGGCAACTCTCCATCCCACTCTATTGCTCTTACTTGCTCACTCTCTCTCTCTCTCTTTCCTCCTCCTCTCTCTCTGTGTGTCAAGCAACAACAAAAGAAGGCGCCATCATTTGTAATCAAAGTCAGCGCTAGCAAAACTGTAAAATATGGCACAACTGTTGGGGCTGCACCTTTCAGTGCGACAAACACACACACACACAGACACACTCTTACACACGCACACACACACACACACATTGAATGAGCACAAAGCCTTGACCCCTTGAACCTCAGCTAGAACTATATACAAATACTCTAGTTCTATATATATATATATATATATATATATTCTTTTCTATATTTCTATATTTGTAGTTAACCATGTCAAGCAGCGCAGCTAAAACACAAAATATTTACAATATAGAAATGCTACATCTTAATGCATTTGGTTAATAACATACGTAGTCGCACAGCTGCATACCCTGTTAAGTTTACATATTGCTATATTTTTATTAAAATGAACGGAAAAGTTTAACATTTTCTAGACTTTGTATAAAAATTACCACAAAATCTAAGCAGTTTGCACAATAATGAAAATAATTGCACAACTGCATACCCTGTGGAAATTAATTGTGTTTGAGTGTTAAACATACTCAGTATTTCTATGCATAGCAAACTGATTTTTGAAATTTTTAAAAACTGCTCGACTGACAGACATGCTCTAATTTGCACTCTTAGTCTGAGCGACTAATCTAAACTTGATGAAACTGCAAAGCATAGAAAAGTTAATAACTTCACTTTTGCAGTAGTACATTCTGCATACCCTATACTTTTTGCTGGTAGCTGTGTGAACAATGCATAGTTTCTTAATACTTAAAATAAACTTATGGAACAAAAATTCAAAAAAATATTATAATTGAGTTCGCTTGCTTGAAAGGCTCCCAATGTCCTTTAATTTTAGTAGATTTCCAACATTTTGCTATTAGAAAATAATTGAATTCTTCTAAAAATATAAGTGTGCCAAGTGCAAAGGCAACATGTTTAAAAATACCCTGGAAATGAATAATATTACTCGAAAAGTAAAAAAGAAAAAACTTTTAAATTATTGGTTCAACAAGTCTAAGAGTTTTTAATCTGAACTGGCAAACAAAACAAATGCTAGACTAATGTAAATTGAGTATTCCCTGCGTGCGTATACTTTGATTACAGGGTATGTGAGCAGTTTTAGCACAAGGTGTTGTAATGCCCAAAAGTATGCTACATGCATTTTTAAGCAGTTCATTTGAAAGTGTCTAATCCCCTTAAAAACCAAAATAAATGCATACATTTTTCATTTATTTTTTTCTATATTTAAATAAGAGAATATTTAAGTTTAGTTTGTTGAAACGTTGCAATGCTCATTTCCTGACGATCTGCCGTTCTGATCTGTTAAATCGCGTCTCGTTCTCTGGCCACAAAGGAAAACATTCCGCTGTTCATTTTGCTAGCAAAATTTCAGGCAACTGACAAGTAATACACACACACACACACACACACACACACGCGCACACAGAGGAGTAAGAAAAGTTTTGCGAAAATGTGGCAAAATGCTTTGCAGCTCATATCCCGAGCATGTTGTGCCACAGCGCCACAGCAGCATGCAACACCATAGACATTGGCTCGAGCTCATCACGTACTTTCAACACGCGCAGCATATGGTGCATGTCAAAATTTATACAATACTTCTATACCAAAAATATTTATATACTATAGATAAATATATCGCGTTTATGAGCAGCAGCAGCAGCAGAAGAAGAAGAAGCAGCCAAAGTTTTGCTTGCAGCTGCCAAATGAAAAGTGAAAAAGAAAAAAGAAAAAATAGAGAAAAAAAAACAACCGACAAAAATGCCATATTTTAAAAATTGTTCATAGACCCCCCGACATGCGTGTCTGTCAGCGTATGAGTCTGTGTGTCTGTGTGTGTGTGTGCGTGTGTGTGTGTGTGTGTGTGTAGAAAAACGCATTAGGGCCGCCAGCCGCGTGGTTCATGCATAATAGACAAGTTTGCGTAAAACCCTGTGGCTAATTTATGTTTGCCCGACACTTTCGGCGGCCTCTGTGCCCTTTCTCCTATTCCCGTTCCCCACTCCTCAGTTGTCTCTTCTCAAAACCATAACACCCCGCTTTACGTCCCATCATCTGGTGACTTTTGACATAATTTATATAACCTCAAAAGAGCAAGGCATAAAATATGCGCAGAACAAAAACGTGCAACTAAGCGAGCACTGCTCGACGGGCAGATACCCTGTACTTACATAACTTTAACTGTAACACCTTAACACACACACACAAACAGAAACAAACAAACTGCTTGCCATTGACAAGCGCTAGATGGCGCCACACTATGTTAAATAGTTGTTGTTTTTTTTTTGTTCATTTTTTGTTTTTGAAATAACTTTTGTGTTTGTTATGAATATTTTGTTTAGTGTAGTTGGAGCGCATGTTAGAGTATATGAATACACAACTGTATATTAAATTTTAGTTAACTTGCTCTTAGAGTTTGCTAAGCGTACAAATAAAACGACAAATGGACATTCAAAACTAGATGTTGATAAAAGAGAATTGAGTTTGCAATTTAAGAACAATTGAATTTGTTTATTGTTACTGAGAATAATAACTATAGAATTAGTACTTTTATTTATTTAAATAATCTATATTAATTAATTAATATTATACTGTTAAACTGAAAACTTTTAATCGAATTAAAATAATAACAACAAAGAGGGAAAATAACAGTTTGTCAATTTGTGTAATAACAAATAAAAAAAAGGAGATTGTCAATTTAAATAGCATTAATAATTTAGCCAGCACACTCTTTTTGTATGTTACCTAACTGCGCACTAAGTTAAGCTACCCCTGCTCAGCTAAGTGCAGGGCATGCAGAGGCGGCAAAGCATCTTTGATAAGGACTAAGCACTTACTGACAAACGCCAGCTGCCCATAAATAATGATAAGTTGCAAGTGTGTGTATACGTGTGTGTGCGTGTGTGTGTGCGTGTGTGTTTATAATGTGGTGTGTATATTGTTTCTATTGATAAAGCATAGTTTTTGGTGACAATAACGAAAATTCGAACTGTAACTGTTTGAGACGGACAACAACGTTGAGGTTCAGCGCAGAGAATACGGTAGTAGTTTTTTATGCGACAAAGCAACAAAGCGGGACGAAAGTGGGCCAAAAACAATAACAAAAGAATAAAAAACAAACAAACCAAAAATACGTTATATCATATGCATCCTTGCAGCAATGCAGCGCAGCGACAGCGACAGTCGACAGTCGACGCAGGAAGAGCTTATGCTCGATTGCAAACAGTCTGGCAACACTTCACAGTCTCAATAGCAATAACAAACAATCGTAATAAAAGTAGCAGCAATAAAAATAATAATAATAACAATAATGATAATAATAATAATAAAAATAATGATAAAAATAATAATAAAAATAATGATAAAAATAATAATAATAATAATAATGATAAACATAATGATAATAATAATATTAATAAAAATAATAATAATAATAATAATAATATTAATAATAATTATAATCATAAACATAATGATAATAATAATAATAATGATAATAATAATAATAATAATAATAATAATAATAATAATAATAATAATAATAATAATAATAATAATAATGATAATAATAATAATGATAATAATAATAATAATAATAATAATAACGATAATAATGATAATAATAATAATAATAATAATGATAATAATATTAATAATAATAATAATAATAATAATAAAAATTATAATAATAATAATGATAATAATACTAATAATGATAAACATAATGATAATAATAATGATAATAATATTAATATCTATGATCTACACTCTTCTTTCTCTATCTGTTTCTCTTTTTATATCGCTCTCTCTCTCTCTCTCTCTCTCTCTCTCTCTCTCTCTCTTCTCTCTTTAACTTTGTCATAACACACACACACACACACACACACACATACTTACACACACACACACACACACACACACACACACTAACACACACACACACTCTTACACACACACACAACACGCCGTGACATCAATGCTCATTAAATTTCTGCTGCATACTTTCAGGAGTTACTATTTTACTATCGCTCACAGTCTTCCTGAATATGGTTGCGGAAACGATGCCAGCGACATCCGATGCCGTGCCGCTGCTCGGTAAGTTCTGTCAGCAAACAAACAAAAACAAAACACAACACACAAAAAAAAAAACAGAAACAAAAAACCAACAAGAAAAAAAAACAAAAATTATATAAAAAAGAATTATAATTAATGCACATTCAAACATTATTCAGCTCAACTCGAACTAATCAGTTAAGATTCTTACCTTCCGCACAGCCGAGAAAACAGAGAAAAAAAAAGAAAAAAAACAAAACAACAACAAGAACAACAACAAAATAAAAGAAAAACCAAATACTCGCATCTAGAGAAAACTGCCGAGCATACTGTTTTCACATTCTATTAACAACAAGAATTTCAGTTTTCTTCGTTTATTTTTTTTTCAATTTTTGTTTTCTTTTTGTTTTGAGATTCTCTTTTTCATCTGATTTTCTTGGGTTTTTCCACTTTTTATATATATATACTCTGCGGTTGGGTTTTACAGGTGTGCGGGCTTAAGCCGCTTCATGTATGTTATACAATTACTCGTAAATACTTACACACAAACACACACACATACACATGCACAACGCAGACACAGCTACACTTGTACACACACACACACATGAACACATACACATCATCTTAAGTCCACACATATGTGTATGTATGTGTAGTTAGATAACTAATTCACCTTTTCTCTCATGTTCATATTGAAGCTGCTGTGATATGCACTACAAGTGGCAACACTGCAAATATTTCAGGTCTTTGAAATGTCTGGCAGCTTTAGCTAAGCTTCAAATGTTATTATTATTCACTTTTCATACAAACATAATAACTGTGCTAACATAATGCAAAACAGTTAGCAATGGTTCTTAACTAAGTTGCCAGATTGTTGAAAAATTGTTACTTATTTTCTTACTAGCTTAGTTATGCATACTAACAGGTGGCAACGCTTCTTAAAACTCGTTTATTATGTTATATGTCTGGTAAATTTTACTAAGCATAACAATTTGAACAGTGTGGCAGCCTTTAGGCGTTTATGTTAGTAATGCTCATTGAAAATAAAATACTCGCCTTAAGACTGTGTGCTTATTTAAACGCAGATTTTGCGGCATTTTTTACAAGCATATTAAAACCAAGTGGCAACACTCTAAATATCAACATAGCAAGTGGCAACACTGCAAATGGCAGCACTGCAAATGGTAACACTGCAAATGGCAACACTGCAAGTGACAATATTATACAATTGGCAACAGTGTAAGTGGCAGCACTGTAAGCAGCTGCATTGCAAGTGGCAATACTGCAAGTGGCAACACTGCAAGTGACAATAATATACATATGACAGAAGTGAAAGTAACAATACTGAAAGTGGCGGCATTCAGTTAATGGCAACACTACAAGTGGCTGCATTACAAGTGGCAATCCTGTAAGTGGCAACACTGCACATAGCAACACTATAAATGGCAACGGTGCAAATCTATCAGGCTGCTAAATTTCTCTTCGGATTGTGCAAATTTAAAATTAATTCAATAAGTATGGCAACGCCTGACCAATAAACTGGCAACCCTTAAGAAATGGCCAGACTATTGAATAATTTGCAGAAACTTTTCGCCACAAACATGACGCCGTCGTGCTGCCAGATAACAACTACACTAGCGACCAGCAAAACTGCAGGTTAAACTTAGCATGAACATGAGAGATTCGACACGGTAATCGCAGATGAATCAAGTGAGGAGCAAAGAAGAACAACAAAGCAGTAATTAATAAACAATGATATGAGCAAATAGATAAACTCATGTCAAGCGCAGGATAAGCAAGTAGAGCAACAACAACAAACATTACCAGATATATGTGCGAGTCAACAATCAACAAAGAAATCAGAGAGCATTCTCTCAGTGGAGATTCGCAGAGCTATTAGTTTCAAATTTAAAGTTTATATATATAAATATATACAAGTTCTGTTTTTTTTTTGTTTTCTGTTTTTTTTTGTTGCTTTTATTGTATCGAGATTGAAAGCAATAAACACGTACAGCAAATTGGCCCGTTTCAAGTTTCAAACAGCAAACGCACACCTTCGTCGTGGCTGCCACGAATAAGGATGTGGATGCGGATGCGGATGCGGATGCGAATGCGAATGCGAATGAGGACCAAAATGTGGGCGAGATGTTGAACGTGTGGGGCAAGACGATGCTTTCGTTCGCTGCTTTCACTGCTTTCGCTGCTGGTGTTCTGATTTCTGATTTCTGGTTTCTGCTTTTTGGTTGTTTGTTTTCTTAATATTTCATTTAATGCCCACGCAGAGCGGCTTAATGGGGGGTGGGCGAGGCATTGATTTAAGCGATTCCATAAACTTTCCAAATTGTCTGCGATCCACCAGAGTTCAAGCTAAAGTTTATCCCATATTGCGTGAGAAAACGAAAATATAAAACATTAAACAACGTATTATTAACACATAAAACTATTTGAAACTAATGCTGCTTAGCTATTCCAAGCTTAATAACTTGGAAATTCAATTAAGCAAGTAGAAACTAGAGATAGACGTAGAATATATCCTGGAAGCTTGCTCCAGCAGTTAGAGCTCAGAATGTGAAAAACTTGTTCAGCAGTTAGCAAAGTTAAACCCTAAACGATATTCGATTATTCAACTGACTCAATTCTTTAGCTCTGAATATACCTAAAACTCGTAGTAATCCTTTAAGAAGTATAACCAATTGTTGAATTGAATTGAGTAAGCGCCAATCAGCTGGAACAATCATACGCAATTACTTAACAACTAGTATAGCTTAGTTTAACTACTTCGTAGCACATACCAACACTAGTCGCAATTAACAACACTGCTCACAATTACAATCAGTTAGCGAAATCAAAGCACAAAACAATCTGAGTAGATCAAATGCTAGTTAACATATTTCAATCCAAAATACAATTAGCTTAAACTGTACGTGAATAGGAGAGCAATCAACCCTTTGCGGCACTACACAACACTAGTCGCTATGCTGTGATACCCAATTAATTGTAGACCAAATGTTAATTTCTCTGATGAAATCGAGACTCGACTTCATATTGCGAACACACATTATCATAATTATTGCTCCGAAACTGTAACCGCATATGTATGTATGTATGTTGTACGTATGTGTGTGTGTGTGTGTGTATGAGTACTACAAATATAACATTATTTAAGGTGTGTGTTTGCAGTCATTAGTCTGGTTTCGCTTTCAACCGTGCCGACTGCGAGTACGAATGTGTTGCTCGAGTAGTTTATAATTATTAATTGCCATTGTAAACGTAGATGCAAGTGCAGCTACAACAACAACAACAACAACAGCAACAACAACAACAACAACAATTAAACACACATAAATTATACACACATAGATACATTACACAGTCTGCATTCAAAATGATTTCCATAACAAGTTCAACGAACTTTTAAATGCTTTAAGAAATTTAAATGAGCAAACAAGCTGAAAGCATTTGTTACGAGAGACAATAAGACAACATAACTTACAAGTTAAATGCATTTGTTTATATTTTGCTGAATTAAACAAGTTTAGTCGAGATTGCAGAAGAAAAGTATTTGAAAAAGATGCAGAGAAACTGAAAAGTCTATTAGACTTACCTACTCGTCACTCATTTGTTTAAATGAAACAAGTTATATTAACTTGCGAATGATTTGTATTGTTTGGAAACAAGTTATCTAAACTTGCAAGTAAATTGAGTGACAAAAGTATTACAAAAAATATAGACAGATCAATTGCAAGTCTACGCTGCTTATGAATCGACTATTGTTGCTTCTTTGTTTGAATTAAACAAGTTAATTTAACTTGCAAATGTTTAGTATAGAGACAAAAGCATTTGAAGCAAATGATAAGCAGATAAACTGATTGACTACAGAGTATGTTGAATTTGATTGCATATTTACTTTAGAATGCATAATAAACTCTCTAAGATACAAATAGAGTTGAATAATTAACTTACAACTCTCTCATACTCGACTGAATGAAACAAGTTATCTAAACTTGTAAGTGATCAGAGATGAAAACATTTGATGAGCAAATGAAATGAATAGTTAACAAAATAACTCGCAAGTGTGCTAAGCTCACTAAAACAAGTTATGTTCACTTGGAAATGATTTGATTGCATTTGTTTTAGACACAAGTAGATATATACACACACATACACACACACACACACACACACACCTAGAGATGTGCCTGACGTGCAGTAAATGAGCAAATTATGAACGTTATAAGGAATTCTGAAGTGTGCAACTGTATGTGTGTTTAGAATTTTAGAAATGTGTGCGTGTGCTTGACAACCCTAAACGTTAGAAGTTCTGTACATAAACTCGCATACAACAAACACAGTTCCAATCAAATGCCATCAATAGAAGTATAATTTTGAATGAAAACGAATTAATCGAGTAACGAGTATCGAGTATCTATAGAGAAGTTGGAAGTTTTGGGTTACTTGTTGATCAATCATCATCATCATGATCATCATCATCATCATCATCGAGGCATGAGCAATAACTAATGATACAATATTATTAAATGTAGCTCATAAACGTAACTATAAGTAACATTTCGTAATACTATTAAAGGTAAGTTCTCAAACATCTGTGTGTGAGCGAAATGTGAACTAACTTGGAAACTCCTCAGCGTATTTCCTAATCCTTCTATAGCTACACGGCTGAGACGATAACCAACCGCAGCTGACCAAGAATAAAAGAATAATAACGAAAAATAAAAAAGAAAAAGAAAAAAAAAGAAAAGAACGACAACTCTATAAGTATCATAACAAACCCATAAACAGCATGTTCAATGATGCCTCTATTTTTATCGTATATCGTATATCATGTATATCGTATATCGTATATCGTATATTGTATATTGTAGAAGTTAGAAGTTAATGCACAATTTGCTATATTAGAATGCATATAGCCACAACCCTCACTCACACACGCACACACAGACACACACACACACATAAACTTTGACTTGTAACGTAACGAAATTTCATACACTTGAACAACAAACGTAGTATGTGTATCTTGAATATCGTATCTTGTAACTTTCTTTATCGTATCCGAGGACTCGTATGGAAATTCGTACTCAAAACGCATGATAGATCAACAATAAGTGAATAAGAATAAAAACATGAATAAAGACTCGATGAAAACTTAATTTTATCTTAACATATCACACAAACACACACACAACATTATATTTAAATATATATATATATATATATATATACATATATATCTATCTATATATTGTACTACTCTTTAACTACTATATATCATTTGTTTGAACCACTATTTTTACAATTTCTCTGTGTTTTCTTCTTCATTTTGTACTTGTGTTGGATTTGGATTTGGATTTGGATTTGCGTACAACGAGTACTCGAGCATTTATGAATGCCAGTGTCGAGAGTTATTTGCCAAGGTCCACTACCACATAATGTAAAGAAAAACGTTCTTGTTGGCATGCAAGAACACAAATGCCTCTAAACTGTTGACATGTCCGCCCCCGCTCCCCTCCCCTCAATACAAAAATATATACTATATATAAAAAAAAACAAAATAACGCCCCACCACCCCAGCCTCACTTCGACACACACTCGGCACACACACACACACACACAGACATGATAAATAAAATACAATTTGTTGAGTACTTTGACTATCTTCAACTTTATATTGCATATTCACTTGGCATAACATATGAATACCAATGTGAATGAACATGTTTATGAATATGAATATGAAATGTATGTGCGTGTGTGTGTGTGTGTGTCGTTCACTTCACATCTAATAGAGCGCATGGCGAGGGGGTGATGCGGCTGGGCGTGGGCAGCATAAGTGGGTGGGGGGCCAAAGTCAACATCAACATCAACATCAACATGAACATGAACACAAAGGCCGTCGGCAATTGAACTTGTCGCACCGGCTGGTCACACTACACTTTTTTTGCGCAATTAATGACACTCACATGTACACATCAACACACACACAGACACACACACACACACATAGACAAACGGGAACAGCTATGTAAATAACTTAATTTTTAAAAATGTCCGTGCTAAAAATTATAATAATAATTGAGCTAAACGCTTTATCTTTATGTCTGTCTCTCTCACTATATATATAACTCTGTCTCTCTCTCACACTCTCTCTGTCTCTCTCACTCTCACTCTCTCTGTCTATCTCTCTGTCTCTCTCTCTCTCTCTCTCTCTTTGTCTCTCTGCCTATCTCTCTATCTGAAGCTCTCTCTGTCACTCTCTGTCTCTCTGTTGCTATGTCTGTCTTTAACTGTATATTTGGCTCGCTCACACACACACACACACACACACTTCCACACATGAAAACACACACAATTACACACGCATATATATATACTATATATGTATTTGTATAGCAACAATTTTTGCATGTGAAAATCAATTTTAAAAAATTTAACTAAATAAAGCGAGCCGATATAGCAAAAACAAAAAGAGAACAAAATAAAACAACTTTTGATTAGATTGGCAAAATACCTACTGAAAATTTCACAAAGGGGGGTATATTAGTTAGGCAGTGCCAGGTTTGAATATTGAAATTTGAACTTTGAACTTTGAACTTGTATATGTAAATATTTTGTCATCTACTTCTTGTTATTATTATTTGAAAGTTAAAGTTTTAGTTTTTTGTGACTTCTTTGTTTTGTTTTTTTTTCTTTGTGGAAATTGTTGGAGAATCGGTTTTAGTTTCGTTCGAATTCTCTGTGCGCTGTAGTTGTGGTAGTAAAAACTCGCTCTCTCTCTCTCTATCTATTTCTCTAACTATCGCTCTCGCTCATGTTGTTTCTAAGTAATACCCATGATTAATCCATTATGTTTGCTAACTTTTGATATACAAAATATATGTTTTTCTTTTGATGGTGTTACGCTTACTTAAAACATCTGACATACACACACACACCACACACACACAGACGTACACCTACACTGCCATTGTATCATAGACACACACACACACACACACACACATATTAACACTCTAGCTGTAACACTTGTAAATAAAACACACACACATACAGATTTTTTTTTTTTTTTTTTTTTTTTTAGCATACATGTTTTATTCTCATATGCATACGTATGTGCGTACGTGTGTGTATATATGTGTATAGTAGAAACGTACGTCGTTCTTATGTATGTCTGTATGTGTGATAAACTGCCCATAAACTGTGTTTCCTTAAAGGTAATATTCCCAAAAAAAAAAAAAAAAAAAAAAAAAAAACATTACAAATAATAATATTAATAATATTAATAATAATAATAATAACAATATACTTATATGCATATGCGACTAGTTGCTCTACACTGTCCTACATATATACATTTAAATAATCATATGCTTAGAGCGCCTTAAAGCCAACAATTATGTAGTGGAGTGTATGTGCCCCAGATACAACAACAACAGCAACAACAACAACAACAATAACTATATAAACTGAACTTAAATGCTTTAAAGCAATATGATTAAAACTTGAGATGCACAGTGAAAAGTTGTTAAATCCACTTTTATTTTTAGACTCTGTACTAAAAGTACATAGTCTACTAAGTTTTTTTATTTAACTCACTGTAAATAAATAATTTAATGTAAATAATTGAAACATTTTTCACTGTGCATAAACTAAATAAATGCAATTAAATAGACTTTTTAAATAAAACAAATTCAATTTGCAAATAAAAAAAACAAACGAAAGGAAAACAGAAGCATACAAATATTTACCTACAACAAGATTCATTCCTATTTAATTGCCATTTAATTAAACTACTAACAGCAACCACCACCACAACAGCAACAACCATAACAACCATAGCAACCATAACAACAACAGCAACAACAACAACAATAACAACAACAACAGCCACAAAACTAACCACACAAAATTACAGAAGTACAACAAATACAAACGTAGTTAACCAACACTCTTTGCCCAAAGACCCATGTCTATCATCAAATTTTACAGCTCAACAATTTCGAATCGAACCGAATCAGATCTCGATTTTTAAACAAAAATGATGATTGCGGATAATTGGTTGTGCACAAAAAATCTAATAAGCAAAAAACAAGAACAAAAAAAAATCAAGAAAAAAAAGCAAAAATATTTTTATATATAAAGAAACCTTGAAAAATGAAAGAAAAACAGGGCAACAAACAAAAAGTAAGGGAACAACAATTAGTCACAAAACAAAACAAACAAAAAATTGTCAAAAAAGAAAAAAACAGGAAAAATATCTAAAAGGAAAAGGAAAAGGAAAAACAAAACGAAAAGGCGTCAAGTCAAACCGTGGTTCATTTCAAGAAAAAGGTTTTTTTCAACTCAAAGCACACTTTTGAATTGGGCCACAAGTTTGACTCGCTCTATCTCTGTCTCCCTATCTCGCTGTCTCTCTTTTCTCTCTCTCTCTCTCACTTTCTCTGCCTCTGACTCTGACTCTGTCTCTACATATATATAACTCTGTCTCACGCTGTCAATGTCCCCTTTTGTCGCTGTCGGTGTCTCACTCTTTGTCTACCTGTCTCTGTCTCTCTGCAAAGCAAAAAAAAATATTTAAAAAAACACCTGTAATATAACTAAATTTTTTTGTCACTGAAGCAATTACAAGCAATTCTTTAAATAAATATAAAAGTATATATACAATGTTTATATATTTATTAACTATACTTCTCATTTTTTTTCAATATACTGCTTTGAACTTTTTCTCTAACTTTAAATTTTAGTAAGCTAACAACAACAACAAGAACACACTAACAAAATAAACAAACAAGCAAACAAACAAAATATATTTTTTCTAAATTTTAATGCGATTTTTGTTTGTTTTTTTTTTCTGTAAATAAGATCAGCTCAAGCTAAAAAACTGATCAAGCGAAATGTGTATAAAGTTTCTATTATTTTTAACTTAAACAAACAACAACAATAAACACGCATACACACACACACACACACACACTACAAACAAGAAGAACAACTATTTATATACTTACACTAAGTAAATCCAGGGAACTTTCGAGGTTAACACATAAAATAACTAAAAAAAAAAAATAAAAAAAAAATGAAAAATGAAAAAATCTAGCATAGAATTGTAACAAATATTTATGTGAGCGCTCGTCGTTACAATATGGCAATCGAATGGAAAATCGATGAATATTATTACCACAATGTTTTTGTGTCATTTTTGTGTCCTTCTAGGAACTTATTTCAATTGCATTATGTTTATGGTGGCCTCATCAGTTGTGTCAACCATACTTATCCTCAATTATCATCATAGAAATCCAGATACGCATGAAATGAGTGAATGGGTAATATTTATATTCAAACTTACTAAAAAAAATTTAACTAACTTACTTGCTAACTACTTACTTACTTACTTACTTACTTTACATAAAATAAAAATATATATATCAAAACAAAAAAAAACTTAATAATAATAATAATAATCATAATAATAATACAAATAATATATATACATATATATATCACAAATATTCCAACTCTTTTATTTCCTTTTTTTTATTTCCATTTTATTACTTCTACTAACAAAATTTCCTAGTTATACATTTTTTTTTTTTTTTTTGAGCGTTTTGAGAGATACCAATACGTTATTGATTGCTTTTGTTTTGTCAAAGAAACACAAAATATATATATATATAAACTAAATAATTATGAACGAAACGAACACTTCAATCGAGTATTTGAAATACCAAAAAAAAAAAACAACAAAAACAAACAACCCAACACCCAAAAAAATAATAATAATATTTATATACAATCAACACCCTCAAACACCACACACATTTGCTCCTTCAAAAAAAAAAAAAACAACAACAACAACAATATCGATTGTACATAACCCAAACAACTTATAACTATTTAATTCAACATACTTCTAAGTACTATATATACCCACTTTATACTAAATATATATATATATATATACTATACATCTAACACCTATGTATAGAGCTTATATCTTTAGACCCAGAACTCTTTGAAAATACTCGTACACTCACAAATTACAATTTACAATTAACAATTTACATTTTACAAATTATACTCAGCAACTCCCTCGTTTGCATTCAATCAATACTATCTCTCTCTCTCTCTCTCGCTCTGTCTGTTTACACTATGCTGCATGCCAATACATTTTGCAAGTCATTAATAAACAAGAAAAATGCCGCAAACAAATGCAACTTTATTATTGTATATTTAGCTTTTTCTATTGGCAACTCCCATTGCGAACTGAAAGCATCTATCAATGCAATTAATGCAACTAATTAGAGATGTGCAAGGCAGTTGAAATTTTATGTTTATGAAGTTGTCTACAAACTTTCTTGAGTACAAAAATAAAAAAATATATACAAAATATAAAATAAATTGATTAAAAAATTATTTAAGGGAATGAATATTTAAAAACTTTGAGAGAGCTTCAACTTAATAAACAAAAATTATTTGATTTTTTACAGAATGAAAAATTATTCAACATGTTAACTTCACTTAATTTCAGCTTCAATTTCTGCATTCAACTGATACAAAATTTCGATTTAAAATGTTAGAAAGTGTTTATTATGTTGATGTTAGCAGGTTGTATAGCCAGTGTGACCAAAAAGTCACTCAAACTTCGCTGGTCACACTTACCATTCGATTTGCTTGCAATCCAATTTAAAATGTAGTTCACAAGTTGGGAACAGAGGGAATAAGAAATGCTATAAGTGTAGAACTATCTTAAACTAAAATTAAAAACGAAGGTAACAATGAAATACAAAGTTTCATTCGGATTCTTGCTTTTTATTAATAAATATGGTTTCAGTTATAGCTAAAATGCTTAAAATATATAAATTAAATTAATTTGACCAGTTAACTTCAGTTTCAGTGATTTAGTTACCACGCATTCTGCTGAAAGTCTATAAAAAATTCGAAAAGTAAAAAAAAATGTTGTCAACTGTTTTTCTGCAAAGTCTGGCAACCCCATTAACTTGCTGCTAGCTAGCAGAACTCACTTTTCCGAACATTTCTACTTCAATTGTGCTTAATGCGTTTAAAAATAACACATAAATTTAACTTGCTTAAGATTTTCACTGAAAGAAATTAATATATATAAATATCGATAGTTTCGATAGCATTCAACTGCCAGGCTCATCTCTAATGGCGAACAAACATCGTTATATAAGCTCACCTGCTTATCGATTGTTGATAACAGTTATTGTACAAGTAAATTACAAATGTTTTAACTCAGATTTACATTAAACAATTCAGATTGAGATTCGAACTTAGAAACATGCATCAATCAGTCATCAATCATTATAAAAAGACCCCGACTTGATAGAGTTCTACTCCCTCCCAAACGAAATTCTAATTATGCTTATGATTTAAAGCAGGTATAAAAAGTTGAACAAAAACTAAAAAAAAACATGCTTAAAGTTAACATTTAAAATAAATAATATATATTAAATTCATATATATATAAATAAACAATTTCTGTGTTATCAATCACAGATGAACGCAATGTGTCTGTCTAAATTTATCACATTTATTTAGTTAGTACATATTTAGTACAATTGCTGATATGCTTTAATCTTAATCTTTAACCTTAACTTAATTGCCTTATAAGTATCTGTATTTTGTAATTAAAAAACTTGCATTACAAACTTAAAAAAAAAACAAAAAAAAAAGAAAAAGAAAAACCAAAAATATGAAAGCACAATAATCACACCAAAAACTTTTATTTCTCTAACAAAAACTCTGGCCAACAACAACAACTACTACAACAACTACAACAACAACTACAACAACAACTACAACTACTACTACTATTACTACGTTAACTGGCAAACTCTCAACGCTTAAAAAAAATATATAACTACTCAACTCAAATGCCTCTTCAACTATCTCTTTCACTCCTGTAACTAACTAACCAACTAACTAACCAACTAACTATATAACTAACTAACTATCTTCGCACTACAACAACAACAACAACAATTCGCGCGTGCTGTTGCTATTCTACTCTCAACACTCAACACACTCATATACATATACCTCAATGTGTTAATAAACTTAATTAAATTAACTAAAAAAATAAAAAAAAAAAAAACATTTAAATTTTTGCCAACTTTAATGACTTTTTTAAAAATAAAACAAATTCTTAAATTAAAAATTGGACTTAACAACAACAACAACAAACAATATATTGTGCCCAACGTGTGTCGTTACAACAACAACAACAACTACAACAACAAACAACAACAACAACGACATTCTGAACACTCTTATTGCATCTAATAACCAAACTAATTAAAATATATATATATATATCTATATATACTATATGCCAAAAATATACATAAAAACTAATTAAAAAATCTAAAAAAAAAAAAAAAAAAAATGACTAAAAACCTAAAAACAAAAATACGAAAAATACCAAAAATATACTTATTGCTATTATTTTTAACCGCATTACCCAACACACCTCCGTCTCTCTGTCGAACTCGCACACACAGATAAGAGTAATATTCCTTTATTGGTTACCTTGCATATTGCGCATGCAAAGACCCGGACAGGTTGGCTACGAATGCCCGCCGCCGCCCTCGTCGTCGGGCTCATCGAATGCTGGCGACAAAAAGCAACAGATCCAAAACGTTGAGCTCAAGGAAAGGTAACCATAACTCAACACACTCCTCAACTCTACTCTACAACGCTCTCATTGCCCGACTAGACAAGCCAAGCCAACAAATTACTAAATACTATCGCTGAAGCCGATAACTGTCTGAAATATATCGATAAAGTGTATGCGAAACTCCCAAGAGCGTTCACTTTATGCAACATATATAACAGACTGGTTTCCTTTTTGTAACGATAGTTTCTGCGATAGTATTTGCCTCTGCATATTTGATTTATCAATCTCTCAATAATTTATATATATATATATATAAATGTATGAAACACTCGCACAGATCCTCAAAATCGCTGCTCGCCAATGTACTCGACATTGATGACGACTTTCGCTGCAATCATCGCTGCACCAGCGCCACATTGCCCCATCAGCCCACATACTATCGGACAATGTTCAGGTAAGCTTACTTACATTAAGTAATCGTATTACCATTAAAATTAAAATAACTGCAAAGAAAGTTGGTTCATTTTGAACTAAGAAGCTGTTCCCTGTTTAAGAAATACTTTAACTCTCTTCCCTATGCTCCCGTTAACTTTAACATCCACTTTAACTTTAACAATTAGCTTAAGTATTGGTTAGCGTTGCAATAACTACTTACTGCTGGGCACAAAATTCAATCACAGGTTTATTCTCTCTAACTTAAGCACATTTCTCAGGTACATGCTAAGTTTGACAGTTACTTATTATCACTAGCTATGGTTGTGATAACTTAAACGTACATAAAAACTTCCTCTGATTGATTCTGTTAAGCTTAAGCATATTTCTCATGTACATGTTAACTTTGACAGTCACTCATAATCACGATAACGCTACGGGTATTACATAAAACCTTCCTCTGCTTAATTCTGTTAGGCTAAATCATATTTCTCATGTACATGTTAACTTTGACAGCCACTTATAATGACAATAACGCTACGAGTATTACATAAAACCATCTTCTGATTAATCCTGTTAAGCTAAATCATATTTCTCATGTACATGTTAATTTTGACAGTCACATATAATTACGATAACACTACGGGTATTACATAAATCCATCTTCTGATTAATTCTTTTAAAGTAAAGCACATTTCTCATGCACATGTTAACTTTGACAGGCACTTAAAATCATGCGCTTAGGTTGAGATAACTTTAACGTACATAAATTCTTCCTCTGATTGATTCTGTTAAGCTTAAGCACACTTTTCATGTACATGTTAACTTTAACAGTCGCATTTTCTTGAAATGTCTTCAGATTCGCATTGTTTATGTTAAGCTTAACATGCACTTAAACATATAATACTAGCAATTCCATCGTTTGCTTAGCCTACCAACAAACCTTAAAAGTTTATCTGCCTGATAAACATTTGGCTTGTGCACTATTGTCAGTGTTGCCACCTTGCACAATGTGGCAAATGAAGCCGCATTGCCACCTTTGCCAATGCTCAATTAATACAGCTATCAAAGATGCAAATAGTTGCCATCAAAATTGTTGCTATCGTCATATTGAAATGCATTTATGAACGCTGAGCCTATGGCAACGAGTACAGTGATGCCTCAGCAAACGAACGGCTGCCAAAATTGAATGTCTTTGTCTACTCAGAGTGTCAGGCTGTCCAACTGTTTCACTGCAAATCAATGTGAGCTTCAACTCTATGATGTCAGTGGAAGAGAGCACACGGCGCATACGCTTTAGTCAGACTTCACTGTGAGAAATGAGAATTTCAAAATCAACATTCAACAAAGTTCAATTGAACGATTCGATTTTGAAACCAATCAGAATCGTTGAGGCACAAAAACCAAAAACAGAAAAAGAAATAAAAACAAAATTTTCAAAGTTCGTTGAGGAATTGTGAAGAGAAATTACGCATACGCACGGTGCGCTGCAGCTGCACAGTGGGGCCACAGAAAAGTTGTAAATGTTTGCCAATTAAATTTCAGAGCATGAATGAAATGTGAGATGGAAAGGAAACAAGTAAAAAGAGAGGCAAAAAAAGAGCTGAACAAAGTGGAAAATAGAAAAAACTTTAAACGATTTGATGACAATATCAATATCAACAACAACGCAAATGACAGCATTAGTGCAAAGAAGAAGCAGACGACGAAGCAGCAGCAGATGACACTAAGAGTAGAAGACAGAAAAAAAATATATAAAAAATTGCAAAAGAAAAACAAAAACAAAAAAAAAGGAGAAACAGCTAAAGAAAAAGCACAACAAGAACTTCAACAAGGCACATCCTCATACGCATCCGCACGCTCATCCGCATCCGCATCCTCATCCGCATCCGCATCCGCAGCCTCATTCAGCAATGCCTCGAATGACAGTCAATGACAATGACAATGACAAGATGGGTGTGTGTGTGTGTGTGTGTGTGTACAAAAGAGACAAACAAACAAAATAAAAATAAAGCAAAAAAAAAGCAAAAAAAAAAAAACAAACAAACAAACAAATTAGAGGCATGCCAATGCCATAGAATATAGTGGCATGTGGCATGTGGCAAGTGGCAAGTGGCAAGGACACGCATTTAGTGACAAGCTGAAAAATACATAGAAATACAATCGTAATAGAAAACCCTTGGAGTACGAGAGCATCCAAAACTGAGCACTGAGCACTGAGCACTGCGAAAGAGTCACGTTTCTCAGCTGAGTTCACATCTTCAACACGTCGTTGCACACACACACACACACGCACACACACACACACACACAGAGGCACAGAAACTATTGGATAACTTATCGAGCTCGAAATTAGCAGATAATTTAATATAACATATAATATAGCATTGGGACAACAGCTGAAGCACTCTATAAGTAGCACTCAGTTGCCTTGCAAGCACAACTTAAGCTTGTCACGCTTTCTTTTTCACTTTCTTTCGCTATTTCTTTCCCCTTTTCATTGCATTGCTGTCTCTCATGTCTTTGCACTGCCTGGAAACGACTTTTTCTAACTCTCCTAAAACTGCGCTTACTTCCTTCCCTTTCAATTGCGTTAAAGTTATCGATAACTTACTAAGTTCTCAGGCAATCCCTCTTCGCTAGCACCCCAAAAAAACAAGCTTCTCTTGAAGTTTATTACCTACATTATCTAAATTTAATTTGTAAATATTATTAAACAATAAACTGTAAGACTTTGAAAAAGCACACCCATGGATGGAAATTGTGCGGGGAAAATAACACTGAGTTCACTTAAAAAAAAAGCAACGCCAGCTAGTAAATAATTGCATATTTAGCAGTATGTTAACAATATTAAAAACACCCCTACGTATGGAAAGTTGGGGTAAATACTAAAAACATCCCCTTGAGTGGAAAATTTTAGTAGGACATTGAGCTAATAACTTGATGGAAATTTCTGTAAATTCACTTTACGGATTTCACGGGTTTACATATATAGAAATATATAGAAATATGTAGGAATACTAGAAATACCTCCTTGGGTGGAAAATGCGAAAAGGGGCAATGAAGCACTGCAATCACAGGTAACTTTAGATTAAGCGAGCTAGCAAGTAGACGAACATAAAGAAGTCTATAAAAATTTTATCTAAAGAATACCCCCATTGGTGGAAAGTAGGGAATTCATTTTAAAAAATTTCTTTCCAGATAACACTAGGCAAAATAAGTTAGTCAGTTATTCTATATAATATGTAGCAATATTACAAAAATATTCAAAAATACACCCATGCGTGGAAATGAAGAAGAAAATGTACATGTTGATATTAGATTAAGTTTTGGTTAACCTAGACAAACAGAAATAGAGCGCTCTCTTATGTTGTCACAGAAAAGTCATCAAAATGTATGAAAATTGATATGGAAATGAACATGGAAATGGAAGTGGAAATGGATGGGGGAAAGGGAAAAGGAAAAGGAAAAAGGAAAAAAGGGAACGGAAAATGTGGAAAAGGCAAAGATTGTGGACTCTGTTATCAATGTCTCAAGTGTTTGGCAAGTCAACATGAATGTGTTTAGGCAAATAAGTGAAACATATAATAGAGTTAACAAATAACTTACTTATATATTGACTGATTGACTGATTGATTGACTATAGGATTGATTGATACATTTAATGAGAAAGTCAATATAAATGTATTTAGGCAAATAGGTTTAACATAGAAAAGAGAAATCCATACCAATACCATACTTATACATGATTGACTGATTGATTGACCATGCGATTGATTGATGTATTTAATATGAATATGAACTCTCAATATTCGGCATATAAGCTTAGCATAAAAGGGGGTAAACAAATAACATACTTCTACATGATTGACTGATTGACTGACTCAACAATTGATTGATCAATCGAATCAATATCATTGACATCATCGATTGATCAATATGAATACATTAGGGATATAAGTTTAGCATAAAAGAGAGTAAACAAATAGCATACTTCTACATGATTGACTGATTGACTGACTAAACAATTGATTGATCAATCGAATAGCATTAACATCATCGATTGATCAATTTGAATACATTAGGGATATAAGTTTAGAAGAGAGTGAACAAATAGCATACGCAAACATTGATTGACTCAATGATTGACTACTGATTGATACATACAATGAGCTGTTCCCACAGGCAAGGCGACGATGGCAGTGTGGGTCCGGTGGGTCCAGTGGGACCCGTTGCCGCCGTTGCCGATGCCCGAATGCACGAGGCCATCTCCCACACATGTCTCGGCTCATCGGCGGAGTACGAACTGGCGCTGATACTCAAGGAGTTGCGCTGGATAACCGATCAGGTGAGTGAGCGAAATGATTGAACTGATTGAATGATGACTGATTGATGGCATAACAAATTTTGTTTAGCTGAAAAAAGAGGATGAGACAGGCGACATAACGCGAGACTGGAAATTTGCGGCCATGGTCGTGGATCGTTTGTGCCTTATAATTTTCACGCTTTTCACCATTATAGCCACATTGGCGGTGTTGTTTTCGGCGCCACATTTCATTGTAAGTAAACGTCTACTCTCACTCTCTCTCTCTCTCTCTCGCTCTCTCTGTCAATTCTGACGACTCTATCTGCTCTCTTCAGTTCCCATAAATGCTTCACACAACTCTCAACGATCTACGCATTGCTTCAGTTGTCTCAAGTCGTACAAAATATTGTTTCTACTTTTGTAAGATATTCATCGAAATGAAAGCCACAAGAAAAATCAAATGTAAAGAATACATAAACAAGTAAATGCTTTTCAAATTCAACTTCTTTTCTACAAAAACAGAAAACCAAAACCAAAAAAAAAAACGTATTAAGAAAAACAACAAAATTTTCAATTTATAAATTTTTACTTTATTCAATAAAAATTAATGCAAATGTTTTCAACAAATTGTACGACAGTTTGTTTTTTTATTTATGCTTCACTTTCATACATTTCATTTTCAATTTATTGTAAAATAATTCATTTTCCTTAAGTCTAGTATTTTTTGTCTTTTTTTATGTTACTTCTTTGGTATTTTTTTTTTTTTTAGTTTTAGTATGTAAAATAGTGTATACAAATATGTTGCTGTGATAGAAAAATGTATGAACAAAACGTAAACCAGTCACAATAAATTTCAAATTCAATGTGAACCAACACGCACACACAAAGGCATATACACTCACACACACACACACACACACACACACACACACATGCACAGTCAATACATACTTATTATGTTTTAAATTTTCTTCTTTTTATTTGTTTGATTTTTATCCGAAAATTACAAGCAAACCACAAACATCTACAGTCGACGGGCGATTGCAATTGGTTGCTTATAGCGCGACTCGACTGTAGCTGTAGTTTGTCGCACATTATGCAAGAGACCTGTTTATGTATATCTAGCTACCAAATTTGATAAAAACTTAGTTCTATAGCCACGCTTGTAACACACAGATCTATTCCGAATTGCACTTTCAATGTGAAAGTGCAACTCGGAACTCAGCGCGAACAAAGTAAGAGTTTTGTTAATTTTTTCGTATAAATTTATTTACGATTTTCAAGCACAATTTGCACCGCATTCCTTCAAAGAAAAGTAAAAAAAAAAAGAAAAAAATTAAACAACCACAAGCAGAAGAAGGAAAATCATTTAAAAGAGTAAAAACAAAAGGTATAACAAGAAAATGCAATTTTGAATGTGAATATAAAAGGATTCAATTCGATTCAATTCGATTCGATTCGGAATTCTAAACATTATGTTATGAATACAAAATACAACTGAACAACTGAATACTGAATACTGAATACAGCAAACAACATGGCCAAAAAGAAACAACAGAAACAGAAAACAAAAAACATAAACAAATGGAAATGAAACGAAAAATGTAATGGAAATGAAACAGCTAAGTAGTAGAAGAAGCAGCAGTAGAAGTAGGTGAAAGTTGGAAGCAAAGTAAGCGAATGAGTCTAGAAGTCGTAAACAAAGTATAAAGTTAACTATTTTTAAACATTATATATATATATATATATATATATATATATATATATATATATAAATACATATATATATATACATATATACGAGTCAGAAATACATATATATTAAAGGAATGTAGCGGAATGGAACAGCAACAACATGGAAATGAAATTTGCAAAATGGAAATTCAAGTAATGCTTATAAAAAAAAAAAACAAAAATAAAAAATAAAAAAACAAACAAAAAAAAACAACAACAAATATTAATAAAAAATCATAAATAATGAATTATAATAATTACAGTACTTAGACATAAGTGTTAGATAAAGCATTAGAGCGAAAGGTTAGTCAAATATACATATACATATGACAATTAATTAAGCTGCATACACATTAACAAAATATAGACATTAATAACAATTTTTAAACGAAAAAATTTCAAAAACAAAGAACAGCAAAAAGTTAACAGCAAATTCGTGCGTAGCGTAAAACAACAACAAATGTATTCAGACTACAGACATACTACTACTACAAAACATAAACATAAACAAAAGCAAAACTACAATTAATATTTAACAACAACAACAACAAAATAAGTTACAAATTACAACAAGCATACATACAGTTATAATCATTTTTATTTATAATTTTTTTATTTTTTTTATCTAAATGATAAACAAATAATAAACAATTTGTATGTATTTTACTTTGCATAAGGCTTACAACACAAGAATACGGGGAATACCCCTAACATACCCCCAAGACATGCAGACCCCAATAAAAAAAAAAAAAAAAAAAAAAAACATAACAACAAATATAACAATTACGCTGTAAACGAATTATAATTTCTTGTGTCACATTGACATGCTTCTTATAATCAAGTACTAAGTATTAGCTATATATACGATATATAATATATACTATATATATATATATATACACACACATAATATATATAGATTAGATCGGCGAATCAAACTTGATAAATCCGTGTTTGTTTGTTTTTTTTTTTTTAGCCACGTAAGCTACAATAATAACTGTATTTTTATAGTGAAAGCGACACAAAAGATACACATAAATAGACATAAATACATAACTATATATGTATGTGTATGTATATCAATTAGGCAGCCAATTACAAGCAAAAGTCAGCAATATACAATATATATATACATATATATATATATAGACGATACAAATCAACAGCTGCAAAATCCAAACAAATATAAAAAATTCAAAAAAATAAAAATAAAGTTAAAACAAAATGAAAGAAAGCTGCTAAGGGCTATGCACAAGAGCAAAGGTCTTCCTTAATCTTAAAATCGTATAAACAAGAACACAAAACAAGTAAACAACTTACATATAATATATATATATATATATATATATATATATATATATATATATATATATATTTAAACTGAGCAAACATTAAACGCAACGTTAAACAAAGAATTAAAAACTAAAAAAAAAAGAAATTATTAAAAAAACAAAACCTAAAAGCTAAAACCAAACTTAATTAACTAATTGCATGAGAACTTTAACTAAGTCGTTTGAAAGGTAAACTGATTTAAATTAAAAACATTAAACAAAACAAAAAAACACAAATATTTAAAAGAAAACTTTAACGAATATATCCAAAAAGAATGCAAAACAAAACTGTTAGCCGTCTGTTAGCCGTACAGCGGAGCTTTTAGCGTCGTCTAGCGGCTGCACATAAAGCTCTGCTTCAATTCGAGACAAACACCAAGCACACACACACACACACACATACATGCACACCCGCACACGCACACACACACATTCGCATCAGCCATAAACATTTGGTTTGTTTGGTCGAAAACTTGCGCAGCCAAATTGACTGCAAGGTCGAAAAAGCTCGTTGCTATAATCGCGCACTTCGCACTGTTATCAACAGCGCATGTTAACAGAGCTGTTATGTTAAAGACAAATACATTTCAAATTACAATAACATAAAGCTTTGTAGCATTGTGAAACAAGTGAAATTTAGCAAACATTTCAAACTTTTAAGCAACAACTTGTTTAAGTAATATTTGAATACATATTAATATATACATATATTCCTGTAAATTCATAATTAGAACTTTCAATTAGTATTGCGACAAAAACAAAAGCAGTATGATTTATGGTATTTACAAATTTGTAAACAAACATTTCTCAATGCTTTCTCAAACGATGTGCTTAACTGCCCTGCGCAACACTCCGGCGCAAGTTTTTAAGACCAACAAGCTGGCTGATAGGCAAGCACTTCAGTGCGCAGCGGCTAACTTCAACTATGTCTCTAATTAAAACTACTTATTAAACAACAATTTTAAATGCTTAAATTATGCACTAAATAAAACTAAAAAAAAATATTAAAAAAAATAAAAACAAAAACTTTAACTAACATTTAAATTAAAATTTAAATTAAAATTAAATTAAATAAACACTAAATTAAATTAAAGAATTTAAATAAAACGAAACTTAACTAAATTTCTGCTTGATACACTTAAAGAAAAAGCCAATTAAAGCTGAACGCGAATTTACAAGCAAAACGCAATTCAAAACAAACGATGAATGATGCAAATAGAGTTCAAGAACGTAGAAGAAAACATAACGGTGAAGCCAATGTAACGATAACAGCACCAGAAGTAACAGAAGTGACAACAGTAACAGCAGTAACAACAACAACTAAAGGGTAATTTTTTCCTCGTAGCATTGCCAAAAAAATAAAACAAAAACAAAAAGAAAAGTAAATAAAACACTTTTGTTGTACAATTTGTTTATTTGAGATTGAGATAAGTTAATTAAATTTATATAAAAAAAAAGAAAATAAAACAGAACAATATGAAAATACGAAAAAAGCAGAAGAACAAGAAAAGAAGAAGAAGAACAACAACACTTTTTTGATAAACTTTTTTTAGTAAATATATGTATGTATGTATGTATGTATTAATAATGCAAATGGTTTCATACACACAGAAAGTATTCAGCAACAACAAGAGTATTAGCAACAACAACCACAACAACAACAACAACAAATAAATGCATTTTATACATATATCCCCAACAGCCAAATCAAATCAAATTCAATTGAATTTAACATTTCAACTACTCCAAAGCTATGTTAAATCTTTAAGCATTCATTGCAACTCAATAAACTGATTGAATATTCATTTATTTGCCATTACATGCGAACAAATCATTCGAATCATTTGAATTATTCGAAACATTTCAATTTGTTTGAGTTACTTGTGCTCAAAGCTCATACAATCAGCCATATCAAAGGAAACATTTGAGTCTATTTTACTTAAATCAAATCAAATCAAATCAAATCGAATCGAATCATTCAAATAATTCATAGCACTTGCTTGAGTCTTGACTGCGTTTGAATTTATAACTGAAACTCTCATCTAAATACTTACTTTTATCTTATACAAGTATGTATAGACAATCGCCAAAAAAAATCAATAATATATAATACTTATATATATATATATATGGATATCATTTTGACAATAGGAGAACAAAAATGGTTATGGAACTATTTAGATTTTGATATGATTTTCATTTTAGTCGCTCTTTTTCAGTGTCCCTTTAGAAACGGTTTAACGCATTGAAATAATGCCAGGAATGGCAATATAATAATGATATATGAAATACTATATACTAGATTGGCTTACTCAATGAACTCAATGAGAACCTCAACTTTATTCGGTTTCCAAACAATTAAGCAAAGCAAAGGAAAGTAAAAATCTTACGAGTATATACTACCTATATACATATATATATATATATATAACAATTGACAGAGAAATTCAATTTGCTTTAGTTTAGAGATCTTTAAAGACTAATCCAATGATGGCACAGGCTACACTAACACATGACTACTACTAACACAACAACAACAGCAACAGCAACAACAACTACGACTACTACTATTACTAAAAGCATAGGATTGGCAATCAAGCAATAATTCAATCGGAATTTGTTTATGCCATAGGGCAAACAGGCTTAGCTTCATTCCCACACATATCTTAACAGCAAATGATGAGAAAACCAATTGCAAACTCTATAAATACAACAACAATTGTTAACAATTGCATAGATGGCGACCTCAACAACAGATCCGTGTAAGTGTAAGGAAATATCTTAAAAAATAATCTACAACGTTTCTTGGGGTCGTTTTAGTTACTTAACATTGAGTTTAGGTTTAGATTTTATTTTATTTTTTTATTTTTTGGAAATGGTTTCTTTTAAACTTAAGACACATGATTTCTACTGCTCTCTGTCTAAAACTTTCTCAATCTAACTTTATACTTAAACTATACAAAGGAAATGTCTTAAGATGCGAGGTCTTAGATTCATATTACTCTCCTCTCTCTCTTTCTCTCTAAAAAACAAAATGAAATAACAAATACAATTCTTTTCCGAATTACACTTTCACTAACAAGGCACAAATGAATGTGAAACCGAAGAGAAATTGTGAAAGTGTAAGTCGGAATGGAGTTGCAATAAATCAATAAACATTGCAAGTGATGTTGGTGTAAAGCAAATATCTAAACTAAATACTTAAGCAACAAAACACACACAGACACAGACACACACACACACACAGATACTCGACTATGTATAGTGTGTTCTTGTTCGTGATGAGTTAGGAACTAAACATACATACTTAGGCTTAAGTTTAGTTACTAAGAGAACTTCAATGGATTAATTGGATTAAACAACAACAACAACAAAAAAAGAAGAAGAAGAACTTGAAGTACATACACATATTTATTAGCTGTGTTGCAATTAAGTGCTAAATGGAAAACAATAAATAAATTAAAAATATATAAATATAAATATATCAAAAAAAAAAGAAAACAAAAAAAAACAAAGAAAATACAAATTAAACAGTAATTTTAATATAGCATATAGTAAGTACATCTATAAATATATAATTATAATTAGTGATTAGGCAAAATGCTGCAAATTGCAAAATTGAGTGCGTGACTTACATACATGCGAAAGGGTAGAACTATAATCCATATACACAACTCAACAGCGAGGGCAGTTACTACAGTTTGTGACAACACATACACACACCCACACACACCCACACACACACATCAACAATAGCTGAAGACGAACAAATTTGATTGTACCGAATTATATTATCATCTTTTCAACATTTGTAATACACACACAAGCATAAGTATGCTTTGTTCTGAATGTGAGATTCGCCACAGATCTGACAGCAATTGCAATTGCAGCCCAAGTAGTATCATAACTCTCTTTAGGTTTATGATCTGAACGAAAACTCCACACATATTAGCATGAGCCGTTCTCAATTGCGCATTCGCTGGTAAAGTTCATTTCCACACACAATGAAGAACAACAACAAAAATTGTGTAATTGGGAAGAGAGCTCAATGGACACTTCAGTTGGTCTGGGACAATAAATCGTTACAACAAACAATGCCTCAAATTGTAGTTATGAATACTCGTATTCGATTGTTGTGTGTGTCCGCAACTTTCATTATTTGATACCATGAACAACAACAACAACAAGCAAGCATATGGTTGTATAATAAAAAATACTTAACAAAAAATTAAAATCCAAATTTAAAAACAAACAAAATAAATAAACAGTTAAAATAAATTGTTTTAGAAATAAAAAAGAAAGAAAGAAAAACAAACACATTTAAAACAATGCAAAAACAAAAACAAATAAAATAAATTTACTTACACACATACACATAAAAGCATTAATAAATGACAAACTAATGAAATGCAAAGAATTAAAAAAAAATAAATAAATAAAAAACAAAACAAAACAAATTTAAAACAAAAAGAAAAAAGAATCAAAACAAAAACAAAAACAAACTAAACAATTTAAAATGCCAACAACTACTCAACGGCAAAAACATGTTAACTTAGTAAATAAAACGCAAGAAACAATACAATATGCAATTAAATAAAATGTTTTAAACAATAAAAAAATGCAAAAAAAAATAATAATAATAAAACGGATATTAAAGAATGCAAATCCATATGGAATTAAACAAAAGCTATTTGTCTTTCAATTGGGCTGGCATGGAATTATTATACCCTGTACCCTGTACCGAGGGCTGTATTAACTTAGCTTTCTCCATTTGTATGAATGTATTATTATATATTTGTATTCAGATTTCTGAATAATAAAATAGTCATTTATATTTTAAATATTGGCGCGCAAACAAGCTTCTGAGAGTTGCCAGACCAGATTGCTCAGTTTAAAATTTGCGTTCGTTTGCGGTGGCTGCCACTCAACATTTATCGTCTTGTTATCGATTTTGAAAATGCGGATATTTGCAGCTTAGTAGTAAAAATTATCAAAATACGGAGAGCTTTACAGGTTATTACATTGTTAATCCGCTTGTTTTGCTTTGCTCTTTATATGTGAAACAGAGGGCAATGAGTGGCGCCGTTGCTTTGTACAACAAAACAATTTTATTGTAATTAATAGTTGCTACACTTTTAAAATTAAAATAAAAGAAAAAATGATGGGGGATAACAGCAGTGTTTATGGATAATAGGTTTTCTTGAAGCGACCCTCGCGATCTTTGCGTCCACCTGGCCGCACCGAACGTGGCACATACTCCTTGTCGTGCTGATCGAGTGTGCGACGCCATGGATTGATGTTGAGCTCGAAGAAACGACGACGTGCCTCCATGCTGCGTGTTTTATTATCGATCTTGTAAATCTTCTCCCACATATAGATCTCGGGCAGCTCCAAGTGACGCGGTCGCTTCGATGCCAAATGCTTGAACGTCTGTTCTAGAAACTCACGTTGCTCGGCATTCTCATAGTCGGCAGCACGGCGCAGCGTTGGTCCACTCACATAGGGCAGCAGCTCATCCTCAGTGCGTTGAATGCTGGGCACATTGCTGTACAAGGTGAGCAGCTGACGCAACGTCGCCTCATTGAAGTCCACACATTTACCCTCGGCAGAGATTTCACCATACAGGGGCTGTGGTGCTGTGCCACGGCAGAAATTCACACGGGGATTCTCATCGACATTTGTGCCATGGACTAGCAGTGTATTCAATTGATACTCATAGAAACTCCACTCGCGTCCATTGGTGATCACAGTCTGAGTGTTAAGCGGATAAGTCAACTCGTTGTAGGTATTAAAGCCATTGTAGTTGGCCTGCGCCAGCAGCCATGCGTATGATGATTGTATTGCCAGTGCATGCAATGCTTCCAGATCATCACGTTCGCCAAAGGTCTTGGGACGTAGCTGCAGGTGGGCACGCGACGGGAACGAGAGCAGGCCGAAGTTTGGCGCATTAGCGCTGGGCCAATAACCAGGCACATTAATGGCATGCTGATACTTGGTGCTGTAACCCAAGGTGCGTGCATCATGTTTGTAGCGTGGCAGTTGTTTGGCCAGCGTTAAGTTCTCGCTCTCCTCAACAGTTTTCCACGATGGCAGCTGGTGGCGATGGCGCAACGCCAGGTAAGGCGCTCCGGTGTACTGCACCAGACGATCAACACTGTCGTGGGCATCTGCTTTTTGCCATACCCGGCCTTTTTTCGATTTGACAACATTCTTTGGAGGATCCACACCACCGACTGCCCAAAACGCCTCGTGGCGTGGATTATAATCAACCTCCACTTCCTGCAAGTGCGCGTAATCCGCACTGAGCACTTGCAATGCAGCTCGGTTGATCTGCTCCAAAATAATCTGTGTCAATTGTCGTTCGCGTGTCACGGCATCAGGTGGCGTGCTAAGCTGAGTCAGCTGATGCCTGAAATAATGTGTTGGATTAGTTGTGCTCCTCACGGATGACCTAACTTACTTGTAGAGATCGTGAGCGTATTCCAATGCATCGATGACATCTTCACGTGCCGCCTTCACAATTGCATCCATATTTGCCTTCTTGCTTTCGGCTTGCTCAGACTCTGATGGCGGTTGCAACAGCGGCAGCTCCTCCAGCACGGTACGCGTGTAGTGTTGCGTCAGGGGCAGTGCGTTGTAGGGCACTAAAGTGTCAGTGAGGTCCACCACCTTGTAGCCATAATAACGCGGCATATTTACTTTGATCATTTTCTCCTCGACGGTGGGCACCTCAAGTATCTCTTTGTGCCAGTCAGCAGCTAACTGCTTCTTACGTGCCTTAAAACAGAGATCCCTAATTTCTGGATACTCTGGTTCATCGGTGTACTCCGAATCAGCGACTGCCACAGCCTTGGGCTCTGCCTTGATGGCCATGTAGCGGCGGCAGACTGCATGTAGACGCGCACGCAACTGCTCTCCACGTCGCAGCGTCAACATTTTCGCCGGCCAAAAGTTTAATACAGAATTATTCAAGTAAATAAAATACAAATTGCAGAGCCGTAAGTCGCCGCCAACGAGGTTATGACATCGGGCCTAGGAAGAACGATAACGATAACAACTGACAAACCGTAAATTGAGTGCAATCGATGCTTCATCGCAAACTATTGTAACCAACCGCCCCACATATCGTACACAGCTGAGTATGCAGCTCAACATAATTAGCTTCGAAAATGCTGCTAGCAAAAATTAATTGCATTCATACGAATTAATAAAATACTTTATATATTGTAGATATTATATTTATCTATTTATATTAATGTAATGTAATGCAGCGTGTTTTTAGTTGTGCATTGTTTTTATTAATGCCCAAGAGATAAACGATATCGATATTTAGTTCGTGAGTGCCGTATTGATTATCGAAGTATTATATTTAAATTGATTACCTTTTGATTTTTGGGACATTAGATAATTGTAATCTGCGTATGACACGTATAAACACATTCATTTTGTGTGTATAAGGTTTATTTATTTGCATGCTGTTATTTTGCTTGCAATATCAGTGGTCAGCATACTTGCCGTAAATGCCGATCACTTTGTTTTGGTTTCACACAGTTGTTGAATATACGAATCGATTGAGTATTTGTATTTTTAGATTTTGATGTTATTCATAAATGAATGTGAATCCCAGCTGTCCATGCTGCATTAATTCATTGTAATAATTTCGCTAACCACACTAGGAAGGCCATATCTTATCATTGGACAGCAGCTACTGTCAAAACTTATCAAATAACTACGAATCAGTATATACATACGTATGTAAATACATTTGTACAGAGCTATTTGCAACATACCTATTAAAGAATTGATAAACAAAGGTAATTGTGGACGTCACGCGCTCAGGAAGACATTAAAAAGCAAAAATTTAGTCGAAAAATGTCCAATATGCCAACATTGACAGCGTCGCAAGAGCGTACTCGTGAATGGCTGGAATCACAAGAGGATGAGCTCGAATCCATTGCAGAGTCATCGGTGGTGGATAGTTTAGATGATTACAAATATAGTGAGCACACGTTTACCGAACAAGAGGACGACGACGATGATGACGATAGTGGTGAAGAAGTCAGCACCATTGCCCTGGGCACACGAATGGGTGAGTCAATCATTTGCATATGTAGTAATACATATACATATTAACACATATGTTAAATAACTATTTATAAATACATTTCAAAGGCGATAGCAAAGGCTCTATTATAAGAGACACACTGCGCGATCTGCTCAACTCAATTAACAGCATTCAAAACGTGGGCAATGTGAACATCAGCAATTCCACCAACGTTCACATTGGCAATGTTACCAATATTAATGGCAACATACAGATCATTGCAGAGACCACAACCACGCGTCCACGTAACACACACCGAGTGCGCCGAAAAGTCTCACCAGTGGATACGCCAGATCCCAGCGAACAAAACAATGTAGAGAAGGAGCTGGACGAGTCTGAGGAACGCATCAATTCCGATGTTTTTCTCAGTAAACAAAGTAAGCACAAGCACCATTTGTAGAGCGAATCGTTTTGATTATTTCCATATGCACAGAATTCAAAATACCCAAAGAGGTGTGTTCCATAGTGCCGCGTCACTCCTGGCTCGCCCAAATGCCCATAGAGGAACCAGTAAAGCTACAGCTGCCTGTTAAATATGTTGTCATATGTAAGTGATCTTAATGACATAAAATGAACTATAACTAATCCCAATGCTTAACAGTACACACTGCCACCGAGAGCTCTGAAAAGAGAGCCATCAATGTGAGATTAATCCGCGACATTCAGGTGAATATATAATATATATTATAGCTGCAATAATGTGGCTGATATAATTTTGTTTACAGTGCTTTCATATTGAGAGTCGTGGGTGGAATGACATTGCATATAATTTCCTTATCGGCTGCGATGGCAATATATACGAGGGTCGTGGCTGGAAAACGTTGGGTGCACACACCTTGGGCTATAACCAAATTGCGTTGGGCATTAGTTTCGTTGGATGTTTTATGCGTGAACTGCCCACACCAGATGCGCTCAACATGTGTCGGAATCTATTGGCACGTGGAGTAGAGGATGGTTACATATCTCCAGACTATCGTTTAATATGTCACTGCCAATGCAATTCAACGGAGAGTCCAGGTCGTCGTCTGTTCGAGGAGATACAAACTTGGCCACATTTCTATAATATCGCTCAGGATGAGCAATAAAATAACAGCAATTTACATGACAAATCGAACTGATTTTCGTTAAATATCAATTGGTGATTGTCACGGACAAATATAACTATTAGCTTTTGCAATTAATTAATTGTGGTGTCTACATAAATCCGTGTAAATAACATTATGCATTTAAATTATATTATTCGACAGTTTTGGTTTTAAATTGTTTTCATATTTAATATTCTTTTAATTCGTATAATTTAATTATGGAAACATATTAGCTGAGTGCCGTTGAATCTCGATGGCCACCAGTTGATTAGGGGAGCTTCTAGGCAGTTTCCGCTTTGCGCGCTAAATGTAGAAATGAAATAAGAATATATATTATAGTAATTGTTACATATTAACTTCGTCAAAAGCTAACAACAAATCGCCAAACTTGCAGTTAGTAAAACAATTTACACAAATATTGAAATGGAAACGAGAGAGAGAGAGAGAAGACCATCAATTGCTTCATCTCTTCTATTAGTCAACGGGTGAAGGGCTCGCAATTTTGAAGGGGGAATTTATCAAAAAAATTGTTAAATGCTTAGCTTATTCAAATGACAATCCGGGAAAACATTTATCTTAAGAATTTTTGGGAATTTCGAGAGCTGTAAAGCCGCCTAATTAGTATTTGGTTTTAACATATATGCATTTTAACTTGATGTTTAACACGGGGTAGCTCAGTAACTTACACATTGCTACATAACTGACATTCGTAGTTAAAGCAATTTATGCTTTATCATCTGCAATTAACATAAATATATGATCATTTTAAACTAAATTGTTTGACAGTTCAACTATCGAGGCCATTGGCCAACATCTGTGTGCATAAATTGGATTTATATAATACTTTCACGTATCCAGTGATAATTGCTGGATCATTTATATATAGCCTGGGCTGCCTGGATTCCTGCATTTTTAGATTGCTTGTGGGATTGCACAACGATTACTTACGTGCTGGCTTGCCGTTGACCCAAGGTGTGAACTTCACGTGGCTTTCATTGCGCTTGGCGGCATCCACACGGAGATCGGTGCGCAGAGCTTCACGCAGGACACGGGCCGCAATGTTGGAATATTGGATGTAGCTGCAACACAAACCAAAATCACATGTAAGCATTGGATTAACGCATATTTGTTTTTATAAGTGTGTGCACTTTGCAGTTTAGTTACATTTCACCAAACAACAATTACGTAACGCTTGCAGGCTGCGTACATAACAATGCCGACGCTGTGCAACTTTTGGGTGCAACAAAGAAGTTCTCATATTATTAACTTACGTAATTCCAGCTGCTCTCCAGGCGTTGGTCATTTTGTCAGATTTTTTTCGTAATTTATTCGCACGATGAACAAAAAGTCAGACCTTTCCTAGTGCAGGCGCTTCGGAGTTAATGATGAGACGAGAAGATCTGAATATATAATCGATATATCGGTATATCAGAGACGATTTCAGATTGAACAACAGTAACGATAACCTTCTCTTATCGATTGTATTGTTGTGTTGTGCTTTGAATTTTAAGAAAGCTACTTTTACAACAAATTTCAATGTGAATGTTGTTCATTGAAACATATGGTTCAGTGATTTAATTTATAAAAACTGAACTTTTATTTGAGACGATAATTCGATTTATCGATGCTTTGAGGCTTCAAAAGTACTCAGCCTATCAGCTTTGTTTATGTTGTGTCTCACTTGCACATATGTGAAACAGTTGTTGTTTAACACTCACACTCGATGGGCAAACAAGCTGACCAGTCTATTTAGTATTTATATTATCATTTGTACCTAATAAGATTTCAAACATATGTTAATTCGACACTGTAAGTTGAAATCTAGATGAATAAACATTTTCTCAGTGCGGAATGTATTTACGTATACGTATATATAAATAAATATGTGAAAAACATGTGCAGTTGGCCTAACCAAGGGTTAAGGTTAGACTGAACGCATTTTATTAATTGCACAACTCTCGCCTAGCCCTAATCTAAGTCCCAGTTCCACTCCCAGACCCAGTCTCAGTCTCAGTGCATTACAATGTCTGCCAAGCCGCCGATACTAATTATTGAGCCGTTTTTCGGCGGCAGCCATAAACAACTTATAGATACGTTAATCGAATGTGAGTAAAATATATTGAAGAGAACTTTGTTTATGTCAACTAACGCGATTTGTTGTATTGATCAGGTCTCAATTTGGCCGACTATGAGATATTTAGTCTTCCCGCCAAAAAGTGGCACTGGCGTGCTCGTACCTCAGCTCTGTACTTCTCACAATTGATACCGCCGGAGCATGAGTACAAAGTGCTCATAACAAGCTCCGTGCTCAACTTGGCCGAGTTGATTGGCGTGCGTCCCGATCTCGTAACGTGCCGGAAGATTGTCTACTTTCATGAGAATCAATTGGTTTATCCCGTGCGCGAGGTGAAAGAACGTGATTGCCAATATGGCTTAAATGAGATTCTGACATGGTAAGACTTTCCCTTAGCTGCTCTAGATTTATATTATTGTACACTATATCCATCATCAGCCTGGCTGCGGACATAGTGCTCTTCAACTCCAACTTTAATCGCATGTCATTTCTGGACAATGTTCAGCCGTTTCTGAACATCCAGCCGGACTTTAAACTGAAGCACATACGCGAACGCATTGAGAAGAAATGTGAAGTATTGTATTTTCCCATCAAGTTCCATGCATTTCCCAACAAGCGACACATTATGGATATGGAGGTGAACACGGAGCCGGATTGCTTGCATTTGATATGGCCACATCGCTGGGAGCATGACAAGAATCCCAAATTGCTGGTGGAAGTGCTAATGGAGTTGAACAAGCGGCAGGTTGACTTCAAGGTGACAATATGTGGCGAAAGTTATCAGGCGATCCCAGAAGCCTTCGAGGGCATACAGGAGAAACTGGGCGCCAAGCTGATTAACTTTGGTCACCTGTCGCGGGAGAAATACATCAAAACGTTGCTAACTGGCGATATTGTGATCTCGACGGCTGGCCATGAGTTCTACGGTGTTGCCATGTTAGAAGCCACCTATTGTGGCTGTTATCCGATTGCGCCCAACAAGCTGGTTTATCCCGAAATCTATCCAAAGGAAAATCTATACAATACGTCCAATTCGCTTATTAAAATGCTTTACAATTGGTGCCGAAATCCCCAAATCTTTCGTCGGCATCGTGACAAATTCTTCGATTTATTTACATTTGAACGATACTCGGCTCAGCATTTGGTGCCAAAATATCTGGAAAAGATGCGCATTTCGGTTTAGAGGGGCGAGGGGCCTTAAACATACATAGTACTATGTAATCCTTATAAATATGAGAATTCCAGTTGCTGTTTTGTGCAATACGCATCGAATCTAGTTTGTAAGCCAATTAAGCGATATATATATATATATATATATATATATATATATAAATAACTGACCAATTTACCACAATATAACATACATGTACTCATGCATGTACTATATAGTATATATCTGTAGGTTTATAGCTTAATGCTGCATAGATGTATGTGTTCTTTGTCATGTCAACATTTGCCAATTATTTAATTCACGATTCCCTCTAGAAACTTGTTAATTTGATTAACAGTTGTTAGCAGCTGGAAAGCTGCAAGTTGTTTGTAATTAAATATGTAATTAAGCGTAAGTTGAAAATGCTTTTGTTATGATCTAAGCGATCCGCACACAGACATACTTTATAAATACGTTTTGTTTAAACCTTTCATTGCCTTATGAAACTCTGGATTAAATGCTCTCTGAACGAAAGAAAGACAGTCTCAAAGATTTATTTATAGCTGTAGGAAAATCAATAAGACAGTTGGATAGCAGTGCCATGTTTATAGTTTCATAAAGACGCGGGCACTGCCGGATACTCTAACTCATGCACCTCTCTCTCTAACTCATGATGTTCGATTTGCTTTCTCTCCTTTTCCAAGGTTTCATTCACTTTAACAAATATTTATGATCACAATGCTTTAGTTAAATTAACAAACTATATAGTTTACAGCTAAATATATTTTAATATTGACAGTTATAGTACATTTTCCCCTGTATGTACACATGCTTACAACTAAGTAATTTAATTGCGGAAAAAAACAAACATAAAAACAAAGCATACAAGAAATCAAGAAATCAAAATAAAATTCAACACAACTTTGGTAACAAATATGTTTCAGAAATGATTCTCTTTAAATTTGGGCGGCACCGTGTACTTCTCCTTCACATGGGCACGATATTCCTCATCGTCGTGGCACTCCCGATAGCATTGAGCACAGAAGAGTTCGCCATCACAGCCAAGGCAACGGAAGACGGCATCCTCATTGCAGATGTTGCACCAGGGCAGTTCCTCGGTCTCATGAGTGTCTGTCTTGGGTACAGTGGTACCCAGCTCCGCATCCAGCACAGCCTCCGCCGGCAAACGTGATTCAGCAACGTACTGTAAAAAGGAGAACATGAGAAAGAGGCGAGTGAATTTGAATGTATAGAAAGTGTACCTTTTTCATAATGTTTTGCAAAACAGTTTCATCGTTTTCATCTTCGTTATCGCTAGGTGTATTTGTGGCCGATGTGCTGACTGTCGCGCCAGCTCCAGTTGCCACACCATCGATGGGTGCATCACGCAGGGCACGTAAACGTCTTTCAATATCAGTTAGGGCATCAGTGCGTTCAACATTGATGCGTTGGTCCAGCTCACTTTCACCCATGAACTGTTGCAGCAAATCTTTGATCTTATCTTGATCGGTTCGTTGATCAGTGGACAACAGAAGATCCTTTTTATCATAGTTCTTCTGATGCGGCATGCCACTCAAATTGGAAAGACGTGCCCGTATCTCGTCATCAGTCGATTCAACAGCCTTTAAATTCTGCAAACGTTTGCTAATTGCGCTGTCAAGATTCTCGTCAATATCTTCGGCATTGGTAGTGGAAGCTGGAGCTGCAGATGCTTCGGTAACTTCAATAGTGCTTATGGGTGCCAGCACAGCAGCCAGTTCTTCAGAAGGCAGCACGTTACTAGAATTATGAATAGGTAATTATATCTATTACTCTGAATGCTTTGCGTACTCACTCGAAAAGTGCATCAGCAGCCTCGATGTCTGTGCTCTTTGGTGGCAGACGCAGCTTGGTCACCAGCTCACCAGGCAGAGCTTCACAGTCGACGACCTTTTCAGCATCGGCGACAGCCTGCATTTTCGACAATTTGTCGTAGCAAATGAGGCATACGTTGAGTACTTTGTTAGCATGACGAGGCACCGGCATTGGTCTTTTCAAGCACTTGGCGCAGTAGGAATAGCCGCAGTTGGGACACCCATACTACAAAAGGGAAACCAAATTCAATTAATTCCACTTAGCGTACTCATCATGTGCTGCCAATGCTTGCCTCCTTGCAGAATAGACCATATTTACGGCTGCATCCATAGCAGCTCATGTTGCGGCATGTGCAAGAACTTCAATTTACTTGGAATTTTTCGGTTAGCAAGACGAGATCAAAAAAAGGTAAACAAAAGTATCTTATTAGACCAAATTAGCGCTCACAAATTGTGAGTCACGATATACATTGCATATGCAAGCTATCGATAGATTCGATAGTTTTGCGACAAATATCTGTAATCACGCATATTTGAAGTTTCCAGTTAAATGAATTTGATTTTTCTTCTTTCTCTTTGAGATATTATTCATGCGATCAAATACTTTCCTTTATTTAAAAATAAGCATACACACACATATATATTCTTAAGACATTTCATTTATTGAAGATTACAAGCAGCAACTGAAATCCTATTTAGCTGCCACAGATGTAAATCTCACATACATATTTCACATTTTCAACACCGCACGCCGGAAGTTTCCCTGGCGCACATCCAAATTACACTATTAGTGGGATAGTGTGTCCTGTTGCCGACACTTATAAGCTTAAATACGTGAATTTTCATGAGTTTAAAAAAATATTACATTTTAATATGAATATGTATATTTAAAGACCTACATACTTTGTATTTTGAAAAGTTTCAGGGAATGTAAATTTCTTCATTTTTCTCCATCTGGTGGCCATGAAACTAATATGCATATTAAGTTATATGTATGTAATTATAATTATATTTAGTATAAATGCAAAATACAAAATTCTCATGTGTTTGTAAATCCTGTTGTGCATATTGAGCCATATGCCGAACAATTTTTAAGTTTTCTTTAAGCCTAAGGGATATAATGAGGGAATGGAGGTGGAGCGTAAAATAAAATATCAATTTGATGCTGTGTATTAATTGATTAAGGAAACTTGCGTTGTGTTGAAAAAAAAAAAATAAAATAAATTTCGATAAATATACGAGTAAATACTTTGATTGCTAAAGTTCAAGCAGTTGGAGTTGGACTTTTGTTGGTATTTCATTTCTTGTTTGTTTTGATTTGTGGTTTTTGTTGTTGATGTTATTGTGGTTTTCTTGAATTGGTTTGAGAGAACTATTCAGATGGAGTGAGATCGCGTTCCAGTTCATTTTCATTGAGTATTTGCGATAGCAAATCATGCAATGGTTCGAGTATTTTTTTGGCGCCGGTATTGGTTAGATTCTTATAGTCGAACATATCATGGTGACTGATGCTGCCGTCTCCCTGCACAAGTCCCTTGTCGATGGCAACAGTTTGCACACGATCCAATCCCTTTGTCTGCTCCTTAACCAACTCATTAATCTCTGCGTTTTTGTCACGTAGCGAATTCGGTTGCTGACCTCGTGGTAGAAGCGACTGTAAATGCAATAAAACGCACATTAAAATTTAAATTTAGAACTCTGCCTGCTGTCGATAAGGATCGAATCACATCGCAGCCAATCAACACAAATCATTTGCCGGTCTGCGAGCAAGTTGCCATAGTTTCTTGACTCAAATTGGAAAATCCATTGTAATTTAAATATTATTTACCGGTAACAGAATGTAGGCGCCAGGGAGTTTTTGTCGAATCATTGCGACATTGGCGAGCAGACCTTCAGCAACTTCAGCAGCGCTGTTGCTCACATTGTTGGTGCCGACGTGCAAGACAACTATTTTGGGATTGACATTGTCGAGGGCGCCGTTTTCGATGCGCCATAGCACATGCTCGGTGCGATCTTCGCGTATGCTAAAATTGAGGCAGTGCAATGGTGCAAAGTATTGGTTCCAGGTGTCGGTGTCCTGCAGCGTTTCGAATATGCAATCACCGAGAAATATCACATCAGGATCCTTTTCGCGGCAATCGGATATAAACCGGCGATGTATACTCTGCCAGCGCTTGTCTCCGTCAACATCGGGCACGGCTGTGGGCACAGCGCAGGGATTCATGTCGTCTTATTTCTTGGGGTGTATTTTTATTCAGCATGCGGCGTACACTGTTCCAGCACTCAAAACTGAATTTAAAGTTTCTACGTTGACTTACGCGCTGACGAGAGGCTCAGCAGTTGTAGGGGCACCTTTTCTATGATTTGCGCTAAAGAGCTCGTATAGCGAGTGCAAGTGAAAATAATTATAACCAAAAGAATAATTGACAATTAGAGTTGTATCGTTTCGCTCAGAATAAGTTCAATTGAATGGTTCATTCAAATGAATTTTTGAGCTTGTTCGCTGATTTGTGAACTAACATCATTAAACAATAGCGCAGTTAGAGATGTGAGTCTACGCTTTCCCTCGATTTCAACCAAATCCATACAAGTGTGAATTAATAGCTATTAGCAAAATAAATAGGATATTTATATTGTTATAATATGATATAAAACCCATTTAATGAAATACAATAATTTAAATATGTTGTTATAATATCGATAACGATCTTAAATTATGAAAATTTTCCTATCGATGTTATGGACGATAGTCTTGCGCTCTATCCGCTGCTTGCCACTTTTCTTTGGTAGCATACGGCAACGACGGTAACACCGCATCTGTGGAAATTTGTTGTAACATTTAATGATATTGATTGCATGGAGAGCAAAGTTTTATAAGCCAATAATTGCAAGTGCGAAGCGCACAAATCAAATAATATGGACGTGGACCTCAGCCTAGACGAAATAATCGAGCGCAAGCGCACACACAACCCTCCCGGACCAATGAGAAAAGGCTGTAAGTTTCACAAACCGAAAAATGGCGCTGCCTTGCTCAAGTTTCCGTTCGCCGTTATTTCCTCAGAAATCCCGTTCTAATGAAGCCAAGAAAGCCGCTGAACAAGCCCGCAGGACATCAACGTACATTCGATGCACGCAACAAGATTATACAGAAGACGCGCCAAAATTGTGGATGCACGCGACATACTCAATCAGAACATACGAGACTCTGGCATTGATGCCCGGAATGTGCTCCTGGAGAGGAAAAAGGAGCGCATGCCGATGCCAATACCGCTACCACCACAATCTTCGCGTTTGCAATCAAGAGTAGGTAGTGGTGGTGGTCGTGGTGGAGGTGGTGGTTTAGGAAGTGGTGTGCACAAAGGTCGATTTGGTCAACGCATAATTACGGTGGGCAATCGGCCGGGCGCGTTAGTGCAAACACTTTGGGATCCCAAGGATGAATTGCCAACACATAGCGGCTACAAGTCAAGTCGCCTTAATGCTGCCGCCAAGCCATTTGTACCACGCGGCTATGTGGACTATGACAACATGCAGCAACTAGAGGATGGTAAGTATGCTGCCCCACATTAAGTATCTCACTCTGAATGACTCACATTGGGCATTACAGAGGAAATTGCACGCACGCTTCACATGGGCAGCTACAACAGCAGCCAACAGCCGAGTGGACCGCGACCACGAATGACTCGTGCCTTTGATGGCTATGACCTCGAAATGGACGGTGTGGAAATAACATCGCCGGGCGCCAGCAAGAGCATGGCTGGTGATCCCTTTGCCATTTACGAGGTGGCGCGTAATCGTTTAGAGCGACCCTCGCTGCCGCCGCCACCTCATGTTGGCCTTGGGGATAACGGCGAGAAGCTGTTCGAGCGACGACAGCGCACTTTGGTGGCAACATCCAATTTACCAGATTCGCTGCGTGCCCGCCTTTTTGGCAGCGAACCCGATCGCCGTGTCTCGCATGGCATCTATGCCAATGAGAATGGTAGCGGACAGTCCAAGGGCCATGGGACTGCATCAGGCCTATCATCGATGAATTTGCATCAGCGTCGAAGTCCACCGTCGATGTCAATGCCGTTGCCACTAAGTGTGGTGAACAATAAGCCCGGCTATCGTTTGCTTGTCAGCAATCTGCATAGCAACGTCACAACGGCAGACATACGGGAGCTGTTTAATGATATTGGACCAATGTATGATGCCCATGTGGTGCGTCCGGGCACCGCCGAGGTAATCTACAAATCACTGGAGCATGCCGAAATGGCTGTGGATGCCTATCACCAGCGTGAGTTCGATGGCCAGCCGATGCACTGTGTGCTCGTCAATCCTCACTCATCCAATCGCAGCGCCCATTCGGCCAGGTGAGTTAACAACGATTTACTGCATTCGCTGCCAACAGCTAACGCAACTCCGTTTCCATCTCGTTCAGCTCTCGCACCGTAACCACAAACTCGTCAGGCGTGGAGGTGGACATTGATGCCCTGCATTCAGTGCTCTTCCGGGATCGTTAGAGCAACCGGCAATGCTTTTCTCATCCCAGACACTTCATTTAACGATTTACCTATGGGCATAACACAATTTATCGAAGCATCAATCACACATCTATCAAGTTTTTTCCCTTTTCCTAGAATTAAGCGTAAAAAGAAAACCACACACATTTTGTATTCGTTGGTTAAACGTAATATGACCGACGCCAGCTCATTAAACATATAGCCAAGTTAGAAACAAAGCATTTTCATTCAAAATATGCATCTGCAGATGTAGCTTATCATATCATATGCCATATATATATGCTCTAAATCATAAACATCATTTCTGTACAACGACATGAAAAAGTCAGAGAAAGCCGGAGAAAAGCCCTTGCTAAAGAGTTGCATGAAAGTTTTTTTTTTATAGAAACATGAATTCGGAAAACTTCACTTTTTTGAGAGGAAGTTTCTCTTCATGGTTTAATTTTTTAAATTGCAATCTTAATAAAAAGCATTTTAGTGCTCAATATTTGCTGATCATATAAGAACAAGAAACACCAAATTCATCTTGTAGGTTTGAGTTCACTTGGAGTATTGAAAACCACTTCCCTCCCGCTAACACCAATAGAAAACAACCAATTATGTAAATACTTTTCTGCGTAAACACTTTCAACTTAACAGGTGCTTGAAGGATAGCTTTATGAAACAATCCTGAAAGTTTCATAAAGATCGGTGCGTAACTAAGAAACATATTCAGCAGAAAAAGAGAACTTTAAAGTGACATAAATATGAAGTTTGAACTTAGCATAGATCTATATAAGTTCAATTATATTCAAATTACTATATAATTGAACTAGTATAGATCTATATAAGTTCAGTTACATATATTCAAATTACTATATAATTGAACTAGTATAGATCTATGCATAGTTCAACTTCATATTTATCTCTATTAAGCAGACAGCACAGGGTAGTATACTGTCGTGTATGCTCGACTTATCTGCTTGTTGTTCTCTGTCAATTGTGTGATAACGTTTGATAACGCTGCGCTTCCACTTGCTGCTCAGATGGCTGCATCAAGTTATGTAGATTGTTTGCCAGAAGTTATTCCAAGGCAAGTTCCAGTTGTTCTACGATACCCAAACACGTTTAGAATAGAACTTAAGATCCAAGAATTTCAGATAGAACATAGCATCTAAACATATATGAAGCTGAAAGCAAAGATTTCGCTGCAGATTGTTGTTTTGTTTTGTTTGTTTTCATTCTTGTTTAATTGTTTATTACATATTACATAAAATGTACAGTAAATATTTTAAGATCGCATAAAATTAATTCATAATAATTAAGTAAAAAAAAGTAGCAGAGTTAAGTCAGCAATTGAAGAGGTTGCACACACAAAAAAAAAATAATAATAATAATTCTGAAGATTGTCGGCCAAGCAACGGCAACTGGCAGATGGAGGCAGCTGTTCAGTTGTCCCGGATGCCAGTGCCATAGTTGGCGCCGCCGGCGCGATTCAATGCCTCGCGGAACAGCTCGATGTCCAGTTCGGCCTCCACGCCCGCCTGCAGTTCCACGGCAAAGTTCTGCAAATAAGATGCAAAGCGAAAGAGAGAGAGAGAGAGGTATTAGGAGGCGTTGCTTGGAATGGCTTTCAGCTTGTTATACCCTTGCAGAGGGTATACTAATTTTGTGTAAATACTGGGAGTACAAGAGTATCTCGCAATTCGTTGTGCAAATTATAGTTGGCACTTACGTTAAGGACATCCTTGATGAGCGCCTTGTCTGTGGACATTTTGGCACGCTGTATGACGCCCACCTCCTGTCCGATCCACGTGAGAAATATGAACTTCTTGCGCTTGGATATCTCATCGCCCATTTGGATGCGGATGTAGCCGAATGCGCGCTCCGAATCGCCAAATTGTTGGCGAAACTCCTCAAAGCACTGGCCACGCCCATGGACAATTATCTGTGCGCCATCGAATTTGAAGACCGCCCACTCGGTGTCTGTGAGATCGGAGCGGACATCCTCGTAGGCCTCGCGTATGGCATCCTTATCCAATGATGTTGCCAGTGGCATCTAAAGATTACATAAAGTATATATTGTTAATTGCTGTTGTTGCATATAATCAGTGCAGGAAGCATTGATCAATTCATTCCCCCACCCCCCACCCATCCCCAACCCACTACAACAACAGTTCATTTGCTTTTCTTTGCATTTACAAACATCGCACCACCGCACCAGCGCACCACTTTAATGGTGGATCTCGTGGCTATCGTGTGGGATTAACGCTTATGTTTAATGCATGTGGCGCGTCGGCGCATTGAGGCAGCGCCAAGTGCTTTCAACTTCTCTTAAGCATGGCACGTATCCATCAGATACATCGGCTTGCGTCTCACTTCTCAGATACTTTCGTTTTCGTTTTGTTTCCGTGCCAAGAGCCAAAACAATAACAATAACAATAACATAACAATAACAATAATAATAGCAATAAATTTACAAATCAATCACGCCAATGCATTACATATACATATATATATATCTATATATACATATATATATATATATATATCTTCTTGCCACAAAACTCTTCAATTTGTTCAAGAGTGTTGCATAAATTATTCAACATGTTTGTTGTTGTCCATATTTCCTTGAAATTTCAACGAACAATGCACATATACAAGTGGCTATATAATTATGCACACGAGTGTAACAAGAATCTCACACAAGTAAAGTTAACTATCGCGCATACTATCGATAAGTGTGTTGATAGGTCGAAGATCGAAGTGTCTGCTAAAGCAATCAGGACAATATATATTTGAATATATAAAAAAATCAAAGAAAGTTTAATTAGCTAAAGTACAAATTCAGAGAAGTTATACCTAGAATACTATCGATAATTGATACATCTAATGCATATGTGTAGATACTACATGTGCTATCAAATTTATATAATATATCACTGACTATACAATTATGCACTTGAGTGTAACAAGAATTTCATAAAGCGCTGTTCCGCTTGCTTAGTTAAGTTAACTATCGCGCATACTATCGATAAGCGTGTTGATAGTTCGAACATCGAGGCAATTGTTAGCAAACGTGTCTGCTAAAGTTATCAGGAATATATTATAGAAGTATTAAAGAAAATATAACTATTTAAAGTACAAATTCAAAGAATTTATACCAAGAATACTATCGATATTTGATGCATTTAATATATTATATATAGAAGTACTATACTTATAGCACATACGCTTTGATGTTTCATATTCTTTCAATATCTATAGAAAATGAAGGTGTATTTTATTCTCCTATATTCTCTATATCTTCTATTGAGTGTACTATCGATTAGTGTGTTAATGTTAAAAATATCGAAACGTTAGTAAGCAAATTGTGTCTGCTATTATCAATCAGATGTATGTTTAATATGTAGAAAGAATATACAAAAAGAAAATATAAGTAAAGAAAAGTGAAATTAAGTATTTTTCATCGAGAATACTATCGACTTGCAGCTAAATATCGTACGCATAGATATGCTATATTTGAGTATATTAAATATGCTTTAATATCTCATACTCTTTCATTACAAAAAATTAATGTACATAAATCAAATTAAAGTATAACTCAACTATCGAGTGTACTATCGGCTACAGTGCTGCTCGCAGCGATAGTTAGCAAGTGTGTTTGCTGCAAGATATTTGATGTCACTAATACATATAGAACAAGTTTACGTGTAGTAGATATGCTAACTAAATTAAGGTATCTACATCAAGTTGAGGTACAACAACTCAACTATCGAGTGTACTATCGGCTAGAGTCGCTGTGTGCTTTTCTCCAGTTATATTTTCATTCAGCATATTCTCAAATGGCTACAATTTCTACAGCAAAGGTTCAACAACCTTGAGCAATAACAAAATGAACTAATGAAGGAGTTAATAATAATAAATATAAACAATTGTTATGCATATGCTGAGTGAATAGCTTCACTCATTCTACGAATGTTGAACAATGAAAATTCAAATCGCTTTAAGCTGAATTTGAGTCAACAAGAACTTTGTGTGATAAAAGCGAAATGATCAAGCATAAGAATGTAACATTTATAACATTTATTTAAACTATTTATATTAATAAACTGTAAATGGTTCAATATAATTGACAGTTTGTTGCTTGCATTCGAAAGTAACTCGTAACCCTTGTCTGTGTCTATAAAACTGCAGCTGGAGCTGAGGCAGTTCCCCAGGCCGGCATCAATCTTCAATGAAGATTTATGCATTGTTTTGCTCCATTTTTTGTTTTTTGTTTTTTTTTTTTCTTTTTGAAACAATTTAAGCCGCACAATTTTTCAATCAGCTGCCGACAAATAAGAAAGAAACGGAAAAACTGAAACGGTTTAAAGATAATTTCGTTGTCGCCCCACGAAATGCGGCAATGTTCGCGTTGAATGGAAAAGACGTTTGCTGATTGCTGATGGGAGTTGATCATGTTTGTGACTCTATGTGTGTGCGTGTGTGTGTGTGTGTGTGTGTGTGTGTGTGTATATTTTATTTGGGCTTTGCTCTGCTTTACAAATGTGAGAATCAAAGAAACGAGTGCTAAAGATGAACGCCGAAACTGTCTCCAGCATTTCTTTATGTTTTCCTATTTTTTTTTTTTTTTTTTTTTTGTTAATGCGTTCATTGACCGATTTGATAGCTTTTGCTTCAGAGAGTTGTGAGAAAAATCAATTAGAAAAGCTGCGCACTGAAAAGCGAAACAATTAGAAAGAGCAGCGAACAGAAAAATGACTTTCACGACCGATGACAAAAACTCTTTAGCATCAGGTCGAAGCGCGGTTTGAATTAATTAAGCAAAAATAAAGCATAAATATATATATATATATACATATATGTGTAAATATGTAAATATGCAAAAGCTGGCAAAACTGTGCCAAATGGCAAGAAGCAAGAAGAAAGGCAACGACAAAGCGTCGAAAGAAACGTTCAAAGTAACTGTTTGCACAATTTGGCATGCATGAGAAATAAATTTAGAATTATGGCTCAGATCGATCATATCATATCGTAACATTTATTAAATATCATCATTTCCAGCGCTACAATTAACGGCATTCGCGATAAGGCCATGTTGTTTGACTGGGCGCGTCGCAAACTAAATTATTATATATAATATATTATATTATGTATAGATATATATGTGTGTATATAAGAGTGTAGTCATATAGTCTTAAGCATGTTTAATTTACAAATGGGGTGCGGAATTGGGTGTGTCCACCCCTCCGACCACACACCGCAAACCCCGCTTGCTTCGGTGTGCGGGTGCAGCATTGACGCAAGCGTAATCTCAATTCTCTATTCTCCAGATAAGCCACAAATACAGCGACACAACGACAACCACATCGAAATTGATTTATAACACAGCTCCAACGACACTTGTTTGTTCCTTTACACTCCCCCATACACTCCCCAGTCCGCCACTCCACCCCACTCCCCATTTCTTTATTATTCTTAATAATTAATGTTGCACAATCTTTTCATCTTCAAGTAGTTCTTCTAATTAATGTTGCTCTTAACACAATTCAAGCGTAACGAAAGCAAAAGTGATCGATCGATAAATCGATTATACATTTATTGATTACTTTATTCACTCACACACTCACACTCATGCAGTTGAGTTGCCAAGTGCATTGCAATTTACTTAATTCATGTGACTTTTAATCGTTATCTTTATCTAATCTTAAGTCCATATGCTGTGCAATATTTGTTTATATCCCGCACAACTAGAAAGTTGCTCAACTTGAGAGCAGAAATATGTGAAATTTTGTTGTCTCAATTATAAATTATTAATCAATTTAAGCAACAGCACATAAATGTTAGCAAATGCAGCTATAAACCAACTTGATTAACATTATTAACTGCAAGCATTGTAAATACTTTGGTGTCTAGTTAAACATAAGTTAAGTTAAGTTCAGTTGTTAATTATACAATAAAACATGTTTAATTCATATTCCCAGACATAACTCTGAAGTTCTACAAGTATCTGCTAGTCGAGCATACTCTGATTAAGCAATTGTTTGCATATAAATAGTTAACATTTGCTTGCGTTTCAATTATCAACTGAAATGTCAGGCGATAATAAGTGAATACACAGAAATTATATATATACATATATAAATATATATATATATATATATATATATATATATATATATATATATTAATCTATAATTATCGATATCAGTAGCTGTATCTATATGTATGCGTGTGTTTAGCTGTATCAGCAATCTTTTTCAATTTAATCAAAAATGCAGCTAATGAAAACAAAAGGCCAGAACGATACATGTGTATATAAGTATATATGTATATATATATGTATGTATATATATATATGTATGTATATGTATGTATACTTAGTATTTGCTTTTCAACACTGAAATTGTTTAATGTTGACTAATGCTGTTTTCAGATAAGCGACGTTCACAATCAAATCAAATTCCACATTAAATCCAATGAGACTTTGTGCTAAATGCAATACACAACACATAACAACAAAAACAACAACAAACAGTATTGAGTCAGACAGCTAATACTGAACTTTAGCAATACTTGTGGCAAATGCCGCACGGAAATGTGACTCACAGCTGAGTTCTTGGCAAAGGATTTGTCGTTCAGGAAGTTCAGTTTATATGCAGTTCATTTACTATTCCATGCAGTGTTGTAAAACACACAAATCCATTTGTTTTTCTTTTCTAGAGTTTTTCTTACCAAGTTTTCAGTTGCCTAGCATCACTTTATAGGCATTCCACATACAATATTTCTTCTGCCTCTTGCAGCTCTATTTACCAACTCTATGAGAGTGAGGTTATGTTTCACATATGAATGTTATAGGTAAGTTGTTGGCTTAGAATAGTTAATAATGTAAGCAGTTGCATTTTCTTAATGCAAATACAGTTTATCGAAAATTTAAAGACAAACTCTACATATTAAGCTCCTTTGAAGAGAAGTTTTAGTAGATTTCCTAAGTGAGGTTATGCTGCAAGTAGTGATGTTTTGCAACACTTTCACTTTTAAAGAACTGACTTCACACCTATGTATGTATCGCATTCACCCAATATTATAGACAATCGTTTCTATCTGCTGTCTGCCGGATTTGCTTGATTTAATATTTCAGAGGAGATTCTATATTTGCCTGTTAGCCACATGTTGTGGTTGTTAGCTGCTGCTGCTGAAGGTGTTGCTCTGCTTTTGCATTGATTGATTGGATCATCATCACGATGATCATAAACTGCAGTGGCGATGGGGGAACAACTGTTATGGATTTGTTTTGTTTTGCATACTTATTTGCTGTTTGCGTTCGAGAAAACATTTTCCAAATGTGTGTAAAAATAATAAAAATGCAACTGACAGCGAAATTCGCATGAATCAGCGGCAGCGAGCGGCGCGCGTTCATTTGCCCCGTGACAAGTGGATGGAACAGGCAAGTGGTATGGCAACAAAGGGGCAAGAGGCATTGCCTTGGCATGGTGGCAGGGGAGCCATGGCAAGGAGGTTGTTCTTTTTTTGTAGTCAGTCGCACATTCGTTGTTTCAGTTGTTGTTATATTGCCTTTGCTGTATGTATTAATAATTCTTCAGTATTTTTATTTGTATTTTTATTTTCTTTCTTTATTTTGGTTGAAACACAAAGGAATGAACTTGTGTTGCAGTTGTTGTTGTTGTTGTTGTTGTTGTTGCTGTTGTTGCTGTTGCGTTGCTCATGCATCGGGACGGTTGTTGATTTGTGTGCGTGACTCACAGCGTATTGAGAAATGCTTAAAACAATAAGAAGCTTGCGAAGCGTTGACCAAAATTGGCGCATCAGGAAGCGCAGCCAACTTAATAAGCATATGTAAGTGACGGGCCTTGTTAAGTTGGCTGCGCCACTAATAACTGGCTGCACAATTTCATATCCATCACAGTTATGTATTGTTGCTTGCCATTGATCCATTGATATGAGGAGCTGCTGTGGCATTGCGCATACGTCGCGTATTGCGTACCTCAAAACGATATTCAATATGTATTATTTATTGGCATTGGATAACATTGCTATTTTTTTTTTATATTTTTATTTTTTATTAATGTTGTTGGCGTTGCCATTGTTGTTATTGTTGTCATTGTTGTTATGATTGTTGTTGAAGCCCGCTTGAGCGCATTTCGATTCAATTTTCATGGCTCTTTTTTCGTGTGTTTGTGTGTGCGCGCGCTTTGTTTGACTTATTGATTGAGTTATAACCGTAAATGGTGCGACAGATTAGCCTAAACACACACACACACACTCTATGTGCATAGAGAAATGAAATTATTTGTTTGCAACTGCTGTAAAAAGCAAGTGTAAAACTCTCTGATTAACTTTTGAGTCATGATGCTTCGTTTCTGCGGCATTGCAGCTGTTATGACTCACAACGAATCAATCGAATCATCCGCCATACTCACTCAGTGTATTATCATTTGATTCAAATCAAATGCTGTTTCAACAGTGGCAACAATTTGCCATTGATAGTAAGTTGAGTTGCCACTGCGGCCAACCACAACAATTGCTTGATAAGATATACATATATAGATATAACGGTAAGTATATACACATATAGATAAATGTATTCATGTACATAAGCGTGTACTTAGACATACATACATACATAACTGTAGTGCGCACAAGTGCAGCTGCGACATCGCTGCCGCCGTTGCGCACTTGAACTTGTTATGCATTGTCGCTGTCTCTCAACTCAACCCTTTGCATATGCTGCAGCCTCCCCCGCAAATGCAAAGGCAAATGCCAAAATATCCATTTTTATTCTTATTGCTTCTTCCTCCTTCTTCTTTGAGTTCTCTTTTTATTGTCTGGCAACGGCAACGACACCGGCTGTGTCTGGCCCTGGCCGGTTCATATATATATACATACATACACACACACACACACACGTACACGCAGGCACACACTTGACTTTGGGCTTGAGGCTCCAACTTTCAGCGCTGTCTGACACAGCCTCGTTCTTCCTCTTCCTTTGGCTAGCTAATGCGCTCTCACAGTTATTGGACTCTTTGCCCTTGCATGCTCTCTCATTTGCTAGCTCTCCCTCTTTCTTTCTCTCTCTCTCTTTCGGATGCGCTCTGCCCCTTTTGTCGCATCTTTTACGAGTCTAATTCTTTTTGCTTGTCTTAATATTGTCTTACATACCAATACATATATGTACTTTTACTTATGTATGTATGCATGTGTTAAAGTATCTCTCACCCTTCTCGGCTTGCTCTCAACGATTTGTTCAACTTCAATGCCGTCTGACATGTTGCTGGCTGGCTGGACTGGGATGCTGTGTGTTGTTGTTGTTGCTGTTGCTGGGTCGCTTCTGCACTGCGCTGTGGATGACGGCTGTTTGCTGCAACTCAAGTGAGAGTTCAATGAATTTTTGCCGCTTGGCTTTGGCGTATCTTTTGATTTTGCTTTTCTTTTTTTAAGTTGCTTTTTAAGTAATTCTATGTACAACAAGAACACAACGCGCAACAAAAATGTTCAACAAGCCGCGGCGAATATATCACGTTAAAACACAACAAAAAGTTAATAATAATAAAAAAAAAACAAAGTCAAAGGCAAAAGGCAAATGTAAGTGTTAAGGCAAAGGCTTCAAATCGGAGTAACCGACTCCGTCCGACTCGCACGAATTGTTGCTCACGAATGCGGGCCGGTAGCGCGTGCAACTCCAACGAAGTGGCTGACGCAGAAGCAGCGCCAAGCGCCAAGCACCAAGCACAAAGCATAGCGTCGAAAAATACGAAGCGAGCAGCGCAGCCGCCAGCTCGCAGCCGGCATACGGCATACGGCAGCCCGCAGCACTGAGCAAGCAAGTGGGAGCGCATTGTGGAGCACCAAATACAATGAGAGAGATAGAGTTAGCGACAGCGACGGCGACGGCGCCGCCACCGCATTTGGATTTATTTTCAGTTTCAGTTTCAGAGTTGAAAGTGCGCGGGCAGCGACGCCGACAGAGATGTTGACAAAATGTTTGGCCATTGCTGCGCGCACGTTGATGTGTGTGTGTATGTATGCTGCATATGCTTGCGCGTTTATGCGGGGGCACGCTTGAGGATGCAGCAGCACTATGCAACAGCATTTCATTTATGGATGATTAAGGATTCTCATAATGCTGTATGCACGAACATATACGTATGTATGTATGTAGTATGTATACATTTATTATCGTCAGCATATGGAAATATTTTAGAAGATTATTTGAAGTATAAATATACTTAAAGAGAATGTGAATATCGATATGAATATGCATGTGTACATATGTATATAAAGCATATATGTACATACTTTCTTTTGGTATTAAATACTGCTTAGTTCTGAGGATTCTAGAAGGATTATCATATAATGAACTAGTTCAGATATCGTTTATCATAAAAACAGAAAATAGATTAAAAAAACTTATTTTTATATAAATGACGAGAGTATCACTTGAGAATTAGCTCATATTTTTATGTTGTACACTGTGGCAGCTAGTTACCAACCGACCGGTTGGCCAATTGCAATTTCAGGTGTAGGTTTAACGGAATCTTTGGCAAGCAATCAGTGCCGCATCAGCCTTGCATCAGCCTTGACGGCAACAGGCTAGAACAAAGATGCGACTACGAGAAAGGTAGAGAGAGAGAGAGAGAGAGAGACTGGGACTGGAACTGAAGCCGGGCACGTTGCAATCATGTGCGCACGTACTAACCGACAATGCCAGCTATGCTTTTGTGTATGTGTGTGAATGTGTATAAATATTTGTGTGCGTGTATATGCAATGCAATTCGTGGCTGTTCGGGACGGGAAGGGGATGGTGCTGGGTCGGCATTGGGGCTTATCCGGTGCAGGGCTTATCGTCGCCAGCGTCATCCATGACATTTTATCAGGCAAAGCGAACAGCGCAATGTGAAACAAGCAATCAAAAACGAAAAATATGAAAGACAGCAATAAGACGAAAGAATAAAGCAATAAAATTCACTGGAAAAGCAAGAACTAATCTTTTATCTGCTTGTCTACAACATACATATGTACATATATGTATGTATTATCTCTTTAATTACAGCATTTGCTTTTGAAAAAGAATCTGACAAAAAAAAAATAAAAAAAACAAAACATTCGGAAGTACTTTCCAAGTATTGGAATGACGTTAACTCAACACGTTCGACTCGTGGAGCTGTGGCATATGCACCTTATGTGAAGACTGTTAACAACACCATTGCCAATCTAATGGCAAAGCTGTTTTGTTTTGCTTGTTATCAGAATACTACAATGCAGATAATACACATTGTATTCGTATTTTATTCGCAATCTGAACAAACAGATGGTATAACACTTGCAAACAAAAAAAAAAAAAAAAAAAAAAAAAAAAAAAAAACAAAAAAAAGTAAATCAGCTTAATTAATATTGCAGACAGAAAGTGAATGAAAAACTGAGAATGTTTTCGTAGAGAATGCGCGACTAACAAATGCCCTGTATGAATAAATACGCATTAAAATATATTAATGTTTTCATGCCCACATATACAAGAGCAATTCTAGATTATTCTTAGGATTTCTTATAGCAGCTTAAAGAATATTATTGATGCTTCCGCTTAACATTCCGTTAAGGCGGCATTTTCAAATTGTACGTTCAAACTCTAACGTTTTGCTATTCGCCCCGAAGAAAACGTACTAAATTTTAACAAAATACCAAATTTGTTATCGATAGTTGAGAAAATGTGAAAGTGTCATCTCCATTTACAGCAGCTTTTCTCATAAAAATCAAGTTTAAATTTGCTTTATGTGTTTCCAGAGATTGTTTGTTTTCATTGAAATTATACTTTGCAATGCAGAAGACAAAAATCTGTAAGTAATATACTTGCCATTACACCCTTTCAAGCACGGTCACACTGCGCTTCTGAAAAATGTTAATTCAACAGTAGTCTGTTAACTTATTTAGTTATCAACTATCGATGGCAGCGCTATGGCGCGCATTTGAATTCAAACTGTTTCGATTAGGTTTAAATTGCATTTGTATTTCTAAATCAAATCAAAGAAGAATAAAAATGTAAACAGAAATGCACATTAACATCACATGCATAAATCTTAGCTCTTTATATACACATCTGGGCCTAGTGCACGCCATTTGAGCTCTGCGATTGTGTGGCAGCCAAAGCTGCCGCCTGTTGTTGTTGTTGTTGTTGTTGCTGCTGCTGCTGTTGCTGCTGTTGTTGCAATTTGGTGCTATGCGAAAAATCTATGCAGGCGCCCGAAGTAAGATCGATTTCCTCAGAGTCAGAGCCATCAGAGCCCTCATCAGAGGTGGGGGCCAAGGCAGACATGCCGCCCAAATCCAATTGCGAAACGCCATGCGCCGTCGGCTCCTTGTAGAGCTTCAGTTCTGTGTAGGTTTTCGATAGCTTATCATGCTCCGACTGTGGATGCGGCGGCTGCTGTTGCTGCTGAAATGCTGGATGCATCATTGTGAAATTGGCAGCACCTGGCCCATTGCCCAGCGGCACATCCCCAACGCCCGCCTCATTGCCCAACGCATCCTTGCCAGCGGTTGCACCGCCCGCCGATAGATTCTCTGGCATTTGATTGCCAACACTGCCTGCCGTTCCATTCGCCTGCCGATTCGCCCCAGCGCCGCCTATAACCGGAGGCGTGCCCAGACTGAGGCAACGCATCCGCCAGGCATCCTGCAACAGCTGCAAGCGCGCCTGCTTGCGCCACTTGGCACGGCGGTTCTGAAACCAAACCTGCAACAACAACAACTGCTGGGTTAGTTGTATAAAAATATATTTTATTTATATAGATAAATAACATACTAATTGTAGTAATAATAATAAAATAAATAAGATAATTATAAATATTAATAATTGTAGTAAAAAATAATAATATAAGTAAATGATAATAAATATAAATAATGACAATAATTAAAAATAATGTTACTAATAAATAATAATTATAATTACAATATATTATTAATAATTATATTACAATATATATATTAATAAATAATAAGAATAAATAAAAATAGTAAATGGTAAAAATAATTATAAATATAAATAACAATAATTTAAAATAATAATAATAAATAATAATAATAATTCTATATATTAATAGCAATAACAAAAATATTGATATATAATATCAATAATTATAAATAACCGTAATAATAATAATAATAATAATAATCAAGTAGAAATTAGAATATAATTAATTAGTTTGTTTCTTGCCAAACTTAACTTTAATTCATTTATATTAAATTATAACCAGATTTTTCGCCTTTGCTCTGTTATGGCAATAACACTGAGATTGTATTTTGTTTAATATATTATTAGTAATATTTTGTTTATTATAAATCAATCAAAATAAAAGAGAGAAAAACAATTTTTGTTGCATACTTTTTGGAGCAGATATTTAATTGAATTATTTATTAGTCTCCATTATTATAGACAATTTTAATTGAAATTGTAAAATAGATAATTTAAGTGAACTGTTAGAGCATTGAAATTATAATTATAATTATAATTAATTATCTTTTTCATTTTTAGATCGCCTGAAAATCTGTTTTCCGTTTAACATGTGCAGAAATTATAAATAAAAACCGAAAATAAAGACAGAGTTTTTGTGTTTGCCAAAAAAACAGCTTATAAAAATTTCTTGCAAAGTTCTGGGGGAAATGGAATTGAGAACATTTTTAATAACTGAATACATCTAGGAATTGAAATATTTTGATATGAAAATGGCATTGAAAGCAAAGCTAGAAAGTTTGCTCTAAGATTTTTGTACGCTTTCAATGTTTAAAAAAAAAAAAAAAAAACAATAAACAAACAGTTCTTAAAACTTATAGCTATGATTTCTAGACACTTTTAAAAATCTCAAAAAATGGCAATTGCGAGCAATATTTGCAGAGTTTTGGAGTAACAGTCTAATACACCCTATTAACCACAAAGTTAATGTAAAATTTGCAACGCTTTTACTTTTCTACTTAGTTTATTGAATATTGTAATTTGTTAGAGAATTTCTTTTTTTAACAATGTAAAGGAAATGTATTAAAACGTAGAAATATGCACATAAACTTTGCAGTTGGCAGAGCGATTAGAAAACGAATTATGAATGATTTTTCCATTCAACATAATCAGAGAAGAAGCTGAAGATGCCTATCATCTTCGATAATAATCGATAATCGCAATTTTCGATGGCTGGAAGCGACTTTACATACATTCAACGCGCTTAGCGCTGTGATTCACCTGGACGCGAGCCTCGCTGAGGCTGATGCGCAGCGCGACTTCCTCGCGCAGGAAGACATCCGGATAGTGGGTCTTCTGGAAGAGGGCCTCCAGCTCCTGCAGCTGCTGTGGCGTGAACGTGGTGCGATTCCGTCGCTGTCTTCGGCGGCCGAACATGTACTCCGTGAGCAGATCGCCCGGCAGCGGCGATATGAATGGTCCAGCCATTAATTGTGATGCACTTATTTCTATCTCTTAGCTTTCAATTGATAGAAGTACTTCAAAAAAAAAAACTATGCACACACTCACAGATTCAATGAATCTAATGTAATTGCAAAATAATTGCTTGGAAAAACAACAAGAAAAAAAGAGGATGTGAACACACGTCACAATATATATATATAGAAATATATAGAAATTCAACTTTTGACTTGCGAGCTGCGCGTTTCGCCAGCGACTGCGGAAATGCAGGCATCGTCCTTTGGCTTTTATCCTGCAAGCGGCAGCAACGCAGCATCAGCCGAGCTAATGTCTCTGTGTGAGTGTGCGACTCTGTTTATGTAGATGTGTGTGTGTGTGTGTGTGCGGCTCATCTCATTCGTATTTGTGAGTTACATTCAAAACAATGCATATTAACAACTTTAAGCTAATTGCTTCAGCGAATTGGCTGTTTTTTGTTAAATATTTGTTGCTTTCTTTTAGGCGGCCGTTCAAAATACAGTATTACATTAGCATAATGATGTTAAGCTGCATTTAACAGTGTAAATGTGATTAACATTAATGCCGTCTGCAAAACTATCTCGCTCTTGCGTTCGCTCTGTTATTGAATTCGCCGTTCGCCGTCTCGCTCTGCATGGCAACCACTTAGAATGGCAGGTGACAAGGAGCGCGCGCAGCCTCCGTTCGTTGCGCTCGCTCATTCGTTCGTTTCTTCGTCCGTTCGTTCGTTCGTTCGATGTAAACATAAACAAATATAACAGACAACAATATAAGTAGTACACACATACACATGTACAAAGCTGAGTGCTCGGCTTTTAATGAGCACACTCTCTCACACCCATACAAACACATGCTGAGGCGGCAGTCGCTGTTGTTGTTGTTGTTGCTGTTTTGCTTACTGCGTCGGGTTTTTATTGTTTTCTCGTTTTGACTTCGTTAAATTACGGCACAAGCACAAAAACCTCATAAACGTTGTTTCCTTTACGAAGGCGGCCTGTGGTAAACTATGAGCCGCACAGTGAGTCCAATTATGCCAAAAAGTAGGCAATACGTAATTTCTCAATTTCGAGCACTTGTCTTTGTTGGCACATTTGTTATTCATATTTATTTAATACTAATTTACTTATTTAGTTTCTAAAAATCTATCCATAAAGGTTTCATAATCAAAATAAATTACATTTCGGCATAAAAAATCGGAAAAAAGCGTTGAAAATCTTTTATGGAGAGAGTATATTATTCGAAAGAGTATATTATAATAGTATATATATATACATATATCGACGGTATTAATAAAATAAACTTAAATTATAATATCATTAGCATTATTGGGAATATATCTTTAAAGAGCTGTTATTGAAAAATGTTCGATTTCAAGTTTTATTTAAAGAATTTGCTAACTATAACCAACTTCGTTGAACGCTTCAAAAAGCTGTTCGTAAATTGGAACAAATTCAATCGTTATTGTACCACTGTAGCGGGTTGTTTTTGCTCTCTGCATTGGGAACAGGCACATGCATGTGCTCATATGTATGTAAGCTAGTGCGTGTGTGTGAGTGTGGGTGTATAAGATGCACCTGTGAATAATAAAATTCAAATCACTTAATGCTGCCGACAGCAACAGCAGCGGCAGCGGCAGCAGCAGCAACGACACCAGCGTCGGCAGCTAAACAATACGGCAACACCCCGTTCACATAGGCACACACACAGACACATGCTTACGACACATGCAGCGAAAGCAAGTGAGCGAGTGCAAGCGAGAGCGAGAACGTGCAAGACAAGTAAAGTGGGGGAAGAGGAGGAGTTGGCAAAGGCGTATAAAAATGAGGTTGCCACCACAGCTGGATGCTGCCTCACAACAATAACAATAACAACAATGCATGCATGTCTGTGAGAGGGTATTTGTGTGAGTGTGTGTGTGGGCAAACAAATGAAGGGATGTAATTTTCTCATTTGCATGCATTGTTTTACTTGCTGTTGTTGTTGCTGTTGCTGTTGCTGTTCTGTTGCTGTTATGTTGCTGTCGTTGTTGCTTGTGTTTTGCCTGCGCTTGCGCTAAAATTATATTTATTTATTAATACTGAGGCATAGGCGTGGCAGCTGCCCGCCCTCCTCCACCTGCTTTCTTACTTTTCTGTATTATGCTCGTGTTGTTGTTTTATTTCATTTGCTTCTTTTGCGCCGAAGCCAATCATAAACGAGCACAGCTGACTGTCTCTGTATGGGTGTGTGCGTGTGTATATGTGTGTGTGGGTGTGTGTGTGTGTGTATGCGAGGGTTGACCAACGAGATAAACGTCAACGTTGACAGCGTCTCATTGAAATTATGAAAATGATTTCATGTTGTTGCCTTTTGTCTTTTGCAGCTGTCAGCTTGCCCACGTCCACATCCACGCCCCCAGCGCCCACGGCGCGCCATTTTTAATTTTGTAATTTGATGCCGTTGTCCTTGTTGTTGTTTTGTTGTTGCTGTTGTTGCAACTGGAATTCATTAGGCAACGCGTTTCACCTGAGTTTCGTGCTGAGCATTTGGAAGCCGCCCTCCTCCTGCTCCTCGTCCTACTCTTCCTTCTCATTCTCTTCTCCCTCTTTCTGACAATCTCTCTCTGTCTCTGTGTGTGTGTGTGTATGTCTGTATGTGCCTGTGTGTGTGTCCATTGTTTTGTCGCGCTGATTGGTCTTTCACTTGCCACAAATGCCGTTGTATGTGTGACTGCGCTACTTTGTTATGCCATCTCGCTTCCACTCGCCGCTGCCATGCTGTTAATTATTTATTTTAGTCAACTTTTGTTGTTGTTTTTCTGTTTGTTGTTGCTGTTGTCGCTGCATTTTGATTAAATATGCTTGCAACACGTGCAACAGAGCTGCACGCACACTTAGGCAAGTTTATACAAACAAAATGGCGTCGCGTTTGAAGATTTGCCATTGCATACTTTTCTGCAGCGCTTTTGATACCCTGTAATTGTTAATGCGATTGAAAGCCCTTGAATCAGAGGAAAAGTAATTAAGCTATTACATAAATAATGCAAATAACTGATTTTAATTAGTTAATGTAATGTAAATGCACCAAAGACATCAGCAAACGTGTAGATGTAGCTTAGGGTATTTAGTAATCGAGCATTCTAAATGAACTTATGATATTGAGATAGTGTTATTGGAATATAATATGTGATATTTCAGCTGTTTTTACTGACTGTAGAAATGCTTTAAACATAACCGATTCATAACCGTTTCGTAACCGTTTTAAAGCTTATAACATGTTGAATCACGCATTCTATTCACGCGCAGAATAATAACTGAAAATCTGCTGATTTTGTTTATCTGCTGTTAAGAGGTATGGAAAAATTCTAAATTTTTCATTTTCCAGAAATAACTATAAGTCTTTCTCTTCTTCAAATATAGAAACTACGGACTATAAACATAACAGCATCAACAACAATCGATGATCTTGCAAAATTCCAATAAGAACCAAGTTTCGCCCGCCGGACAATTGTAATTGCCAGGACCTCTGTCCTTGTCAGGGACTCCATCAGAGTCATCTCATCGCATACTTGGCTTCGGGCTTGGGCTTGCAACTGCAACTGCAACGGCATGTGGCATGTGGCATGTGGCAAATTAGCGCTCAATGTTAACATTTGCCCACATTGTTACGTTGTGTTAATGCATTTGAATTTTTCTTACCCGCTTCCATGTTCTGGCTCCTTGCCCCATCTCCATCTTTCCGCCTGCCACCTACCGCCCCCTCCTGCCGTCTCACAAGCCTCGAAGCAAACTCATGCTGTGCGCTACGAATTCGTTGGTCTTTTAGCACCTGAGAGACGTTCGGCAGGCAAGTATTGACTGTTTCATTCCATTTTGTTTCTTTTTATACCAATTTTGATAAACCATTTTGTTGTAAGCTGTTCCTTTCCACACATTTCTGCATAATGTAAATCACTCACAATGAATTTGAAGCCATAGAACGTGTTCCATTCCATTTTGTTCTATGCAAACCTCATCTAAATTAAAGTACACCGATATATTTCATTATACGCCATATATTTATATGATAAGTGATAACTATACTGAACTTGGAGCAGTGAAGACTGTTCCATTCCATATTGTTCTTAATACTTAACTGGAAAAGAGCAAGCTATTTCTCTTCCCGTTATTAAAAATGTATTCTGTATACATAATTATGTGAAAGAATTCACTTCGACTGGATTCTGATTCCATATATCACTGTTCCATTCCATTTCATTTCTAACAAATGCAATCAACGTTAAAGTTAGCTGTTTTGACTCACTTCATTCCATTAAATCAAACGATAAATTCCACTTGCAGTAAAAGTTGATGCCTTGAAGCTTGTTCCATTCCACTTTGTTTCACACAAATGTGGTTTTAGAGACAACTAGCTGCTTTGTGCCGCTTTATACTACGTACTTGTATGTGAAAATGACGCTTGCAGTTGACTTTGCATACCTGACACTTGTTTCATTCCGTTTCGTTCCGCAATTTGAGAGATCGAACTCATTTTTGTAGTATTCTCTATAGATCGAACAATTTATTGCTCCTCTGACTCTATTTTTCTCTCTTCCTCTTGTTCTCTCGCTTTCTTGTTCTTTCGCTCTCAAAAGCTCAGCTTAAGCTTCAGCTTCAGCTGTAGCGCATTTGTCGCTTCGTCTTGACTGCAAATCTCATTCATTTGTTGCTCGCTTCCTTTTTAATTACTTTTTTTCAACTCATTTTCTTTGTGCCATGTAGTCGGACTGTTCGTCAGCTTGGCAGGCGAGTCCTTGCTGCCAGGACTCATGCAACGTCGCTTGTCGTTGTCCTTATCATCACTGTTGTTGTTGTTGCTGCTGTTGTTGTTGCTGCTGTTGTTGCTTTTTCTTTTGCTTGGCTGCATTTTAGCATAAATTCAGTTTCATCTCAACTCAACTCGACTCAACTCGACTCATCTCGTCCTGTACGTCAACGTTGTCCTGACAGGCAGCCGCCATGGGCAGCTTTTTACCCACTCTGGCCCAGGACTCTGCCATCTTCTTCTCCATTGCTTTCACCACTACCTCCTTCATCTTCTTTTGCAGCCCCTCCCCCCTCCTCACCCCCTCAACCCGCTTGCTGAAAATGACATTGTGACGATGCAATTAGTATTATGAAAATATTTCTCATGTTGTGTGTTTTCACTTTTTTCTTCTTCTGCTTTTTACTTACTTATTTATATACATACATACATATTCGAATACCCTGTAACCATTTCATTTGTTAAAATAGAGGGTTTAATAAGTTTATATGCAAAAGATACGAGTATATGTCTATCTTAACTCTCTTTACTTTGATTTATTCTAGGATTCTTCATATTATATCTATAAATTCCTATAACAATTTTCGAATCTCTTCAATTTCCTCTACAGTCACAATCTGCTTGTCACAGATTTGATATTTAGCAGAGACTCAGCTTAGCTTAATGTCTACTTATTCTGCAAAAGTCGTCTCTATAATAAAGTACTGAGTATCTACTAGTCGTGCACTGTTTGGTATATCTTTTAAGCCCACTTTTCTTGTGGTTTACTTAAATTGGAGCCGCAACTTACAAATGATCTTATACAATTAGCCTGTAAGGTAATGTAATATGCTGGGTATCTGCTCGTCTGGCATTGCTTAATTGAATATACTGTTTGCTCTTCTGGCAACTCGAAGTTAGAGCTTTAGTTTTGAAAACATTAACAGCTTCTTCATGTTTCACAGCGTTCACATAGTACGAGGTATCTGCTAGTCGTACACTTTTTAGTAGACTACTACTTTCATTCATTGTTCTTCTACAAATTGTCTATACACTTGTCGTTGCTTAATTGTTGTATTATTCAGCTCAAATTGTCGTGCGGAGTATCTGCTAGTCGTGCACTTTCTAGCAGTTCTAAGCAGCTTCATTAGAGTTTTATAAAACTTAGTTAGTTACTTAGTTAGTTTTAGCTTTGCAGTTTAGTAAGCTGTTCAAATTTGCCCTCTTTATAGTGCTGAGCATTAAGTAAAGGGTAACTGCTAGTTGGGCATTATATAGTTGATCTTTTTTGCCATTTAGATGAATTCCCAGCAGAGCTCATAGGCGAGGCGCCAACGTTGTTGCTGCTGTTGCTCTATCCCCCCTATCACTCTTCTGCAGTGCTCTCTCTCTCTCTATATATATATATATATATCTCTCTCTCTCTCTATCTTTCTCTCACTCTCTCACTCTTACCCCTCTCCCTTGCTCCCTTAACGCACACAGCTAACTTCTGGCGCGCCGTGTGCTTTTGTGTGGCGCTGATTATAATTTTTAATGTGTTTGTGTGTGTGTGTATGTGTGTGTGTGTTTGTGTATTTTTATATTTCTTTTTATGCTTTCTCTCTCTCTCTCTCTCTCTGTCTCTGTCTCTTTCTTTTCACCTGCCTTTCACTGTCTCGCTGTCTTTATTGCTGTTGTTTTTAGCATCGCATTTGGGCGCGTGCAAAAAATGTAATTAACTTAATGATTTCCATAAAGTGCGGCTTCTGGGCAAAGGAGCGCGGCAGCGTTAGGGTTCGTAGGATGAGTCTTTTTGAGCGTGGGGGGGTCGGCGGTGCCTACTTAGCGTCGAGGCTGTTGCCGCCTCCTGCCACCAATCCACATTATTGGGGCAATTAAAATGATTACAAAATGCAAACAAACAACAACAAATCATCGGGTTGTTGTTGTTGTTGTTGTTAGTCCTAGTTTCATGCGTAATGCAATTTCTGTATTTTTTTTCGCTTTTTTGTTTACTAAAATATTTCCCCCTTTTCTTCCCCAACTGCATTTTCCTCTCTTGCTTTGTTGCGTTTTTGTTTTCTATTCGCAATGACAAATCATAATTAAAAATTCCAATTAACCAGCGTCTTTAGCCACGCCCCCTTGACGTCATCTCATCATCATTGTCATCATCATTGTCATTGTCATTGTCATCATCATCAAACACAAATTTCATTGTTGTTCTACTCTGCTCTCAGTCTCAGTTAGTTAGGGTATCTACCTGTCAATCACACTGCACTTAGCTACTCAAAGTTGTGCAGATTTATGTCATAATTCTTGCTTTCAATTAAGTTATCCCAACACAAATGCTAATAAATGAATAATTAATTTAGTTAGCATTTCTACAATTTGTTGCTTGTTATCAGAAGATTCTGCATAAATTTCTCTCAGCTTTCTACAATTTCTTGAGTGGAAAATTGAAAAAAAAAACTGAACATCTTAAGTAATTCATCAATTTCTTCAATTTATCAATTCAAGCTGCTTTTAGTGCTTAGAGCTAGTCTGAGGCTAAATATTTGCCAAGTTGATGAATTAATGCATTAAATTTATTAATGATTCATTTAATTACCTTAAAAACTTAGCTTTAAATGATGTATTGAAATTATTTTTATTGTGAAATTTGTGACAGCAGCTGTCTGAACTAATGCATTAGACTATCATTACAAATATTAATGATTCATTTAATTAAATTATAAACTTAGCTTAAAGTCTATAATATTTAAATTGTTATAAATGAGAAATTTGCGACTTTCGTCACAGAAACTTCGTAAATGCCTTTTTGAGCAAATGCATTAGATTATCATTAAATATATTAATGATTCATTTAATTCAATTATAAACTTAGCTTTGAATTCATCTCAATTAAATTATTTTGCAAGTGAAATTTGTGACTTTTGTCCCAGAAACTTCGTAAATGCCTTTTTGAGCAAATGCATTAGATTATCATTAAATATATTAATGATTCATTTAATTCAATTATAAACTTAGCTTAAAATTTATGACATATAAATTGTTTTGAAATTTAAATTTCTGACTTCCGTCACAGAAACTTTGGAAATGTCTCTTTGAACTAAGGCACTAGACTATCATTAAGTATATTAATGATTCATTTAATTCAATTAAATTGTAGCGTTATTTATCATTTATTTATGTTATTTAAATTGTTTCGAAAGTGAAATTTGTGATTTTTGACACAGAAACTGCCTAAATTATTCTCATTTGATTACCATTAAATATATTAATTATTTAATTAAACAAAAAGCTTTATTAATATTTTCTAAGAATTTAATAATATACTAAACATATTAAGCTGCTTTACCGCTAAATTATTGAACTAATCAAAATTATATGCATGTGTGTTCTTGATTTATGTTAAACTAATCAAATTAGTTGCAAGCCTTATCAATAGATCCATTGAAAGCGTTACACAAAAAAGCCATTTAAGCATTGCTTGCATTGGGCGAGTGGAGAGGCGTTGAGGGGCGTGAAGGGGCTGTTGTAGGTTGGCCAATAAAATGCATATTGAAACTCAATCAAAATTGCAACAAAATGCATTTCCATTATGTTTTAAGGCTTTTTCATAAAAAGGGCATGAAGCGGGGAACGGTGGGGGCGTGGTGGCTGGAGAAGGGTAGCTGGAAAGGCGAGAAGGGGTGAGTGGGGGGAGGTGAAGAGAGTGATGCCGCAATGTAAATGCAATCAATATAATTGATACAGTTCCAATTGCATGTGTGCATATGCCTGAGCATGTGTATGTGTGTGTATGGGTGTGTGTGTGCGTGTGTGTGTGCGTGTGTGTGTGCATTTCAACCGACCTGATTCAGAGTTCATTGTTTAGTGAATGCCAATGGGAATTGTCAGTGCAAATAAACAGATGGATAAATGTGATAAAATGCGTTATAATTTACAAAATTGATTTGCAAAATGGAAACCATTTCCCTTCGCTTCCCCTTCTCATGCTATGCTCCAGCTATTGCCATCTCTGTCGTCCTATCGCTCTGTCGCTCTGTTTCATTTCAGCATTCGTTTCTGTGGCCGCCATGTTGATTTATTAAATCTCAATGTGGCAACGTCTTCGTTTCTTTTTTCGTGTTTTCGTTTTTGCAAACTTCCCGTTACCTCAAACATGTCACTACCACACCCCCCTCTCTCTCTCGCTCTCCGCATCGCGCACTTGCTTAACCCCTCTCCGGCTGCCTGTACCGTTATTACCATGGCTCGAGACAATGCACACCGTTAGCTTTCATTGTTTACCAAAAGCGAGCCATAAAACTACTAAACAAAACAGAGCTACGCCCCCATTACCCCCCGCACGCCCCCCCCTCCACCTTTACACCACAAGCCCCCTCCCCCAACTGGTGGTTTGCCAACGCAACAGCAAATGCAGTCAGGCAAATGCATGAGGAGGAAGTTACAAGGGAAGAGGCGGTAGGGGGGTTTGACTTCGAGAGGTGGGCGATAGGGGTAGGGGTAGGGGGTGTGTAGGGGGTTCGGTGTGCAGGAGGGTTGCGGCAAAAATTAATCAAAACATTGCATAAAGGCAGCAAAAATAATAACAATAACAATGTAGAGCGTCAGGCAAAAAAGAGCCGACAGCGCAGAGCGTTGACAGAACGCCAACCCCCAACCCTTAGTTGCTCTCGCTCTCTCTCTCTCTCTCTCTCTCGCTCTCTCTCTCTCTATCATTCGCTCTCGCTTAGCCGCCCGCTCGCATTGTAATGATGATGATGATGCCACTGACACAAAAGCAGCAAACAACTGTCGACAAGGATCTCATTTGTTATACTGATTATGTTGGCGCCTTGCGACAAGCACCAGGAGTGAGGGAGACAGTCCGAGTGTGGGAAAGAGAGCGCCAGCATGGGAGTGAGCGTGCGAGAGAGAGAGAGAGAGAGCGTAGCATGTTTAAGAAGTGCATGAGCAATAGGAAGGGGCAGGGAGCTGCACGTCAAGACAACAGGAAATAAGCACAACAAAATATGCAGAAAACACCAAAGCGAATTCCTTGAATACTCTCGCTACAGATTTGTGGCTGCGCTATCGATAACTATATCGATAACAATGATAATAATATATTGATAACAATATCGATAACACTGTCGATAACAGCGACTTATGAAGCTAACATTACAAATTACATGACATTACAAGTCCAATTAAGAACGACAACGTTTATGCACATTTTTGTCGGTTTTTATGCACTTTTTCACATTAATAACATATGTCAGTTTGTTGCTTGCACACATTGCAACAAATGTACATTTTTATTAATGTAATAAAACGTAGAAAAATGTACATAAACTTTGTAGTGAGTATAGAGTATAATATGGACTTTCACTACAAAGCTTATGCACATTTTACTCCATTTTTACACATTTGCTTGCATTATTAGAAATGTTGTTGGAAATTCTGTAGACAACAAAAGTGTTGATCTTAACTTAAGTATGTAAATGATTTTTCGATATTTAAGCAAATTTGTTGTATAATAATTGTGAGCTCAGTAAATTTAAATAATTAATAAAATGAATTAATAATATAAATAATAATAAATAATTTCTGAATGATTAAAAAGAAAGCAAGAAAAACTTTTAATTGCTCTCAAACTGTGAGGAATACAATTGTTCAAGTTACACTTGCAATTTGTTTTTTTTGCATTTGAAATTCTTAACGATTTCGCAAATTAACTTCAGTAAGTATGCTATAGATATTTGAGTATATTTTAAATATTTCTAAGACGATATAACAAAGACGCTATGCTTCATTGTCAACTCAATTGCTTAGCAATGCTGCATTTTGAGTGTTACAAATCGTTTCATAGAGATGAAGGAGATTTCTTCTAAAGAGCATAGCATTCACATCAACACACACACACACACACAGAGACAGACCCAGACAGAGCAGGCAGTCAAGTTTACGCTAGTTGGCAGCCCCACCAACAACAACAACAACAACATGACTCTCAGGCTGTCAGAGCTGCCCCTCTCCAACTACAGCTGTCTCTGTGTTTATGCCGCATTCTCCTCACTTTACAACATTGCCATGTTGTTTTGTTTCTTTTGCCTACATATATATATATGTGTATGTGTATGTGTGTGTGTGTGTTTTCTGTTGCTGTTGTCTGTTTCAGTTGCAAAATGAAATCATAATATGTAATCAGAACTTGTGCTCTCACTCCCAACACACATCACTCCCTCCTACCCACAATGCTCGAACAAAACTGTTTCTGATCAACGGCCAAAATCAGCGGCAGCTTTTCCACTGCTGCAATTATTGCTAAATGCAAGTTGATAAATTTAATTTAAATAAATTTAAGTTAATTTAATTGAATTCAGTTTTGATTTTAAATGCAACAACATTTCCTTATAAATATCAAATTTTTATGCTCAAAAAGTTTACTATATATTTGTCTTACAACAATTGAAGAAACTGTTTTATTAATAAATAACACAAGAACATAATAAAAGTGCATAAAAGCTTAAGTTAAAACAATCGATTTTTATTTTTTGCTAATTATTAATTCATTATTAATTGTTTAATTGACATTTTGAACGAACAATTTAATTATAAACTCTAAGGAGAGCATTGTTTAGGTTAAACAATTCTCAAAAATTTCCAAACAATGTTACAAATTTGTATTCAAACCTATGCTACATTCATACGATAAGCATTATTGCGATGACATAATAATTTATGTCTTAAACTTAACTGATTACGTGTAAAACCAATAAACGTATTAACTAAAAGTTAATTATAAAAGTTAATAGATATTTATTCAGGCATATATTAGCTTAAAAGTCATGAAAATTTCATCAAGATATTTTTATAAATAGGAAAGAAAATCACAAAAGAAAGGAACGAAATTTTGCATTAATTCGCTGGCGCTTTGCTCTTTGCGTGCGAGCGAGACAGCGAACGACACAGGTGTGTTTGCACTTAATACAATCTATATTAAATATATATACAAATAGCTAAATAAATGCCTATTCTTCACAATTTTACATTAGGTTTTTTTTAATATTTTTACAACTTCTGGCAAAAAGTTGAGACGCCTTGCGGGAGTAGCCAGACCAGAAGGAGGTTGCCATTAAAAATGGTTCGTTAACTTATCGATTTTAAGAATGGCAATAGTTGCAAATAAGTAATAATAATGATTATTAAAATATTTGTATTATTGCGAGCTATACAGGGTATTCTACTGTCGCGTGCACTCGACCGATGCGCTTGCTTTCAACTTATTTCATGCAATATTATTGAAACATCGCAATATGTAAGTCGCATAAACGTTGTATTAGTGCATAAATTTGATGGGAAGTGAGTTGGAAAACAAGACGATGCTTGCTAAGAATAGAAGTACAAGTGTTGTTATATGTATATAGATATATATATATATATATACATATATAGTTATGTAACTATAAGTCGAACGATCTCTAGTCCTCTAGTTATAGTGCTAAGCTCTTTACACTTAACTCAACTTTGGTTAAGTAAACAAATTTAACTACAGTAAATGCATTAATAGTAATCTAATCAATTCCCTTGCATCGTAAATGCATATACCCCACATAAAGTAGATAATAGGGTAGGCCACCTGCGGTGTGCCTTAGATCAAGTTAAGTGCTCTTTAGACTGATTAGAATCAATTAAGCCTAGAATTATTAATAGTTTAACAGCTGTTTATACTATAGCTAAGAGCTGCTAATGATTATACAGTACAAGGTACATTGAAGAAAGTTACAATTTCTTAATGCTTATAATACATATATACATTTATATATAGAATAGAAATCCATAAAATCGTATCAAATGATTACAAAATCAACTTTGTAGCCAGTCTTAGCTGTAAAAGTTGCAAGAGGAAATGGCCTAAGCGCTTTCATTTGAAATGAAAACTTTACAAAGAATATCAACAAATGTAATTGTTGTTGTTGTATGGTTGTCATGAAGCTCCAGCTTCCTTCGCTCTCAGTTGAATTTGGCAAACTTATAACTCTTCCAACGTTCCGCAGTCTGTGCGATCTATGGATCGTTATCAATGGATCTGCCAGTTGTAGTTATACTATATACAAATAGATTTATATATATAATGAATATTCTATTAAAATTTAATCTATTTTATTTATATTTTTAATAATTACGTTACTTGTACATATATTACATTCTTTTTCTTTTATTACTTTTATATTTAAGAACAAGTTAATGCTAAATAATAATTAGATTTTTAGAAGAAGAAAACGTTGCTCTAGCTGTAGATGAAATAACATTCTACGTTAGTTTCGATCATTAAGCAGACAAATATTAATAGAAAATTGAATACTTCTCAGCTTTTGATTATAGATTACAAAAAGGAAACTAATAATAAATATTAGGTTCGGCTAAGTTCAGTTTGTTTACTTTAGCTTAATATTATGATAAATTTTTCATATCACAGCTGTGTAATTCATTCAATGTAATCTATGGGATTGTCACAACTGTCAACACCTTGTAATTAATTATTTGAAATTTGCAGAGCTTCAACTCAACGCCCAAAAGCAACACATGAGTCACAGAGGAACGCAGAGAGGGGCAGATGGGGCAGAGGGGCCTTGAACTTGAGCCACAATTGTCAAATAATGAAATAAAAAAAAAAAGAACAAAACTTAATTAAAACAAAGCCAAAGCAATGACTGACAAGGGCAATGTCGAGGGGTAAATGTTAGTGCAATTAATTAAAAAACTAGATATACTCATACAACCACACACACACACACACACACACACACACATACATGGCATATGTGTAAAAACAGAAACAGCGGGCAAAAAAGTGCTTTGTTCGACAAGAAGTACACTAGTGAATACCCTGTAGCTATTTTTAAAGAACCATTTTCAAATAATAATGCTAAAATTTTAATGATAGACTGTTGCTGTACCCTAAAACTCATTGGAAAATAATACAAAATATTCTTCATTAAATATATATATTTATTAGTTGTAACTCTTTTAAACTAACTGCAATTTAATGTTTAAAGAGAATTAACATACAGTACAGGGTATTTAACGACTGTGTGCAAATTGGAGAAAAAAAAGTTAAGCGTGGCGGCTGAAGCCGATTGCGATTCTGATTCTGATTCAGATTTCAGTTTCTCCTTTTCTCTTGCACTGTTCTTCGGTTTGAATTGAAAACATTTTATGCATTTGATTTAATCAAAAGAGAAATTGAATGCGAATGCGAATGCGAATACGAATACGAATGCAGGCACTGTACAAAGACAACAACAACAACAATAAGAGCAGCAATAGCAACCAGAAGCACAACAACTGTGTATAGAGAGGCATTGAAACCAAATGCAAAATGGCATTCATTCATGCAATTTGCATTGTTTGGGGAACGACAACGAATAGTACGACATGTGCAATAGAAACAGTGGCTCGGCCAGAGAGACAGAGAGAGAGAGAGAGAGAGAGTGAGAGATCCCAGAACCAATAGACACCCCACTTACCATCACACCATTGCCACTCTCTGCACAAGTTGATCTCTCCTCCTTTTTTTGTAACGGCACCTTGCACCGTTAACGGGAATTAAAAGCAATACCAATATACATATACACGCTCCATCGATTTGACGAGAGTTAATTTTGATTTCATTTGCAGGCCATAGTGTGTGCCTCAATTCCAACAACAACATTATCATTGAAAAAGAACAAAAACAATAGCAAGTTGAATAGTCAATGTGTGGCTTTGGCATTCGATAACAAGCGAGATCGATTTATGATAAAGTATATTGCGCAGTTCAATATTAATTAAATTTTCTTTTTTTATTTTATTAACTCGTTACTTAAAGTTTATATTAATTTTAGTTTAAGAGTCTCTTGTTACATTATACATTAAAATCATTTACCTTTGATTATTTAGTATTGAACTATGATTAGCGTACTAGCCTTTGCTCCGCATAAACATGTGATGTGCCTACTGTCCTGCATTTGAGCAGTGCTGCAGCTCATCAGTTATCGATTCATCCTCCTCTTTTTGTTTTTGTTGTAAAGTAATTAGAACTTCATTGGCTAATCAACTTTGCCATAAGTTGCCGACGCACACATCTGCATGCTATGCTTTGTGAAAGGAAATCACACACACATGGACACACGCATACATATGCACACACATGTGTGTGCATTCCGTTCGCTGAACTCAACGTCCGGGTGCCGCTTCCTCGTCCCCCTCCCCCTTTCGCATCATATGCCAACTTTTTGTGCTTGCTTTTTGTTGTTTTTGTCTTCTCCTTTTTTTCCAGCTGGCTTTTTATTTTGTAATTTATTTGCCGTTTTGCTTGTAATTTGTTACAGTTTTTAATCTCGCATTGTTCTAAGCAGCCGTTGACTGACAAACTGACGGACGAGCAGGCAGACGGATGGATGAGCGTACGGTAGGACGGACATTTAGGACCTGGTCAGTGGGCGGCAGTTGGACTGATGGGGGCGCGGCCGCAATGTAATCAACATCATAATCAGTGGCGTCGGCAATGGGGCAGCATTTGCATTGTCCTGCAGCGTTGCAGGAGTTGCAGTTCCCTAGTAGTTATCTCCCCTATCCCTTCTCCCACCTTGTCATGTCCAGGGAGGCACAAACAGTTGAGAAATTCATTAAGCTCGCACATGTGTGTTTTTAGAGATGGGACAAGCGTGCGTGTAATGTTTATCGCGATATGCTTTAGTCATCAATTTTTATTATTTTTAATTTTAATAGTTAAATTAATTACAAATTAAATATTACATAAGATCGGAATTAAAAGCTTTGATTTGTATTAATGTGAAAGTGAGAAAGAAACTATTTTAATGCGCGTACAATATGTAGAGATTAGTAGCAAGGACTATCATCACTAATTTACCCAATGACCATTCTCTAAGCAACGCCTTGCACATTTTTTAATTATTATAATTTTACATACTAAGACAGAGACCCCCCCCCCCCCCCACTCAGCCAACCACTCCAACCATAAACGCATTCACACAAACAGTTGTGCGGCAACTCTGGCAGCGCAACAACAATGGGCCAAGGCGGCGCTTTCGCATAATTCATTTGAAAGCGCACAAAAGCGCACATGAAATTGAAATGAAATTGAAAAACATATAATAATAATAATAATAAAAAGAAAGAATAATGAAAATTCTACTCTATATAAATACATGTGTGTGTGTGTATGTGTGTGTGTGCTTATGCTTGTGTGCATGCATGCAGATGTGTAAATGCCGAATACAATAAAAATAATAATCAACAATGCCCTCACACACACAGACACACACACACACACATGAGTTCACATTTCAGTTTTGTGCTTTTTAATTTGCTCTCAACTTATTCTTTCTGAGTTTATATAATGGAAGAGGGTGTAAAATATGCGGGTGATTTACAAAAAAAAGAAAAAGTGAGAGCACTTCACTTAAAAGTGCTTGACTTGCACGTACCCTATCAAGTACCAAATCAACACCACAAAATAAAACACATTAACACGCACTGCTTGTAAGGGATTGTACATGATCAGCAAGCAGTTTATTCAATGCATACCTGATGCAAGCAGTGCGCTTTCGAAACAGAGCGAACTTCTCATAGAGCAAAACCGTTGCTGCTGCATGTTGAATGTCTAGCATACCCCCAATCAAAACATTTCTAAGTGTAGGGTATAATAAAAAAAAATTGTAAAGAATTAAATGTGCGCTGATTAATCACTAAAGCACATTTTTCCATTATGCGGTGCTTTTTCTGTGATTGAATCCCATGTTGAGATATTGGGATTCCCATAACCGCACACAATCGCTTGTGGTACAGTAAACCCATTATGATGGAGACCTGCATGGGCTTATTCGAAACACTTTTGCGTAGCAAATAAGTCCCGTTCGTTACACATGGAAAACATTTTCTTAATGTTTTGTTGCGCCAATTTGTTATTCTGTTTCTTTTGCCACCCATCAACCTGTTTTGCATACAAGTGCAGGAATTTCTCTTCGACTTTGCCCATTGACTTTTTTGGCATGCGAATCGGTGTCTTGCGAATTGAAATACATTTTATTTTGTTTTTATCAGACGGGGGCTACGACTGTGTGCAACAAGTGGGGCATAACAGCTTTGGCATGAAGCTGAACCTGCGGTTATAAGCAAATGAAGGGACTAGAAGATTAGGTTACAGTTTACAGATCTAAATTAGATAAGTAGAGCTTCATTTAATTAGTATCCATATATAGTACAGATAGATTTTGTAAATAAAGTCTTAAATTCAATTCTCAATCAAATTCACTTTAAGTTCATTCTGCAGGTTAAATAAATTTCAAGCGCCGATTTATTTAGCAAACATTGAACTAAACAAATACGGAATTCGAAGCGACCTAATTGTTTAGTCTTTTCGATATTTATCGATATTCTAATCGATCGATTAAGTCTATCTCTAAGCTAGACTAGTTAAATGTGTTTGGTTAGGTTAGGTTAGTATCGAAATAAAAGAGCATGAAGACTTCGAAATGATTTCAAAAAGGGTTGACCCAATAGTTTGTTGTTATTGTTGTGACAATTTATTATCGGGTCGCCCCCATTTGACAGCGAGACTGCTGCACCGACTGCGCAGCCGTCACCCATACGCAAATGCGTTTTGCCTCCCTCCTATAATCAAACTGCCAAGCATAACAGTATAACAGTAACAACAAGAATAGCAACAAGCATATGTGTGTGATTTTGCTCTTTGGCTCTGTTGATAGCCAGGCAACGGCAACGCTTCAACGCCGACGCCGACGTTGACGCCAGCGCACGCTGAAAAAATAAAATAAATTCAGTCGATAAGCTAGTCTTTTTAGCATTTAATTTAGTTTCAGTTTGGTTTCTGTGCTGCGCCCATCTGCATGCGCCGTTGCCGCTGACGCTGCATGTGAAAATCACAAGATATTTAACATATTTTCGTTTGAGCTTTTTGTTATTGTTTGAGTGAATTCGATAAGTGCAGTTATCGAAAATTAATCACATATATACATACATACTACAAGCAGCATAACCGCACAGCATGCAGCTTAACCGTTACACTACCTGCTGTTGTCTGTTGCTGTTGCTTTGCGCAGCAGCCGCAAACTCAGTCGCCGATGACAGCAGCGAGAGCACAAGCAACAGGTTAGTCCATTGTTCTGAAGGACAAATAGCAGTCACTTAACGGCAGCTGTTAATGGGTACATTTGTATGTTAAGATCAATCAATCGACTGTTAAATTTAAATCCTCATTAACAGCAGCTGGTAAAGGAGTTAAATCAGCACGTTAAGTTGGCTGCAGCAGATCACTTAACTGAAATTTCTAATCGAGATTAACTTGAAATAAATGAAAAAAAAATCAATTTAAAACTAATTTCAGCAATTGGTACTGCGACTCAACGGATCTCTGCCTACAGGAGGAAGAACTCCCCCCAAAAGTGGGTAATATCCGATCGCTACCCCAATTTGAAAGTCAGCGAGATTGTCGGCTATCTTGTGGCAAATATGGTTCCATTTGGCCAATGCCCACAGGCGATTGCAACCTGTCGCATGATCGGGTACACTTTGATCCGTGGAAGGTGCGTTTCAATGTTGTTGCGCCCAATGCCGTGACGACACAGTTTCTTCGCGAGACCAATCGCCTGTTTGTCAGCAATCTGCTCAAGGAGTGCACAAGGAACTGCACGTTGGGCAGCAGCAAGGAGGTGCTGGTAAAGGCGACGGTCAATGACAGCAGTCTCCTGCTCGATTGGACCACCGATGAGAGCTACATGATGGTGGTGCGTACCACGGACACCGCCAGCTTTGTCGACATTAAAGCCTTTTCGGTTTATGGAGCACGTCACGCCTTTGAGACGCTCAGTAATTTGGTTACGGGAAGTCTCTCCAATGGCCTGCTCCTGGTGAGTTCCGCAAGGATCCACGATAGTCCCGCTTATCCCCATCGTGGCCTACTGCTGGATACGGCTCGCAACTTTGTCCCTTTGCGATATATTCGCAGCACACTCGACGCCATGGCGGCATCCAAGTTAAATGTGTTGCATTGGCATGTGGTGGACACTCACAGTTTTCCCCTGGAAATCACTCGTGTACCGGAAATGCAACGTTATGGTGCATACTCCACAGCACAGACCTACTCCCGCACGGATGCCATCAATCTGGTGAAGTATGCACGTCTACGGGGCATACGTATTATCGTGGAGATCGATGGACCCTCGCATGCGGGCAACGGTTGGCAATGGGGACCCTCGGCGGGATTGGGCAACATGTCCGTCTGCCTAAATCGTTCACCCTGGCGCAATTATTGCGTCCAGCCGCCGTGTGGACAACTGAATCCCCTCAACGATCACATGTATGCTGTGCTCAAAGAGATACTCGAGGATATCGCCGAGCTGGGTGCTCCCGAGGAGACCATTCACATGGGCGGCGATGAGGTTTACGTGCCCTGCTGGAACCACACCGAGGAGATCACAAATGAGATGAAGAAACGGGGCTATGATCTGAGTGAGGCAAGTTTCCTTCGCCTGTGGTCACAGTTCCATCAGCGCAATGTGCAGGCCTGGGATGACATCACTCAACGCTTGTATCCCAACATGAAAGAGGCAAAACCTGTCATCCTTTGGTCGAGTCGATTAACCGATCCTCAGCATATTGAACAGCTGCTGCCCAAGGAACGCTTCATCATACAGACGTGGGTTGGTGCTCATGACTCACTCAATCGGGATTTGCTGCAACGGGGATATCGACTGTTGATCTCCACCAAGGATGCGTGGTATCTGGATCATGGATTCTGGGGAAGCACTAAATATTATAATTGGCGCACTGTTTACGACAATGTCTTGCCCCTGGCCCATGGTCAGGTGCGTCAGGTACTTGGTGGCGAGGTGTGCATGTGGAGCGAGTATGTGGATCAAAACTCATTGGGTAAATTCCATTAGACGCACACCTAGACAATCTTTTAATTATGGTCCATTTGCAGAGGCTCGTATCTGGCCCAGAGCGGGTGGAGCTGCCGAGCGTCTTTGGTCCAATCCCAAGTCTTCAGCAAATATGGCTCAGCGACGTTTCTATCGCTATCGGGAGCGTCTTATTGCGCGCGGTATTCATCCGGATGCTGTGATACCCCATTGGTGTGTGCTGCACGAGGGGCAATGTCTCTAATTAAAAAGTCCCTACGCCCAATTTAATTTTTTTGTATCCAATTATAAGCACACTTACATATACACTTTATATACTTTATGGGTCGCAAGAAAACCGTACTGATTTAACAACATATTACATGTTGTAGATAATAAATTATTTCATTTCAAAAGTGGCGCCATTAAATCAGCAGTTAGTGGTGATGATACTTGAACGATTTTCATAGTATCGATAACACATGAGATATTTTTTTAAATATACTGAAATAGTTCGGGGCGAATTGCAAGATATACCTAATATTTTAACAGTCTGTTAATAACAGTCAGCGGTATGTTACAAACTCTGGCAACTCTATGTAGATAAAATGAAAACAAAGGCACCGGCGCAATTCCAATAACAAAGTTGACGTCAAAGTGGTATACAAGCGAAATGCGTTTAATTCAATGTGCAGTCTATTTGCTTTGCTACTTGACCCTGGGTCAAGCCACTGCAGAGGATGATAAGAGCGCCGGCAATGTGTTACCCGTAGTTTTATGGCACGGAATGGGCGACACTTGTTGTTTCCCCTTCAGTCTTGGAGCCATCAAGAAACTCATCGAGGAGCATACAAATGGCACCTATGTGCGGTCCTTGGAAATAGGCGCAAATATTGTGCTGGACTATGAGAGCGGCTTCTTTATACATCCCAATAAGCAGGTGGACTACGTCTGCAAACAGCTAGCACAAGACGATAAGCTAACCAATGGTTACAATGCCATTGGCTTCTCCCAGGGCGGACAATTTCTGTAAGTCAGCTGGGGAAATTGCCTAGTTGTTGGGTCTATAAAGTGCAATTCTCTTAGACGCGCCCTCGCACAACGCTGTCCAACGCCGCCCATGCGCACACTCATCAGCCTGGGCGGACAACATCAGGGCATCTTTGGTCTGCCCAAGTGTCCAACTCTAAAAGTCAGCAGCTGTGAATATCTCAGCAAGCTGCTGAACTACGCTGCCTATGAGGAGTGAGTACGTCTCGTAGCATACTTGATACAATCATAACGTGCTGCCATTACAGATGGGTGCAGGACGGTCTGGTGCAGTCCACCTACTGGCATGATCCGTTGCACGAGAATAGCTATCGTCTAAAGAGCAGCTTCTTGGCGGATATTAACAACGAGCTGTACATCAACGAACGCTATTCGGAGAATCTCAACAAGCTGAAGAAGTAATTATACTCCATAGACGCAATATCAATACATTACTTCTTGCTAATGCCATTGCTTATGTTCAGACTTGTCTTGGTCAAGTTCCTGAATGACACCATTGTGCAGCCCAAGGAATCGCAATGGTTTGAATTCTATGCGCCTGGCCAGGATCAACACATACTGCCGCTCAATCAGAGCAAAGTCTATAAGAATGTAAGTCTTTCTAATAACATGCAACGCTGCTTAAATCCATTTTGTTTCAACAACTACAGCTCGGCTTAGACCTGATGGTTGAGCGCAAAAAGCTGCAGTTGCTCAGCATTGAGGGTGATCATCTGGCCATATCCATGGAGTGGTTCATCAAGCATCTGGTGCCGCTGCTGCTGGAAGTTCATTAGAAACCACAAGCCAGCGCGATAATGTTGCGGCTCAAACAAAGAAAAGCTTTACTAGCATCTATATATACACATATATATAAAGCTGATTTACGCACGGTGTGTAATATATATATATATACATATACATATACATATATATATATACATATACATATATATATTATTAGTTATTTTGATATTCAGTTTTGCATACAAAAATGTTTTACCTAATTTAAATGTTTTATACATAATTCTTGTTTGTTTTCTCTTTTTTTTTCTTAGTGTGGATTGTGTTTGTTTTATGATTGTTGTTCATTTAATATGTATTAAATATTTGCGGGAAATATTCAATATGCAAGGCAACCGTGTGTTCCGACTAATATATGATATTATCGATACCATATCAATTACATACATACTATATTGTTCATATATAAGAATATATATATGCACACATACATACATATACATATATATACATATATATATATGTGTTGTATATAGAGCTCTATATGTACATGAGGCAATTTAACAAAAGCTTATCGACAACCATAGAATTATAGGATTTACACTTGACATACAATAGTTTAAAGTTTACAAATTATTAATAATAATAATAATAATAGAAAAAAAAATTGATAAAAAAGATAAAAACAAATTGATAACCAAGAATCCCAGCCACAGAATCCCTTATACATTTCAAGCAGTGTTTGTTGTTGCTGTTGTTGTTGTTGTTGTTTTGCCAGTGAGAGTTTGTTGAGGATTTGGATTTGTCTCCATGGTTTTGGTAGACAAGCACATCATAATTTGGACTTTGTGTTTGTATTGCGGGCGAAAAAGATTTCTGGATCCTTGTGCGGACGCTGAATCTCTCGATAATTGCTGACTATCTTCTTGGACTCATCTTTGGGGCACGATTGCAGATTGCGAAAGACGCTGACCTGTTGCAAATGATGCAAAAGATTGGCTTACAATTGGTTTGCTTGGTTTGGATATGATGTATGTATGTAATACAGACCTGGCCACGTGATACATAGATGGGCGTCCTGTAGATGATCCACGTGACACTCTCAAAGTACGGCGCCGTTGTCAGCGATCCTTTGTATGTGTAATAATGTTTGCTCAACTCCTGCAGACCGATCCAAGAGAGGCAATCTATGAAATCAAATCATGTTGTTTATTGCACATTGAAATTGAAATTGCAATTTGCAGAAGCTTACCCGAGTCCAGGGACGCACTCGTATGGATCTTTTGGACAATGCGTATGCCTTCGGTGATCTTCTTGAACTCGGGGCAATCTTTGTCGCCGCACGCTTGTATGAAGAACGCAACGACCGCCAGTCCGTCCGGTTTATTTTTGGCCTCGGCAAAGTCCTTATACTTGGCATTATAGTGTACGGCATGGGCCTCCATTGAGTACTTCATGCCCTCCAGCGTGTGCTCGCAACCGGACTCATCGCAGTCGGACCAATGGAAATGCAATTGCTCGAACACATATTTATTGGTATCGAGGGCGCCGCCAATAATGTAGGGCTGTTGCTTTCGTTTACTAAATGTAACCATGGCCGAGGTGCCTGTGTTTTGGACACGGGCAACCCCAACGGGCTCCCAATGGCCATGATATTCGAGGGGATCAACATCGTCGATATGCTCGATGGCACGATTGCTTATCTCAATGGGCGACTGCACGGGCATGCTATGCTATAGTGTGTCGTCTTGTCGTCCTTCGCTTGGCGAGAGATGTGTTGCGAGTGCGTGGAGTGGTGGGACGAGGAGGCGGAGGCGGAGGAGCAGGTGTGTGTGCGTCTGTGTGTGTGTCTGTCTGTCTGTGTAGATCCTTAATGGGAGCTACCCTCTATGTTATGTGGGCGGCGTTCAAATATTTCTTCTTCCTCAGCTTGTAGACACGCCCGCGATCGTCTGCGCTGGCGTCGTCCAAGTGCTCGACTGACAGAGGTGGCGCTTGCGGCGGCGACGTCGTGATGGCGACTGTTCTCCTCGACGCCGGCGTGTGTATGGATATGTGACGGCACTGACCCAGGGCCGTCCGTTCAAACTAGCTAATAGCCGCCCGCCTCTAACTGCCTGCAAAGAGACAAAGACAAAAGACAAAAGACAGGTTAAGGCAACGCAACGCAACGCAATAATAACAAATTGTTTATGAATTACTTTTGTCAAATAGAAATTGAAAAGTGGCAGCCAGGTAAATGTAAATGTAAATACAAATCAATTGAATGATTGCGTGACCCGCACAAGTTACAAGTTACACAAGCAGCAGATGAGCAGAGGCAACAGGAAGAGGAACAGCAACAGCAACAGCAACAGAAACAGGAAGTGGAACAGCAACCGGAACAGGAGCAGCTCTGCTGTTTGCACTGGACATTGGACACCATTTCAAAATGTTGCAGCATGCAATGACCCCCCCCCCCTCGCTGCTCTTCTGGCCCTATTTGTAGCTGCGTGCTGAGCTAAGAAGTTCATTGGAAGCTCCTCACTTTAAATATTCAGGCCAAACGAACGCCTTCACTTGTCGTGTTTGCACTTTGTCTTCTCTCTCAATTTCTCAATTCTCCCACCTTCCCGCTTCCCCACTTTCCCACAATTGCATTTCATATCGATTCGTTATCTAATTGCCACTTCTTAAATATTTTATACGCAAGACTCCAAACAATTGCGTGTCTTTGCTGTAACTTTTACAATTAGAATAAGTGTTTAAGTTAGCCAAGGAGATTTGTGGAAGTTTGAGCCACTAATCAATTACTAGCCGTTAACAAACTAATTCAATTCGTTAAGCAATTTAATTGAAAAGCTACTTCATTTATAAACATTGTCTGATTGCTAAGCTATTTTTATGCACAATACTTGAAAAGTTATTCATTCTAAATATGATTAAACTTTATACCAGAAACTATCGTTCAACTTTTATTAACCACAAATATATTCATTAAGTTTATGACTTAAGTCTTACTCACTTTTTATCACAACATTTATGCACATTTCTCTCCATTTTTTCACATTTTCTTCACCTAATAAGCGTATACAATTGTTGGGAAATGTACATTTCTCAAGAATGGCATATAAATGTATTAAAATGGAGAAAAATGTTCATCAACTTTGTGGTGAAAAGTGAATGTTCAACATTTGAAATTAGTAGCTTTATTTTGATTTGTTTATACATACATACTTAAACTATCGTTATTACTATCGATAACTTCAAATAATGTAATTTGTTTTAAATATTATTAAAGACTCAATCATAACTTAAACTACTTGATAAATTACTTACTGTGTCAGAACTTGCTTAATTGCTCAATTAATTAACCGAAGTATATTAGCAACTATCGATATATCGATCAAAAGTACAATTATGCGTATTATTAATGTTAAAAATATTTTATTTAGTGAATGTGCTGAATAAATTATTTTCATTCATTTTTTAGATATACATTTAAATAATGTAATATGTAATAATTAATTACATTTCTAGAGTAAATTATTTTAATTAATTATCTTAAGTAAAATATGTGTTTTATTTATGTTTAATATTAAGTAATTAATTATATTTCTAGGGAAAATTATTTAAATTAATTATCTTAAGAAAGAATATGTGATTTATTAATGTTTCATATTAAATGATATTTAATTATATAATTAATTAATAAATAATTAATTACATTTCTAGAGTACATTATTTAAATTAATTATCTTAAGAAAATTTGTTTGCTTTATTAATGTTTAATAATAAGTAATTAATTATATTTCTAGAGTAAATTATTTAAATTAATTATCTTAAGTAAAAATGTGTGCTTTATTAATGTAAAATAATTCATTAAACAATTTTTTTAAATTAATTATCTAAAGTATTATTAAAGTAAAATAACAATAATAAATATATTTCTTAGTTATCTTAATTAATTAATTAATTATACTTGATTAATAAATTATTTTAATGAATTCTCTAAAGTAAAAATTATGTGGTTTATTAATGTTAAATATATAATTAATTATTACTATATATATATACTATATATATTATTATTATAATATTACAATTAATCAGATATTTTAAATATATTAATTTAATTAATTATAATAAGCAAAATTCTGTTAACTATTAAAGTAAAATATATGTTAATTAATTAGCTAAGGTATAATTAAATGTTTCTTAATGTTGAAAATACATAAATTAACCATATTTGCTTGAGTGAATACATTAAATAATTATGTAAAGTATAATTATGTTTGTGCTTATTTATATTAATTAATACCTTATTTTTTTTTTAAATAAATATTTTAATTAATTATTGTTGAGATACATGCTTAATTGCAATAATATTCAATAAATTATAATTCAACTAACGCACAACAATTACATTAAATTATATATTAATTAATTATTTATTTTGTTATTATACTATAGATTTAGAATTATAAATTTTATTAATTTAAGTCTAAAATTAAACATTGACTTTAACTATTTTATTTAATATTTATTTATTATTATTGATTTTACTATTTAATTTTAAAATGAAATTAATTTAATATAAATTTGTATATCTATTTACTATTTAATTTTAAAATGAAATGAATTTAATAGAAATTTTTATGTCTATTTTATATATTTTAAATATTTTATTTATTAATCTTAATTTTACTATTAAATTTTAAACTAAAATTAATTAAATTTTAAATGTTATATCTATATAATTTAATTATTTATTATTTAATTAGTTAATTAATCGCACCAATGTATGATAATTACCAAATGAACTTGATGACAGAATTAACTGAAGTTGTACACTTGCAAATTGGACTTAATGTAAAGTTATAAAACAATGCAATAGGTTTAGCAACATTTCGTTGACAATTAAGTTGTAATTAGTAAATACATGCCTGGCTGTCTGATGGTTGTTGTTGTTGTTGTTGTTTTTGTACTTTATCTATTAATTTCTCGTTGCACCCAAAGCTTCGCACGGCTGCTCTGAAGGCAATGAAAGACTTTGGAGACGCTAACAATTATGACAAACAATTAACAAGTGCTCAATAATCAACAAGTGCTCATGTCCGACTCACAAGAGTTGCTCGTAAAACAATTCTTTATAGCTGCGAGATTATACTAATGCTTCTAGAACCTCTAACGGTAAATATATATATATGCATAGCTATATATTGTGATACGATTGATTGGGCGCTCGCTGAGCCAAATATGATTTTAATTGACATTTATACAATCCACGAAATTCCCAAGTCATCCTACACTCAGACGCATATTTGGCTTGCTGTTATCGCTGTTATGGCCCGATCCACCACGGACGAAGGGCGTAACGGGGGCGGGCACAAGGTTAGGTTAAACGCCACTTTTACGACAGATACTGATATCGAGCCAAGACGGTCAGCGGCCTTTAGATCGTCTGATGTTTTGCGTCAAGTCACAGTCAATCAATCAATTAACTGAACTATACATATATATATATATATATATATATATATATATATATATACGTTTATATATATGTTTCTTGGTTTACTATATACTTTTCCGTTTTTGGGCATCTGGAGCCAATGCACTTGGATTGTAACTGCCATCTTATCGGTCTTATCAGTCTTATCAGTTGCGTCATTGCGTGCCACATTCAAAGTCGACTGCATAGCAAATGTTTACAATCTGTCGCAAGACATCATAAATTGTTATTTCTTCCGATTGAAGAACTTTCCAGAATCTCTAGACATTCTCTTAGAATTGCTTTCTATATTCGCTCTACACTTCCTGTAATGCTCTCTATCCTTTTCAAATAGTTATAAATTATATAGAATGAAGCATTAGTTGGCTAGAGTAGAGAGTAAACCAACTAAATATTCCACAATTGTCTAGTGTCTCTAGAAGAGCTACTTCTTTGCCTACATTTACTAATCCCATTTGCAACAATTTCTCATAAATTAACTTCAATTGATGTGATTATTTAACAAAAGAGAAGCAGATATTCTTCAATGAATAAAAGTAACATTTTTACTATGAAAGTTTCTGACATTTGCTTTGCATTCCAATTCCAAACCCAAATCGATTAAGATTGTTCTTTAATTAATTGCCAAATCATTTAGTTTGTTTGCTATTTGCAATAAGTTATAGATGCTTTCAACTTTCATCACATGCAACATTATAAACATTTAGTTTTCTTGTTTATTCTCAAGTCTCAACTGTCTCAACTCTTTGGAGACATTTATCATATGCAGCGGACAAGGTTGAACCTTGGCTAACAGGTAATCGGGGGTATCGGGCTATCGGGTTATCGGGCTATCGGGCTATCAGGTTATCTGGTTTTTGATCTTCTTATTGTGTTGACAAACAAACAAACAAGTTGCAAGTAATATGCACTCACTTTGTATCTTGATTTGAAACGAATGTTTTATCATCACTTGCTGTCATTATCATGATTGTGGCGAATCAGTCGAGCGTGCCCGACAGTATAATACCCTGTCTACTACTAATGCCGACTCTTACATGCACACATACTCTAATAAATGCCAAATCGGAGGTCTTTATGACAAACTTGGTGTCTCTAGCTGTTGTAGTTGTTGAGATCCTTTTAACTCCTTCTGCCACACAGTTATTATGCCCTCTCTTGGCCATTGTTAATGGGTACAGGGTATACAAAGAACAGCTCAATGGACATACGGAGATAAGACAGCACGTTTTGCGTTAGATCTAAGTATATATATACATTGATATAGTTATGGAATATGAGGAGTGGAAATTGAAGTGGCGACCACTTGATGTGGTGGATACGTCAGAGCAATGAGGTCATGTGACGCCAGTTGGGCAGTTTGCTTTCAGCCTGATTGATGGATGGGATCAGTGAGAAAGCGCAGAGAAAGAGAGTCAGAGAGAGAGAGAGAGAGAGAGAGAGAGAGAGAGAGAGAGAGAGAGATAGAACAGTGGCAATGTTTTGATAAGACCTGAGTTATCAACATTTTGCCAATGCATGCGGCTACATTTGGCTCTCACTGTGACCGTGTAATTACTTAAGTGCGCGTAAATGCTATGATAAACCTTATCGCCCGTATCAATGTTGAAATAGCCATGTAAACGAAAATAAAACAATAAATACGAACCGAGACAGTGGCAGATAAACAGGGAAAGCGAGACAGAAACAGAGACAGTGAGAGAGAGAGAGAGATAGAGAGACAAAGTGAAATGTGTGCATATGCATATACACACACATGCATATGTATGAGTGGAGTATTATCGAAAAGTGTCTCAATAGAGCCAAGAATAGAACCTGTAGCCTGTAACCTGGAAGTGGTAGCGGCATGCAAATTTGCCAGGTCGTCTACGCAATGACCTCATCCATTAAGCATGCGTTATGTGTGGAAGCAACGAAGCAACAGGAGCAGCCAAACAGCAAACAATAATAACAACAACAACAATAGCAAACGCTACAAACAACAAATCGACCAAACAGCAATAGTTCAGTGTGTTGGGGAAGGGGAGCTTCAACAGCTTCAACAGCTATAGCTATGCAACGATAGATGGCGCTATAATAACAGAATAATGCATTACAAATTAATTGCTGTAAATAGTGTGGTTAGTTATCTGTAATACATTTGTCATAGATTAAAAACAGTTTATTTTTAATTACAGATATTACGAAGGATACAATTACATTTGTAGCTGCTTGTTTGTTTACTGCTGGCAGTCACTGTGTTTCAGCCTACTTTTAAAGAGGTTATAACAAATGTTGATGTTTGACAGCTGTTTTGCTGCTTTTACTGTTGCCGCTGCTGTTGCATTTATTGTTGTTGTTGTTGCTGTTGTTGTTGTTATTATTATTGTCGTTCTGCTAGCTGAGCAAATCAATAATTTAGCGGCAAGTGCAGGGTCACCCATACACATATCTGACCTTCGCACAGGCGTTAAGGCACACAGAATAAGAGGGGCAGAATGAAAGAGAGAGAGAGAGAGCAAGAGAGGGAGAGTGTAGGAAATACGCAAGTGGCGAAGCCGGGCTGGAAAATATGATTAGTAAATGGAGGGAGTTTGGTTGGGGAGGGGGTGAGAGGAGCTAGTGCCCTATTACCATTTCATTTTACACCTTGCACACAGCATTTTAATTTTGAAGCGCAATTAAATTGCTTGCAGTCACTGTCACTGTCGCACTGTTGTTGTTGTTGTTGTTTTCGTTATTCCTATTGCTGTCACTGCCGGCATTGCTCTTCTGTTTTTGTTGTTGTTGTTGTTTTTTTTGAGTTCAGACAGACATTTTTAATAACTGTAATGTCCGAACCCACACACACTAGTATGCAAGTACGAATTCACGCATATATAAATATATATTTGTGTGTCAAGTAGATAACTGCACACAAACATACAGACAACACATATACAATGTGTATATATAAATATAAGTAATTGTACACTTGCATACATGTGTCATCTTATTGTTGGTATTTACCTGTTGATTTTGATTTGCTTTTGCTTTTACTTTTGCCTTTGCACTTAATTGTCGCCGTCGTTGTCGGCTTGCGTTCAATTTTAAAATCTTTAAACAACGGCTACAAGTTAATTTATGCAAATGCAAAAAAAATATAATGTTGACACACGCGCAGCCTAATTCCTTAATTTTCGTATTCTTGTTGTTGTTTTCATATACTGATGTGCACATATATATTATGGAATCGCAACAACTATTACCGCATTGCCAGCAAATGCGTATGCAGTGAAATTCCGATTTTTAACTAAATATTCGATCAGCGAGGACAAGGGACAGCGCAGTGTTGACAAAAACTGAGAGCAACAAAGCTGATATGTTAGCTAACAGCTTGACTCTTCTTCACAAAATGCAAAATCTGTTAGCTCTCGTTAGTCATCGATAGCAGTTACGGTAACAGCAAATATTAGTATTTTTATCCATCAGGGTTGATAAAATACCGATGTTTTTATATTTCTGTACATCAATGGTTATTATCGATACTTAATTTTATTATTGTATTTTCATTATAAATAACAGGAGACACAAGGTGCTCAAAAATCAAACAATCTCAAAAATTTATCATAAATAATTCAAGAAACTAGCTGGTCTTCTTTTCCGCTTATATTTTGGGTATTGCGCAATCTTAAGGGGTAATAACTATTGATTGCATGCAGCAGTCATATAGTTTTTCTCTTGTCAATATCCCTAACAAAATTTCTGATATTGGATTTATCGATTACACTTACATATAGTACACAATTATCGCAGAACGCAGCGTAATTTCGGTCGTGTATTTTTCGCTACAGAGTAAATTTCAGTTTATAATTCTTAGACAAGTTGTTATTGCGTGATTCATCAAGGCGAATAACCCAGAAAGTCGGCCCAAACGGTAATACCACGTTTCTTCAAATACTTGTCAGCCTTTCAAGTTATCTTTAATTGTGGTAAGTGTGCATCAGATGTGCGTGATTCTTAGAAAATTTACCGTGAGACGCCATGTCCAAATTCGAAAGCATATGTTTGTGTATGTGTGTAGGTAGATTTACTGGAGTGCATCCATAAAAAATAATGCACAATATATACTAAACGTATATGAATGCCTTTGTGTATGTACACATCTATACACATATGCGAAATGGCGGCCGATGCGCTCTTTGTTGTTGGCTAATACGACGAATGACGAGACTTTTCTCTTTTGCTTCAGATCATCATGCCGACCATCAAGTTGCAATCCTCGGATGAGGAAATTTTTGATACCGATATACAAATTGCCAAATGCTCTGGCACAATTCGCACCATGTTGGAGGATTGTGGCATGGAGGAGGATGAGAACGCCATTGTGCCATTGCCGAATGTGAATTCGACAATTTTACGCAAGGTATTGACTTGGGCCAACTATCACAAGGATGATCCACAGCCAACCGAGGATGATGAGAGTAAGGAGAAACGTACCGATGATATTACATCGTGGGATGCCGATTTTCTGAAAGTCGACCAGGGCACACTCTTTGAACTGATTTTGGCCGCCAACTATTTGGATATTAAGGGCTTGCTTGAGTTAACATGCAAGACTGTCGCCAATATGATCAAGGGTAAGACTCCCGAGGATATACGCAAGACGTTCAACATCAAGAAGGACTTCACTCCCGCCGAGGAGGAGCAGGTTCGCAAGGAGAACGAATGGTGTGAGGAGAAATAGATGGAGATCGGCTAAACAAACAAATGGAAACAGAAAAGGGGAGGACGCACTGGCTTGTCACGAGCTAGTTTTGGAAGGCTTCGTTATTAACATGATAAATGAAAAAAAATAAAATAAAATAACTATAAATAAACTAAATGATGAAATTCGTTTTCGCTAGAAAATTGAATTTGCTTTATCAATTACATATTAAATAAGACTACAGAATCTCCATGACGAGTTTAACAATTTCTCAATTATTTTGTTAGATCTATTTCGAGATTTTCATATATTTGTGGAAATTCACGCTCAGCAGCTCTCTAACGAATTTCGCAATGTAGACATTTGTTTACCGCGAACCCGCAGAGCTTTCTTTATAAGAGATTAGTCATTGATTTCTGGAAGTTCTGATAGTCACACCATAATAATAGTTTACGTTTGATCTGTAGATTGGCAAGCCAAGCAAAATTTTAAGCAATTCTACAGAAAACATAGAAATTTTGTGGAAGAAATATACATTGAAGGAATTGTTGTATAAGAAATATAAATGTATCTTCAGTTTCAGTTCGGTTATGAACATTTTTAAACTGTAAGTTGAGATCGATGTAAGTATTTAAGACATTTTTCTAAGTAACAATAAATAAGTATGTAGTATTTGCCGAATATTGAATTTTGGTTGAACGAATTAACAATAATAGAAGAGATTATTTGTTAGGTTAAAGGTAGAGGTGGGAATATAGTAATAAATATATAATTAGTTACAGCATAAATGTAAGCAAAAATAATGCACAAAAGTTGGTTTATTTTCTTGGATTACAACGTTTTATTTATTTCTCTTGTTTTGAGTGCACTGTTGCCGTACTTCTCTATCTTGCCGTCGCATTCTCACGTTAGCTCGCTCTAATTGCAGCTATCCTTTTCTATTTCACTTTTCATATTGCATTTATTTATTTACTTTGTTTTGTTTTGTTTTGTTAACGCATTTAGTTGGTTTTTATTTGTATTATATTTATTTTGTAATTTTATTAAATTGTTTTAAACACTACAATTAATTTGTTAAAAGGAAATAAAAACAAAAATTTTTGTTCTGAACATGTCTGCGTGTGTGTGTGAGTGTTATGTGTGTGCGCGCGCCTATGTGTGTGTGTGTGTTTTGTTTTGCTTATATGATTCTTTGTGTTTGAATTTTGTAATTATTTCATTTTGTTGTTGTCTTATTGGATTAATAATTATAATCATTTCCAGGCGCTTATAATTACAATGGCAAACAATAATTACAAGTTATTCAATGTGTTTATGTTTTGCTTTCGTTTGTTTTGTTATGTTTTAAATTATTATTGCTGCAAAATAAAATATCTGCATAACCATTCTATGCACATGCGTGTAGCGTGTATGAGTGTGTGTGTGTGTGTGTATGAGTGTGTTGCTTGTTCTTTTTTTTAATGTTTTTTGTTTTTTTTTTTTGCTTTTTTTATGTTGCATTTTTTTTGTGGTTTTCTTCTCGTTTGCATTTTTTTGGTTGTTTTTGAAACGTTTTTCAATAAATTATTAATAAACATTTGAAAGGTGTTTGAAATAATGATGTGCATGGCATCCAATTGCTGTTACTGGAATTGCCAAGAGTTGTTGCTATTGTTGTTGTTGTTGTTCTTGTTATTATTATTATTGTTGCCTATTGTTGAATTTCGTTTGTTGCTTGTCTTAACGAAGACGTCAATTCAACGATGGCATATGTGCGTCATGCCAGTTGATCTCAATGTTGGGCCACTTGGTCTGCAGACAGGTGATCATGGGATTTGAGGTGCATATTGACTTGAGATCACCCTCCAGCAATATGGCCGAGCCAGAATAGTAACGCACCTGCAATAATACGTACGAATATAACAATATATATCGCATTCAATGAGCATCTTAGGTATTGGCTCACCTTGTTGTTCTCATTGGAGCCGGGTATGCCATTGTAATGCATCAGCTCGAATGTGTCCGGCGTTGAGCGACGCTCCAGAGGAAAGAATTCATCCATGAAAGCATTCAAGAGTATAATTTTGAGATTCTCCGGATCCAAACGCTCCTGCATAAGCCTGACACTGTGTTTTTGTTTTTGTGTCAGAAGATTTGAATTAGCAGGTGCGTGAGAGCAGCTGAGGATGGCACTAAACTTACTATTCCGGATCGCTGACCAGATTCAAGGCGGCCAACACATCCCGCAGCAAAGTGCTCGATATAAAATTGTTGCCCTCCGGATCGTAGGACTTGAAGATGCGACGTCCTGTCTCCGATGGTGTCTCCGGCGAGACGAGCCTCTTTTCGTTGCTAAACAAAACTGCAAAAGGCACCAAATGAAAACATTAGCAGCCAATATGGAGGAGTTGAAGAGAGTACTACTACACGCACCAGTTAAATGCGTATCGGAGCCCATAACCCAGACGGGATTGCGTGGATTCTTAAAGAACGATCCCACAGTGCAGTAGCGCATCTGTTCCATAAGTGTTATAAATCCAATATCACTCTGCTCACAAATGCCGGGCAGCTTCAATCCACCCACATCCTGTTCATTGTCCCAGACATGCGCCACCGCGCGTCCAGTTAGCATCAAATTGATCAGCGACTGTCCGCCATAGCCATATGTGCTGTGTATCAGCGGCTCCGATGTATCCGATATATCAGCTGTCACCTGTTCCATTCCCTTGGTTAGGAATACCGAATACATAAACAATAGCACACCATATGTATGCGATAGTTGACTATAGTTTTCCACATAATAATGTGCCACCTCAGAGATGTTCTTAAAGTGGAGCGTGTGCAGGCGTTCATGAAATTGCTCTGGCGTTAGCTCCAGATTTAAGCGTGGTAGCTGCATTGCATCATTGCCAGCCGCAGCAATTCCATCAATTCCAGCATCGGTGGCTGGTGGCGTCAGGCGACGCTCTCTGGTTGATCGACGTTGCAGTGCGACAATTTTATAGCGAAACGCACGGCAGTTCTCCAATATGTTGCACAGCGCCTCGATGAGCAGACTCTGGCATTTATCACTGGGCGGCTGGGAGTGGGTGGAGTGTGGAAGAATAATATTAAATTGTAATTACATCTGTGTGGCATGGGTGGTAAAGGGGGCGATGGGGGAAATGAATTGGTAGACTTACCTTAATTAATTGATTGCCTGGCATGCCCTTGATAATTATCTTAAGCAAGTACGCCTGCACGGGCGCCATCACAGCACAAGGACCGCCCTGTTTTTGCACCAAAGCCGAGGGCTCCACATCACTAAACTCAAACCCTGCAAAATAGACACACACACACACACACACACGCATGATGTACACACACACATATATATATTGATGCACATGCACACACCCAAACGCACACACAGAAACTCAGTGAAAAGCGCGCGCTCTCGTTGACCGCTGACTGTTTTGGGTGGTGACGGTTCTGTGGGTGGATGGGTGGTGCAACAGCAGCAACTTACCTTGAGACCAACGCGTGAATACATCTTCGCGCACACTGTCGCCCCACAGCAATTGCTTAATCTCGCGCAGCTCACGCATGTCACTATCATTGGAAGGCAGCAATTGTTGTTGTCGTCCAGCAGCAGCTGGCTCTGTTGATGATGCTGCACTGCCACTTGCCATTGATAGCTCCTCCTGCTGCTGCTGCTGTTGTTGTTGTTGTTGCTGCTGCTGCTGCTGTGGTTGTTGTTGTTGCTGCTGCTGTTGCTGTCCCGCAGTGTTGTGTGATTGCGATTCCAAGGCTGTTGACGCCAACGTCATCGACGCCGTAGCTGATGCAGTTTTCGGCGAGGCGCACTTTTCGCTGCGCTGCTTCCGTTCGCATGCGTCGCTTATCTTTGAGTCTTTTTCTTTGCTGTAGGAGGGGGTATGGGAATAGAATCACAAAATGTATTCGTCTTTATCGAAATCGAAATACAAAAACGCAAAGCCAACTTATTTAGGTTGTCATTTTTTTTTTTTTTGGCTATGCAAATGCAACAGTGTAGGGATGTACGAATTATGGGTGCATCTATGCCTATCGATAATTTGCACGATAGCGTTAATGCAAGTGTTGCCAATGCACCCTAGTGATGTCAGTGCCAATTTGGTTGCATATCGATGCTAATGATATACTTAACGTCGGTTCATCGCCATTATATTATATAATTCATTTTAAAATAAATATTTATTGCTAGAAATATTATTAATTTATACTTATATTATTGTTAAAAGTGTACATAAGTGTACATTTTTAAGTTTGTTAAAAGTATCGATATTTGAAATATACCATACACACGATAATTATTTTGAGTGCTGTTTAACATATCGATATAATATCAACAATTTGGTTATAAATTTGTTAATGCGGGTAATATGAGCAAATAACCATTATTGTGGCAATGGAAGCAAGGTGTATATTACCTAAGTTACATGTGGACAATCGAAATAGGAATATTGTTATCTCGAAAAGGCGTCAATCTGCACGACGGTTCTATTGCCGGTCTTGTTTGTTGGCCTTTCCGCGGTTTATTAGCTGCAAGGCACATGAACAGCTGTGCGATGCTCGCATAGCACGGCTGCACATGTGCAAATACTGCCTTACGCTGTATGGGGATGAGGAGCTACGTCAGCGGCATATGCAACGCAAACATGCCGACGGACGCTACATGTGCCTACAATGCGGAACGGCGGGCAAGCGATACAGTTCACCGGTATTCCTCTACAAGCATGTCGTGTCTTGGCACGGCGAACACTCACTATTCTACTGTGCCATGTGTGCTGATAACTGCAATGATGCTAAGGCGTTTAGCTCAATGAGCGGTCTGCTGGCACATGCCGAAAGCGAGCATCAATTAAACAGCGATGTCAGTGTTGTGGACGAGACAGAGGATCTGGAAATGTTGGAGGAGAACATTGATGAGTTCCTGCCAATGCTGGACTGGGACGATGATCTCACATTCGGCTGGCCAATGGATCTGGACAAAGAGGAATGCATTGCCGATCCCAAACCCAAACCCAGTACCTATGTTTGCCCTATTTGTGCTAATGGTTTCACCGGGAGCATCAGTCTTCTAAATCACATCGAACAATCGCATCAACGAAATCCTCTCGACTGCATATTTTGCGACAAATCCCACAAGAATCGCGAGGCGATTCGCGCTCACCTGCAGCGCCAGCATGTACTGTTGAGGGCTCACATATGCACGGAGTGCAATGCGGACTTCACCACCGCCGATCATTTACAAAAACATATAAGGAGTCAGCATCGGGAACGTGAGCATGTCTGTCCCGAATGCGGCAAATCATTTGCGCAAATCTGCCATCTAACGGAGCACATGTTGTCCGAAAGGGGCCACATTAAGCACATCTGCAGTCAATGCAACACACAGTTCTTTCGATCCATTGATCTCACCCGCCACATTCAACTGAAGCACTCAACGAACTCCTGAACGGTGAGTACGATTTCAATGTTACAGCTGTTATTCAAATATTTGTTTTAAAAGTCATTGTCCTATGCTAAAATTTTCATTTTAATTCATTTTGTAGCTGGGAAAGCAGTACTTTTCCTAAAGTACTATTTTCCTTCAATGTGTACCACCTGTTGTTTGGTTATTTCTTTCATGGTACAAATGTACCGAAGCTAAAGGAACACAGAAAATGTTATGAATGTGAGTTTTTTCCACTGAATAAATTATACTGCTTAATATATTTATCTAACATAGCATTATTACTAAAAGACGTTAGGAACTAAAAAAAAAAGTTTAAAATATTCAACATTTTGGCGCTAAAAATGGCTGTGCACATGCTGTTAATTAACAGCGCACCTGCTGCACCCACACACTATCACATACGCATGCTTTAACAGTAGCTGTAACAGAGTAAGAGACGATTTGATCGCAGCAGCCAGACTGTGTCCGTGTGCGTGTGTGTGCTTGTGTACGCTCAAGTGTGAGCGGCTGGGAGCGCGCCCGTTACGCACTGAGCGCGAGGGAGCGCAACAGCGGCGAAAATATAAACGTTATTGTCATTTAAAGTCGCGCACTTGGCCCACACAGACGACAGTTTTAAACGAAACGTGCTAGTGTTTGGATTATAATCGTTGTGACGTCGACGTTCGTGCAACAACATCAAGCAAACAAGAAAACTAGAAGCATTTTGTTATTCGTGTGTTTGTGTTTGTTTTCTGTGCACTCTGTTAACACTCTAAACAGACAGTTTGAGTTTGAAATTTTTGAATTTTTTTTTGTTTGTGTTACCTCAAGAATCGTTACGAATATTTCGTTTCGCGTAAGTGCATTCACATCTAATGTTAAGTCATATGCAAAAACAAAGCTTAACTGAAATTTATTAAAGCCTTAAAACGAGTAGCGATCAAACCGAACGGCGACCCTCGACCGCTAACAACTTTTTGTTATTGTTATTGTTAATGTTGTTTTATTTTTTTGTATATACCAATTTATTGTGTTATTTTAAAATGCTTTTCCATTCGGTTACACTCCGAGACGAACTGGCCCAAAAGCTTTTGTGCGGCTGCATTGTTGTTAGCTACTGTTTTTTATTGTTATAGTTATTGTTATTGTTATATATATATATATGTATATATATATTTTTTTTTTTTACTATTTGCTTTGCAACGAAAACGATAATGAGAACAAAATTTGAATCAGTCATCACAACAACTTGTAATTGTTGCTACTAATGTTAATTTTAGTTTGTTGTTCTCGTGTGAATAAAGGGAAAATCACATAAAAAACCGGTGCAAATCGTTGCGCTTGAATTAACCTATTCGTGTTAATGTTTGGGTGTGTGTGTGTGTGTGTGTGTGTCTAAACGTGGCTTTAAATATCATCTGAATGTCTAAATATATTTATAGGCAGAAGGCGCTTAATGTGCAAATTGAATTAGCAAAGCGAATACAATCTGAATAGCGTATGAGTTTAATCAAGTGAATACGAATACAATGTAATTTCTGTTTGAATAGTTATTCAATGGAATGAGTGCTCCACATTTAAACGGAAATCCGACTTACAATCCTGATCTGTCATATGTTTAATTACAAATTTCACATACCCATTCCAATGCATTTCATTCTCAACGAAATAATTGGAATTTTGAAATTTCTTATGAAAAACAAACTGTGATTATATTGAACTTTCATATAAACGAGTTATAATATCAATTGTCATTACTGTGAAATGAAATGAAAATCAGGTTTGCAACGACTTCAAAATATGAACACTATAATGACATGTATAATTACTTAACTTTTCACAAATATTATGTTCGATCTGATTGGTTTTTATCGTGTGCAAATCTTCATATTGTTCTCCTTATCATTTTCCCGTTTTGTTTTCAATTGTTTGCCCGGGTTTATGCCCTCTCGACCATCGCGTAGCCGAGCGATCACTTTGCTAGCCGCTTGGGGGCCATCAAATCCATAATTTATCTTGTAAAAATTCTACAGTGATCGCTTGCCACTCCCTCCCCCTCACCCCCTGCTCTCTCACCCCTTCACCTCTGCTGTGTCAGACATGTTGTTATTAAGCGTACTACGAATATTTGCCCCTTGATATGGAGAAATTATTATGTATACCCTGTAAACATAAGATGGCTATAAGGGGTAGCATAAAGTCCATAGCAGGAGAGTCTATATGATTTGAATGGTTAAGGATTCATCGATTAACTGGTGTCAGTGCAATCTAGACATGTAACAGCTATCGAGTTATCGAAAAGCTTCCTTGCGATACTTAGAACAACGATAGCAACAATTATGCATTGCAATTGCTAGAGGGTATAGGCAGGTTGAACACTGCCAGCGAATGCTAGTCTTACTTGTTTTTATAATTGTAATTGATTTGCCTTTTTGCGTGAGCTGCGCGCAGACGCTGCTGCCTCTGCTGCTGCCTCTGTTACTGCCTCTGCTGCTGCTGCTGTTGTTATCTTCTCTGTCTGGGGCTTTTATGTTTTCTCTTCTTGCTGTCGATGTCGCTGTATTTTGTTGTTGTCGATGTTCTTATTGTTGTAGCTCTTAGGGTGGCATTGCTGGTAATTGAAATTGGCACTTCAGCGAAATGAAGATCTGCTTGAAGTCAGCGATACCTGGCGCACAACCTGGCGCCAAACTGGGATCAGCATGACGCACCGCTAAGCGATGTCTCTCGGGTAAAACCGCAAACAGCGAGTGAGCGAGATAGAGATATTGACAGAGGGACAATACAAATGCAAAACGCATTGGTTTATTAATTAAAACGTGCTTAATTTATAATCTGTACGCAGTCAGCGTCGTCATAGACGACATTGGCATGCGCTGTCGCTGTTCCAGTTGCTGCTGCTGCTTAAGTAAATAACGCACGTTATGTGATAAGCAACGCCGGCGGCTGCGCAGCACCAATAAATATACATATGCATGTATTTACAAGCACGTAGCTTTTGTCTAGGTACACACACACACACACACACACACACACACAGCCACATACATAACTGGCACTGCATGCATATGAAAATATACCGAAAGCAGACAAGCATTTCGCCTTGCAGTTAACATTCGCCTTGACTCATGCTAACAGCACCCTGTTAACTAACATATTTCTCTTAATTTTTTTGCGCACTTCTCCGTTGCTGTTGCTTCCTGCAGCCACCCATGATGAATCATATAGCACGCAGGTGGGTGTGCAACAACAACAGCAATAACAATATCTTTGGCTTTGTCATATCAATCAGCATTAGTTTGCTCAACGGCAAAGTAAAGCAAAACGAAGTAAAAGTTAAGACTCGTGCATTGATAGCAGCACATACATACATACATATATATGTATGTATATGTATGTATATATGTATGTATGTATATACAAATAAACACTTGTACGCGTGCGCGTGTGTTTTGTGTTAACAGGCATTATAACTGTGCATGTAATTGCCTTCGTTATACAATTCAGCTTTATTCGTTGTTGTTTTTAAAATATTAAGCAAACTTCCCTTACCGTTAGGCTGTAAGGCTGCTGTTAAAGCTTAAGCTTAAGCTATATTTAAACAAAGCTGCACACACACACACGCACACACACACACACACAGACACCCACATGCTCTATCAACGTTTCTTGTGGTCTCCCACTTCTGGTTTTTGCCTTGGTTTGTTATTGTTTTATGCGTGACATTCTTAAGCTTGCGCAAGCTTTTTCTTTTCTTTCTCTCTCTCGCTCGTTTTCTTCCCTTGGCTCTTGTGGGGGGCCCCATTTTGCATATTGTTGCAATTTTATGAATGAATTGAAATGCATTGTTGTTATTATTATTGTTGCTGCTGCTTAGCTGATAAACTGCCTTGAGCCTCGCTATCAACACATACACATGCACATTTATATATGCGTTTGTTTTTGTTTCTGTTAAGCGAAGCACTATCGGCAATCGACAGCAGCAAAATCAGCTGAAAGTGAAACGCGCTCACTGACCTATAATAAGAATTTTCATATTTATGCAGCGCAATTAACCACACACACACACACACGCACACACATGCACACACACACACACACATACACAAACATACAAATGTACTATACATGTCCTCCACTGGCGCAGTAACGAAAACTTTAATTAAAAATGCATCTTACATTCGAGTCTTTTCATTAGCAGTTTTAGTCTAGTTCATTAAATCTGTTATGTTGTTAAGTAAATTACAACAAGAAGAAATAGTTAATAAGCTGCAAGAAGTTTTCTAAAGCTTGTAAACTCAAAGAATCCAGAAGTATGACATTGAAGTTTTGGTTCAAGAAATCTCATTCACTCCGTCTAAGAAACTTCCTTTTGATTAAAGCTTAGCAAAAGCTCAAAAGATTACAACTCAGATTTGCATCTCTAAAAGATATTTTAAGAAAGCTCCTACCGATCAAAGCTTTATACTATTACAATATATATTTTCTTCTCTACAATAGTTATTTATAAGATTTCTTCCACTTTAGCCAACGTTTTCGGTAAAAGCTCCTCTTAAGTGGGTTACTTTCGATGAAAGCTCGAGCAAGAAAATCAATAAACGTACTGCGGAAGCTAACATTTTGTACTCTCTCCATTTTATAAGTTCTGAGTCAGAGACTACAATAAATTCTTTCGATTTCGAAGTCATCGATCCCTTTTGAAATTTCCGAAATGAAACGTAGACAGGAAATGAGAAAATTATTGTCTAAAAAAACAAAACATGTTAATACTCTTACAACGGATATCATAGCTTTGCTAACAACAAATTGAGTTCAATAAATGTAATGACGATCAAACATATCTTTTGTATGAATCAGTCCTTCCTCAATAAAAAAACGATTATTAAGCCAATGATAAGATTATTAAGTTATACAACTTAAAACTTTAATCTGCGTCACCTTGTCGATAGCTATTCTATGTTGTGATTGTTCTTTCCTTTTATCTGTCTCTCTCTCTCACTGCCGTTTCCTGCCATGGAATAAATACGCAACTTTATCAATGTAATGATTATTAAATCCAGTCAGAGGTCTTCTTGGCCAGCTGATTGTCGAGTCAACACAACCAGGCCAAGAAAAACAAACGTTGCCCATTCATAGGAGACAAAAATATAAAACAAAAGCCGAAGCGAAAGGCAATTGAGTTGTATATGACAATACCCTGTATCGGAATAGCTTACAAAGGGTATGCACGATGATTATAAATAAATTAAATGGAAATAATACACTCCGATTGCTATAAATTAATTGGAAATAATAAATAATATCGAACAAACTTTCTTTCTTTTATAGATGTTTATAGATTTCCCAAAATATAGAAAAATAATCATTGAAAGAATAATAACAAATTGCTTTTAAATTTTTCTAGAATTGCAGGGTATTTTCAAGTCAATCAGCTGCATATCTTTAACGCTATTGTCATGCAATCATTTTATTGATATGCCTGACGCATGATTGTGAGCACATACGCACATGTACGTGCAGATGAATGCATGTGTGCGTGTGTGTGTGTGTGTGTGAGGTGTGTGTTTATTTATGATAACGATGCACTTGTTGCCGTTTGTTTTCTGTTCTGTGTATACTTTTGTATCAATGTCAAGTTAGCCATAAAAAGGTTTTGTCATTTTCAGTTGACAACAAAATACCAACAAATACTGACTCCAATTCCAGTTCCACTGTCTGCCTACGAAAGTGGGTGGCTGCAAGCGTGTCTGTGTGTGTGTGTGTGTGTCTGTGTATAAACGTCGTCATAAATAAATCAGAAGAGCAGACAAATCTCCGTTGATGTCTTCTCGCGCATCATAAATTATGGTCCATAAATCAGGGCTAAGAAAAGAAAAGCGTTCAGCTTAAAAAACAAATACTCTCACTTAGTCTTTCACTAATTCTATTTCTTTCTCTCATTGCAGACAACAGCTAAAGTCAACGACATAACAGCAGTGATTCCCTTACGTTAACAGTTTACGCAAATTTCGAACAGTCGCGTCTGCTGACGTTAACAGTGGTCTAATAATTCGCACACACGTCCGTTACAGCAGCGTTAGTGATGACACAAACCCAACACACGACGCGCAGCTGCAGCAGCAGCAGTAGCAATGATTTACAGCATGCGCATCAGCGACGTCGCCGTCAAATGTCAACGCAGCTTTTAGCATTATTATTGCTGCTTTTGATCAGCTGCAGCGCCGCTGCGACTGCGCAGTCACGTTTCTTCTATACATCAGCCGATACACAGGGCAAGGTGCGCACACAGCGACAGACAAGTGATGACGTCGCTGCCACTGCCGATGAGACAGCTGAGGCTACAAGCTGCTGCCAAGGCGCAGCAGCTGCATCTGTTGAGCCAGTTACGGTGAGTGCCATAATGTAGCTCTGTTAACAACAGTTGGCGCCAAGACGCCGCATTGAGATGTTGCATATTTGGGTCAGTCAACGTTGCTGTTGCTGTTGCTGTTGCAGTTGCAGTTGCAGCCTCTGCAGCTTATACATTTGTCTGTTTACATTTTGATAAGCGCCGCCAATGGACAGCGGCGCCTGTCTGCTGCTAACCCCCTTCCCCCCTTCTCTACCAGCAAGTGGCGCATTGATAAAAAGCAAATAACGCGCATTACGTTTTAATTAGGCGTTACTCATGTTTCTACCTCGCACTTCTATTTGCTCAACAAGTTTGTTTACTCCCGCTGACGACGCCAATTAAAAGATAAATCTAAGTCATCTAGAAATCCCCTATCCTACCCGAATCCTCCCACTTGCCCCCTCCCCTCTCAGAGCCTACACCTCTGCCTTCTAATGTTGCCGCAGCGGAAATGTTAGCAGCGATTTTTGGCATATTTTCGCGAGCCATAATAAACAAAGCTTAACGATGTAGATACAGCTGAAGGTGCAGATCCAGATAAAGATACATATGCAGATACAGTTACATATACAGTTATAGACACAGTTACAGATACAGTTATAGATACAGATACATATGCAGCTACAATCACATACATAATTATCGTATACAATTACAGTGATTGAAAAATACAATAACAATAACAATTCGCTTGGCATCGCATTTCGTTAACTTCTGTGTATTTTGTGTTTTGTTTACTAAGCGCAACTGTACTCGGGCTACGTCGTCTTCCCCTTCTGATGAAATAGGGAGTTACACAAGAGATAGTTGAAAATTGCAGATAGTTTTCTAATTTGAATTTTCCAAACAAGGCTCCACTAATTAAATATAATTAGTTATACTTTGTTATTGTTGTTTATACAAATCAAATTAAATAATTAGAATAAAGTTCTTACTTGTTTCGCTCTTCCCCTTTAAGCAAACAAACCCATCGATAGATCTCCACTCTTTCTGTTTCTTTTAGAGCTAGAACTACATCTTATTAATGAATGAATCTATCGATAATTCTATAAAATTAAATAATTAAAATAAAGTTCTTCCTTGTTTCGCCTTCCCCTTTAAGCAAACAAACCTATCGATTGTTCTCGACTCTGCTTCTTTTAGAGCTAGAACTACATCTTATTAATGAATAAGTCTATCGATAATTCTATAAAATTAAATAATTAGAATAAAGTTCTTCCTTGTTTCGCTCTTCCCCTTTAAGCAAACAAACCCATCGATAGTTCTCCACTCTTTCTGCTTGGTTTAGAGCTAGAACTACATCTTATTAATGAATAAATCTATCGATAATTCTATAAATTCAGCTCCACTTTTGTCGAGTTCAAAATGAATAATATTAAACTATTGTAGTTTTTAAACGGGCAGCAAGCAAACTTGTATAAAATCACGTTTCCCTGTTAAATTGCATCATTTTGGGTTTGTTAACCTCACTCGATTTTGCAACTCTGGCAAGGTCACGTTGTTAAGTTGGCTGCGCGACATACAAACAGTTCATTTTATGTGCGCCAATGAGAAACGCGTGTTGTTCGTATAGAATTGAATGAAAACTATTCAAAAAATATATTTAATGTTCAGAACAGGTGGCAACGCTCTTAGTTGATGGCTAGTTCAGCTTCTTTTAATTTATTCAATCGATGATGAAGATATTCATCGAGAAATTGCTTAGATATCTACTTAAAATTCATTGTGTTCTTTTTAGACTCTGTACTAAAAGTACATAGTCTACTAGGTTTGGCGAAAGCGAAATGTGCGTAACAGGCAGAAGGAGGCGTGGCAGACCCTATAAAGTATATATATTCTTGATCAGCATCAACAGCCGAGACGATATAGCCATGTCCGTCTGTCCGTCTGTATGAACACCTAGATCTCAGAGACTATGAGAGCTAGAGTTACCAAATTTGGTGACAACACTTGTATAGTGTGCAGGCAGATCAAGTTTGTTTTAAATTAAATGTTTTTATGATTTTATAAAAGCAATACATATGCACAAGACGCGTGCTTAACTACCAATTGATTTGTAAGCATAGTTTTCATAAGCAACTCAGTAAAAACAGCCACGCTGTACAGTTACAGTTATACGTGTTTACACAGCAACGCGCAAAAAAAGTAACGGTTGTTTGTTTCCTAATGCAGCTCTCTTCCAAGAACGAACGATAATGAGTTGAACATTGCTTAAGCAAAAGATATTTTGACTTTGTCGGCTGCCGAAGTCGTTCGTCAGTGGCTCAGGGCATAGAGCGTTAGAATGTCAATCAAGGGATCGCGAGTTCGAGTTCCGATCAATTCAATTTTTATATGCTTAGTATATGGCATTTAAATGTACTTTTATATTTGCTTAATGGGAAGCGAATTCGAGCGGCGACAAAATGATATTACTTAATTTCTTTGCTTTCCCGATTAGTACAGAGTCTCCCACAGTCGTTCCCTCGACTGTAGCTGCCTGACTTGTTTGCTTTGCATATCACATATTACGTTATATATTCGCCTTTTGCGTCGATTAGTAGATCATCACTGAGCATGTTCAGCTCTTTGGTAATAAGTTTTGACCAAATTCTTTGGTTAATTGTGTCTTGGGGAAGTTTGTGATATGTCTTTTGGAAAATCGAGCATATCAAAATCACCGGGTTCAGATACAATTGATTGTGGCGAATCATCCATATGTTCCGATAATACGTTTAGATCAGAATTGTTCACAGTTATTATCAGTTATTATTATGGGTTATCGTTTGTCTCAATGCTATTGCCGTTTTCAGCGAACTCATCTAGATCGCCAAGAAGTTCGGCCACTGTAGAGTAGTGAATCCACTGTTTATCCTGATGGTTTTGAAATGTACGAATCAATGATCTAATTGTATCTTTAATATCATTAACATCGAGGTCAATTCCTTGAATGTGAAGATCTGATTCAATATCTTTATATACATGTGGCCCGTTTTACTCGACTCGTAAAGCTCGTTTGTGTTTTTGTCTTTTTCTAGTGACTTGTTATTGACTTCTTTAGTCTGCGGATGTGATAAGGGTCTCATATCTTCCTTTGCTTGGAAGCAATCTTCCCCATTGGAATGAGACCCCTTCGGCATTGACAGAGCCGGAAATTCCGTTTGAGCTGTCTTCCGTGTGCGACTCCTGTTGCGTATCTGTAGTTTCTGGATCATAATTCATAATTTCATCAAATTTATCAAAGTTCCTCCGATGTATATTACTAAATGAGTTGTCAGTACGTTTATTTTGGAATTCAGCTTTCAAAATCCTACAAACTTATTGACACGAGTTGTCTCTGTGCAAGTTGGCTCTTACAATGAAATACAATTAAAACAAGCTTAAGCTGCTAACATGGACTTAGCATTCAAACTAAAAGGTCTAAAGCAATTAAATGCATGCACAAATGAAGTTTAGCTTTATCATCTACATGGTATTCAGTTAAAATGGACTTTAGCTTACAAAATGTATAGAAAATGCATTCATTAAACTGAGAATGCATTAAAGTGCTGAAGTTTACGCTATATTGCAGTTAAGCTTTAACATCTACATGAAAAACTAAACACTGAAGATTACTTTTGATGTGATTCTGTCTATATAAATGTATTCAATAAAATACAGCACTTTTACTTTAACAATTAGATGCCATTCACTTGAGTACATGTTAAAGTGCTGGTTAACTTTAACATCTACATGAGAATCTAGTGTGAAATGTTTATTTTTAATGTGTGTTTCTGTCTCTTATTTAAATATATACTTGAAGTGCTGATGACATTTACATAAGTGAAACTCTGTTAATGAACATGTTAAAGTGCTGTTAAAGTTTAACATTTACATAAGATCAAGATTTAGATCAAGCGCACATAAGTTGCAGTTATAAATACAATACTAAGAAGTGTTGAACAGCGGTTTTTGTAACTTTAAGCAGTTTCTTTTCGAATTACTTGTCAGAAATTGCAATTAACTTTAATATATATGCTAAATCGAATGAATTGACATTGCAAGTTCTCAATGCTCATATTTCGATTGAGTTGAAGTTGCTAACGCTTTCTCTATTGGCCCTGAACTTAATGGTTATTTATATTAATCAGTTAGCAGCCACTAAATGGCAGCTGTGGCGTCATGAATCATGGCCAAAACACGCTTGAAATGCAAGCGACGTGTCAATTGGTCAAACGAACAAACGAACAGTTGGGCAATTCGACAATTGGACAATAATGCGACATTGATGCGGACAGACGACGTCAGTGTTGAATGCCTGGGGACTCTGGATATGTGCATAGAACACATTTTGAGGTGAGGGGGCGGGGGCGGGGCGAGTGGAGTGTGTTGTGTTTGCTTGATTGCCAGCGCAAGGCAACGTAAATTGGTTGACTCAGCTGTCGACGCGGTTACCAAAGATGTTTCCGGTTCCCCTTCCCCTTCTCATTCCCCTTCCCCTTCCCATTCCCTTCAAAACATTTCGTTGCGATATGCGGCGTGTTTCTATTTATTTATATGGAATTGATAGCGAATTAATGTGTGTGTTGTTAGCCTGGCTAACATGACTAAGCCAACAAGCGCTAACGGGCCGTTGAGAGTGTTAACTATCCCCTTCCCCTTCCCCTTTCCCATTCACCTTCCCTTTCCTTTTGTTTACTCAGCTGCTCCATTTACCGTTTCTCGTCTTTTGTTTACCTTTTGCTATCTTTTTCTGCTTTTTATCGATTAGTATATCGATACTATCTAGCGAGGAAAACAAACTGAACCTGTTGACATTTCATAATAACAAAGGTTACAGGTTGCAACACTTAATGAGTCGTTGGAGATAGAGATATCCTCGCTCTCAATTTCCACAAGACTATCGAAGTGGCGTCTTATTCGATTGCATCGATAGTTGCTCTACACAGCGCAAGAAGAACAGTGTTGTAAAGCTGTCTCTCTTGCTTCTATCTCATCTTGTTTATGCTTAGAATGAATCTAAATCTATCTGCTTAGCTAAATCTATCGATTGTGCGTTTGATTGACTGTTATCGATCGATTCTAGCTGCACTCGCATTTGTATTTCGTTGCTTTTTAAAGGAGGCAGGAGACCTTCATTCAAGTACCCAATCAACCCGGAAATTTACTACTACAATTGTCTATAGGGTATCTGTGGGGTCTACCAATCGTGTTACTGTTAATTTACTTGCAACTTGCAGAACGGAAGTAACTTTGTTGGAATTCTGTTAACAATTAATAATCTGTCTTCTCCTCTGTCCTTACTCTCGCTCTCTTTTCGATTTCTCTGTCTCTATTTCTCTATACATTTATATCTCTTTCTCTAATTTTTTATCTCTATCTCTCTGTATCTCTGTATCTCTATATCTCTATATCTCTATATTTCTATATCTCTATATCTCTATATCTCTATGTCTCTATGTCTCTGTCTCTATGTCTCTGTCTCTATCTCTATGTCTATCTCTATCTCTCTATCTCACTCTCTCTTTCTCTATATATCTCTATCTCTCTATGTCTCTATGACTCAATGTCTCAATGTCTCTATATCTCTATCTCTATCTCTCTCACTCTCACTCTCTCTATATTTCTATCTCTCTATGTCTCTATGTCTCTATGTCTCTATGTCTCTATGACTCTATGTCTCTATATCTCTATCTCTACCCATACCTCTATCTGTTTCCCTATCTATATATCTATATCTACATTTCTATTTTTATGCGCTCTCTCTCACTCTCACTCTCTCTCTCTCTCTCTCTTTATATCTCTATATATCTATCTCTCTATGTCTCTATGTCTCTCTCTCTCTATCTCTCTCTCTATCTCTATCTCTATCTCTATCTCTATCTCTATCTCTATCTCTTTCTCTATCTCTTTCTCTATCTCTCTATGTCTCTATATCTCTATATCTCTATATCTCTATCTCTATCTCTTTTTCCCTCACTGTGCCTCTCTCTGTCCCTCCCTATCCCTTTCTCTTTCTCTCTCTCTTTCTCTCTCTCTTTCTCTCTCTCTTTCTCTCTCTCTCTTCTCTCTCTCTCTCTCTCTCTTTCTCTCTCTCTCTTCTCTCTCTTTCTCTCTCTCTCTCTCTCTCTCTCTCTCGTTCTCTTTCTCTCTCTCTCTCTGTCTCTTCTCTCTCTGTCTCACTTTATCTTTGTCTCTGTCTCTCTATTTCTCTATCTAAAAACTCACTTAATCTATATCTTTACCTTTCTCTCTGTATCTGTCGCTCTCTCTCTATCTCTCTCTTTCTTTCTCTCTGTACCTGTCGCTTCATCTCTCCCTATCCCTCCCTCCCTTTCTGGTTCTTTCTTTATTCGCTTTCCTGGTTTTCTTGCTCCTTCACTATCTCGCTTTACTCTGTTCACTATCCTCTGTCTCTATCTATCCTCTGTTCTCTCTCTTGCTTTCTCTTGCTATGTCTCTTTTCATACTGATTCTTTCACTGACTCGCCTCTCTTTCTCTCTTTCAGCTGTCTCTGGAGCTGAGCAATGTGACGGCAGACTATGGCGAGACTGAAGGCTCCGGCGAATCCTCCTCCAAAGGTGAGTCCCCTCCCCTCCCTGCTTACTCCACTCACAACTAAATCGAATGCTTTTGCCCCAAACAGAAAACTTCAAGCGCAGTGTGGCACGTGGTAAGTTGGACATGATTAGGTGGCAAGCAATGGTGCGACAGCTGATGATGTAACTCCCACTACTTTACAGCAGCGGTGCGGAATGCAACGCCGGCGAGCTGCTCCCCGCAACCGACGATTGTAGAGCTGAAACCCCTAACGGAGGGGCAACAGGGGGGCGATCAGCAGACGGGCGGCAATGTCTACTATTCGCCGGCGTGCACACGAATCAATCGGTGCAATGGCTGCTGCGGCTCCACGCTGATATCCTGTCAGCCGACGCAGACGGAGGCGCTGCAGTTGCGGGTGCGGAAGGTGGAGCGGTTTGGGGCGAGCAGCAAGCGGTCGTATGCAATTGTTACGGTCGAACAGCATTTGGCATGCAAATGCGATTGCCGTATCAAGGCCGACGACTGCAACACGTATCAGGAGTACCGCAAGGATCTCTGCCGCTGCGAGTGCCAGAACACGGATGCCCGGGACAAATGCCTGGAGCAATCGGATCGCAAATATTGGGACGATGCCAATTGCACCTGCGCCTGTCGCTACATTCAAAGCTGCACCACCGGCACCGTCTTCGACGATACGCAATGCCAATGCGCCGATGTGAGTGACCATCATTCAGCCCCCCTCGTCTCTCACCTCACATCTCTCATCTCCCATCTCTCATTGAGTGCATTCAACATTCATCTATAATTTAGTACTCTTACCTCTCTCAATGCGCTTCGCGTGCTCCAGCTGGTTGTGGTTCCTTGTGGTTCCTTGTGGTTCTGGCTAATCTCACCTCGCAATCGCTTTGAATATTTATTTTTCCCGAAATTTTCCACACTTATTTTCACAGTTTTCTTTTTGTGTAACTTTTTTATTTGTTCTCACAATGTTAACGTTGCTTTTCTCACTGCTCAGAACTGATTGTGATTGCTTTCTTGCTTTCCAAGTTCAACTCTCTGTCAGTTGCCAGAGCCTACTAGATGAGTCGAAGTCATCACACAATTTCTATAATCATAGGGTATGCTCAAATATAGGGTATAGCACACACTTCTAGCACAAATCAATTATCATAATTATTAATGCAGTTAGAAATCATAAAATAAGTATTGAAAGTTCCAAGATGAAACAGTTTGATATGCATTTACAGGGTATTTCAAACACTCTTCAAATTACCAATGCTTTTTAGACAAGTATTTTTATTTTAGATCAAGCTACTGTACAAATCTCAAAAGCTAAACATTTAAACTGTTCGTGGTAAATATTTAATTTACAGGGTATTTCAATCACTCCACAAATTACCAATTGTTTTTATACAAGTCTTTTTATTGATCTCAATCAAGCTACTGTACAAATCTCAAAAACTAAACACGCGATAAATATTTAATTTACAGGGTATTTCAATCAGTCTCTACATTTCCAATTGTTTCTATGAAACTTCGCAAATATTTGTTTCATTCATTCGAAAAAATCTTTTCTTATTAACTTTCTTTTATAAGCATTTACCGGGTATTTCCAGTCTGCTTGGTGTTTCCCGGTGTTTGGTGTTTCTTGTTGGTGCAGGGTATTTCTTACATTTTCTTTTCTGTCGGGTATATCACAAATATTCTAGATTTGTTTGTAGTGCAAATGATAGTTAAACTAATTTTACAGGGTATTGCTATATGATTGTAGCTCCAGCAAATGCTGAAGCGTAGAACAGATTCTAGATTTTAGATGCTTCAGGAAACACTACCAGAGCATAGGAGCACTCCTATCAAAAGCTGAATGCTACGTCACTTCATTTACATAAGCATGCACCGCAGTCGTTCGCTCTCTCGCTCGCACTCATGTGCTGGCCGCAAAGACGCGACTGCGATGCATGCATCTGTAAATGAAGTGACGTAGCACTCAGCTTTTGATCGATATGCAAAGTAATTCCTATGGAGTGGGAGTGTTTCAAAAGCGTTTACTTTAAACACCTATTAGGCAATTACTTCTATTTATTACTACTACTACTTCTACATATTATAATCGAAATACCTTATTTAGGAGTCAGCACAGGGTACTAAATTGTCGCGCGCGCACGACTGATTCGCTTGCTCCAAGTAAAGCGTAGAATTGAACTCTAACTTGAATATGAATAATGGAGAGAGTTATAATATAAGGAAATAACAGTGCTCACTGTATAGGGTATATGTATATATATACGCTATATGTATATATATATATATTCCTGATCAGTATGTATCACTTATATAGCTTTCTTAACTTGTCTCCAAGAGAGAAACAAACTCAAATTGTAAGAACATTGCAAATCATTTATTTAAACATTGAAAATATAGTTAGAGTTATGGAAAATTTGAGTATAGTTAGTTGGGCGAAAAGCATTACATATTGTTGCTAAGAAGCACAGCTTATTATGTGAATTTATTTATAAACATTTAACGTTTCATTGCACATTCGTTTTGTTCCCATTCTGTTGTCGTTTGTTGTCCTTGATTTTCGTTTAAAATGTTGTTTATGTTTTGTTTTTCTCTCTTTCTTTTATGTTTCATTTTAGATCAAAAGTGTCGAGTATTATTCCTAGAATACACACACACACACACAACAAAGAATCACACACACACACACACACAGTCTATACATTAACAAAGAGCCTAAACACACATTTGTTTTGTTGTTCTTAATATTAAATTCGTTAAAAAAAAAAAAAAAACAATGGCAGCTTTAGTTAAAGTTTTTTTTTGGTTTTTTTGCTTTGAGTTGAGAAATTGTGCAAATTAAATTAAATAATAATTGTGAAATCATTTTGTGATATATAAACAAAAGAAAGAAATGACAGAGACAGAGACAAGTTAACAACTATTTGGCCATGTAGATAAATGTTTAAGCCATGTAAGATGTAACTTATAGCTGAGTTGAGGCGACAAAAAGTAAATAAATGAGTTTTATAGGAACAACAATTGTTGTAGTTGTTGCATTGTGTGAGTATTGCGTAATGTTTTCTATGTTTTATTAATGTATTATGCTTGAGTACCTCCCCCCCCACACTAACACCCACGCTCGTCCCACGCTCACAAATATGTATATTGCTTCAGCCAAGCTTGTTCCTTGAGAACGACTCTAACAAAAACAGTCCAAAAGCTAAACTAATACCTAGCTGCCTCGTAGCTGCTGCTCTTTTGAGTTTTATTAATAATTTTATTCACTTTCCTCATTAGCCAGCAGCACCCAGCGACATTGCGGACCGCAGACGCTTCATTGTGCAGGCGGTGGCCGTTGAGCCAGACAATAGCACACTCTATAGCGTCTAGAGCAGCTGGAACTGCAGCTGGAACTGGAACTGGAACTGCAATTGCAACTGCAACTGGAACCGGACTGTCTGGCGTTTGTACTGAAGTTTAAAGCATACACAAAAATTACGCGTGCTTTATATAATTATTTATAAACAAAAGAAATGTTAAACACATATAGCTTTACTACTTCAATTCCCACACAGATTCATAGATTTCAGTATTTTTCCTTTCCATTTTTCCATTTGATGTTGTTTTTAAACACCTTCTTCATTTGTTTATAACTATTAATTAGTATTCCCCTTTTTGCATGGGCGCAACAACTTTACGTACCATTTCCATTTGCCTCACACCTTTTTGTTTTGTGTGCTATTTAAGTTTTAAAGTTCTTCCCCATTATTTTAAACATAATTCGTTTGTCGAAATTGTAGCTTAAGTTATCAATTATCAACTGTGTCTTCTTTGTATGAAATAGTTTTTAGGCTCTCCATTATTAGAACTATTATTATTATTATTATAATTATGATTTGGTACAATAATAATTTAATATTATTGATTCTTGTTTAGTTTTCCTTTTTCTTTTTTCTCCCATTGTTAAATTCCGTAAACTGAGCAAATAAAGAACTTGAGTCCAAATAAATAATATTGTAATTATCGATTTTAAACAATTAAATAAAAGCTTTAACTATTAAACATGCTTCGTTTTTAATTGCATATTTAATTCCTATAATAATTTTAAAATTTATTTAAGTCGAAAAACAATATTTTAACATTTATTGCGGTTTTTAATCTTTATTTTTTTAATTGTTTTCAAATCTTCAAATATTTATGAAATATTCAAATTTATATTTTATTACATTTAAAACTCTTTTCAATTAAATGTTTTCTTTTTACATAAAATATGACAATAATTAAAAATTAATTTCACAAATATTTTGTTAAAAAAAAATAAGTAAATAAATAAATAAATGAATATATTATTAAAAATAATAATATATATATAATAAAATACTAATACACACTTTTGTTATACTTTTGTTTTATTTTTTTTTAATTTTACGTTGAAAATAATTTCAGTTTTGAAGTTTTCCTAAATTATTTTATATTTTTTTATTGAATATGAATAAAAAATAATACAAATATTTAATTATTCATTGTAACTCTACTAAATTTTATTCCTTAAAAAAAATAATAATTATAATAAAATATAATTATTTGTGTTTAATTAATTATGACAATAATAATTTTTAATTGTTTGTGGCGACATTTCTCAATCTTTTGTTTTTATATAAGATTCAGTTTGTAGCTTAGAACATTTTCTTTAATTATTCTTATTTGTTGTAATTAATAATTAAGGCAAGGGAAATTTCGAAAAATATTTAGTTGCAATATCAATTCAATTGAATATCAATTTTATATTTATTTAAATAACAGTAAATGTTCTTAAAAAAATATGTATATATATATATTTTTCTTAATATGAAATGAAAAATATATTTTATTATTTAAACTTAACTTTTCCAACCAATGTTGTTTTGAACTCTCTTTTTTAAATTATTATCATTTTTTCTTAATTTAAATTGAAAGCTAAATTCATAAGAAAATACAAATTTAATTGTTCATGCACACATTTTTATTTTTACATAAAATTCCATGAATTTGTTGAAAATATAATTTTTTAAATTACATTTTACCTTAACAGAAGTAAATTTTCGAAGTTTTTTATTTTTTTTTATTTGCATATAATAGTAAAATGTTGAGAAAATGAGAAACAAGTTTTAACATTAAAGTTAATAAATATTCTTAAATTATTTTGTATTTTCTTTTAAATTTAATATGAAATTCAAGTAAATTAAATTCAATAAAAAAATTCAATAAAATGTAAATTCAATAATATTTTTTATTGTTTGTGGAGATTATTATATATTTTTTTTATATAGTTATATGAAATTTATTAAATCATAAGAAAATGTGCTAAAATAATTTCTTTTCTTTTTTATTTCTTATATAAACTTAATATTTAGAGAAACAATATTGAAAATGAATTTATAAATTTTTTTAAAATTTTTATTGTTTTTTTTTTTTTTTAATTAATAATTAAATATAATTAAATTTTCTTAAATTATTAGTTTATTTTTTCCAATTTAATGCAATTTAACTTTAATTAAATTTTAAACATTTGCAAAAACTGTTAAATATTGAATTGATTAATGAGGATTTGCTGGGAAAATGAAATTGGGTAAAAGTCTCCAAGGCGAATCCATCTAAACTAAAGTGATAAACTCAATTATTACCATTGCTTAGCTAGTTTATATTAGTTTTATTTATTTATAACATTTTGTGAATAACTTTTTCTCTTCAACTGGAAATCTAAAAAATTGTAAGACGTTCCAAAAAGCACGCTAGAGATTGAGTAACTCGGAACACGACGAGAAATCAATGCGAGTTGAGTCCGAACAACCATAAAACATAATAAAAATGAACTAACAAAAAAATAAATAAAAAATAAAACAACAAGAGTTGAGTTAATGAATGTAACAATGCTAAAATGTTAATGATAGTTGATAAGATTGAGCATTGATCGTAAATCGCGCAGTCGAGTGTCAGCTGATAACTGTTAGTAGGATAACTGATAACTGATAACAGATAACTGATAAGATATTCGCATGCCATGGAGTGTCTGGGTAATAGTTTCCTGATCGCAGCGCCTTGTAAATAACCGTGAGCTTAGCACTGGACGACCATAAAAAGCCACTGTACGTGATTGGAGCGTCTCAGTTGTGGTCAGCATGTGGACGCAAGTGATCCTATCCGTGATTTTGGGCAGCATCGTTTGCCAGGCGGCGCCTGGGTATCCCGTCCATGGCAGAGTTGTGGGCGGCATCGATGCGACACCAGCGCAATTTCCACATCAGATCTCATTGAGGAATCGTGGCTCACACAGTTGCGGCGGCTCGATCATCTCCAGGAACTGGGTGCTAACTGCCGCCCACTGTGTGAGCAATAGGTACGACAATGGCACCATCGAGATCTATCCGGCCCAGAATCTGAACATTCGGGCCGGCAGCAATGATCGCTTCAGTGGCGGCATCATGCGTCAGGTCGTTCAGATCATTGTGCATGAGGATTATGGCAACTTTCTGAATGACATCGCTGTGCTGCGCGTCGATGCGCCGTTCATCTACTCGGCGAACATTCAGGCGATCTCGCTGCCCAGTGAGAATACACCAGCGGACGCTGACATCATCATCTCCGGCTGGGGTCGTCTCACCCATGGCGGCGACTTGCCACGCTATCTGCAGTGGAACACGCTCACATCCCTGTCGCTGGATGAGTGCGAGAAGCGCATTAAGTACGGCTATCCCAACATGCTCTGCCTCAGCCATGAGGCCAACAATGGTGCCTGCAATGGAGATTCGGGTGGTCCGGCTCACTATAAGAATGAGGTTGTTGGCATCGCCGGTTTCGTCTATGACGGCTGTGGTACCTCCAATCCCGATGGCTATGCTCGAGTGTTCTACTTCAACGACTGGATTCGGGCACACACCGATCTCTAAGTGCTCGGCGATTCCAACTTTTCCCTGCTCAAATTATATAAAACAAGTCAGGCAGCTACAGTCGGGGTACGACTGTGGGAGACTCTGAACTACAGCACGAGTTTTTGCATTTGTCATATATATATATATATATATATATATATATATATACGAATTTCTAACGAAATTTGGTTATTGCTTTCTTTTAAATTCTTAACATTTTCTGACAAATAGTGCAAAATTAATAATATATGTATATATAAAATAAAAGTAATTAATTTATAATTATTAAAAAATGTATTTTGGAATTGTCAGCAGTGGGATTCGAACTCGCGCCTTTGCGGCGTTTCTTGTTGTTGTTGTTCTAACTAAAGTAATTTTGGCCGCAGAGGTGCCATGAACCTGCTGATCATTCATTCCTTAATATCTTCTATGTTTATGAACCGATCGTGCTGAAATTTTCAGAAAAGGACATCCGAAATAGGACATCCTCCATATGTGCCAAATCTGAAGTCGGTAGCTTCAGTAATACGTTTTTTTCGATTTGCGGGGCGGAAGGTGGCGTGGCAAAAATCTAAAACAAACTTGATCTGCGTGCAAACTATACACGTGTTGTCACCAAATTTGGTTACTCTAGCTCTTATAGTCTCTGAGATCTAGGTGTTCATACAGACGGACAGACGGACAGTCGGACAGACGGACATGGCTATATCGTCTCGGCTGTTGATGCTGATCAAGAATATATATACTTTATAGGGTCTGCCACGCCTCCTTCTGCCTGTTACGCACATTTCGCTTTCGTCAAACCTAATAGACTGTGAACTTTTAGTTCAGAGTCTAATTAATTTTGAAATTTACAAAAAAAAAAATTGGATTTTCTTGAATTGAGATTTAGTTGTTATAGAGTAGATCTTACAGATTTTAAGCAGGCAATCCTGCAGAGAAATGACTATAACCAAGAGATGTCTACAACTAAGAAGCTTCAGCTAGAGGCGAATAGTGCAGAAATCCCGCAGAGAAATGCTCAGAGCTAGGCCAGGCATAGAGAGTACTCCAGAAATTATAAATTATTATAATTCCTATAATTCGCAGTCTCTAAAAGTTGACACTAGCAATTTCTGGGGTTAATCTGGCGGCAGTTATTTCGCAGATCCTGGAGAGAAACAGCGCTCTAAGCCGAATGCAGACAAACTGGAAGATTCTTGAGCGAGAATTGTTGTGAAGAGTTGCTTCATTGAAGTTGCCTGATCTTTGATTCTTTAAGCAGTTCTTAAAAGCTGCTTAAACAAAGCTCAATTCTCAGCTCAAATTCTAGCAGTTTAATTGCAAAACGAATTTCCCTAGAAATTTTTCACGAAATTTTCACAAGAAAAATGTAAAAAGAAATAGAAATAGAAATCAGAATTTTCTTTTCTTTTTTTTTGTGAAATGTTCTGTTCTAATGCGCAGCTTTTTGGGCAAAGCTTTTGCAGTACTTTTGCGCTTAATTCGAAACTAACAAAAGCTTTAAACATTTAAGCTTCAAGAGCTTAAATCCACTTGCAGCTGCTGTTGCTGTGCGCCTGGTAATTCAGCTTAAGAGAAGTTGAGTTTGCCAAGCAAATGAGCTGAGAACTTTGCAGCTTGCAGAGTTAAAAGTTGACAGAGTTTAGTTGATTTCGATTTTATGCAGACTGAAGTGTATCTATATCAATATATTCAATATATATATCAATACATATATCAATATATATATTTAATCAATATCAATCTAATTGCCTTAAAATGTTTACTTTTCATTCATCTGCTGTTTATTCGCTTTTTATTTCAGCTTAAGAGAAGTTGCGTAACCTATAGAGATCAGTTTTCTCTGCTTTATAGAGCTGCTCTCCATATGACATGAGTTTTAATTTCAATAAATTTCAATTAAACATACTAATAGAACATACTTTTCAAAAGAAATACTCATATGTTTATACAACTTGGCATTGTTATTGATAAACTTTTAATAAAGAAAGCAAAAATAATGAGAAATTTATAAATATTTATATAAAAGAAGAAAGAAAGAAATAAAATATTCAATTATTCATAAACTTTATTTAACTGAGAAGAAGAAGAAGTCTTAGACTTAGAAGTCTTCTGCAGTCTTCTCACTGCGTTCTTCTGCATTTTTATACATTGTTTAACTTTTAATAAATCTAAGAAAATTAAAGAAATAAAGAAGAAATAAACTGAGAAATGTGCGACAGTTTTGAAAATTTAAAATAAATGTAAAAATACTTGTAAAAACGTAAAAAAATGTACGTAAACACAGAAACGTATCAAATGTAAAGCAAACTTTAGACTTGTTCTTTCAAATGGAATTTCAATTAAACATACTATTAGAACAAAGAGACTATTCAATTGTTTATACAATTTGGCAATGTTATTGCTAAACTTTTAATAAAGAAAGAAAAAATACTGAGAAATTTAAAAATATTTGTATAAAAAAAGAAAGAAAGAAAATATTCAATTATTCATAATCTTTATTTAACTTAGCAATGTGGCAAACGAAGAAGAATTCAGCAAAGTCTTCTGCAGTCTTCTCACTGCGTTCTTCTGCATTGTTTAGCTCTCAATAAATCTAAGAATATTAAAGAAATAAAGAAACCATAAACTAAGAAATGTGTAACAGTTCTGGTAATTTAAAATAAATGTAAAAATACTTATAAAAACGTAAAAAAAATACTGAAAAATTTACAAATGTTTGTATAAAAGAAGAAAGAAAGAAAGAAAATGTTCAATTGTTCATAATCTTTATTTAACTTAGAAGAAGAATTCAGCAAAGTCTTCTACACTCTTCTTCATTTTTTTTTGCATTTTTATACATTTTTTTTTGCATTTTTATAAATTTTTTTGCACCTTTAAAAAAGTTATATAACTGCCTAGACTTCGATGCATTTTTATACATTGTTTAACTTTCAATAAAACTAAGAAAATTAAAGAAATAAAGAAAACATAAACTGATAAATGTGCAACAGTTTTGAAAATTTTAAATAAATGTAAAAATACTTATAAAAACGTAAAAAAAATAGTGACAAATTTAAAAATATTTGTATAAAAGAAGAAAGAAAGTATAGTATTCAGTTGTTCATTATCTTTATTTAACTTAGAAGAAGAATTCAGCAAAGTCTTCTACACTCTTCTGACTGCGTTCTTCTGCATTTTTATACATTTTTTTTTTGCATTTTTATACATTTTTTTTTGAATTTTTAAAAAAGTTATTTAACTGCCTAGACTTTGCTGCATTTTTATACATTGTTTAACTTTTAATAAAACTAAGAAAATTAAAGAAATAAAGAAAACATAAACTGATAAATGTGCAACTTTTTAAAAATGTAAAATAAATGTAAAAATACTTATAAAAACGTAAATAAAAATACTGAGAAATTTAAAAATATTTGTATAAAAAAAGAAAGAAAGAAAATATTCAATTGTTCATAATCTTTATTTAACTTAGAAGAAGAATTCAGCAAAGTCTTCTACACTCTTCTGACTGCGTTCTTCTGCATTTTTATACATTTTTTTTTTGCATTTTTATACATTTTTTTTTGAATTTTTAAAAAAGTTATTTAACTGCCTAGACTTTGCTGCATTTTTATACATTGTTTAACTTTTAATAAAACTAAGAAAATTAAAGAAATAAAGAAAACATAAACTGAGAAATGTGCAACTTTTTAAAAAATGTAAAATAAATGTAAAAATACTTATAAAAACGTAAATAAAAATACTGAGAAATTTAAAAATATTTGTATAAAAAAAGAAAGAAAGAAAATATTCAATTGTTCATAATCTTTATTTAACTTAGAAGAAGAATTCAGCAAAGTCTTCTACACTCTTCTGACTGCGTTCTTCTGCATTTTTATACATTTTTTTTGCATTTTTATACATTTTTTTTTTAATTTCTAAAAATTTGTTTAACTGCCTAGACTTTGCTGCATTTTTATACATTGTTTAACTTTTAATAAAACTAAGAAAATTAGAGAAATAAAGAAGAAATAAGCTGATAAATGTGCAAGTGTTTTAAAAATTTAAAATAAATGTAAAAATACTTATAAAAACGTAAAAAAAAACTGAGAAATTCAAAAATATTTGTATAAATGAAGAAAGAAAGAAAGAAAATGTTCAATTATTCATAATCTTTCTACGCTCTTCTGACTACGTTCTTCTGCATTTTTATACATTTTTTTTTTAATTTTTATACATTTTTTTTGCATTTTTAAAAAAGTTAACTGAATAGACTTTGCTGCATTTTTATACATTGTTTAATTTTAATAAAACTAAGAAAATTAAAGAAATAAAGAAGAAATAAACTGATAAATGTGCGACAATTGTGAAAATTTAAAATAAATGTGCAAATACTTGTAAAAACGTAGAGAAATGTAACGTAACAAATGTAGAGCAAACTTTAGACTTGTTTATTCACATTGCATTTGCATTGAATATCAGCTGATTTATTGTACAATTGCAGTAAGTTATAGTATGACTTGTTCAATTGGGGAGCTTCGACTAAGTGTAACAGCATAGTTGGGGTATTAGGGGGGCTGGAGCTGCGTTAATTGGGGGGATTGTTGAGGATTTTCATTTGATTCATTTGATTTCATAATTAGAGCTAGAGTTACTGGAATCCGGACGTAATTAAGGTAATTGAATTTGTTTATTTATATATATATATATATGTAAATAAATATATATATTTGTTTATAATGTTAACCAACAGTTTAGGCATCAGCATTGTTATCGCCATTGCTATCGTCAGCGTGATCGTTATCGTTATCGGCAATGGCATCGACACCGTTCGGATATTGCATGTAGATTTGTATGTCTAGTCTATAGCTAAATTGCTCGAGCCGCCGTCGAGCGATCGGATCTCATTTGACATCGAGCGTGCGCTGGAACATGTGCATGGCCAGCGATCGGAGTCCCTCGCTGACAATGGGCACATTCCTGGGGAAGTCACACTCCCGCGCTGGCAGGCCGCAAAGCTGGCGGCGCAGGCGCAGATCCTGGCGAGCGCTGAGCGCCCGACTGCCGGGCCCACAAACGTTGCCCACAAGACGTTGACGCTCGGCGGCGGCGCTCCGGAGACCCATTTGGACGCAGGCCAGCGGCTCCACGTGCTCCGTGGCGAGCAGTTCTCGGTAGTCATGCGCTGGCGTTGTTTTGCCCGTCTCGGGTTCCAATTTGATCAGTTGCTGTTGCTGCTCCTTCTCCTGCAGCAGCTGCTGGCGCGCCTCATCGATGATGCGATGGGCGTACTCCGTGCCCGCCATGTCGAAGCTGATGCCCATGTCGAGCAGCACACGATGCGGCTGCCAACGCTGCTTGGCCGATGTGTTCCTATCGACGCCCTGCTGTGCCGCATGATCCGTTGCCTGCTGTCGCGTCTCCGCTATCAAGCCCTGCCAGTCCACACCCAAGGCATCGCCAATGCCTGCAATCAATGTGTGTGAGATGCATGTGAATCGCAACAGTCACTTGCTTACCTTTATGCCTGGCATCCTCCTCCAGTTCACCATCGGAGATCTCCTCAAAGTCCAGCACCTCCTCGACCTCCTCGCTCTTAATGCTGGCCTGTGCTGGCGCTGTAGCTGCAGCTGTAGCCGTTGCCTGAGCTTGCGCCGTTGGCTGCGCCTCGCTCTTGATGATCTCCTCGCTGTGGGACACTGCGTCCGTGGACAGCTCCAGCTGGTTGCCAGCTGCAGCCCCCTCCAGTTGTTGCTCAGACTTCGGCTTCACCTTGTCCGTCTTGTTGAGTATATCGTCATCGCTATCGCTAATCTCGCTCAGCTCGCCATTGGGCTTCGGCTCCTGCTTCAGCTGCCGCAGTGATGTGTCCAGCGCGAGGCTTGACTCTGTCGCCGGCTCGACGCTGGCGAAGCTGGCACCCAACTCTGTTGGTGCGACCGCCGCATCCTCGGCTGCATCCTCCTGCTTGATGTTGGGCAACTTGCTCACCTGTGCCAAGATACCAGGATTCGTGACGGCATTTGCGGCACTTTGGGCTGCCGCCTTGGCAGCTGCCACCGCTGTGGTGGCTGCAGCAACAGCGCTGGCCTGGGCAGCCGCATTGGTTGGCTTCGGCTGCTGATGGGGCGCCGATTGCGCTGTGGATGCAGCTGCTCCGGCGGCTGCTGTCACCGGCGGCATGTGTGGATGCTTCTTGATGAAGCCGCCCCCACCGCCGCCGCCGCCGCCGTAGGGCAAACGCTTGTGTGGAAAGCCACGTGAACTGCCGCCGCCACCATGATAGCCACCTGGTGGTTGCACGGGCAGTGTCATCAGCGGCGGCGGATGCGATCTGTAGCCGCGTTCCCCATGCTCATGCCCATGTCCGCCTCCCCCACCGCCACCACGTCGAAAGCCCCGACCGCCACCGCGCTCCCCACGCGGATGCACATGGTGATGCGGCGACGAGGGCGGTGCATGATGCGGCGGCTGGCCATCGTTGCCGGGTCCACTGTTGCGTCCAAAATTGGGTTCATCATTGTCCCGCCAATCGTTGTTCGACTGCTGCCAGACGCGTGGTTTCTCCCGCTGATCGTGCTCCAGCCAAGCGGGCTCATTCTTGACCACATCATTGCCACCGCCAATGCCACCGCCACCGCCGACGCACTCCTCACGCTCATCCGCATCCCAATCCGGCTCTGAGGCCGAATGATGCTGCTGCTGTGATGTTTGCTGTGCCGGCGGCTTGGGCCGCTTGGGGCCACCGACAAAGCCGCTGGCACGACCTGGTGTGCCATTGCCACTGGCACCACCGACACCGCCACCGCCACCAACGCCAACACCACCACCACCACCACCGCCGCCGGCGCCATCCTCATCCCAATCGCGTTCCCACTCTGCACGATAATCGCCACGAGCTGGCAACCTTTCACGTTCCCTCTCCCTCTCTCGCTCCCGTTCACGCATCATGCGCTCCCGCTCATCCACATAGAGGGCATCCTCCGCATCGAGTTCCCTATAATCCCGCATGTCCCTTGCCTCCAGCCAAGCTTCGCGCTCCCGTGAGTAGCGCGCATCCAGATAGGCACGCTTGTAGGCGCTTTAGAAATGCAAATGAGGTGGGATTAATGTGTAATCTTCAAGAAGGAAGATTGAGGATTGGTTGACTTACCGTTCACGCTCCTCCTCCGAGTAGAGGTCCCTTGGATCTCGCATGCGCTGTGGATAATGCTCGGCAAGTGGGCTGAGTTCACGTCGCCTCTGGCCGCCATAACGACGCATCTCGTCCAGCAGTCCATGTCGCTCGGCCTCAATGAACTCATGCTCCCGTTCGTAGGCCTCCAGTTCGCGCTTGTCGCGCACATGACGCCCGGCACGATCCACAGTCTCCAGCGAACGCTCGCGACTGCCATAGGGCATGGCCATGTCCAGATCTCGCACACCAGCAGCTCCGTATGGCTTTTTGCCCTCCTCCTCCTCCTGGCGACGCATCTTCTCGCGCGCCAAACGCTCGCGCTCTCGCTGCCTCTCCTGGCAGCGTGCCAATGCCTCGGCACGTTCCTTGTCCCGTGCTGCCTCACGCTCGGCCCGCTCCCGTTCCCTCTCTCGACGATCCCGTTCGCGCAGTGAGAGATCGTCGTGGCGTTGCAGCTTGTGCTCGTGCCGCTGCCGTTCGTGCTCTCGCTCCACGCGCTCTCGTTCTCGCTCTCTTTCGCGCTCGATGCGCTCCCGTTCGCGCTCCCTTTCACGCTCGCGCTCCAGTGATGGAGTGCGTCCTCGGGTGCGCGTCTGTATGATGATCTTCTCCCGTGACATGAGCTGATGATGCATACGAGCAGCGGGCGTGCCGTTGGGTCCCAAGCCGGAGCCGGGGATGGGGCCGGGACTCTTCTGACGCTTACCCACCACATCCTGGTGAATGCGTATTTTGGTGGTCGTTGTGGTGCTGGAGGCGCCTGTTGGCGACCGACTGCTGCCCAAGCGATGATGATCACGTTCCCGCTCTCGCTCCCTCTCCCGGTGCACACTCCGCAGCTTTTCACGCTCCCGCTCCCGTTGCTCCTTGCTGGCGGCCCGCAAATGCTTGCGCTCCGCAAGCTTCTTCAGCTTGGCCTGCGTGGCTGGCGATAGAGCGCGATGCCCATGGCCGCTGAGTGCGGCGGCTGCCCGTTTCTTAAGACGTGCTTCCTTTAGCTTGCGCTTGATATGATTACGTTTCGCCACCAGCTTCTTTTGGACATGATCTCGGTCCCGATCACGATCCCGTTCACGTTCACGCTTATCCCGCTTGCGACGCTCGTCACCCGACGAGCTGCCCGCCCGCCTGGAGCTCTTCTTTTTGCGATGATGTCGCTCCGCGGCCCGTTGATGCGGATGGGCATGACCATGGTGATCCCGTTCGCTGTCGGAGCTGCTGTATGAGCTGCTGCCACTGTCCGTGTCTGTGCTGGAGCTGTCGCTGCTGGAGTGCGCATGTCGCGATTTCTTATATCGACGCAAATGGTCTTTGGCCTTTTTTTCCATCTCCATTTAACATGCACAAATGCACAAATCGCCTGCACTTTTCCCGCGCTTTTGCCGTTTGTTTTTTTTTGTTAACGTTTATGTCGATGTTTATGTTTATGTGGCGTCGTTTATTTTGCAATTATGTTGCTGCTCTAGAGTTGTGTCTTTTCGTTCGGAACAAGTTTGAATGAGCGGACCATGGAACCATGAAGCAACAGAACTGGTTCTGCAATCGATAAGTGCGCAGAGTTGCTTTACTATCAAAGCGGACAATAGGTGGCGCTTATGTACTGCACACAAGCATTAAAAGATGACGCCAGTCAATTCAAATCTGCCGTTATAGATTATGAAATGCAATGCTTTTTTTTGTTGTTGCCACTAGAAGTGGTAAACGTTTGCGCTTATCGAAAATTATGAATTGCTAGGAAGTACTACAATAGTAGAATTTATTGTACATTTTGCATTGCCTCTTGGTTATAGGTACATGTATGTTTTGTGTTTGTGGTATTGCTGTAGGTCCGTTTCTATTGTGTTGCTCTGGATGCAGTTTTTAGATTAGCTCATGCCAAAAAAAAAAGAGCAAAAGTGATGAACAAAAATATAACAATAAGAACAGCAATAGAAAGAATGACCAAGCCGGCGTCTAGATACGATTCCACTCAGGCCCCATTAGAGCTTGCGCAGCTTTTCTGGCACAACTAATGGATTATCGCGACGTATTTGACTAGCGCCCATCTCGCGATAATCAAAGATGCAGCCATGGCGATCGCTATAACGATGAAAGGCACAAAATGTGCCGCCGCAGCGACAGGCGAATCCGCCGGTTAAACCATATTTCTTGCCGCACTTGTCGCAACGATTCTGTTTCGGCAGCAACTCTTGAGTCTCCTTCCTCTTATCATCGGCAGCGGTAGCGGCAACGGCAACGGCAGCAGCGGCAGCTTCAGGCCCTTTAGTTTGTTGGTCTTTGCCCTCGATCTGTTCGTTAATTTGCTGATGCTTCTTTTTACCATGTGCTGCAGCATCGGCTACTTGTTGTTCTGGCAATTTAGTACCACAATCTGACTTATCTGTGATGGTGGCAATCACATCCGGTTGTGAATTCTTTCCGGTGCCATTTTTTTTGGCTTTCAATGTGCGCGAAGTGGTGCCATCATTCGAGATTGTGTCAATTGTGTCTTCCTTCGTATTATCAAAGTCGCGAATATTACTGTTCTCCATCTTAGCTGGTTTTCAGATTCGTTCGTCAAAGCCTTTCAGTCTTAAATTTGTTGAATTTTGCTGCCCAAGTCTACTACGACTTTCGTGTGCCAGATGAACCCGGTTGATGAATGTGCAAAACGAACGTTAGGAATGGGGATATTCTATTCTATCTGAGAGTCTCTTATCGATATACGTAGCAGATATCGCAGGACATTTAACAACACTAGTTCAATTGCCTTTCTGGCATTATTGCCAACAACAAGCAATCATCAATTTATTTGTTGTCTAGCTAAGCATTCCCGTTGATTACATCTAACATGTAGCGTCGATACCAATTCCCTACGGGAGTGCGCAGTATGCAGACAAAGGCATTATAGCACCAATCGACAGAGTTTCTAGAAGTTCTCTGAGCACGCGCATTGCAGCCATTTATTGCCGGCACCGCTTCCTCCTCATTCATTCCCCTATAAGTCTGCAGAATTCGATTGCTATTGAAACCTGCGCCATCCTCCCACAGCTGCAATTGCGTCCAGAAGCAGTGCACATAGCGATGCACCCACTGCTCATTGTTGTACTCATGTCGATCCAAAGCTCGTTCCTGATCTGCAGTTAGGTGACCGCTTGCAGAGCATTGACCCCGGGCACGCAGTATGTCCAGCGACTGCGGCGTTCTTGTGGGCAGTGGCAACGCCACACAAAGGTAGCGGCACAAAGGCGCAAACTGTGAATGGTAAGCTCGATTAATTGATTGAGCTAATCAGCTATCGCTACCGATTTAACGGCTTAACGAATTTAAATTGAGATGATTTTATAATTCACATAACCCTCCAAATTCACTCAAAAGGCTTTTAATACAATACTTTCTTACCAATAAGAAGCTAAGTTAGTTAAAACTAAACTGTAAATTTGCATTTAATTGCTTTTAATTTAATGTACTACTAAACGGGTTGTGAGTTTAGTATTAGACGTTTCAAGTTGTTACATAATGCACATTTTGCATCATTTTGGCATGCAGCGCGACTAGCAGATACTCTATAATTAGTACCTGTAAGAGATTTATGCTGAAGCTTTGTTAAGCGTATTGATATCAAATCAATTTATTTGGAAAGTCATTATAGAAAATTTTCATATATTTCTAACTTAAAAAGGTTAAATAATTTAATAGTATAATATTCTATAGAAGTTTGTAGTCTTATCGTTGCGCAATATGTGGCTCGCACTACTTTGAAGTGACTTTCTATACAAAGTTATCTCTCTCCATAATGAAATGAGCTGAGAATGCCTTTAGAAATACTGAAGCTATTAAGTACTTAATGAAGTGTTTTAATGGATCTGACGGAATTCACTATAGTCAAGCATGAATAAATTAATCAAGGAGTTTAAAAAGAAGCTTTAGCTAAATGAATTTAGTAAGTTAAACACTTTTAGAAAGTGTATACACAGTATAAACAACTTACGAGTAGCGTGAATACAATCTGCAGTCGTACTATTGTCATCTTAGGTCCAGTGATAAAACTGCACTGAGGCAAAAAAAAAAAAAAGCAAAAAGCAAAACAAAACTAGACTGAGGAATGCATAAAGCGACGATAAATTGTGATGATTGGCGTTAATACAGATTAAAATCAGCTGGAGAGCAAAAACGCCCTCAATAGCTACTCCCTCTCTCTTTCTCTCTCTGTGTGTTGCTGCTCTGGCTGGACTGATGCAAATGCTGAAGAGCGGTAGTGGGAGGGGGTAGGGGGAGGAGGACGTTTAAAAATGTTATAAATTAGGGAAGGGGTTGTTATGACGTAAGCAATTGGCATTTGGCATTTGGCACGTTAACGTAACGTTGATGAAGCCACAAACGATAACCATATCCAGTTGGGTAACCAAAGCAAATTGGATTGGCAGTCACAGCTGCTGCTCGTCATCTGTTTTATGTTAACACATAAGTCGCAAGTGGATATATAGTATATAGTACATAGTATATAGTAGATGTATGTATATTGAGAGGTATGTACATGTGCATATGGAACGCAGCGGCAACATTCATATTCGTAAGATTCCACACTCGCATTTTGCTTGTAAACAACACTTTTTTTTTTTTTTTTATTTCTGCGCTATTTCTAATATTTTTTGTGTGATGTTGCAAATGGCGCAGAAGCCAAATATCCATATCCCCAAAAACAACCGCGATCATCGGCATCGCATCTTTCAATTTACAGTCCCATTCCAAGTTGAACATCGAAAAGCAAATCAAATTGAATTCGATTCGACAGGCAACCGAAACGAGCGCAATAAAATTGATTGCGTTTAAGTGTATTAAAATCAAATAGAAATTTTGCAAATCTCCTCGGATTATGTGTGGGGGGGGGGGGGGGGAGGTCTGTGCGCGCATCTGGACGTGATCATTGTGGACGATCAATTGCAATCGCTTTGAAAATGTCCATGTCACCCGCACTTTTCTCATTAATATTAACCAACTTTGGCATTTTCCAAGCTCTGGCAGTCACTAAACACATATAGTATATGTTTATAGTATTGATTGAACTAATCACAAGATCAGAGTTTAACTTAACAAACGTTTATTGCCTTGAAGCTTGAAGCACACACATTTCATTATATGTAGAATGTGAATGTAATTGAAAGGATGAAACTGATCAATTTATTTGAAATCAGAACTACGATTTAAACTTCAAAGATCCATAAGATCAAAGTTGACTTATGGACAATTTTTTGTATTTAATTATATATTTATATTTAAAATCAGGACTACGATTAATTCTATAACGTTCTATAAGGATGAAACTGATCAATTTATTTGAAATCAGAACTACGATTCAAACTTTAAAGATTCATAAGATCAAAGTTGACTTATGGACAATATCTTGTATTTAATTATATATTTATATTTAAAATCAGGACTACGATTAATTCTATAACGTTCTATAAGTTTAAAGCTTCCCAAGAGACTATTTCTTGTAGTTAACACCTTAATATAATAACAAAATAATGAGCTTGTTAAAAATAATCAATATCTAGACTACGACACTTCATCTATAACGATTCATATAATCAAAAGCAAGAGATTGATGAATATATTACAACTAAGAACTACGATCAAATCTTCAACGATCTCTAAAATTAAAGCTAACTTATTGAATATTTCTTGTTTTTGAAATCTGATTAAATCGATAGTATGAAACTGATAAATATAAACAAAATCGGGACAACAATCACTTCTTCAATGATAAGAGTTTTAAGTTCGATTATTTCTTTTATTTACCATGTTGATATAATTGAAATAATGAGAAAAATCAGAAAATAACGATAACGATTGCATATGTCAAATCGATCATTGAAGATCATTGATCGAGTTAAGGTTTCCTTATCAACAACAATTGTTGATTCGCCAAACTATTTAAACATATTCAATAATCATTTCAGATCATTAGGTTAAATTAAACTTCTAGAAATTGCAACTGAATTAAAGAAAGCGACAACTCGACTAGAAGTTGCTCAACACTCTAAATATCTACTTTACTGAACTAAGAGTTACTCTACACTCTATATATATACATATGCTATACACTAAAACTTACATTTATGAATGGATTGTTGGGATATTTAAAGTGTGTAAAGAGCTGACATTTAACAATCTGACAGTTACTAATAGTTTAATCAGTTTTGTCAGGCACTTTAGCTAATAAGCAATGTAGGAAAACGGCTGTCAAAGTTGACAGAAGCAACAGGTAAAAGCATTTATGTAATGTTTATTAAGTATTATAATAACAGCACGACTAAAGCATACTCCGCATTTAAGATGGTAACACATAAGTCAATAGGTTTCTTGTTAAACTTGGTAACAAATGTTCAGGATATAGAGAAAACTCCAACAAAAGATCATATAGGGTAACATAAGTATTAATGTCTTTTTTTTTGTAACTTTTCTCGGTCTCTTTAGCTAATGCAACATTCAATTGCAGCATATGGTAAAGTGATTGTCAAAGTTGACAGGTAGATGAGAAGTGAGTGGTTCATGTAGAAATTGAATGGATAAATTTGTATGTTTGCAACGGAACAGGAAAACATTTCGTTCAAAGTTTGCATTTAATTGCATTTATATGGCACAATAGGTGACTATGCGTGCGTGTGTGTGTGTGTGTGTGTGTGTATGTGTGGGTGTGTGGGTTGACTGGGGGTGGTGCGAGGCGGTGTGGGCATGTCAACTCAACGCCAAATTTGCGGCCATCAACTGACGCCGTCGTCGTCGCCGTCATGACAAAGTCGCGCAAATATTTTAATTGCAATTTTTTTTCTCTATTTTTAGACTCTGAACTAAAAGTTCAAAGTCTATTAGGTTTGACGAAGGCGAAATGTGCGTAACAGGCAGAAGGAGGCGTGGCAGACCCTATAAAGTATATATATTCTTGATCAGCATCAACAGCCGAGACGATATAGCCATGTCCGTCTGTCCGTCTGTCCGTCTGTCCGTCTGTATGAACACCTAGATCTCAGAGACTATAAGAGCTAGAGTAACCAAATTTGGTGACAACACGTGTATTGTTTGCAGGCAGATCAAGTTTGTTTTAGATTTTTGCCACGCCCCCTTCCGCCCCCGCAAATCGAAAAAAAACGTATAATTGAAGCTACCGACTTTAGATTTAATTCAGATTTGGCACATATGGAGAATGTCCCGTAGCGGACGTTTTCTGAAAATTTTAGCACGATCGGATCATAAACATAGAAGATATTAGAATGAATGATCACCATTTTCATGGCACCTCTGCGGCCAAAATTGCCCCACAGGCGCGAGTTCGAATCCCACTGCTGACAATTCCAAATTACATTTTTTAATAATTATAAATTAATTACTCTTATTTTATATATACATATATTATTAATTTTGCCTTATTTGTCAGAAAATGTTAAGAATTTAAAAGAAAGCAATAACCAAATTTCTTTAGAAATTCGTATACATATATGTATATATATGACAAATGCAAAAACTCGTGCTGTATATGTATTATCGTTGCCGACTGCGCAGTATGTAAGGCGGTGGCTCAAGCTATAGGACGTACGATTTGCGTGTGAGAGGTCTGCGGTTCGAATCTCGGTGTATCCCAAACAAAATTTTTATGTTTTTAAAATTTTATAAAAGCAATATATATGCACAAGACGCGTTTTTAACCACCAATTGATTTGTCAGCATAGTTTTCATAAGCATCTCAGTAAAAACAGACGCGCTGTACAGTTACAAGTTACAGTTATACGTGTATACACAGCAACGCGCAAAAAAAGGAACGGTTGTTTGTTTTCCCTTTCGCTCTTGCGCGTTCACTCACTATTGCTGCTCTCTTCCAAGAACGAACGATAATGAGTTGAACATTGCTTAAGCGCTTATTTGGCTTTAAATTTAGTTTTATATTTGCTTTATTTTTTTTGCTTTCCCCGATTAGTTCGGAGTCTTTCACAGGCGTTGCACGACTGTAGCTGCCTGACTTGTTTGTTGTTGTTGTTGTTGTAGTTGTTGCTGTTGTTCTTGGTTTGTGGTCGCCGTTGCCGTCGTTGGCGTTGGTCGCATCGCATTTTGCTACCTTAAAATTATAAGTAAAATTAACAATTTTTAATTGACTCTGAATATTAAAACAGCAACATGGCGAGCTGCATTCACGATTTTCAGCAAATTTTCATAGATATTTTTTTTTGTGTAATAAATTGCAAAATATTATTTTAGTTCTAATATCCTCTCATCAAATTGCGCAGATGGTTATATTTCAATTTAGTGTCAGTATGTCACATTTGCGATATAAATTAACTTATTTTCTTAAAGACTGTTATCAGCATTGATCAAGTTAAACTTGTCGTTTGAAATAAACGTGAATTTCTTATGGATATCGAACTACTTAGCATGCTTATCGATAACTTTATTTAAAGTTAACGAACATTAATTATTGAGCGATTTTTTGTCTGTGTACAAACTAAATTTGGTGTGCAGCATTAAAATACAAACTACTGTCGGTAATTAAGTGACAGAGTATGCTTTAGTCGAGCAATTCTGTAAAGTCACACTCTCACTTGTTGTCTTTGGGCATTTACAGCAATTTGTTGCATTTCGGCCCACGCGACGTGTGTATATGTATGTGTGTGTGTAAGTTGATTTGCCTACACAGACACAGACACACACACACAAACACACGGACACTCGCGCAGGTATGCATGTTTAGTATTTTTGCAACAACGGAAGCGTTGGCCACATGACGCTGGCTTATGTGTGGAAGTGGAGTGGGAATAGCTCAAGACAGGGCTGGAGAGAGGAAGGGCGGGCAGGGCTACACAGTGTTGCGATTTTAGGGCGACAATTTTTTGATATGGACGATGACATGGCAATGGCGATGGCGATGGCGCCAAATTCTAAATTGTCAACGGCGCGTAACGTAAACGCGTAAAAGAGCCAACAAAAATATTCACTTTTTCTGCTGCTGCACACACACAGACACACAACACACATACGCACATACACACACGCGCGCGCATATTTACATTGCATGGCATAAGAATTTCGTAAGGTATTTGCAATTTGTGTATTTTATTACATTATTATGAGTGTTTTGTTGTTGCTGTGTTTTGCTTTGTTTTATTTTGCAATTGTAATTAATAATAACAATGCAATAAGAACACAGCACACGAGTCGTTCGCTTGATTTGTTTGGCATTTATTTAAATTTGATTAAATTAAAGTTTTATTTTTCATTTATTTTGTTGTTGCTGCTGCGACGGCGGCTGCTGCTGCCGCGTTGGCAACGGAAATCTTTTGCATTGGCAACATTTTTAGCCAATTTGCCGTCTATGCTGCCTACTGAACCAAATAGTCAGCACGAGTCGTCAGTAAGGGAAGGCAAGAAAAGATGTATTAAGGGGTCCAGGGGAAGGGGTGCTGGTGCAATGATCTGTGCAAACAGGACACGTTGGCGACATTGGCTTTAGTCAATTTGCAAGTTGTTTTTGTCTATCAAAAATATTGTGTGCTTGCCATTATTTGGCATACTAATGACAATTTGAGGGTGCACGTGATTGCTTCCCATTCATACGTACACACATACAAGCATAATGGACATATTTATTTATTTCACCAACTGTCACCTAATTAAACTGTTTTGAAAAGCTGCCGCATCTGCCTTGCAAATTATATTAATTTAAAGTTTACCTATTATACATATATTAATGGTCAATTAGATAACAAAACTGTTGTAACTGTCAAATGAGTTAAGCTTGCATAGCGATAAATGGTCAGTTCGATAACAAACTGAGTGCAGTCGAACTTGTTCTTTAACGAGTGCGTCGGCAAGTGACACATACACACACACACGCACACATACTTGCTTCGTTAAAAGAGCAAGCGCAACGGCCATGTTTGCTTATGCATGCTTTGCACTTGCCTGTAGTAAGTGGGAAAGAGAGAACTACGAAAGTGAGTTGCGCTTTTGTATTTGTTGTCCTTTACGCCTGTGAAACTATTTCTACTTGGTTTTTTGTTTTTAGTCAAGGGCTTTGCACTTAAATTATATAAAAATATAGAAGTTTGTATATATATATTAAAATGAACAATATGTACTTTCTGATAATAAATATAAATCCTCTGCGTGTATAATTAAATAAATTTTACATACATACGTATGTTTGTATGTGTGAATATCCAAAATAGATTATATGGTCGATGCTGCACGCTTCCTGGGAGCTGTCATCTCCGTTGGGGCGACAGTAATTATAGGTAAGTTAGTATGCAAATGTATCAGACATTATTATGAGACGGATCCGACGATTAATTGCAGAGAGCATCAGGTACAACAACAAAAACAAGAACATGTCGCAAGGAATGTCAAATGATTTAAGCTTTCCAATGTTGTCGAATGTATGTATGTATGTATGTATGTTTTCCCTTACCCTGACTACAGTCCCCATGCCATCCTTGCCCCCACGGCACACGTTTTAGCCACCGTATCGCTCCATTCGCTGCGACATTTTTGGCGCAACTCCAGAAGGCTGTCAGAATTGCACAAATCCGTGACGATGCCACCGTCCCGCATTTGGGCGTCCGTTCAACTGGCCCGGCACATTTCAGACATTCAACCGATCCGGGTTCGGGCTCGATGTGTTGCTGTTTGCTAGGAGCCATTTTGGGGTGGAATCGTGTAGACATGTTTGTATGTATGTATGTATGTATGTATGTACATACATACATCAATCCATCCAGCAATAGACATCTGCAGCCGCTGCTGTCAGCTATGGACGCTGGCACCGTTAATCTTGCCAGATCGTTGCGCTTAACACTTGTAATCCGCTTTGCCTGTTGAGTGTGACGATGCCCCTTTCAGTCCCGCTCACGTTGTCCACCCCTTTTCCCACTCCTGTCTGACAGCGGCGTAGGTGTAACTGCACTTTTGCTCTCTCTCTCTCTCTCTCTTTCCCTCTTTCTAGCCTTGCCACATTTCAAAGCGGTTTGCACTCGTTCAATTCATGACCGCTGGCAGTTCAAGCTCTTTCAATAGTTTTTATACTCTTTACTCAACGACTAAATGTGAGGGTATATTGGCTTAAGATAATTATTATTATAATTATCATTTTTATTAGGCATATAAAGGTATATTAGGTATGCCAAATTGAGATCTAGGCTGAGTTTTTATATGTATTTTCCTTTCCATCAAAATTTTAATTAAAAACTTACTTGATCTACTATCTATATATAATTTTAAGCTTTTTTTACCTGTGATAAATAAATAAATAAATGAATTAATAAATAGATAAATAAAAGAAGAAATACCTTAATAAATAATTAACTAAATAAATAAATAATAAATAAAATTCTGAACAGATTTTTCAGTTTGTTGCCTTTCGAGTCAGCATCAAGCTAGAGAAGTGCATTTGCTAGTGATGAGCGTTTGAATTTTGCGACAGTTCTAAATAATTCCGCTAGGGGGCTACTGAGGTATCTCAAGGCTCCCATACGAGCAACCAATGGAAAGTGATTTCTTTAAAAAGTTGTTACTTTATTCAAATTCAGATTATATGAGAAATGAGATAGCAACACTTTGAAAGGGTATTTAGACTTCGGCATGCCATAACATAACATAACTGTACTTGCAAGCAAAAGTAAAATGAGCAAGTTAATTTCACGAGTCGAACACCTTATTACACCTTTCATCAATTTTTAGACTCTGAACTAAAAGTTCAAAGTCTATTAGGTTTGACGAAGGCGAAATGTGCGTAACAGGCAGAAGGAGGCGTGGCAGACCCTATAAAGTATATATATTCTTGATCAGCATCAACAGCCGAGACGATATAGCCATGTCCGTCTGTCCGTCTGTCCGTCTGTCCGTCTGTATGAACACCTAGATCTCAGAGACTATAAGAGCTAGAGTAACCAAATTTGGTGACAACACGTGTATTGTTTGCAGGCAGATCAAGTTTGTTTTAGATTTTTGCCACGCCCCTTCCGCCCCCGCAAATCGAAAAAAAACGTATAACTGAAGCTACCGACTTTAGATTTAATTCAGATTTGGCACATATGGAGAATGTCCCGTAGCGGACGTTTTCTGAAAATTTTAGCACGATCGGATCATAAACATAGAAGATATTAGAATGAATGATCACCATTTTCATGGCACCTCTGCGGCCAAAATTGCCCCACAGGCGCGAGTTCGAATCCCACTGCTGACAATTCCAAATTACATTTTTTAATAATTATAAATTAATTACTCTTATTTTATATATACATATATTATTAATTTTGCCTTATTTGTCAGAAAATGTTAAGAATTTAAAAGAAAGCAATAACCAAATTTCTTTAGAAATTCGTATACATATATGTATATATATGACAAATGCAAAAACTCGTGCTGTATATGTATTATCGTTGCCGACTGCGCAGTATGTAAGGCGGTGGCTCAAGCTATAGGACGTACGATTTGCGTGTGAGAGGTCTGCGGTTCGAATCTCGGTGTATCCCAAACAAAATTTTTATGTTTTTAAAATTTTATAAAAGCAATATATATGCACAAGACGCGTTTTTAACCACCAATTGATTTGTCAGCATAGTTTTCATAAGCATCTCAGTAAAAACAGACGCGCTGTACAGTTACAAGTTACAGTTATACGTGTATACACAGCAACGCGCAAAAAAGGAACGGTTGTTTGTTTTCCCTTTCGCTCTTGCGCGCTCACTCACTATTGCTGCTCTCTTCCAAGAACGAACGATAATGAGTTGAACATTGCTTAAGCGCTTATTTGGCTTTAAATTTAGTTTTATATTTGCTTTATTTTTTTTGCTTTCCCCGATTAGTTCGGAGTCTTTCACAGGCGTTGCACGACTGTAGCTGCCTGACTTGTTAATTATAATTTTATCGAGAGTAGAGAGGCATAGTATCAACATCATTAGCATTATTACAATTATGAAGCATTATGAGGAATCTTTTCAATAATGAGAACTGTTCGCATTTTGCCGCACGTTCGCCGCGCCACGTCGCAATGATCCATCGCAAATGTTGCCTCGTGGCAAGCAGCCGAAATGCCAAATGAATTTTCGGCTCTTGTGCGAAAACATTTTCCGACATTTTCCGACATAAAAATCATGTAAAGCTGGAAAACGGCGACAGTTTGCAAACGGCAGCCGCGAAATACGCGCCAACAACAGCTCGAGAAATACAAGAAATACAAAAAAAAAAGAGAAAACATTAAAAAATAATAATAAAGAAAAGTGTAGAGCGACAATCAAATCAAGATCAAGAATATTTAATTGAAAAATTGCTACAATTTATTGAATTTGATATTAAGAAATAGATATTAAAAGCGCGTGTTGGAATAGATTTTTTTGTTTTTGTTTGTGCATTGAGTGCAGCCAGTTGAGTGTGTGTTGAGAGAGTGTTTAAACTTGACAATGATTTGCCCAAAACGCACATCGGAGTTGCTGGATTTGCATCTGGCGCCGTTCAAGGACAAGGATCCCGCCTGGGAGGTTGGCGTCTCGAAGATAGCCGGCCGTGGCGTTATGGCCACACGGCATTTGAAGCGCGGCGAGATCATCTTCCAGGATAGCCCACTGCTAATTGGCTTGGCCGCCCACGAGGAGGACTCATTGAACTCATGCAGCGTGTGCTTCAAAGTGTTGCCCGACACACGGTTCATGTGCCGCCAAGGATGTGGCCTACCCGTTTGCAGTCTGTGCGCCAAGAAGAAACAGCATAAGACCGACTGCGACATGTTCAAGTCGTGGGGCCCCAACGAACCGGATGTGGCCAACTCGGTGATCATCCGTCTGTTGTGCGTGGCGCGCGCCATCAATTTGACGAAAGATCAACGCGATTTAATTTATTGCCTACAGGCCAACTTAGATAACAATCATCGCACCGAGGTGCGCAATGCGGCCAAGTGCTTCAAGAATTTCCCCAGCGACAAAAAGATCGTCGAGATCATGAATCGCACCGTTGCGGTGCTCCGCACCAACGGTTTCGATAAGACAAACGATCGCACCACCGACAATCAGGAGTTCAATTATCGCGCCCTCTATCCGCTCTTTGGCGTCATGAATCACGATTGCATTCCCAATTCGTATTACACCTTCGATGAGAAGACCAACAATATGATTGTACGGGCCGCTGTCGACATCGTGGAGGGCGAGGAGATAACCACAACGTATACGAAACTCTTCACCGGCAACATTGCGCGACATCTCTTCCTCAAGATGAAGAAGGGCTTCACTTGCAAGTGTCCACGCTGCTCCGATTCGACGGTAAGTCTCTTCAGCAAAGTTGCCCAAAATAAGCCAACATAAACTAAAATTGACAACTTATTTATTGATTTATTTCACTTACTTTATTGTTTATTAAGATTTCAGTAAATATACAAAATATTGTAGATTTCTAGTAACAAAAAATGAGAAAAGAGGTTTTATTATTTATCGTAAATTTATTTTGCTATAACTTTAAATTGAACTTTATTATTGTAGATTTTTAGTAACAAAAATAAAAAGAAAAGGGTTTTATTATTTAGCTAAAACTTTAAATTGAAGTTTATTTAAATTACATTCACATTAAACATATTAGAACAAATTAAGATGTAAAAGATGTACAATCTATTTTATTTGAGTTTCAAGTTTTTAGTGAAAAATAATTTTATTAAAATTAGAGAAAATCTATAAAAAAAAAACTAAGTTTTCAGTTACTAATTTTATTTGTTGCCTAAGATCAAACAACTGCTGAGCAGCTGAGCTTTAAAACTCTTCAAGTTAGAATATATTTTACATCAATTAATTATCTGCATATATAAAGACTAATGAATAATTCAATTAAGCACACAGCTCAGTTATTTTTAAATGCAATAAAAGTTCTAAAACTAAAGTAGATTACATATTTTTCAGACGTAAGAAGTTTCTACATCAATTTTGAAGTAACTTCAGTTACTTAAGATTTGCTAAACAAAGTTTAGTTCAATTAAGTTGCTTTGATGATTAGATTTAATTAAATGCATTGAATTGTAGTCAATTAAAGAAGTTGAATGCCTTGGAAAGAGTTATAAGTAAAAAAGAAAAGACTTACTACACTTAAGAGTACAATTATCAATAAACAATATATATTCTATATTTTATATTAAATTTCGCAAGCAAAAAGCTCAAGAAATATTTACTAATTTGCCTGCTTAAAGTTTACAATACTATTTGAAATTAAGAACAGACACTTAAGTAGTTTGCTGAATTCAACTTAATGTGCTGAAAAGTTGCAGCAGCTCTATAAAAGCAGGGTATCTCTACATATATCAATCAATTAGCGCCTGTGCAGCTGTGTGACAATTTATGGCTACGTTTTGGTAGTTAACACAAATTGCAATTGCAACAATCAGATATGTGGTGCAAAGAAAAGCAAAGAAAAGCAAAGAAAAGAAAAGAAAAGAAAAGAAGAGCAACAAAATATTGTTCGCATCGTTTTGACTTGATTGAGTGTGGGCCAAAAAGATTGCGATATTTCATCTCCATCGTTGGCCCATTCAATGTGTAGATGGATTGTGCAGCTGTATAAACTACTTATCAATTGTTCTGTGTGTGTGTGTGTGTTGTGTGTGTTTGTTTTGATAATGTGCATATCAAAGTGAGGCAAATTGAAAACGACGCCACATCCATCAAAGGTGCGCCCTTCTCGCCTCCCTACCTCCCCTTGCGTCTAGCGCAATCCTTTTGCTAGAAATACTTGTTAGTTTAGTTATGTTTTCCTACATTTTCTTTATATTTTCATGGGGTTTTCCTCTTTCTGCTGCTACTGCGGCTGCGTTGCAAACAATGAAAATGCACATTAAGGATTTCCTGTGCCCATCACAATTCATCCGAAAGCAATTAAACACACACACACACACACACATATAGCATTTGCTGTTGTTGTTATTGTTGTTAATGCGCTGTTGTTAGTATTTTTGTTGGCATGGCCATAAATTGTTTCAGCTTCCAGAGGCGCAACAAGTGGCAAACTGCAAAACGCGCAAACAACAACAACAACAGTAAATATCAAAAACAAACAACAAATAAATGTGTGTGTGGGTGTGCGTGTGTGTGTGTGTGTGTTTATTTTTAACAGCAAAGGCAATTCAATTAAATCACAAATAAATATGTATTTCGATTCCCAATGCTTTCAACTTGCACAAATATTTCAAATAGAAAATTCGCCTGCCTCCAAAATGTATCTGTATCTTTTGCAGCTGTATCTACAACCATAGCAAGTATCTATTTAATAGATAAATATGTGTGTACAACTATGTTGATCTATAATCATTAATATTTTCATTTCCCCCTCTCTCTCTCTGCCGCTCTCTTTCTCTTTTCTCTCTGCCTGTTTGTCGCGCGTTTTATGACTTTTAATCTTTTTATTGGCATATTTCATCTACTAAACATATAGATACATCTGTGTGTATGTATTTGTCTGTATACATAGCTCTATCTATTTGCTGGTTTTTTGGCCATGGTCAGCATATAGAGCATGTCTAGTCTTCGATTTGACATTCGTTGTCGTTCTTTTGATGCTCTTGCGTTATCATTAAAAGCATTTAAATGGCTCGAAATAATTGCCAAAATCTTCAGCGTGGCGCTTAAGTACATCATTTGTCAAGTGTATGTATGTAGTGTGTGTGTGTGTGTGTGTGTGTGCGCGTGTGAATGTAAGTGTGTGTGTGTGTGAATTCAAGTTCATCATTTGCGGTTCACTGAACTACCAATTAAATGCTTTAAGGGCCTCAGTAAGTGTGCCGTTAGAAATGGCCGATAACTAAGTGGCACAATCGATAGTTTTTAATAAAAAAGTGTCATATTTAATAAGTTCAACTATTAATCAAGAAGGAAACAATATAAATATCTCTATAATAGCACATTCTGCATTCACATTCTTATCGATAAACCGATAAGCAATGCAATTGTTTTATCAGCAGTACACAATAGTTGTTTATGTTAATTTAATTATATATTTATTTATAAACGAGTTTTTTTTAAATTTAATTACATACCGATAAACCAGCCAATTGGCTGTTAAAAACTATCGATAACTTGCTAAACAAGCCTTTCCATGTTGTAGACTTTATGTAGATGTTTTAATGCTGTTAATAGACATTGTCAATATCGAAAGCTATCGATAAATCTTGCAACTAAAGCATAATTTAAATCCGAAATTTATAAGCTTCTAGAGTAAAGTCTGTTACAAATGTGTATAGCAATCTTATCATATATTTAAAAGTGGGCAGCACTTCATTGACAAGTTGGCAGCGCTCACACATAAAGTGGCCAGACCAATTGACTAGGTGGCAACTTTACTTTACTTTACTTTGTTACTGAAATTGATCACAGCTAAGTAGAAGTAGAAGAGCTTCTACAACAAATTAATTTAAAAGTTAATAAAGTTAACTTTAAACAAGAAAATGTGCCAAAATCACGTAAATATCTGAACACATTCCTTAGGTATATATATGAGAGAGAGATTAAAAGCTATTTAAGCATTGAGCATGTTGCATATACAGAATCCATAATTCAAAGATTGTACACAATTAATTTATTACTGTCGTACTTATTGTGGAAATTTATGGTTTGCAAATTAAACGAAAATATTCCAAGATCTCGCAGCTGCGAAAGCAACAAATCTATTGGGAATCAGTGAAACGATGACGATGTCTAACCTTCGAAACGGGGACATGATCACGAAAAAGCACTTGAGCATCCATGTTGGATATTGTCAATCTACTCGCTGAGAACTCTGTGCTCTTTCATATAATACTATAATAATAATAAGCAACATGTTTTTTATGTGTCAATTTATTTATGATCTGCATAGAAACGTGCATATATAGATAGATATAGATAGATATATATAGAGATAGATATACTTATAGATATTTCGATAGATAGATAGAGAGATATGTATGTGGCTGGCGTATTTTTAGCGCATCTGTTGAAAGGAATGTTGGAATATTTGTAGCCGTATCACATGGAACTAATCTGTTTGATCTGTGTTTTCTTTGTCTTTCATTTGCAGGAGAAGGGCGCCTTTATATCGGGTCTTTACTGTCGGGACACCAATTGCAGTGGCTTGGTGGTGCCGGAGATAACTGGCTTGCCGCATCCAAATTGGAATTGTCTGGTGTGCAAGCAGAAGTCCACGCATGCGCAGATGATGAAGTCGCAGGATTTTGCCAGCGGTGCCATCAATGCCAAGGCAAATTCGAATTCGTTGCGCACCTTGGTGCATTATCTGAATGAGAAGAGCGATAGCTTCATACCCAATAGCAATTATGTGGTAATTGATGCCAAGATGAGTGTGCTGCATCGCTTGGCCCAGGGACGCGAGGATTGCAATGAGGAGCTGGTCGCCTGTACACGATTGCGTTATTGTCGCGACATAACACAGCTGATGGATAAACTCGGCTTGGGTGATTCCCTCTTGCGCACTCAACTGGAGGCACAGCTGCGCAAGGAGGAGGAGCGACGTGCCAAGAAGCAACAGGAACTGGCCGAGAAACAACGTCAACTCGCCGAGCTCGAGCTGAAGGCAGCCGAGGCTGATAAGCTTCTGGCTGCGCTGGCAGCCGAGAGCGAAGCGGCTGCCACGTCAGCTGAAGTTGCTGCTCCGGAACAGGCCTAAATGGCAGCGCCAAGCGTTAATGCAGCAGCCCTCTTCCCTACCCTCTTCCCCTCTAACTAGTTCCCCCAAGCAGAACCTACCGGACAGCAGTTCATTTATCGTATTGTTTTATCCTTGTGTCGTCTCGTATTTGTATTTATTTATTTATAATCAATTAAAATATATATATACATACTCGTACATACTAAATTCTAAATTGTCTTCTCTCTCCACACATTCTCTACTTTCTCTCTATGCTATTTGCTATTCGCACCTTTATTCTCGAACATTTGGGAATGCGAGACACGCATTTTCCATTCTCACATCCATCAATGCGAGGGATTGTTGGCTTTAGCGGCGATTTGTCAAAACGTTTTCTAATCCCAATGTCTGCGAAAGTTTCTTTTTATTAATATCATAATTCTTTGTCTAAACTGCAGGGTGTATGAAGTGGGGTATACTTGCTAGCTGATACGGCATGCTGCAGACAGCAGCTGATAGCTGCATTCTTTGCTCTGGGTCGGCAATCGATCTTTTGTAGCGCAACGACAGTTATCGCTGTTACTATCGCCAGTACTAGCGTTAATATCTGTTACTATCGCTGGTACTAAAGATGTTACTATTGCTGTTACTATCGCTAGTACTATAGTTCGTCTGATCGCCGTTACTATCGCTGGAAATAAAGGTGTTACTATCGCTGATACTATTGCTGTCTCTATCGCTGATACTAAAGGTGTTACTATTGCTGTTACTATCGCTAGTACTATAGTTCGTCTGATTGCTGTTACTATCGCTAGTACTATAGTTGTTACTATCGCTGTTACTATCTCTGTTACTATCGCTGGTAATAAAGGTGTTACTATCGCTGATACTATTGCTGTCTCTATCGCTGATGCTAAAGGTGTTACTATTGCTGTTACTATCGCTAGTACTATAGTTCATCTTATCGCTGTTACTATCGGTAGTACTAGCGTTGATAAGATCGCTGTTACTATCTCTGTTACTATAGCTGGCACTAACGATGTTACTATCGCTGATACTACTGCTGTTACTATCGGTAGTGCTATACTTCATCTTATCGCTAGAATGGCTGGTGCTATCGCTAGTACTATCGTTGATACTATCGTTGATACTATCGTTGATACTATCGCTGATACTAACGCTAATACTATCGTTAATATTATCGCTAGTACTAACGCTGTTACTATTGATGTTACTTTTGCTATTACTATCGCCAGTTCTATCGCCGTTACTATTGCTGAAACTATCAATGATATTTTCAATACTATCGGTACTATCGATAGTCTCGCTGATACTATCTCTGTTACTATCGCTGTTATAATGGCTGGGGCTATCGCTGGTTCTATCGTTTATACCATTGCTGATACTAACGCCAATACTATCGCTAGTGCTAACGCTGGTACTATTGATGTTACTTTTGCTATTACTATCGCCAGTTCGATCGCTATTGATGTTAATTTTTGCTATTACTATCGCCAGTTCTATCGCTGAAACTATCAATGATTTTAGCAATTGTACTATCTGGTACTACCGATAGTCTCGATGATATCATATATAAGCGGAGCGTCTAATAAGGTTCAACAATGAATATCTTATATAAGTTCAAAGTATATTGAGTGTTCAGTTGTTTTGCATTCTTTAGTGTATCGATAGTACTATCGATAGTAAAATAGATGCCTTTTCAGCTATTCCTTAATATTCTAGAGTGACGCAACTATCGATTGTTGAGCAGTTTCTGCTGTAGACTATAAATGGAGGTAACTATTGATTTGCTTTGCTTAAAATAAGTTTTTTTTTTCTATCAATTTGCACATTTGCCTAATTTAAACTATATTTTAGACACTATTCCATCATATTGCAATATTCCAAATATATCAGAGGCAATAATTTATAGACAACACAAATACAGGGCATCTGTTCGTCGAGCGTTCATAAACTTCACACAAATTCGCAAAAAGAAACGAAAAAAAAGCAAACAACTCAAGCCAAACAAAAACAAAAACAAAAACAAAAAGTGATGTTTTCAAGTTTTCACAAATTCAATTCTCGCATTTAGATTTTCATTTGATTTGTTAACATTTGTTTTATTTGCCATAAAAAGTTGCAGGCCGTTAAAAAGCTGGCGGCCGCATCTATTTTGGGTCGCCAGCGACGCCTGCGGCCAAAGAAGGCGGCCCCCGTTTATAATTCTGTATATTTATACCCTGTGCATCATACACAATCATCCACTAAGCCAAATAATAACAGCAACAACAACAACAACAACACATACACACACACACGCAGCACATACATACACCCACACAGATTACACACAACACTCGCAGTTGCAGCATGTAATAAATATTTGTTGCGCCGTCTTAAATATAATTTTTTTTTTTGTTGGTTTTTAGCTCATTTTGCTCAACTAAATTGCTCATTAAAATTAAATTCCTTTTGCAAGAATTTAAATATATGAATTATACGATTATTTCATGGTAAATACGCCAGATTTACGGCTAAATTACTTGGAAATTGCATCAACAGCCGAAATCATCGTTTCTATGTTGCAAGCACACGCTGATCGTAGATGCTCGTAGTTACAATAGTTTTTAGTACTAGAGATCCACAAATACAGGGTGACTTTAAAGCTCGTTTGCTCTGAATTATCTGTAGATCTTTTAATCTGCAATCTGCATTTAGCTATCTATAGCTACAAATACAGGGTGCTCTTCATCTGCAATGTCTACATATAGCTACAAATACAGGGTGCTCCTCATCTTAAATACGCATAGGATAATCGAGAAAATAGTAGCTTGACTTCCATCTGCAGATCTTTCAATGTGCAATCTGCATATATCTATGAATAGCTAGAAATACAGGGTGCCCTCCATCTAAAATATATATATTATCAAGAGAATAGTAGCTTTAATTCCATCTGCAGTTCTTCCAATGTGCAATACAGCGTGCTCTCCATCTGCAATGTCTACCTTTAGCTACAAATACAGGGTGCTCCTCATCTTAAATACGCATAGGACAATCAAGAGATTCCATCTGCAGATCTAGCTACAAATACAAGGTGCTTTCCATCTGAAATGTATATATTATCAAGAGAATAGTAGCTTAACTTATATCTGAAGATCTTTCAATGTGCAATCTGCATTTATCTATCTAAAGCTACAAATACAGGGTGCTCTACATCTGCATTGCCCACCTATAGCTACAAAAAATAATAATTCATATGATTATTAAGAGAATAGTAGCTTGTTTTGTATCTGCAGATGGTAGCTACAAATACAAGAGTGCTTTCAATGCCTTCAACGTTTTCCCCATCTGAAATATATTTTCAATATAATAGAAACTTGACTTTTATATGCTTAAAGAGAGTGCAAACTTATACAGGCTGCTAGCTCATTTAGTGACTAAATACAGGGTGTTTCCTAATGTAATTTTAATCTGAGATATATGTTAATTTTAAACATAAAGGAAACCAACAACTTAAACCCTTTTTATGCAATATATAAAGTAATTAACTTTAACTTTTTCACTTTTCACTTGAAGTTTTCATTATAACAGAGACGACTATGAAGATTGACAATAAGCTGCTAAAATTTGGATAAATTTGAATAATACTTGTTAGCGCTGAAGTGCATTGAAATTTCTGGAAAACTCAGCAGGTTTTTCCACACAGAGTTCGTCAAATTATTGGACTCATCGTCTATTGAAATAAATAGTCTCTAGGGAATAGTTAATTAACGCGAATAACTAACAAATAATAAATCTTTAAGCTGACATATCATATAAAAAACATGCTGACTGTGATAATGTGTTTTATGAGCATGAAGTAGATTAGTTTGGGTTAAGATTTTGTGTCTCATCAATCAAATAACTTGGGAACTATGTGGACCAATTTGCTTAGTTCTCGCCCCTTTGCCTGTTACCACATTGATGTTTGGCTAAAAGCAATTTGTGATTAGGCAGCATGTGCGACAAATATTCGGTATGCGAAGAGAGAGAGTAGGAGAAACAGAGAAGAGAGAGGAGGAAGGATGGAAAAGGAGGCATAGACGTGCCTCAAGAATTGGACAGAAGATGATGATGATCAAATGAAATTATGATGCGTGTACGTTTAAAGATATTGTATCTATGCCTGTTGGATATATATATATATATACACATATCGTAATATACCTAGATACCAAATTCTATATCGTGTGGATCGTCATTCTATATGTGGCATAATTTATTGCAATTTTTATTATAGTTTTATTTACGATTTTGAAGCTCTCAAATTTGTTTAGCTGCTGCTGTGATTTTCTTGTTGTTGTTGTTGCTGTTGTTGTTGTTGTTATAGCAAATATTTATGGCAGTTTATTGTTTTTGTGCTTGCGCAGATTTTGATGTGATTATAAGGCATATATCTCTTCGCATATTTTTAATTGCCCACGGCAATATATTATAGTACTTCAAGAACTGTTGACACAATATATATATATATATATATATATTATATACATATATTTATTTTCTTGTTTTGCCTTTTCGTATCATCTTTGATGCATATTTGAGTTGCCTTTTTATATGTCCAACTCACTGTAGATCTATGTGAATATCTAGCATATATATTATATAGAATTATATATGAACATTCCAACTCAATCACAAAACTGATCAAATACCAAAGATTTAACGCAAATGCTGCACATATTTTAAACAAATCAGCTCAATGAATGCTATATTCTGTACTATAATCGTTGGAAAATTCGCTTTCATATACCCTATAATGTTATTAATAATATCTAGTCCCTGTTTTCATTTAATTACCCCCTTGACCATGTTTCTGTAGAGCTCGAGAAATATAGCAAAAAGTAATGGCACACATTGACAGCTAATAATGAAAAACAGATGGCGCCACACAACATTTAAGGTTATGTGTTCTATCTAATTATGTGTTAAGCCATAAAACAAATGATAATTAATTATATATAATTGCTGTGACATAGGCCAAATCGATTTGCCAGCAAAGGGAAACGGAAATCAATGTTGAAATATTCATGAAGCATTTGAAACGTTTTTGTTTATTATTGTTTGCATTTGCCTGTAATTTATTTTCCACACAATTGCAGGCTAACTACTCGTAAGCGTAATCCGTATAGTTCATATATTGTATAATAATTAAATGCGCATTTTACTGTTTGATTTACTTCTCATGGCCGGCCCCATATAATTTATGCCTTCTTAATGAACCATGACCATAACCATTGGCCGAATGCTAGAAAGTGCCTATAAATTTTGGGCATTACATCGCCAGCTGGCGCATCGCCTTGGTGGACGGGGGGGTATGCACATTCCAGGGAATATATAATTTCAATTGCAATAATCTGTCTTGCGTATAATGTGCATACATTGTTCGTCCTTTAAATTAACATTTACAATGATTTATTTATCATATTAAACATTTATGTGCTCGTTATCTTTAATTAAGATATCATAAATTTTGTGTTTAATAATATTATTATAAATTTGTCTTGTTGTGGCATTTTAATGTTAATTGCATTAAAGTTACAGCCAAGAAAATTACTCAATTTACAAAATCAATGCACTTTCAGTTACAGCATGCCAATATAACAAAAAGAGAAAATTAATGAATTTTAACATTTGCCATGGCAAGTCCATTATAATATAATTTTCTTCATTTATAATTGTAACTGTACAGTTGAAACTAAAACAGACATTTACATCTGCCAGTTCAGTTTAAATCGATTTTTGAATTTAGTTAAAAGTGTTTTAAGCAGTCTGGCCACACTGCGATCGACCACTGCCAACACCAACCAGACAACGTGTCGTTGCCAGACTGGCGTCTTATCGCTGCGCTTCGTTAAGTTGAACATCACAATGCGAACACACAACTTAACGGGTCTTTTTGAAATACAATGTTAAATCGTTTTATCGTTAAATTTGCTCAAGCTCAAGCAATTGCATAGACAAAGCTTCTGTAGCAAATAAAAAAAGCTTTACAGCAGCATCGCCATGCGATCACCCTTCACAAATACAAATCCATAGAAAAACTTGGCAAAGTTTCGGCAGCATGTGTGCGTGAGAATGTGTGTGTGTGTGTGTGCAGATAACCGTATGTAGACGCCGACGCCCATGACAACGAGAACGGCGTAGTAGTTTTAAACAAAAAATTGAAAGCGCAAAAATCATTTGGAATTGTGCGTTTCCAGTGTGAAGACCGATTTCTGTTTTCCGTTGTTGAATTCGTGCAAATTATTCAAATAAGCAAACATACTAAAACTTAATTTTTTTTCCTGTTACAATTGCTATTATTTTTTGAGTGCAAGCGAGACAAAAATCAACCAAGAGAAATCCTGTTCAAACAAAACAACAACAAAAATTAATTCAAATTAATAATAAAGGTTTGTGCTGAATAAAAGTATCAATTTCAAAAAATATCAAAAAATAAATAAAATAAATTGCTGAATCAATTAACATGAATCTATTTGGTGTGCTAACATTATTAGACCAGTATGGTCAAATTTGAACCGGTGCCTCTCCTGCTCCGCATATTCTCGCCTTAGAATAAACGACACTTGGCGGTACGAGAGACTCTCGATGTCGCAATCGCAAACTAGAAACGTAAACGAAAATGAAACTTGAAATAGAAATATGGAAATATTAATATATTTAGCTGATAATGGGCAGTTGTTATTAGATTAAATGATGCTCAAGAGCTGATGCTGTTTATTCAAGTTTAGTTGTTCATACGTATTGCACAGTGAACTATCGTTTAGCTAGACTTTTAGTTGCGATTCAGATTTGAACTGGAGCGCTAAATTGAACTCATCTTTAAATTAAGTAAGTTAAACTAGCCACAAGATAATAAAGTGTATAGAAATATTCAAGTAAAATGCATATGGAGTAAAGTGCTTAACATTTAGTTAAGTGAGCGAAGTGTTCGTCCACAGCAGTCTCCACTGTGGCTAATCAGTGATGTCAGATGACGCCTTAGTGTCGACCCCCTGCCGTAATTCCGTTAATCCCAAGTAATACGAGTCTATCTAAAATAATATTTATGGGGCGGAGCACACGTGGAGAGTGAACTTGAAGCGCGTGATAATGTTCTTCACATACTACATAAGTGCATTATTCAAATAAATGTGTGTGTAATGTCAACGACGCAACAATTCTGGGAAATTGATTGCCTTATCAACAGAAGAGTTGCGATATTGTCACTGCAAACGCTTTGATTTCATGACCTATCCAAAAGAAAGCCTTCACGATAAGAACAGGTAGAAGACAAGTTATAATGTTAAACTCGAAGTTATTGCCAAGGGAAATAAATGCGATTAAATTTCGAAAGCAGCACAGATTGAGCGAAAGATTAGATATAAGAGAGTGAGAGAGAGACAGAAATTAATGATAAGCTGAGAGACTTTTGAATGTTGAGAAGAAGTTCAAGTAGCCAATATATTTCTATTAATTCAGTGCCATAAATATTTATGATTCCTCAGTAGATACAAACTGAAAAGCAGCTCAATAATTGTGAGAAGATAGATCAGTTGAGCAGTTGGAGAGCACAGAGCATTCGACAAGTAAAGCAGCATTGCCAGCTATGTTACTAACTAGTTAAACAGTCAAGAAGGCCAACAAAAAAAAGGGTATACGCACTGAAGAGGGGGATGGTCGGACATATAGGAAATAAGAAATAATAAAATTTTATTATAAGACGTGGCATATAACGCACTCAATGGGCTTTAGCCTTGACAGTTAATGATAAGACGCTACGCTAAAACATCTGGGCAGAACTATGTATGTATATATGTATGTACAAGCACTACACACACACAGATATATATATATATATATATATTTATGATCGTAAATATACATATACACATAGCTAAAGTGTTTAGTGTCTATATATACACATAGATACAACAAAAGTTGATTGGCAAGCGCTACAGGGAATCGGACCACACCAGTGTTGATAAGAGCCGCAGAGATGTTAAGCCGACAATTAACTGTAAGATTAGATCTGCTTCACTTACGTATATGTAGGCAGTACATAGATTCCTTTCATTCATTTACATACTTATTATATATATATACAGTTCGTCTTCAAACTGATAATCAAAGCGAATCCACTTCAATTATAATACTTGACCGTCTTGACAGTCGTTTTAGCAAGGAACTGCAGTCAATCTAAACCAGCAACAACAAGATGAGTCCACCGGCCATGCTGAGCAAAGATACGCCCGACATTGAGGTAGGTTCAATCAATCAAAAAACAAAAAAAAATCCCCCCCGAAAAGAGCACACTGAGCAAAAACACTTGCAGTCGCTCTATCACTCAATTTCATGGTATAAACGGAGTAGCACACGATGAGCACAAAGTTTACACTGCGCTTATCGTGATAAGCCGCGCACTGCAACATTTACCGAGAATTCACTTGTAAATCACTTTCGCAAAAGTTCAACAACCACAATCAATAGTTTCTTTAGCAAAAGTGTCAACTGATGTGATAGTTGGGTCAATGGGTTATCAAGGTTCCTCTTCGAGTGGCGTAAACAACTTAACCAAGAATCAACTCGAAGTGAACAAGTCAACAAAACAAGTCAAAGTTAGACTTACTCATGTGGCACTTTGAATGTTGTTTGCATCGCATATTTCTCTCAGTGTAATCGGGGGATTGATGATGTTATTTGCAACTCTTTGCAGGATCTGTTGGCGCTAAATCCGCGCGTGAAGACGCAATGCACCGTGGTGCCCACGAAGCAGACGAAGGAGAATAAGAAGCATTGGAAACGCAATGCGGATCATATGGCGGTGCCATGCACAACATTGGCCAATAACTTTGGTGACATCAAGCACACAACGCTCTCGGAACGTGGTGCACTCGAGGAAGCCGCCCGATGCTTGAAATGCGCGGATGCACCATGCCAGAAGTCGTGTCCCACGCAACTGGACATCAAGAGCTTCATCACGAGCATTGCCAATAAGAATTTCTATGGCGCCGCTAAGGCAATCTTCTCGGATAATCCACTTGGCCTCACCTGCGGCATGGTCTGTCCCACGAGTGATCTGTGCGTCGGCGGTTGCAATTTGCAGGCCTCCGAGGCGGGGCCAATTAACATTGGTGGCCTGCAGCAATTTGCCACCGAGGTGTTCAAACAGATGGGCGTCCATCAGCGTCGGTCGCCGCATCAGAAACCGCTGGCGCAGCCGCACAAGAAGATCGCCCTGCTTGGCGGGGGACCAGCCTCACTGTCGTGTGCCACATTCCTGGCCAGATTGGGCTACAATGATGTGACAATCTATGAGAGGCGCAGCTATTTGGGCGGCCTCAGTGCATCGGAGATTCCACAATATCGTCTGCCCATCGATGTGGTTAACTTTGAGATTGATCTGGTCAAGGATTTGGGCGTTAAGTTCGAACTGAATCGTGCACTAAGCACCAAGGATTTGACCATTAATGTGAGTTTCTACAATCTTCCCTTCATGGACATCCGATCCTCTCCGATTCTCAGCTACAATATTCAATTCGTTCCTTATAGGGTTTACTGTCTGCTGGACACGATGCCGTCTATGTGGGCATTGGACTGCCAGAACCCAAATTGGATCCCATTTTCAAGGGCTTGAATGTCGAGTCTGGCTTTTATACCTCCAAGAACTTCCTGCCCTTGGTCTCCGATGGCTCCAAGCCGGGATTATGCGCCTGCAAGTCGGCTCAGACGCTGCCCAAGCTCTATGGCAATGTGATTGTACTCGGAGCTGGCGACACGGCCTTTGATTGTGCCACCTCAGCGTTGCGTTGCGGTGCACGACGGGTGTTTGTTGTTTTCCGCAAGGGATCGACCGGGATCCGTGCTGTGCCCGAGGAGGTGGAGTTGGCGCGTGAGGAACGCTGCGAACTGATGCCATACTTGAGTCCACGCAAGGTGATTGTCAAGGATGGTCAGATAACGGCCATGGAGTTCTGTCGCACCGAGCAGAATGACCAGGATGAGTGGATCGAGGATGAGGAGCAAATGGTCAGATTGAAGGCAAACTTTGTTATCTCCGCTTTCGGTTCGGGATTGCAGGATGCTGATGTGCGTGAGGCATTGTCACCGTTGGAGTTCCGCTCCGGATTGCCAGTCGTGGATCGCCAGACGATGCAGAGCAGCCTGCCCCAGGTGTTCCTTGGCGGCGATCTCGCTGGCGTGGCCAACACAACCGTCGAGTCTGTCAACGATGGCAAGGTGGCTGCCTGGAGCATCCACTGTCAGCTGCAGGGACTGCCCCTGGACACGCCAGCTGCTCTGCCTCTGTTCTATACGGACATCGATAACGTGGACATTTCCGTGGAGATGTGCGGCTTGAAATTCGAGAATCCCTTTGGCTTGGCCTCCGCACCGCCAACCACAAGCGCCGCCATGATCCGACGTGCCTTCGAGCAGGGCTGGGGATTCGTGGTAACGAAAACCTTTGGCCTGGACAAGAATATGGTTACGAATGTCTCGCCACGCATTGTGCGCGGCACAACATCCGGCTACAAGTATGGACCACAGCAGGGATGCTTCCTCAACATTGAGTTAATCTCCGAGAAGTGTGCCGAGTATTGGCTACGCTCCATTGGCGAACTGAAGCGTGACTTTCCCGAGAAGATCATAATTGCGAGCATCATGTGCACCTACAACGAAGCCGACTGGACGGAGCTCGCAACGAAGGCGGAACAATCTGGCGCAGATGCGCTCGAATTGAATCTATCGTGTCCCCATGGCATGGGTGAGAGCGGCATGGGTTTGGCCTGTGGCCAGGATCCCAAACTGGTCGAGGATATCTCCCGCTGGGTGCGCAAGGCCGTCAAGGTGCCCTTCTTCATCAAGTTGACTCCCAACATTACCAACATCGTGTCCATTGCTGAGGCGGCCCAACGTGGTGGTGCCGATGGTGGTTCCGCAATCAATACGGTTCAGGGTCTGATGAGCCTGAAGGCCGATGCCACAGCATGGCCAGCAATTGGCAATGAACAGCGTACCACCTACGGCGGCGTCTCCGGCAATGCAACACGTCCCATGGCATTGCGTGCCGTTTCGGAAATAGCGAAAAAGTTGCCAGGATTTGCCATATTGGGCATTGGCGGCATTGATTCCGGCGAGGTGTCGCTCCAGTTCCTGCAAGCGGGTGCCACAGTACTCCAGATCTGCTCCTCCGTACAGAATCAAGATTTTACACTAATTGACGATTATTGCACAAGTTTGAAGACGCTGCTGTTCCTTAAGGCCAATCCGCCGCCAGTGAATGGCGCATTCTGGGATGGCCAATCGCCGCCAACTCCTGTGCATCAAAAGGGCAAAACAGTCGTCCATTTGACTGGCACAGGCAACCAGACATTGGGCTTCTTTGGTCCGTATCAACAGCAGCGCGACATTAAATTAGCCGATTTGCGTAAAAAGCAGGGCGCCTTCTGGGATGCCGAGCAGGCCACGTTAGATACCAAGAGTGGCAGCAGCGACGCGCTCACCAAACCGGCCCCCAAAGTTGGGGATATCATTGGAGCTGCACTGCCTCGCATTGGCACCTACACCAGTCTGGATAACAAGCAACAGAAGGTGGCCCTCATCAACGATGTGAGTTAGCTCTCCCTCTCTTTCTGTCTTAAAGCATATATAAATCCATGGTATTCTTTTAACTCTGCCAGGACATGTGCATCAATTGTGGCAAATGCTACATGACGTGCGCCGATTCCGGTTATCAGGCCATTGAATTCGACAAGGATACGCATTTGCCGCACGTAAATGATGACTGCACCGGCTGCACGCTGTGTGTCTCCGTATGTCCCATTATTGATTGCATTCGGTAAGCAGCAAAACGATTGTGTGCATTATATTATTTTCTAATACAATTCTTATTTGCAGCATGGAGCCCAAGCAAATTCCTCATGTTATCAAGCGCGGCTTGGAGCAAAAGGACAAGACATTCTACACACATGCACTTAGTCCCAGTCAATAAACAACAATATACATATATAAATGTTGTGTTTATACAATTAAAGCAATTTGAGTTTAATAATAAATAATTAAATGCATTAAAATGAACTTTGTACTTATTAACAAAAGCCCGACGCGCGCGCGATTTTCACTGTCCATCGATAATTTATCGACAATAGCAGCTCTGTATTTGCGCTGTCAATGCAATTATGTTGTCGTTCGTAGTGAATGGCAAACACTCAGCTGTTTGTTATTATTATTTAGGCTTTTCTTTACCGCGGCTGCAAAATTGTTGTTAATGGCTACCGCGACGCAGTCCACATCCACAACTAATAACATCACAGATGCTAATAATGGATTGCTCTCGGCAACCGTTGTGGCGGGTCTCAAAAACCTGGGCACAACGCTAACAGCGGCCATCAGTAAAACGCTTATTGCAAATTCGCTAAAATTGACACTCCATCCAGATGCAAGTATGTGGACATCAAATGCCAAGAATTTTTGTAGATATTAATATTGTGTGACTATTCATAGTTATTGCGCCAGTGCCAGAAATATATGCAACGAACGCTGCCAGCGCTAAGCAGAGTGAATATGCTGTAGTCACGCTGTACGCTGTGGCCACTAAACATGGTTGGGACAGTGGAACGCTCAGGCAACAGTTGGAAGCACTTGCTCTACATTCCAGCGCAATAGAGGAGTTGACGCGCGTCTATGAGGACAATCGTAAGGAATTGGTGCTGCGTCAGCTGCAGCTGGGCCACAACTTTCCACATATCACCGATGTGCAGTGGCGCATTGTGTGCGATGTGAAATCCTCAACGTCCGGCAGCAGCAGCGGTGCTCCACATTTTATTATCAATCTCGGCCAATACCGCCAAAGCAGTGGAGAGCGTATAACAATTGTTGAGTTCATGTGCAATGCCGAGGAATTGCAATCGCTGATAAATCGTTTAAAGGATATCGAAAGACATTGCAACCAGGTAGCCATCACTTAAACCAAATCAAATTAGAACAATCTTTGTTTTTTATGTATTCACATATATCCTATATATGTGTTTTTCTGTAGTAATATTTAATTTAAAGTTTGTACACAATGCTTGTCACAAGTCCAAACAAAAAATTGACAATTAACACAGTTGTCATCACTAAATGGCTACATCCTCGTCTTTCAATAACATGGTCTCCTGCTAGCCCAGCGATGTGGGCGCATTGCGCTATTTTTACTAGTGACACTTGAAGTTGTACTAAAATATATGTAGTTCGAAATTATTTCCAGCTGTCATTGCGAGTTTGGATCAACTCTTTGATTAAACTCCGCTGGTGCCAGCAACTCCACCAGCAGAGCATAATTGTTGGGCGCTGTGCAAAATATTGTTCCTGAGAAGCATGTTTTGTCGTTCTCCTCGGCGGCGATCAGTACACAATCATTATAATTAGATAGTCGCATATTCACGCCCCTAAAGCGATAATCTTGTTTGTACAATATGGAACCATCGCGTTGTAAAAAATATGGTCGCCCACTGAAGGGATTTAAAAAGTCCGACCAATAGCCCAACGACATTAACCGATCGCTTATTTCTCTAGCGGCCAGCACAAACTGTTAATAGGATAACAATTAATATAGTAATGGTAATGTGAATTTGTGTATGGGAAAAATGTGCTTGCCTTCGCAGCGCCCTGTTCTATGTCACCCTCGTAGCTTAGTGTGAGTAGTGTTATGGAATAATCCCGATGGCCAACAGCTCGCACTGGGAAAAGCTCAAATATTGATTCGCGTATCAACATTGGACACTGACAACATGTAAACTCTAAACGTGTCTTATCCACGTTGTCGTCTTTAAAGAAATTGACTAGCTGTGCCAGTGGCTCCATTAGACCCACTGTTGATGTGTCACCCTGCCATGCAGGTCCGATTGAATTTGGTAAATAGAAGCGATTGTGGCGTTTTGAGGTCAGCTCCCAGTTGGGCTCACTCTCCAGGCTGTTAATATCATCTGTCAAATGACAAAGTCATAACATTATGTGCAAATGCGCAGTTGGCAAGCGGATAGTGTCTTACCATCATCAACTTCGCGCGACTTGGTCACTGTTTTGAAAGGCTCACCCGCGTCTGGTGGCGGACCATTGCGCTTTGAGTAGGATGCTGTACAGCCACCACCTGCAGCTTGCATAGACTTAACGCTGAGCATACTCCGTAGAGCATTATTATCTTGCAATGGCTTCACATATGCATTGCTAATCAGACAGCGTCCAAATAAACGACTCAGTGTACGCGACATTATATCATAGAGCTCTGTAATGCAAACGCGCAATAATTCGCAAATCGACCTTCGTGCTCTTCGGTCACACTGTTTTTATACTCACTGGCAGCAGTCGAATGTTGAACAAAAAGAGCGAAAATCTATATTTGATTATAATTTCACGTATAATTTTGTATTTTATTTGAATCTCCTTGATACAATGTCGAAAGATTAAATGTGTTTTCTATAAAATTTTCTTTTGATGCCGTAAATCTTTTATTAGTGCTGTGTTGACTGTCGATTTTTTTTAATCGAGTTGAAAAGTTTACGACGGCAGCGTTGCCACATGTTCAAAAAAATAACCAACAGCAATACAAGAATTGCTGCAGTTTAATATAATTGCAGAAAATATTCCGTTATAAAATCATTGTAAAGAAACCAGTAGTTTTCATATTCGCAAATTCCTGAAGAGCCAATTAGTAATAAAATCAAAATGTTATACTTACATTTTATTTTTCAAAAATTTACAATGATACCAAAAAAATTTACGCTATACCTTTACAATTAATTTACGGGGTACAGGGAGTTCATACACGATAAAAACATTCAATAGCCCGAGGCTCACAGTTATCATACGATTTGAACATTGGATCACTTAGCTCCGCTTCGGGTACGCAGGCGCAGTGGAAGTTCTTATTGTCTCGATTATACAGCTTTCGAGGATATCCGGTCCAATCCCGAGGCTTTCCATCGCCACTGGTTGGCGTGCACCAGACCCGAGTTCCCGTCGCTTCGGACCACTCGATATTACAGCCTGGATATTTGTTGCGCAGCTCATCGATTTCAGCCTTCGCTGTCTGCGCTTGATCCAACAACGCAAGGTATTTATGATGATAACTGGTCGACTTGCCGTCTTTGTCATAGAATCGACCAATTAGTTTACCCTTGTATTCGTAATCCTTCTCATAAAACTGCTGCCACTTGGCAAGCTCAATCAAGTCAGTGGACTTCAAGCTGAGCACATCATCTGCCGTCTTCGGATCGTAATTCTCAAACTGGCCGGTAACAAATGAAACAGATGCATCGCGACCGACGAAGTAATTATAGCTGCAACCAGGTCCGTAGTGCTTTAAACCGCGAGAAACATCAAAGACAGCGCCAAGCAGCGCCAGATAGATGGGACGTCCATTCTCACCGTTGAACGTGGCCAACTCTTCAGGTGTTAATAGACTGCCGCGTGTATCAGTGAACTCAACAGCAACATTTTTAGCATCCTTGACGGCGGTATCCAAATAACGTCCAGCTGCATTTTTTAATATCTCAATAACTTCTTCTGATAAATTTTAGCCAGCACGGCTACAACGATTAATATTAAGGCAAATCGATATTTTAAGAGAGGTTTTACAAAACCAAACATTATGCTGCTTAAACTAAACTTACTAATGTATGCACATACATATCAACATTAACTGTGTTAATGCTTAGTATGCTGATAACTCAATGTGCGTGCAAAATGCAAATAAATATATACATATATTTTTTTATATTTATTGTCTCTTTTGCAAAAGAATCTTAAATATTAAACATAATTTTTTTATAGAAACGGAATTAAATTTTACTCAACGCATAGTATATTTAGTTGCAAACAGTAATGAACAGCATACCAAAATTGAATTGTGTGCTTACCAAATCAGCTGATTCGCACCAATCACAGTTACTGTACAAATTGTGAATGGCACTAGAGAACCGTTATAACCATTCAGACACATGGCCCTTAAATATCAAAAGAAACTTCCTTAAATTTAAAAACAAAAAATGAATGCCGTCAACGCTAACGTATCAACTAATGTCATTGATAATATAACGGCAAAGAAATTGTGGATACACTGCAATTGCTGTTTTGCGTACTACGTTGACAAGGAGAATATAATATTTTTGCTTGCTTGTCAGCACGTCGTTTGCGACAAATGCGTCACGGCCAAATTAGGACGAATCCCCAATGATGCACCGACATTTACATGCCCAATTTGTGCGAAACAAGTGCGGGGACGCCAGGTTAACAATGCGCTGCCGACAAATCTAAAAGATATGTTTCATCCAGAACCTTGGAATGACGGCCTATCGCACTCATTTATCACCTCGTTTCAGAAAGCCAACCATTTAAGTTTGGAACAAAATATGGCCAGAAAGGTAAAATTTCGTTTAGTTAGTCAATAAATGCAAATTATATTTTGCTGTTACAGGATAGAGAAATTGATAAATTAGAAAGCGATATGCAGCTAGCACAAAAAATATGCCGAAAACACTACTTGGAGCAGCATCGGCTGCGCATGGAGCGTAAACAACTCGAATTTCATATTCGGAAAATTCATCGCCAAGCACAAATTAGAAAGAAGGAGGCGCACCGTCGGTAAGTTTATTAAATATATGTATGTATCAATAACGATCAACCAATAACGAAATGTATTTTAGTAATATTCAGCGAAGATCTGCGTCACCAAACGTAAAATTGGGAGAACATAAAAACACCGATCCAAATCCACAGATAAGGAGGCGTCCAGCATCAGTGGAACCGCAAAAATCAGCTATTACCAGTTTTCTACATAATAATAATCATTCGTTTGTTCTGTAATAAATAAATATAACACTCATTTATTTAATCATTATTGCGAGAAGGTGTGGGTCACATTTGAAAACGTTTTTCAATCGTTCCTTTCGGCGTTAACCAGCACTGTTTGTCATGTTCTTCTTCTTCGGTCGCTTGCTTGCGACATAAATCGACGCCATTTTGAAGCCAGCGAGAGTGTGTGACTGTGAATCTGCCAATACAATTTGCGTGTGTTTTTCTTAGTTGAGGCAACAGTACACGCGAATGGCAAATAGAAAAGAAGTTGAGTATTAAAATCGGCGCTTTAGATTGTAATTGTAAACAGAGTAGCGATAACTGTCAATAAAATATAATTAACAAATTGATTTCTGCGTCAATCGCGAAATATGAGCACCAGCAAGTCAGGCGTGGTGCTCAATTGCCGCACATGCACCCGTGCATGTAAACAATATAAATCACTACAAGATGAGATCGAGATTGGACCCGAGGGAACCACCACGCTAGCCAGCATGCTAAACTATTGCTCCAATCTCTCATTTGAGCCACAGGACGGTGCATCAATGCCCCAACACATTTGTCTGCATTGCCTGCAGTTGCTGGAGCAGGCATTCTATTTCAAACGCATGGTCATCGATTCAGATGAGCTGCTACGTTTGGGACTCGAAGAAGTTGACAACAATGCTAATGCCAATTCCAACGCTAATGCCAACTCGAACGTTTCGAGCCAGGAATATGTAATGATTGAGCTTCTCGGCGATGAGGCAGAATCAGATGGGACGGCTAAAACGAACTCCGGTCCCCATGATGTTGCTGCACTCGTAGAGACGTATAGTGAACAAGAGCCGGACCAAAAGGAGTTTGTCATTGAAGAGGTGGCTGAGACGGAGGCTAAGGATGATGCCGAAACAGAGGCAGAGGACACAATTGAGACACTTAATGATTTTCAACCGGCTGACATTGAATATGTTACTATAAAAACTGAATATGATTCGCAAGTGGAGGACGAGGATGATATCGAGATTATGGACTCGCCCGGCCTTGAAACGGTAAGTGAGCAAATGCAAATACAAATGCTTGATGACCAAATGGTTATCATGTCTGGCGAAGAGCCCATCGATGAAGTAATCGGCGAAGTTGAAACCGATGATATATTGGACATTGAGCGCGAAGAGCATTTGGTAAGTGAACACTCCAATTGTCTTAACCTTGTGAATGCCTTAATAATTGAGCAACTTACAGCTGACTGGTGATAGCGAGGACGGTGAGGACTTTCTAGATGATTCAATGGATGAAACTGCTTCGAATCAAGTTGTCGCTGGACCTGGCGGCGAAGTGTTGCCGCATGTTTGTCATGTCTGTAATAAGGCATTCCGTCAGCAGTGCCGTCTCAATCAGCATATGCGTTCCCATGTGGACGAGAAGCTCTACACCTGCGAAGTGTGCGGCAAAAAGTTGAAGCACTTGCGCAACTATAAGGAACACATGCTCACCCATACAAATGTTAAACCACATCAGTGTTTGGTCTGTGCACGCTTTTACCGGACCACATCCAGTCTGGCCGCTCACATGCGCACCCATGCCGAGGACAAGCCATATAAGTGTGATCAGTGTGGACGCACCTATGCAGCCTTTGATCATCTGCGTCGACACAAGCTAACGCACACGGGTGAGCGCCCATATGCATGTGATCAGTGTGATAAGGCATATTATGACTCGTCATCGCTGCGACAGCATAAGATCAGCCATACGGGGGAGAAGGCATTCACCTGTGAAATCTGTGGTGTGGGTCTCTCCCAGAAATCGGGCTACAAGAAGCACATGCTGGTCCATTCTGGTGCAAAGCCGCACAAATGTCACATCTGCGGACGCGCCTTTACCTTCACCAGCAACCTGAATGCCCATGTGCGTCTGCACTCTGGCGAAAAGCCATTTAAGTGCGACAAATGCATGAAGGCGTTCCCAACCAAAAAGCGCCTTAATAGCCATCTGCGTGTCCACAATAAGGAGGCGCCAGTGACCACTACAAGCAATACGTTGACCACAAGTACCGCCAGCATACAATCGGAACGCTTGGCGGCGGGCCGTCGCAATGCCATGAATATGCCTGATGTAACCGATCAGCAGGTGTCCACATCCAAGGTTGTTGTAGTCCTCTAAATCCAATTGGCTCAATATCCTAGTCACTAAGCATAGTTTTAACACATACTACATACATCTACACACGCACACACGCACAACCACACACATCCACACACACACACATGTATACATCTGCATGTATATAGCTGTTCCATCTAGGCTATTTGATATAGTTTGCCAAGCTCTCAGTTCTTATAATAATATATTCAATAATTGCCGCAAATCAAATTGTTTATCTGATTAATCAGGTTTCAATGTACTTTTCGAGTGAAAAGTGTTTTAAATTGGCTCACGTATGCAATTTCATGTATAATTTGTTCTTTATTTTCGATTTAAAGAAATTTATATGCATTGATATTAAAGTTCATATCAAATAAGAATATTTGCTTTTATTTTTTTATTGTGACTTGTTAAAATAAAAATACATACGTCTATGTGATTTTGTTATCGGTCAAATAGCTGATAAACATATGAATAATATCAACAAATGGTTTTGTACACTCATTTATGTTGCACATAGTATATTTAAAAATAAAAAATGGGCTGTAATTAGTTGTACTTTTACATTATATATGAAATAAACATAATACAAAATTACACAATAGAAAAAAAAACTAAGATATTAATAAGAACATTTCTCTTCGTTGACTAGCGAAATGATCTTGAGATTATACTTAAATTTGAAATTTGAATATTGTGCTAAATCTATGTTAAAATTATGCTTAATCGCTGGCATAAAACAATTCCAAAAGTTAAAAACTTTGAAACTGCTTCCGCAATACACCGATACAGCTCTATATTTATGTGTATCATATCCTATATGGTTTACACAAAGGGATGGGACCATTCTAGTCTATTCAGATAATTGAATATGCAAAATGCAGCTTCATCTGTTGCAGTTTCCCAAGTTGTGTTTAGTGACCGCAGTTGTACATAAGGTATTTGGTGGAGATGGCAATGTTGTGTTGGGTGGGTGCTTATTCGACTGGATCTCTGGGAGACTCTGCCAGCATTTTTATCAGATTGCTGGGGCTTTTACGTGTGTGAGAGCGCTTGTGGGCAATCAAATTGCTGGAGTAACGAAAACAGCGTCCGCAGGTGTCACAATTGTGCGGCTTCTCGCCCGTATGGGTGAGCATGTGCTTCTTGTAGCCAGACTTTTGGGTTAAACCTTTGCCGCAAATATCACAGCTGAATGGCTTGACGCCGATATGGCTGAGTAGATGCGAGCGCAGCGAAGATGCCTGTCTATAGGTCTTGCCACAGATTGTACATTTGTTGGGATTATTAGGATTATGTACCGTTACGTGGCCATCGTAGGCATTTCGTGTTTTGAAGGAATCGCCACAAATTTTGCACACGAAGGGTCGATTGTCGCCGTGCAATTGCATGTGGTATTTGTAGGAATTACTGGTGCTGAGTTGTTTTCCGCAAATCTACAAGTAATTAATTAATCTTTAACTTTGATTTGAATCAAACTGTTAACAACTCTTTTACCTGACACAGCAATGAGGGATTATGTGTTTTGCAGCGCTGAGGCGCACGTTGCTTCACATTGTTTTGAGCTATTGAGCTCTTCTGTTGCCCATCCTGTTCTAGCGCATAATCTTCAGCCGAGTCAAACTCTACCTCAAGCAGTTCCGCCTTTGGCGATGGGCTATTAAGACGCAACTCGAGTACGGGCTGGTCCTCCGGACTGGACACTATGCTGTTTGCGGTTGCCTCTAATGAATCTGTTTCCTCAAGCACATAAACATATTCATCCGTGGTCGCCAATTCTATGTCAACCTCAGCATCCGAAGGTTCCTGTAGTTCAGACTTTGCTGGCGTTGCCGAGCGGGATCTGTTGCTTAATTGTCTGGCATGGTGCTTTCGAAGTAAAGTATCTGTTTGCAGTGCTATGCGCTTGAACTCATACACTTGGGTAAGCATCTCGACGCAGGGCTTGCATATGTGCGAGGGCAGAAATTCCTCATCCTCAAGTATCTCCAAATTGGCGCAATTACTGAGCAGAGCTGCCAGCGTCGTCAGCTCGCCGGCAATTGCGTGCGGCACGTAAAGCGAAAGACATTGTGAGGAATGGACATTGCAAACGCGGCACAGCTGCAAGCCCATCTCCATATTCGTTTCCGTGTCCTCAGTAATGGACATATTTGTTGAGTTAATTTTCTTTTTATATTGTTATTGTTGTTGTTTGCTTTTGACTTATGTTTATACACAATTTCTGTCAACTCTAACTGACAGAGTTGCCAGACCGCTCTTGGCGACTAGTCAGCTGATGTAATGCCAGTGTGACCTTATGACATGTGCATATATGCAAAGAATTTTCGCTGCCATGCCGGTTAGGTCTCGAACTGGCAAAAGAAAAACGCATTTGTAAGTGAAAATCAAAGCAATTTGTGCACAGCACTTAAAAATCATAATCATGAGCATGGCACCGGCAAAGCCAGTCATACAATTAATGCGATTAAATGTTCAACGTGCTTCCTTGACCACAATCGCCAATCAGTTTTGCCGCACATTTGCATTGAATAATCACTTGTCGTCGTCGTTGCCGCTCCCATCGTCGCCGTATTGTCGTGCTTTGTCAACGGCATGTCGAATTCACACATGCAAGGTACCGGCAACCAGCTGGTTGAACAGCAGCAGCAGCAGAGCCTACAGCAATGCAAGTAAGTGTCTGCTGCTCTTACGCTAAATCTATTACTCAACACTAGACTACTTTGAACAGAGGAACAACCTCCGGCGGCAGGAGAGACAGCGGCGCCGTTACTCGCCAAACTTTTCCCACAAACGGCACCCGAGGCGGACAACGATGCTGAGCAGGAGCGCAAGAAGCGCGAGGAGGATGAGGCTAAAGAGAATGAGCGTGCCTGGAAGCGCATGAAACTAGGGTATGTCACAGTCAATTCAAAAGCTTTTTCTTTTCTTTTTGTTAATCATTAATTTGTACATAGTTTCGCCATTTTCGGTGGTGGCGGCTTTGCTGCTGCTCTGTGGGGCATCTATGAGTTTGGCAAACCAGAAGTGGATGCCGAGGGACAGACCATCGAGGATGAGTTTACCAATAAGCCACTGGTGCAGCAATATTTGCAGCGCATGTGGAAATCATTGCATTATTATCAGAAAATGATACAGGAACCGTCGCGTGAGAAGCTATTGCCCGATCCGCTCAAGCATCCGTATGTGCAGCCACGCTACACTCTCGTGCTGGAGATGAAGGATGTGCTTGTGCATCCCGATTGGACATATAAGACTGGCTGGCGTTTCAAGAAGCGTCCCGGTGTCGATCACTTCTTGCAGGAGTGTGCCAAAGACTTTGAAATTGTGGTCTTCACTGCCGAACAGGGCATGACCGTATTTCCCATACTGGATGCTCTAGATCCCAATGGCTACATTATGTATCGCCTGGTGCGGGATGCCACACACTTTGTTGATGGTCATCATGTCAAGAATCTAGATAACTTAAATCGTGACCTCAGACGCGTAAGTTGAACAGATTTCTTGATGAGTTGAGATACCCAAAATATATTATTGTAATTTGTGCTGCAGGTTATTGTGGTTGACTGGGATAACAATGCCACCAAGATGCATCCGGACAACACATTCGGCATCGCACGCTGGCTTGGCAATGATGATGATGTCCAGTTGCACGACTTGATTGCCTTCCTTAAAAGTAAGCAGTTGGTCTCAAATCATTTTGTAGCTCTCATAATAATCCCATTGAATTGCAGTCATTGCCCAAAATGATGTGGACGATGTGCGTGAGGTATTGCATTATTATCGTCAATTTGAGGATCCCATTAGTCAATTTAGGGATAATCAACGCAAGCTCGCCGAGCAAATGGAGGAAGCTGAACGCATCGAACAGACAAAAGCTAAGCCCATGGTCAAGCAATGGTCACGCAACATTTTGGGCCGCTAATTCGATGGGGCAAACCGTCGTAGTCGCTCGTCGCACCACGCTAACCCACACAAAAGCCATAGTCTTATCAACATATATATAGAAATTTATACAGTAGTTCTATACCCAGTAATCCCTCTCTCCTCCCCATCCATAATTCATATGTTCTAGTGGAGGGCATGGCCACAATGCGATACGCATTCAAAAATTCAAATCCCACAACGGAGTACACGTACAAAACTGATGAAATGATAATAGACTTGCAAACCGGTGCACGCTTTTCTTTTCATAGAAGATAAAAACGATAATTTTCACACTTTTTTTCAATTACTTTTATTATTTTCGTTGCTTGTTTGTTTAATCTTCTTGGGAAATGTAATTATCCTAATGCAAATTAATAAAAAAAAAAACAAATCTTAAAAAATATATCCTGTGGTTTTTTCTTGGGGTTGGGTTCTTTGTGTTATATAGTACAAGGGAACAGTTAATACTATTTGTAATATATACATATTTCTATATAAATGCCACACATACATTAAATATTTAAATATTTACAAATCTAGCAAGCAAAAAATACAAAATTATTTGTTTAAAAATACAAATAAAATAAACAAAATGTTATCATCTTTTGAGGGTTTACTTAGTAAACCATTGGAAGTACAATAGAATTATTTATAAACCAAATTGCAGAAGGTTTCTTCTAAAATGAAATTAAAAATGTAGATAAAGTTACTTAATATAATAAAGTTAATTGTTATGTTTGAAATATGTTTATTATGGTTTTATAATAAAGGAACATTCTCATAAATATTATAATCCCAAGGTTGTAATATTAATTGAATAAAATAATTGCTACAAGTCTTTCAATATTTTGATTTTCTGTTAAAATTAAATGCAATCAAATTTGGTGGGAAATGGAAGATATGAAAAATACTTTGTTTTCATTTGGTGTCCTTGTTATAGATATCATTATTTGTGGAGTGGGACCTGCCACGTCCTACGTACGTTATTATATTTTCCCGATTCTATGTTTCTGTTGCCCATTGATCACTTTTTATTCGAATGTTTCTTGTCGAAAAAGCAGAGCACATTTTTGACAGCTGACGCATTGTCATTGGGTGTTGGGTTTCCCCGCCTGACCGGCGCAACGATGCCAAAGGATTGCGTAAATCCACGTGGGCGATTACGTCCCTGACGTCGTTGTTTTGTCTTGGCCATCTCTTTGCCTAGTTGATCTTGTGTCTCCTGTTTCTGTTTCTGCTTTTGCTGAGTTTGCTGCTTTTGATGCTTTTGCTGTTTCTGCTGCTTTTGCTGCTTCTGCTGCTCCTGCTGCTCCTTCAGCAATTGATTCTTATGTAAAATCTCACGGGCCACGGCCTGAGTTTGAGGGCCATACGAGTCTGAATTGGCCAAGCGATGCAAAGAAAGCAACGAATAATAACCTTTCAAATGTGGCAATCCATTGGCTAAGGTCTCCGGTGGCTTGCTGTATGCCTCTGGCTGATTCCTGCTCTTTGGCGCATTCACCTTCTTGGGAATAGCACCGACGGATCCATAAGACGGATTATAAAAACGTACACCGTAAATCGAAGGTGTCTAGTATAAAAACATAAAAATACAAATACAAATTGAAACACAAAATACACATTGAAGCTTACATCTTCCAATGGATCGAACTCATTATCCGAATCCACGTGCTGCTCATCATTTTTGGGAAATTCGGTAAAAGACTCGTTTCCTGACCCCAAAAATTCCGTATTATAAAGCACGCCATTCAAAAAAACATGATTTTTATTGGGATTAAAGCCTTCGCCTTTTTTCGAGTCTTTCACGTTGACATCCCCATTGGCCGGAATTGAATCCATTTGCTGGGGACTTGGTGTGAGTTGGACTGTGGATGAACTTCAGGAAATTTCTGTGCCATCTCCGGCGGAATGTATGCTGCCCCATATGGATTATTTGGCAGCATAATGGGGTTCATTATCGGCTGTCCTAGATTGTAAAATAGTTGCCTTTGATCGATGGACGGAAGATTAAAGATTGGTTGTGGATAAAGATGCATGGGATGAATCGGTGTTGGTTGTATGTAAGTATATATCGGCATATAATTTATGTTGTATGCCGGCATAGCGTGTAAATTTGGTTGCGCATGCGCAACGACAAATGGCAGTTGCTGAAGATATGGATATGGTTTCTCCTGCAGCCCGTTATTGTCGTTCATGTTGATGACTTTCATTAGCAAAAGTAAAACAAGAAAAAAGCCCCTCGAACTTTGGTTGAGGTTAGAAAACTTGTAAATATATGAATATTATTATTCACGTACTCACTTATTGATATGGCTTGCGAAATTAATTTAATGAATTTGTGAAATTGTTAAATGAAAATCGAGTTGTTAAAACTGCACGTCCCAAATGACAATTGAAAATTTCTTTGCTGATTTTCGATTTTATTCACGTAAGGCTTACTTCATGCCGTTACTTTTGAACTAAAGGAACCTACATCAGTGCTTATTCAAATCGGAATCAGAATCGATATTGCTCAATGCAAAAGTGAATTAACTGTCATGATTAATACCAAATTAAAGGCGGCAACTGTTATTTTAAATAATCAAACAAAAACAATATTTTGTATTTGCTAATTTCATATAATAAAGAACAATAAAAATACTGAAGCATAGATTTCTACTTTTAATTACATATTTTTTGTAATTATTTTGAAAGTTGGGTTATGCTGTCATTATTGTTAATGAAGAACTTGCTGCATAAAGTCTAAGTGTCCAAACCGCTTTGCGTTATATTACATTACAAAATGAAATGATTTCTCTTGTTTAAAGGATAGTGCTTTTTAAAATTCGCCAAAGTTTAAAAAAAAAAAACAGCGTTGCCACTCTGTCATGACAGTGACAGTGGGCTTTGATTGCGCTGGCAGAATTATTCACAACATATCGAACTATTTATCGTGCATTGACTATCGATAAACGTTCGAAGCAAAGCAAAACAACAATAACAAAACACAAAAAAAAAATACAAATAAAAATTGCAGCTCGCAAAAGAAGTGCACGCATTATTGACATTCAAAGTTCAAGAGAAAAACGGTGTGAGACTTTTGCAACTGCAGGCGATAAGCAAAGTGGAAAAACACTAAAAACAAATTCAGGCGCTGCAGGGCAAAACAAAAACTCAGCTGCTGGCACAATAAAATCAATAAAGGGCATCGGCACAGCGCAATGGGTGCCGAGCACTCGCAGCAGCGCGTCGAGGCCGATGGCCATGAAATCTTCGAGAGACGCGACCCAGTGCTGGCCATGGGTCAAGCCTCCACCTCGGCCTCAACGCTGCGTATGAGCGATGGCAGCGCTATGGCCCTTGCAGCGGCTGCCGCAGCTGCCACAAACAAACGTCGTGGTGGTGGCATGCAACAGCGACAGCAGCAACAGCAGCAAACGTTGCCAAATGGACCTGCCAGCATTGTGATTGCCAGCAAACAGATCATTTCAGATACTGCCTCGCCCACAAGCTCCGAGCTGAGTCGCCCGCCTTCGCCGCCGTTAAGCGTGTGCTCGGACCTGCCTTATGTCTCCTACACAGACCGACCCATCGGGGATTCGCCAAAGATTCGCAACAGGCCCGCACACATGCTGCAACAGAGTAGTGCCAGTCGCGCCGCTGCCCGCAAATCGCATCCGGGCGGCATTACCACAACTGTCAAGCCGAAGCGGCCACAGTCGACGGCCTCAAGTCACAACATTGTGATTGTTAAGCCAGGCGCCCGTGATACACACGATGATATCGATCCCGATTTGGCGCGTCTGCGCAACATACCTCAGTTTCTGCCCGTGCTTCGTGAATCCATCAGCTCGGCGACATATACACGTGACGCAGAGATCTTGGAACGTCTCCATTCGCAGCATCTGCTTAACATTTGCGGGCGCATGCAGACGCATTTGAATCTGTGTGCCAATCATGTGGCCAGCGAACAGAATCATCTTGTGGAACGCACCAAGGTTGTTAGCAACTCGATAACAACGCTTTTCGCCAAATTCGTCGACATGCAGAAGACGTATGCCTCGTATGCGGAACAGTTTGCCAAAATCCGTGGCGTCTCCCAGCAATTGAGTCGCTGCAATTCTCTACTCCATGAGAACATTGCCAGCTTGGAGGCAATCAATAACTTTCTGGACGATGAGGATCGCCTGGAGCCGTTCGTCTGGCGCACCGATGACAACAAGCTGCGTGGCGAGGCTGAAGGCGCCGCCGGTGGCAACAGCAGTCGACTGTGGCGTCTCTAATCCATGTAACGCTTCCATAGTTACTTCATTTGTTATTAGTCCAACTCATAACTCCTATTCATGTATTTATTGTGTATATTACTTCTATATATATATATATATATATATATATATATATATATATATATATATGGTCTAGCTAATTGCCCGTGTTAAAGTTCAGTTCATAATGTTGATTTGTCATTTGTTGTAGCTAGGATATAGACAGAAAGATAATGTATCAGATTAGCTGATCTCGTTGAGGCGTCCACTTGGAACTGCAACTACACTATATTTAACAATTTGTATGTATATTCTCACAGTATTCGCTGCTAATCTTAACTCTGATATAACACACTTATTATATTCTGAAAGTTTCATTAAGATCGGTTAATAAATAGATATGATATTCAAGGTTAAAAAACTTTCTTTTTTTTTAAGAACATATACGTGTTTATTTAAGATCTGCTGTTGAACTTCCCGAAAACTATAAGTTCTAGTTGAATCTTCATTAGAAAAGAGAAACTCTTCAAGTTGTAATACAATTCTACATTGATATACCAACTTTATATGTATATTGAAAGTTTCTTGAAGATTGAACATACATAATATAGTACATATAAGTTGGCTCTTACACAAGTACAAGGTACAGTTGTTGGATATCTTAGTTTCCATTAAATACTATACTTTAAAATTTGTTAATTTACCAACATTAATTACAATTTCGCAGTTAATAATATGGCTAACATATATGTTTATATATATATACTGTATATTTCTAAAGTTTCAAAAACTTAAGTCACACATCCAAAATATATGGTTATTGTATTTCTTAGTTTTCGTCTAATATTCTTATTAGTTATAGTTTGTTATCAAATCCAAAGTAACTTACTAATATTAATGTTATTTTAATGCAAATTACAATAAAATATAAAACATAAACCTACATTGATTTCTAGGATTTCACAAAATTTCTACAACTTAGTGGAGTTTCTTCTTCTTCATCTCCAATATTTAAATGATATCAAATTTTCAAGTTTTCAAAAACATTAACAATTCAATCCAAAACTTAGTTTAGCTAGTTTTCAAAGTATTTTCCTAGTGAGAGTACTTGAAATTGCAGCAGCAATTCCTAAATTCTTATTTTTACCATAAATAATACGAATTTAATGCAAATTACAATGACTTACTTAATGAAAATACAAAATATATATTTCTAATACCTAAACAAATTAAACAAAACTTTATTACAAAGTTGTTATTAAAGTATTTTAGGAATATTCTATGAAATGCTGATGTTATTTGAAAATTTATTACTAATTTTCATTTGTTATTAATGAAAATAGCAATGAAAAAATAAAAAAGTCGATTATTCTAGGTTTCTTTAGAACTTTAACAATTCATTTGTTAATTTAGAAAAATTTTCTTATAACTAATTTTCGCATTATTTTACAGTAAGAATAATACGATTTGCTTCAGCAATTCTTCAGAAAATAAACAATATTAATGACAATTCAATGCACAATTCAAAATAACAATAATCCACTTAAAAAAAAGAAAAAAAAATAGTTGATTCCAAGTTTAAACAACTTTAACAATTCAGTCGAAATTTTATAACTTATTTTTCCAGAAAGACTTATAGAAATTGCATTAATGACAATTTAATGAAAATAACAATGAATCCTTAATTAAATGAAAAGCTAATAATTTTAGATTTTCAAAATCTTTTCAATTGATTTTTTAAATATATATAAATTAATTTACAGCGCTTTAAAAATGCACTAGAAATTTAACAATATTAATTAAAATTTAATGAAAATAACAATGACTCACTCAACAAAATGAATGCTAATTTTAAGTTAAAAAAATATATATATAACAAAATTTTTCTTTTGAATTTTCCTAGTTAATATACTAGGAAATGTTACAGTATTGCTTAAGAAATAAAACAATATTAATGCCAATTTAATGAAAGCTATAGTGACTCAATTAGTGCAGCCTGAAAATTCTTATATGAAAGACTTTTAATACAACAGTTAGAAGATTGAATTAATTATAGACAGTAATTAAGTAGACTCGATAGATATGCTAAAGGGATTACATATTTCATTAATTAATCGAGTCATTAGTTTCGAAATGATAAAGTGAATGTGAGCGTGATTAAGAGTTAGACAAAGAACTAAGCATATTTATTAGACATGCGTACAATAAGATGGTAAAACATATATATTTATATATATAAATTGTATATAAACATTAAGTATATATATAAATATATATGTTTAGCACAATTATACAAACATTCACAGTTAATGCATACTTGGATGCAACAATAGTTACAATTTTGCGATTAGTCTAACAATATACACATATACATACATACATACATATGATTACATCGATTCGGATATTCGTTGGCGATTATTATAAATATGTTTATGAGTTGGATTAATGTAGTATTAAGTCGAAACCGTTTCGCATGAAGGTAAGTACGAAGTGAAATGCATTTACTTTGTTTGTCCGAGATTGAAAATGAACGAGAGAGTGATAGACACACGCAGAGGGAAAGAGTGAGATGGGTGAGAAGGAGAGGGAGAGAGTGGGGAGGAAAGTTAACACAGTTGTTGTTAATATATATTTAATGCCGCCATCTCTTTCGCACATTTGCTCGCACTCTTGCCCGCCCACGGCGTCGTCTCAGCTGTTCATTGAGACGCCTTTTCTGATGCGCCACATTTAGGGTCTTGTAGAGGGTCCAGCAACAGAGCAACTGATTCAGGAGTAAACAGATCATGATGAACCCCTTGGAGCAGTGCGTGGCCAGAGTGTAGGCGAAGCTACCCTTAAGCCAAAAGAGAAGAGCATTGGCTAACTGTTAACGCTGCGCATAGCTGCTCCAATAAACCAGGAGCATGAGCAGTACGTTAGCACAACTTATATTCTAGAACAGCTTTTGCATATGTATGCGATCCTGCACGTTACGCTCATGTTGTTGCTCCTCGATGGCCTTCAGCTCGCGCGCAACCGTTGCCTTCAATGTGGCATCCAAGCCCAATGCATCAATGAAATCGCGACGTGCCTGCGCCGGATTCCAGGCACCCGCATGCGCCTTGGCACGACGAAACAGCGCCTTCACATTCCTCGGATCCAGTGTCAACACCTCGTTGCAATGCTCAATGACGGCATAATAATCGCCAGCAATGAGTCGACACTGGGCATAGTTTAGGAGCAGCGGTGCTTTAATGTTGGCCAGCTCCAGCCATTCGGCATCGTGAGGCTTCTCCTTGAGCATCAATTGCTCCACCATGCCAACTGCATCGCGATAACAGATCTCGGCCTCGGCATACTCTTGTGCCTTGTAATGGCGATTGCCACGTTCCCGCAGCGTGTGCGTTGCAAGCATCTTCTCATCGTCGGACATTTGCCAGCGTTCCTTCTCATACTGTTCGGGTAGCTCAATGGAGATTAGCTCGATGATGAACTCCAGGTCGACAGGGTGTTGCAGCAGCTCATCCAGATCCTCATAGCCCATGCCCTCGTTTTGCAATGTCATGCCGCAGCAATGGCGACGTTCCTCTGGTTTCTTTCCAATGTCACGCAGGGTCTTCGATATGAACGGATACTGGGCGCAAAGCTATAGGGATCGGGAAGGGGAAACGAAGGCAATTCATGGCAATTGGATCAGTTTCCACTTCAGTTTCAGTTTCCAGTACAAAGAATTCCAATTTGCTTGGAATGACTTGCTTACCGACTTGTGTACTGTAAACTTGGCCACCTCGTTGAGTGACATTTTCTGCACAATCACTTCCCAGACTTCCAGTTTGAATTTCTTGCCCAGCACCAGCTCCATGGGCTTATCCAATTTCTTGCTATCATCCACGATTCGCACATCGTTGGCCCGACGCGTTTGGAAATGGAATTTCACCTGTTAAATTGAAATTGTGTCATTAGCAAGCTCAAATGCCTCCAGAACTGCAGGCCCTTAGGCCTCCAGGCCTCCAGGCCCCCAGGCCCCCAGCCCAGGTCAGTGCAGGCCAGGTCCACTTCTTGTCCTTGGCCTAGTTTCGCTTGGAATTGTGCAGCACAACTGTTGACTGTGCCTCCCTGTTGTATGCTTACCCTAGTGCCTGGCTTTAGTTCGATGTATTTGTTGCCAGGATTAAGAATTTCCTTTCGTATGGGCTTCACATTGTTATCGCCTTCAGCTGGTTGTTCCATTTTTCTTTTAATAGCTTTTAATTGTTATTTATCTTTGTTTTTTTTTTTCCTTTTTTTCTGCTGATCTTATGACACTGCCGTGCTGCTGTGTTGCTTCTTCAATACAGGACTAATAAATAAATTCCACTTAAACAAACGACTTGAGCAACTGACCAAAGAGAACAGCTGAGAGTGATTAACACACTTACACCCACACATGCACAGATGTAAGCAACACAATTTTACATTGTGCTGTAATGTAAATAACAGCACGCAATGTATGGAGACACTCAGTTTTTGTTTATCTTTAGAGTAACTTGAAAATTATGTACTTAAAATACTTAATTCTTTATTAATCAGTGTGTCTGTTAATTCTCTGTTATTGTAATGGATTATTTTTTTCTAGAAGAAGAAAAACAGCGAATAAGATTCGAATTCGAAATTAACAGCACGTTAACTAACAGTGAGATAACAGAGCCATTAGCACATAAAAGATGTTATATCTAAAATACTTGTGCGAACTTGTTTACATTTAAAATTCTATTATGAAATTACGCTTCAAGCTTTTTGTTAGATTTTTCTTTTTATATTAAATGTCACTTAAATTGAACTAAAGCCACATATTCTAGAACTAGCTATTGTGGAGCAGCTGAGTATAATTAAAAGTATGGCAACGCTAAGGGCTGCAAACTATTCGATTGCTTTTACATTATCGTTATGTTGTAAAAGAGCTCAAAGTTGAGTTCTTATAAATAATAGCCTCAAATGCTAACAATTCTTGCTATTGGCGGCCAGCTTGGTATTTAAAAAACTCTTTCAAATTATATGAAATTTATCGAATAGTTACATTAACATTGGCGATGAGCTGCCATGCCAGGGCTGAGCGAATGCTATCGACTGCAACAAGTAGTGAACTGCGACTTGAACCAAATTCAGTTAGATGGCAAGTCCGCAATCTGACCGCCAACTATGAACTCTAATTCTTTTGCTACTTATTCGGTCGCGTAAAGCGAAACGTAACAGTTGTGTGCGCGCGCTCTTGGCTCCTGCTGCGACGACCGTTTGTTTGAAAGCTGAAACCAAAATACCGTTACGAACAGTTTTGAAGTTTTTGAAAATTGCTGAAAAAATTTATTGCATTTTGCAAATGCCAAATTCAGTTTAATTGTTTGTATTAATGTTTTATTGTGTAAATGTAAATATTGTTTTGATTTTATTTTTTTTTTAATGTGTGCGTGTGTGTGAGTGCATAATATTGATAATATAAAGAAGAGTGCATCTAAATTACAATCTCAACGACCGCATTACAATCAATTACATTACATTACATGCTACAGCTGCTGCTGCTGTAGCTGCTGCTCTCGATCGCTAAAAGTTTTTTTAATTTTCAATTTTTTTTTTGCGCAAATTGAACTGTCAAAGCAGCCGCCTTTAGTTAAAGATCGCGTCGCGTTCGAGTTTCAGACGATAATACGACTATACAGCTATAGTGAGGGCTGGCAGTGCACCCACCCACCCCCAACATATCGCATTCCTATACAAATACTAGAGCGAGCCAAGTGCACTCGCTCTCTCTCTCTCTCTCCCTCTCTCTATATTTGTATATGCATATGAGAGCAAACTATTTCGCACTGTTTATATGGCAAAAGAAGAAGAATCATGTTTGTTGTTGTTGTTGTTGCTGCTGTTGTTGCTGTTGTCTTTTAAGCTGAACTACACGGGGTATGCATAATATTTCAAATAGAATAGTTTTTAAACTGAACTTGAAATACAGTTCCCAACGATTTCCATTTCAATTTCGGACCACCTGAGCATCTTTTGGGGCCAACGTGGGCGTTGCTCTGCTCTATATATAAATTCTATATATGTAGATATACATTTTTGTTGGTTTATTCGGCATAAATTATACAGAAATGACCAGGGATCGTAAATAATGATTATTGTTATATCTTCTTTTTTTTTAATAAAAAAAATCATAGAAATAGAAGAATTACACCATGAAGAGGAAATTATTATAATTATTAATATTATTCAATAAAATCTTTGCATTTTCGCGTTGAATTTAAAATTTTTGATTTTTAAGAATTTTATTTAAAATGATTATTAATATTGAGCAATTTTGAGTGCAAAGAATCTAATGTACAATTAATATTAAATATTAAATTAAAAAAAATATTTAAAAATTAAAAATAATAGTAAACTAGGAATAAAATCTTAAATCTTATTGCTTTACTCAATATTTGTAGAAAAATTTAAGAAATGTTATCAATAGAAATAATATAACTAAAAGTGATAACGATCCCTGGCAATGACATATCAAATGTGATGAACAAAATCAAGAGGAAAGCAAACTTTTGCTCACGTAAATTACATATAAATATGTTGGCTGCCTACTCACAACAACAACAACAACAAGAGCAACAACAACCAGCAACAATAACAAGAACAGCAACAACAATATTAACAACATATGTATATACAACCCACACAGCAGCCCAAAACCAAAACACAAACAAAATCTAACGAAACGAACAAGAGCAACAACAACAACAAGAGCAACAACAACAACAACAGCAACAATCTGCCAGTTAATAAAACTTTGGCTCTTGCTATCAATTCTGTCGCTGTTAGCTTAGAGCTGCTTTTTTCTCTTTTTATTTCTGACTTTTTGTTGTTGTTTGAGATCGTTTGCTCTCCCAAAGTTTTGTGAGTAGGCGACACTGTTGACGTGAGGCACAGGTAGAGGCACAACAACAACAGCAACAACAGCAACAACAGATACAAATACAGATACAGATACATTGAGACATATCTAATAGATACTCTTGGCATGTTAGCCTGTAGTTATGTGTGTTCTTTTGAGGCTGCTTTTGGCGCAGTCGTTGTTCAAATTCTGCTGCCTGCTGAGGCAAACGCTTCTTGAAAAAAACAAAGTAGTCTGCGAATTAAAAGTAATAGTAAATGCAATAATATTAATATAATTAATTCAAGCAAAAATACACAAAAATATAAAACGCGGCGCGCAATATTTATATACATATTTTTTTATATATAATAAAGTTAATCATTTACATTAAATTAAATGAAATTATATGTATTTTTTGCAAATTGTGAACAAGTGACGTAAAAAATGAAATGAAATGAAAAAAAAATTAATTGAATACTGAAAAGTTGCTGTCAAGCTTTAACCTTCACACACACACACACACACACATCTAGTTACACACTTACACACAGAGCGACACAGAGTCATGCATATGTGAGCTGTTAATTATGATCGCATTGTTGTTGCTATTGTGCTATTGTTTAATACTGTTGTCTTAGCTGTTTGGTTATTGGAGCCTCTGAGCCTTGAAACAATTTTTTGGCTGCAGATTGTAAAGTTGCCTGCAATTGAAGCGTTTGGCCAAAGAAGATGCCTTATTTATATTTTTAAAATAGTCTTGCTGACTAATGCATTAGCATACACACATACACACATACACACAATCGCACACACATGTAGGCATTTGTATATCTATGGAAAATCTTGACGCAATGTAGTATCTTTGTGATCAGCATTTCTAGCATCTGGCGGCCCTCATACGAGAGCAGCATATGTACATATGCGCTCTCTCTCTCTCTCTCTCTTTCATCCACTACCTCTCACGCCCCTTGCTCTTTCTCTCTCTCAGTCACATTTATTTTTAGAGACAGGCGATCGCGTGTATTAAACTCACAACACATATACCTAAGTTTGTGTGTGTGTATATATATATATGTATATATATATATATATATATATATGTATGTATATGTTTGTCTACTCTAAAGCTGCACAGTTTTCGCTTTTCGGCCAGTTAACTGTAAAAAAAGCGCACAAAATACTTGCAATTCTATGCTGTGCTGCTTCTTTTAATTTAACGGTTTTATTAGCACAGTCACAAACCTCGTGCCGCATATTAATATCGCCTACAAACAAAAGTACACACACATACTCAATCGTATGTATGTATGTATGTCTTTGGCCATATGGCACATTCACCGCAATTTAATTTTTAATTTTTTTTCACAAAACTTATTGTTGTTGCTTTTGTTGCTATGACTGTGCGGCGCTTAATGAATGACAGCCATCAATGAGTTTGTATTTGTCGCTGTAGCGCCCACACCAGCGTACACACACATACACATGCAAAATGTGCATGCTGCCCACTAGTCAAATGTTACCTGCGACGCGTCGCAGCGCTGCCAACATTAACGTCAACGCCAACGCCAACGCCTACAATGCACAATTTGCATGCATTTTTTGTATGTTGCTGCTGCTGGTTTGCGTCTGGGCTAAAGGGCGCACATCAAAATTTGATTTTTGGCAACCTGTTGGTGTGTGTGTGTGTGTGTATGTGTGTGCGTGTGTGTTACGTCAGCATTCGCGCCAATGAAAGAATCAAAAAGCAAACGAGATGAAGCACAGCAACAACAACAACAACAGCAAAACATGCTAAACTAAGCACAGAAATAAACAAGAAAACGACGACTGAGAAGCAGCGACAAACAACAAAATGCCAAAAAAATGTCCAAAAAAACTTGATTTTCAAATCACACGAGTGTGTGTGTGTTAGTGTGTCTCTGTTCTTGCCACTGGCGGCTGCTGCTTTTTAATTTCGCTGAGCTGAGCGTTTTCTCAAATTTTTTGTTGTTTTGAAGTCATATCGGCCAAGGTTGCAGACAGCGACAACTTGAGATCATAAAATAAATAAAACTTGCCTATTGTGTGTACATGTGACAGTGTGGGTGTGTACGTGCATGTGTGTGTGTGTGAGTGTGTGGGTGTCTATATTGACCATATGCGAGATTTGCAACGTTTAATGCTCAATTCATTGCAACAGTTTCGACAAAAATCAAACCCTACAACAACAATAACATCGAAAATGCAATAAAAGTGCCAAAAAAGAAATAAAAATAATACCAAATTACGACAACAAAAACAACAAGCACGCAAAGGAAGTGTGTTAAGTAATAAATACAACAACAAGAAGCACACACACACAATTGTGAACGAACAACTACAACATCAACAATGATCAGCAGATGGAGTTGCGCGCCAATGGCGCTGCTGCTGCTCCTCATATTGATGTTGCACTCGAACCGACATCAGGTCACGCACGCCTACAACATCGATCTGCCGAGCTACGTGCGACATCGTCATTCCAGCAATTCCATGTTCGGCTTTAGCATTGCGCTGCACAAGGCACGCGGCGGCTATGCCAACTTCAATTCGTAAGTACACCACAGCCGCAACCTCCCCCTAGGCTAAGTTCACCTCAACTGCATTTCACCTCAAGCGTGCTCAACTCACCCCACGCTGTGAACTTTTCATATGCTAAACACTTAAGAACTTCAATTGTAATTGCATTTGTTTACAGTTAACACACATTATGGGATTTTTTTCGTATACTATTATTAATTTATTACCTAATTTTCATCTTAAATTTATTAGTTAATACAAGTTAATACAGTAAAACCCCTACGTAAATCATCTGCTTAGCCAGCCTTGTACTGTGCAAAGCTCTCAATCACTTTTTCATATTAATCTTTTAAAACCACAATCTTCACACATTAACATGATCTTTTCAGGCTGCAAGGCTTTCAGGCTTTCAGGCTTAAAGCACTTTCAATGCCATTTTCGTTTTTTGGCTTCTCTCCTTAAATAAATGAGCTTCCATCATAATTTTGCGCTTTTCAAGGTTTCAGCTCAAGAATTCGCTTCAGGGTTTCACACATTTTAAGGCTCCCACGGGAGCATCAAACAACAGCCACTTTCAGTTGAAATAATTTTGTATTTTCGTAGAATTTATTTTGGATACGATGCGGATAAGATTTGTAATTGGTTTTATATGTATATAGTATGCTTTAGTTTCTGTTAGGGCATTTGTTTATTTCAATTTGAATTGACGGCAGCGAGTAACCACTGTAGACAAAAAGTACTTATGTAAATGAAGCGAACGACCTTCTGACACCCGATACAGACAACGTCAGCGACTGACAATGACATATGCACACACACACACACACACACACAGAGAGAGACACACAGACACACGTAGGTATATGCGGCATAATTTCAATGCCACAATACGCATGCGCGCCGGAAACAATGAGGCATGAAATAAAAAACTATCTTAAATATGCAACGAACGAGAACATTTGTCGCTTGCCTCAACACAATATATGGATATTTATATTTATTTTAAATTTTTTTGGGTTTTTGCTCTTAGTCAGGGGGGGGGGGGGGGCAGACAAGAGCGATGGAGAAAGAGAGAGAGAGAGTAAGGCAGCGAATAGAGAGACTGCTTGGTAGCCAGATAACACTGAAGACGTGTGATAAGCGCTGTAGTAAGTTTTTATCACTGAAGCAACACACACACACACACACAGAGTCATATACCATGCAACACAGCAAACAAATCTTCGACTGATAACTGCGCTCTTAAGTTGAATGAATTTATTTAAGCTAAAGCTGAAAAACTTCTGATGCATATATGCCATACGTTCATATCAACAAAATGCTAACAATCAGCTCAATTTTCAATTCAAATTTCATATTTATTTATGTTCGAAGAAATGTTAATGAACATCAAGAATTGGAATTTGTTTACATGTTGATTAAGCTGTTAAGAATTTCTTCAGAAATTACAGAAATTCATAGATAATAAAGCTACGCTATCATGGTAACAACTGGATGTGGCAATGTTAGTTGTAAGTTAGTTAGTTGCGAAATTGGGAACACGCTGCATTGTGTTGAGAAATTTCGATATTCTTAGAATAAGTGAAAGTGAAAAGTTGCATTTGAGAATGTATATTATACGAGTTGTTTAAAATAGAAATTGAAAGGGTTTTTATAGTATTGTGGAATAAAGAACATTGCCAGGGGAACTGTGGAATGAATATGTTCTGAAGAAACAAATAGAATTGAAATACAATTTGAAGTTTGCGGAATGCAGAACATTGCCAGGGGAACTGTGGAATGAATACGTTCTGAAGAAACATTTCATTTGAATTGTATATATAATTACGATTAATATAATCTAAGAAATACAATTTAAATAAACAGAATTGAAACACAATTTGGAGTTTGCGGAATGAAGAACATGGCCAGAGGAACTGTGGAATGAAGATAGCAACTGAGACACAAAGTTCACGGAACAAACGGAATTGAAATAGTTTTTGGAGTTTACAAAAACTATATTATATAATAATATAATGAAATTAAATGTACATTGAACCAGCTTGAAATGCCATCAAGTATATTTATATGTATATAAATATATTGATCTGATAAGGCTTATCATGTCTCTCTCTCTTCATCATTCTTTGTTGCATTGCAGCGAACTTCAAGTTGAAGTTAAGTAAAAGACACTATTGTTATAAAGTATATATATATATATATATATATATATGTTAAGTATGCTATCAAATGTCCTAAAGAACTTTGTAATAAATTAGGCAACGACTAAACGGAAGCTACTCAGAAACTGTACAACTTTTGGGATTAAAATATACCTAGAGCTAGAGATGCTTCCCAGCATGAGTATAGCACATTTGCCCCTCATTTCCAGGCACATTCACATTTCTATTTGTATAGACTTGTGAATGCCATGTTGTTCCATTTAAAGCCATAACTGTCTGGTGTCTTGTGTCAACACCATAAAAACTCCTAAATGCCATTAATTTCAATCAGAGCCAGCGACCGAGGTGAGCCCAATCAAAATTTATGGTCCACAGCGTGTCCTATTGCACTAAATAAGTATAAATATACATATGTATATATATGTATATATATATATATATAGATAGATCTATGCATGTGATGTTATGTTCCCATTTTGTGTTTGAACCGAAAAACATTATTAGCCGAATGCAATTGACCCATGGCAAATGGCTAAAGATTGAAGTCGCTCATACGGATGCTGCCTTTAGTTAGCTTTACCCTCTCTCACTCTCACACTCTCTCTCTCTCTCGCTCTGTCTCAGTCGCACTCACATTCATTCTTCACAATTCGCATTCTCATGCAGCCGATAACCTATTGAACTTTGAAAGTTCGTCAACGGGAACCATTTGCGCAGCTTCAACGAGCGTGTTAATCAAGCGGCACAGAGTAGTGCTCATACTCAGACTCGCACTCATACACACATACAGCATCCAGATGGTAAGATGCCTATGCCAGACATTTGACTTTTCGCACGTTCACTTGCCAAAGGCGCGCGAGAGACGCGAGAGACGCGACTGAGATACGAGCCATTGATAGACTTGGCAGGCAACAGACTTCAAACCCAAGCTACATGTCTTCTGCAGAAAGCAAGATACATTTCTGATAGTGACTGAGTGAGAGCGAAAGAGAGAGAGAAAGAGAAAGAGTGGGAGAGTGTGTGAGAAGAAGAGGGCACTGATAGACACAGACAGAGAGATTGGTAAAGCCGGAGTTATCATCGCATTGAACGTGTCTGTGGATTAACTCAAGTGTAGTTGCTTAATGTTATACCCTAGAATTTAGCAAAAGAAAAGAGTGTATCAAGTGCAGTTAATATTTAAAATATTTCATTCTTCAAATATTTTATAATAATTACAATTTTAAGTTTATGAAATTTTCGTTGTCTATTTGCGAGCGTTCACTGTACCTAAACCAATATCACTCTGCCCGCACATGCCTCATTTTTGTCTGACGTCAGTCTTGAGATTAAAAATAAATCAGCGTATTGAATACAAATTGTTTTGAAATTTTTAGACGTTAAAAAAAAAAAATTAAACAATTAATTTTGAACTATAAAAAATTGTTTAATTTCTTAGTGAAGCATTTCATCATAAATATCTTAAATAACTTATAGTTTCTTTATTATTAATATTTATTTGACATTTATTTAAAATTTTTTTAAATATAGAAAATATAGAAAAATTGCCATAAGATTTGTAAATAGAGAAATATTTAAAAATCCTATTGCAGTTTTTGTAAATCAAACAAATAAAATAGCTTTTAATTTAGAGAATTGTTAAGAAAATAAAAAACTAACTGATAAACTACAACTACTACCGTTAGTATAATTCAATGGGTATCTCAACGTTGCGCATTTGCTGCTCTTTCGCTTTTATACTCGTAATTCATATGCATTTTAGCCGACTTAAAGTGCACTTAAACGCTACCAATGCTTTCACACCACCACCAACAACAACAGCAACCAACAACAACAACGAGAACATTATTTAAATGCAGCGTTAAAATGTTTACAATTCAATAAACAGACGTTGATAAACAAAAAGCACAATAAGCGCATTGCATGCGTGCTTGGGAGACCTCCAAGAGTCGAGAGTAGAGCTACAACAACAGCAACAGCAACAGCAACAACAACAGCAACAGCAACAGCTACAAAGTATCTGGTCTGTAACAGGTTAGCAGACAGCAGCTACAGCTACAGCCAATGAACATGCCTGCCTCAGCAGATACCCTGCAATTTGCATTTGCCTATGACGAACTCGAACGATTTCCTTTGTGGTTTCATCAATCTTAAATCTAGCGATTGCTTTTGCACTGCATTTAATAATATTACATATTACCTAACATATGCAATGTTACATCATATTATATATTTATATACTTATTCACTTATTCACTCATTTACATATTTATATATTTATTCACTTGATTCACCACTAGGTTTATATTTACTTTTAAGTATTCAATTAAAAAAAAAAAAAAAAATAACAATTTCCACAATGATTCAAATTTGGTGTAATTTAAGTATGAGTTGCTTGCATCGTTTATTATAGATTAAGTTGGTTGCGTTTGTCGACGTGTTGAACTTCTCTAACTGAACTTCTCTATGTTACACTTCTCCATACTTAACTTAACTTAACTATTTTATGCAACTGTGATATGCACTCTCCTAAGCTGAACTTTTTAGTCTAACTTCTTCTGGTTGAACTTCTCTATGTTGAATTTGTCTACGTTGAACATTTTTTGGCTCAACTTCTCTATTTTCAGTGTCTGTAAGTTTAACTCTTATGTTTGAACTTCTCTAGTATTAGCTTCTTCTAGTTGAACTTCCCTAAGTTAAACTCTTCTAAGTTGAACTTCTCTTTTTCTGCGCGTCTCTAAGCTGAACTTTTCTGTATGCAACTATTCTATTTTTAACTACTCTTTATTGAACTTCGCTAGGAGTAACGCTCCTAAGCTGAACTTCTCTAAGTTGAGATTTTTTTGGACTTTGCTTCTCTATTTCAAAATACTCGAGTTTGAATTTCTATTAGATAAACTCTCTCAGTTGAACTTCTCGAAGTTAAACTTCTTTTAGTTGAACTTCTCTAAGATTAACTTCTTTAGTTTTAACTTCTCTATTGTCAACTAAATTTTCTTTTTGTTGAACTTCTTTTAGTTACACTTCTCTTTTTTTAACTTCTCTAACCTGAACTTTTTCGGATGTAACTTTTCTATTGCTCACAACTTTTTGTTGAACTCTCTAGATTAAATTATTCTAGTCTTTGCTTCTCAATTTCTAACTACTCTAGCTTAAATTTCTATTAGATGAACTCTCTCAGTTGAACTTCTCTAAGTTGAACTTCTCTAATCTGAAGATTTGACTTCTCTATCTTTAACTTCTCTAACTAGAACTTTTCAATGTTGAACTTCTTTAAACTGAACTCTTTTAGACTTAACTTCTCTATTTTTAACGTCTCTATATTAAACTTCTCTAAGTTGAACTTCTCTAAGTTACATTTCTTTAGATTTAACTTCTCTGTGTTCAACTACTCTATGTTGAACTTCTCTAAGTGAAAGTAGTCTAACTCTCTCTCTCTCTATATTGAATTTGCCCTCTTCTTTCGTTTTTACTCTAAGCTACAAGTTATGTGATGCAAACTAGTTACTCCCCAACTTAACCTCAAGAGCTATAGGGTATTCTGTAGAACTATAACAACAATTGTTGTCTTTGGGTTTTGGGTTTGTCTTCCAATTAACACATTTGCGTGTGCGTGTGCGTGTGTGTGTGTGTGTGTGTGTGTTTGCCTGAGCTTAAGTTTGTTGTGCGATACTCAGCATAGAAGGGCACAAACAGTGCTACACAGTCGCCTTCTACTCCACCTGCTGCTGCCCCCGCCTGCTGCACTAAAAGCTGAAAATTACCTGACTCCAAAGGCTGCTTCACAATGTAATTGTGTGTTAAATGTGCGCAAACAAAGAGACAGACCCAGAGACTGAGACTGAGATGGAGACTGAGACGGAGACTGAGACGGAGACTGAGGCGAAGCCAGAGGCGGAGGTGGTGACAGTGGGGGGCCAGGGGGGCATTGTCTGTAACTAGTTGTGGTTATTGTTAATAAGGCAAGCCATTGGCCAATGTGGTTTGCCCTGAAGCATTGTTGGCAGCAATTAATACACACAAATGTAGCTGTATCTGTATCTGCAAATGTATCTGTATCTGTATCTGCAAATGTATCTGTATCTGTATCTGCAAATGTATCTGTATCTGTAACTGACATAGTTGGAACTTGTGCGTGTGCTATTTACGGTCAAGTGTTTGGCACAAGGTTGGCCAACCGCCGTCCGCTTCACCGAATTGGCCAAATAAGTCATCATCAAGACGCTGTAACCGTTAGGATCGCCACATGTTGCAGGTGGCCGCCGCTTCACTTGCCTCACCTGCCACACTTGCCGCACTTGCCGCACTGGCACAGCTTGTCCAGGTTTCCTTATAGACTCCAGGCCAGCTCATTAGCCTGGCCCCGTTCACATTGCACCACTTTGAAACGGCTAAGAAATATGTGGGTTACTCGCCATGCATATATAGGGTCAACAATCAGTCACACATCCGCTTTGCTCTCTCAAATGTTCAATCTTCAAGTGTGGCTCAGGATTGATCTTGGTAATTCGACTGTTTACAGCATAAGTTGCATTAAGATAGCTTTACATATTCAGCTTTCAAGCAGAAACTAACTGCACTAAGTTGCTATAAGCTGAGAATTCCTTGAATAATAATTTAGATAATGATATGTACACGCTTTGTTAACATAGCAAACAATAGCAATAACAGTCTGTTAACTTGTTGTGCATCTCTTGCTATCCTAGTGCAACTTGTTATGTAAGTTCAGACTCATAACTGAGATGTGCTCTGCTTAAGTTCATTAAGTAGCCTTTTGATAGGCAATTGTTGCAAATAATCTGTTAACTTAACATTCAAACTCGTTTACAGCAATTCGAGTAACTTAACATAACAGAAAATGTTAAGCAAATGAGCTGAATTAAACCTTAGTTTCTAGGAGAGAACAGCTTAACTCAACAAGATTATAGTTAAATAATTAAGAAGAATAAGAAGCCAAGTTGCAAATAATCTGTTAACTTAACATTCAAACTCGTTTACAGGAATTCGAGTAACTTAACATACCATAAACAAACTAAGTTTCTAAATGAGAACATCTTAACTAAACAAGATTTTTGTTAAATTATTTAGAATAAGAAGTCATTGTGCAAATAATCTGTTCAAACTCGTTTACAGCAATTCGAGTAACTTAACATAACAGAAAATGTTAAACAAATGAGCTGAATTAAACGAGCAAACTAAGTTTCTAAGTGAGAATATCTTAACTAAACAAGATTATAGTTAAATAATTAAGAATAAGAAGAAGTCATGCAAACTTTAAAAGCATTCTCAGCCACTTAATACAACACGAAGTGTTAAATAGAGCAGTTTAAAGCTGTTAGGTTAGAGCGTAGAACAACTTTACATATCTATAAACATAACTAAATACATAGCCAAGCTTTTCTATGAATAAGCTAACTGAGAATAAACTAAAGTTAAAGTTATAGTAAGTTGTAACTTAAACATAAATATTTGAAGTTTACTCTGTTGATGCTACAGATAAAGCTTTACTTGAAGCGCTAACAGCTGCTTAACATAACAAGGAATGTTAATGCGAGCGCCCAATGTTAACTAACTGTCCATATCGCATGTGGCACGTTAAGTGGGTCATCACTTGAGGAGCTGCACAAATTTCCTGTCTGTCCGCCCATTAACCTCGTTCTCTACGAACGCTGTCCTATAAATGGACGAACGTTTCTTACTGCTTCTGTTTCTGTTTCTGCTTCTGTTTCAATTTCAATTTCAATTTCAATTTCAATTTCAATTACAGTTGCAGCTGCCGTCGATTGATCGCCGTCGTTGTCTTTGTTGTGGTTATGAAATTGCAAACAGCGGACAATGTAGACAATGAAATATAATTGATTTCAAATATTTACTGTAGACTTTTGTACACATTTTGGCATTTGGTAGCCAGTCTCCCTTGCTGTCTGTCTGGCTGTCTGTCTGTCTGTTTGGCTGTTGCTTTTAATTGCCGCTTGATTGCGGAGTCGAGTGGCGGCGTTAAAGATAAAGATCGTTTGGAATCAGCTACGATGTGGGCACAGCGCATCCTGTGCTGCGGAACTGTCAATGTGTGTAAAAGGTGTTGGAAAAACACACACACACACACACACACTCGCACACACACTCGCACACACACTCGCACACACACACGCACAGCATGATCGCATCTTTGCAATGGCTCAATGAACGCTGGCCGCACACAAGCAATAAACACTGTAGGCAAAACGGGGCACGTTGCACGTTAGCCGTTGCACGTTGCACGTACAGCGCCGGCGCAGCGTCACGTGTGAACAGTTACTTTTTCCCAGACTCAGACCCTTTTTTTTTCTCATTGTTTTGTTTTTGTTTTGGTGACTTCGTGAGAGCAACCAAATGAGGCGCACACATGTTTAGCGCCGAAACGCCCTCGTGCTTTGACCCGCGAGCAGGGAAAACCCTACACTCCTACCCCTACCCCTGCTCCTACTCCCACTCCTCGTCTTCACAGTCCTCCTCTCTTTCTCTCTCAACTCGCAGCGACCTCAAAGCAAACACTGGACCCTCACTAAACCAACTTGAAAATGACTTTGCGATTTCGTTAAATTAAACACAAAGCAGTTACAGATACCCTGTTAAATTATGAAATGCCCAAACAGTGCGTGCTAAAAGTCTGTGCTCATGGCGCAGATAAGCCAACTGAGAGATATGTAGTTTCCATCGAGATCTTGGCCAACTTAAGCTGATAGTTTAGCGTATCTTCGTTTCAGCTGAAGTATTTCTTATCAGGTTAACTTTAAATATTTTCTTAATTATAATATGATAAATCAAAGATATTACAGTTTATATAAATCAACTTTATCTTTTAATTGCATTCTTTAGAACCTCTTCAGGAAGAAAGAAAAAAGAAAACAAACATTTGTTCACATTTTGAAGCTACAACTTTGCGTCTTAAGCTGCCGATTCACTCGAATGTTTATGCACATTTTTCTACGTTATAGCACATTTTTTTACATTATTACAATTGTATATTTGTTGCGAATTGAACAATTCACAAATGCAGGGTTTGGATTAATTGAAAAGAATGTGTTAAAATGTAGTTAAATGTATATAAACTTTATAGTACATTTTTTTTATTTTTCACATTTTTCTTTAAAAATTTAATTTGTTGTCTGTGCACTTGCCAAACAATTGTACATTTTTACTAATAGAAAAATATGTGTTAAAATGTAGTTAAATGTATAAAAACTATATAGTCGAAAGTATGCTCTCTTTTCACTAAAATGTACATTTTTTGCTTATAGTTTTCTCACATTTTTCTTCATTATTCAACACTTTAATTTGTTGTCTGTGCACTTGTCAAACAATTGTACTTTTTTACTAATGCAAAAATATGTGTAAAAATGTAGATAAATGTATGTAAACTATGTAGTACAAGTCGTGCGCTCTTTTCACTAAAATTAACATTTTTTTTATATTTTTATGCATATTTTTTCATTAATCAAAACATCAAAGTGTTGTCAATTTTATGTGCAATTTCAGATTTTTATATTAATGGCAAAATATGTATAAAAATCTAGATGAATATATATAAACTTTGTAGCGGAAATTGTTTATTTTAAATTTAAAATATTTGCAGAAAACTAAAGAATTTTGTTGGTATTTTACTTGAGATTTGTTGCAAGAAGTAGCTGCAAATTATGAAGATTCTTTATTATATTATTATTAAATAATATTATAGTTTTTAAATGGAATAGTTTAGTGATTTAGTGATTATAACTTTCATCAAGTAATAAGAAAGAGAATTCTTCAATTTATTTCTTTTTTTTTTTGAATAGAAAAACTCTTAAAATGTGTCTGAGTTTTGACTTCAAATGGAGCTGAAGCACATTGAAATTTGTAGCTCTTGTTGTCTACTAAAACCTGCAGAGTTATCAACTTAGTGGTATGGAGTAACTCAAGTCTCAAGTCTAGTTTGGCAGGGAGTTCAATTAGTTATAGTTCGCTTGAAGTGTCACCAATTTGTTGAGGAGATCAACAGATGGAAGAAGTATTTATAGAGGCGTAGTTCTCTTACTTTCACTGTCTTTCTCCATTACTCTCTCTGTCTACCTCTCTCTGTATCTATCTCTCTCTCTTTCTTTCTCCCTCTCTCTCTCTCTCTCTCTCTCTCTTTTTCTATCTACCTCTCTCTCTCTTTCTTGTTCTCTCTCTCGTTTTCTGTTTCATCATTGAGCCCTTCACCGTTTGCTGCTCTAATTGAGTTGATCCACGATCGACAGCTGCCTTGGGGCGCATACATTTTGGCAGGCACTGTGCCTGTGGTTTGCATTGACAGTTGCATTTGCATGACAGAATGACTGAGCGACTGACTGAGTGACGGGCAGTCAAAAGCGGCAGGCGGGGCGGGCCAAAAGAGTCAGACAGACAGACAGACAGACAGTTAGACAGACAGACTGAGAGTCAGGCAGGAAGCATGCGCAGCTTCACACACGCACAGCACCCACACACACACACACACACACACACACACACACACACACGCAGTCACACAGCCCGTGCTATCCTGCGGAACGGATGTTGTGCATGTGTTGCATGAGCTGCTTCCCCTGTCCCCTGTTCCCTGTCCCCTGTCGCTTGTCGCTTGCCACAGACGACGCGACGCATTAAAGGTACAACGAAAGAAAAAACGAATTGAGAAAAGAAAAAGAAAATGAAAATACTTGGTTTATTTTTAACATAATTTTTATAGCGGCTGCTGCACGCGACGAGCAACAACAACAACACTAAGCAACAACAACAACAACAAGCAAACACCAATCGTTGTTCGATTTGGAATTCAATGCGCGTTGCTTTGCGGCAAAAAGGTTCGATTATTGTTTGTTGTTGTCTCCTTTTGCCGGTTTCCAGTTAAATTGCTTTTCCTTATGGCTTCGTTTAAAATTTTCCCCACACACACACACGCACACACACACACACACACATGTGCTGAAAATTGTTCAATTTGAAATGCATTTCGGGTTTCGCTTTTCATTCTCTTTGCAACGGCCTTGCTGCACATTTTGTGGCCATTTGTTAATGTAATTGAGACATTGCCCAAAACGCTTTGCTGCCTGAACAATTGAAACAATTTTCCAATTTTCTCATTTTCACGGCGCGCCAGATACGCGCGTTTCTATCCCCTCTTTCCCCCTCTCTCTCTCTCTCAATCTCTCTGTCTCTTGGTTTTGTCTTCACTTTTTGTTATTTGGCGCCTTTCATGTTGTTCTTTCATTCATCACATTGCTTTGTTCTATAGTGTAAACTATAGGGTATCATCAAGTTGTGCCTTTGGCATGTATTATGCTTATATATCCACTCGGCATTAGCTTTACTTTGCTTAGCTTGTTCTTCTCATTATTTTCCTGCGTTTTGTTTGCTTCTTTGCTTTCTTATGTAAACTAATTTAATGAATTAATTAAAAATATATTAAATTATATTAATAAATATATGTAGAAGAAATTATATTAATAAATATATGTACTTATAAAATAAATAAAATAAATAAAATAAATAAAATAAATAAAATAAATAAAATAAATAAAATAAATAAAATAAATAAAATAAATAAAATAAATAAAATAAATAAAATAAATAAAATAAATAAAATAAATAAAATAAATAAAATAAATAAAATAAATAAAATAAATAAAATAAATAAAATAAATAAAATAAATAAAATAAATAAAATAAATAAAATAAATAAAATAAATAAAATAAATAAAATAAATAAAATAAATAAAATAAATAAAATAAATAAAATAAATAAAATAAATAAAATAAATAAAATAAATAAAATAAATAAAATAAATAAAATAAATAAAATAAATAAAATAAATAAAATAAATTAAATAAATAAAATAAATGAAATAAATAAAATAATGAAGAACTTAATAGCAGAGAAAAGTCTGAGCAAACATTTACTTTGCATAAGAAAAGTCTTTCGTAGCTACTTCTTCTACTTATAACTGTCAAATAACTGTTTAATTGTTTAAAGAGCAGTTTTTTAAATAATAATTACATAATTTAATATATAATTTATATATATTTATATATAAACCTTTACAGCAACAAACTAAATCGCCTTCAGGTTCGGCAACTCAAATTGCAAATTGAATTAAAATCGCATTTTATAGTAATTATTTTTTGCTTTTATTCTTTGTTTTATTGATTACAAACTTCCATAAACTTAGTGTAACTAACTTTTAACTTTTCATTGTTTTAGAAGTACAACTAGCTTTGGAACTGAACAAGTAAAGTTAAGCTAAAGTCAATTTTGATATACATTTCCTATGCCTTAAGCAAGTTGTCTTTTACTTAAATATTTATAAATATATATTTATTTATATATATATATTTAAATATATATATTAGGCAGAGTATTCAGCATTCGTTTTAGCAGTCTATTTGTTACTTTTGTTTATGCTGCGTGTGTTGCCCATTTTTAATTGAAGCGCATTGATTTTGATTGCTTGTTGTGCATTCAGCTCTATAAAGCTCATTGTAGTGTGTTGTGTGTGTGTGTGTGTGTGTGTGTCTGTGTGTGTGTGTGTGTGTATTTGCTGCTATGGCTGTGGTTCATTGCACACACAAAACTGACGCGTGCTGCTTTATTTGAACATTACGCCAGCCTCATGCGATCTTTACCCCTTCTATACAACCCCCCCCCTCCCAACACTTCACCTCCACTCCTCTCATCACAGTTTATAATGCCCCGAAACTATTTCTATTGCTAGTCAAGCGTTTGCAATTGCAGCTTTTAGCAAAAATTTGTTGTAGAAATTCATTATTTTATTTTTTTATTTTTTATTATTATATAAATAAAAATAATTTATGTAATATAAAAATTAAATTTTCTTACAATTATTTAACTTAAGAATTTTTTTGATTTTTAAAATTTATATTCTGTTTTCAATCCTATTTATATATATTTATATATTTAAGCAAGTTTTAGCGCATTTTTAAACAATTAACAAATTGTCTTGATATACGAAATCTGTTTAATCCGAAATACTGCTCCAATCTGCCTGCTATATAGAAGAAGAACTTCCAATTTAACGAGTGAACTCTATTAAATATTATGTTCAATAATTGCTCAAGTCTTGAAATGTTGTTATTTCTGCATGAACTTAAGTAATTTCCATGTTTGTAAGCAGAAGAAGCAGCAGCGCCATAATTCCAGATGGTCCTTTGTTCACTTGTCAGTATTGTAATAATATTGTTTATGCTATTTGTGGAATTCATCAGAATTTATTTAAAATTTTTGTGTGTTTATTGATCATATTAACGGAATGCCAAAATCATTTGCATGATTAATAAATCAATTGAGACAAAGATTTCAACTTTCTTCACAAGCAAATGACGCACACTTTGCGCTACCAATTCAAGAGATATATGTATATGTGTATGTGGGGCGAGTGAATGAGTGTATATATATATATGTATATGTATATGTATAAATATATATCTGTATATCTATCTATAGATGTGAGTCCCAAAAACTGCTTGAGGCATGCAATTGAATTTGAGTTTGTTGCGACCTCAAACGTCTGCAGGGAGTGGGTAGCTAAAGAGGTGGTTTGGCAAGGGGGGGAGGCGGAAAAGGGGTGAGGGGAACCTGTTGCGTTGTAAGCTCACAAATTGCTATTAATTATATGCGGCGAGAATGATCAAATGGTGATTCAATGGTTTGCCATGATGTCAGCGATAGATTGTATTGCCTAAGAGAGAGAGGGAGAGGGAGAAAGAAAGAGAGAGAGAGAGAGAGAGGGAGAGATAGAGAGCGACAGATACAATAGATGCTCGCGTGATAAGAGCTTGTTTGTTAGAACTATTAACTATTTCTATTAGTTTAACAATAAAACTTTGAACTTTGCTTTGTGTTTCGAAAATACAACAAATTAAAAACGATTTTAAAATATAATTAAATATACTTAAAAAAAGTTAAGTAATTAAATCGAATTCTGCGTTAATTATAGACTTTGGCATAACATAAAGCGCTCTAAAGCAGAGTGTCTATATAGTATTATTATAAAGCCTCTTTTTACACCCTGTACGCTAAAAATGGGGTGTAATAGCTTTGTGCCAATGTTTGCAACAGGCAGAAAGAGATGTGAGCGGCTATAAAGTATATATATATATACTGTATATATATACTTGAACAGTATCAACAGTTGAGTCAAAAATGGGGCCATGTTTGTCTCACTGTCTGTCTCTCCGCTTCCTTTCTACCATACGCCGTTGGGAATCGAAAGAAAAACAATTATAGCCTACATTTTGCAGCATAAACACTTGGCAGCTGCTTGCAGCACAGCATTGTGCAACGATCCTGAAAGTTTCATAAAGATTGCGCCATAAATAAGAAAGTTATTGAGAATCTAAATATTTGCATTGCTCTGCTCAGGCACGTGTGTGCGAGCGAGACAGACAGTAAGGTATGCATGCTATATATATATATATATATATATATATGTATATGCCTATGGCAGACTGTAATAAACAAAGTACTTTATTAAGCAGTTGGGTACAGGGTATTATGCTGTCGCGCATGCTCGACTCAGGCGTTTGAAGTGCGATCCTGTATGCTACACGCGCTTGCTTCTGATATTATGCTGGCTCTTGACATGAAGGTGGTTGCCCAATGACCCTGGACAATGGAAGCACCCTCAGCATAAAGAGATAAAGAGAGAGAGAGAGAGAGAGAGAGAGAGAGAGAGAGAGAGAGAGAGAGAGAGAGAGAGAGAGAGAAGCAGCAGCTAGAGATCTCCCCTTGGCAACGGAAGCTAGAGCAGCTTGGGAGCGAGTGCAGAGAGTTGAGCACAGAGTGGGTAACTAGTAGTACATCATGGCACAGGCACATTGACAGCTGTCATTAGCATTCAGTGCGGAAGTGCGGCAAGTAACCCATTGAAGGGACCGCTCTGCTCTTTGGGGTGCAGCAAATGGGCCTTCATTAAAATTGAAAATAATAAAACTCAAACTCAACTCGAAGTAAATGCGAATGCGAATGCGAACAACTGGCAGCCGCAAACGGCAAATCAAACACTTCAGAGTTGATTAAAAACAGGGTCTTGCCACCAGAGCTGCCCCTGCCCCTTGCCAACGCCCACATGCAACAATTTGACGTTTAGCGAAAACCAAAAGCAAACGAACTCAAAGATACAAACAACAAAAAATCCGCACAGATGCGACGAGCAGCATAAAAACGCGTAGTATTCAATTTCTATGCTCTATGAATATCTGAATGAATAAATGAATGTTGTTGCACTCAATCAATGGATGAGTTGTGCTCTCTGCACAAAGTCTCTTAATGGCCACTTGACTGTGGCCTTAGGTCAGGACCTGGCTTTGATCATTCCTTGGCTAAGCTCCAAACTAAAGTGTTAAGATGCCAAAGTATCTTTGTGGCTGCAGCTGTAGCTTCAGCTCTTAGTATCTACAGTTCTGTATAGAAATGAAAGACTTAAGAAAGTAAAGCATCTAAGTATCTATAGTTGTATCTAAATATGCAAAAGTATCTTTGTGGCTGCAGCTGTAGCTTTAGTCTATCAGCTATATCTATAGTTCTCTGTAGAATTGAAAGACCTGGGAAAGTAAAGCATAGCATCTAAGTATCTGAAGTAGTGTTGGTCTATCAGTTATATCTATAGTTCCTTATAGAAATGAAAAACTTGGGAAGGTAAAGCATCTAAGTATCTATAGTTGTATCTCAATCTATAACTCATTCTCAATATGTAGGAGTATCTTTGTAGCTGCAGTTGTATCTTTAACTCTTAGTGAAATGAAAGACTTGGCAAAGTAAAGCATCTAAATATCTATAGATGTATCTTAATACGCAAAAGTATCTTTGTAGCTACATCAGTATCTTTAGCTCTATCTGTCTCTATAGAGATGCAAGACTTGGGAAGGTAAAGCATCTAAGCATCTATAGATGTATCTCAATCTATAACTCATTCACAATATGTAAAAGTATCTTTGTGGCTGCAGCTGTAGCTTTAGCTCTTAGTGTTAGTATATCTAATAGATCTATATATAGTTCTCTGTGGAAATGAAAGACCTGGGATAGTAAAGCATCTAAGTATCTGTAGTTGTATCTCAATATGTAGAAGTATCTTTGTAGCTGCAGCTGTAGCTTTAGATCTTAGTATCTTAAGTATCTTAGCTCAAGCTATAACTTATTCTCAAAATTTAAAAGCCTCTTTATAGCTGCAGTTGCTGTTGTAACTGTATCTTTAGCTCTATCTATCTATAGTTCTCTATAGAAATAACAGTCTGGGGAAAGTAAAGCATCTAAGCATCTATAGTTGTATCTCAAACTATAACTCATTCTCAATATGTAAGAGTATCTTAATGTATTTACTATAACTGTAAACAATGTTTATAACTGCTTCCAACTAGCTGTATCTTTATTATTATCTATATCTTAAGCTCTTTCTGTACCTTTTTCTATATATCTATATCTGTGTCTATTTCTAACTGAATTTTTATTCAGTTTCTTACACCTATTTCCGCATATGTATCTTATATATATACATGTATTATTCATCCATCTCTGTGTCTTTTTATGTCTATCTGTACATCTATCTTTAACTATCTGTATCTGCATATACATCAGTATCTCTATCTTTGTCTATATCTATCTGTATCTGCAATTGTAACTTGATCACTATATTTATCTATTCATATTTGTACATTCCTTCATATCTATGTTTTTGAATGTATTTGTATCTATATTCATATCTTTAATATCTTTAAGTGTCGCTATCAAACTGTTTGTATCTGTATTTGCTCTATCTGCATCTGTATCTTCAGTTAGATGAGTATCTTTAACTATATTTGTGTCTACTTTCGTGTCTTCATCTATCTTCTGTATCTTCAGCTTTAACTATCATTATATCTGTATATTTTTCAATACTTTTAAATATCTATAACTATATATTCATCAATATCTTTGTCTTTATCTAGTTCCTTAACTATTTCCGTATATTTGCTTATTATTCATGCATCTATCTGTATCTATATTTGTATCTTTGTATCCATACCTGATCGTCTGTACCTGTATCTGTATCTGTATCTACTTTCATGACTTTCATGACTATCTTCTGTATCTCTCGTTATATCTATCTTTGTATCTGTATCTTTATCTACATCTTAGTATATCTGTATCTATATATTCATCAATATCTGTATCTTCATTCAATTCTTTAACTATTTCTGCATATTTACTTATTATTCATTCATCTATCTGTACTTTCTGTCATCATCTATCTTCTGTATCTCTCATTATATATATCTTTATATATAAATATATTTATCTATATCTTAAAATATCTTTATATTCATTCATCTATTTGTATCTGTATCTTCTGTATCTGTATCTACTTTCGTGACTTCATCTATCTTCTGTATCTTCAGCTCTATCTACCTTTGTATCTGTATCTTTATCTACATCTTAATATATCTGTATCTATATATTCATCAATATGTTTATCTTTATCTAGTATCTCAACTATTTCCGCATATTTACTTGTTATTCATTCATCTATCTGCATCTATATCTCTGTATCTGCAGCTTGCTTTGCATCCCCATCCCCTTGCCCACCCACATTTGTATCTTTGTCAGTTTCTTCACCACTATCTCATGCAATGCCATCTCTTATTTGCAGTCTGATTGTGGGTGCACCCAAATACGATACGTCCAGCTATCAGGATCGCGTCGTGGAGGCTGGAGCCGTCTTCAAGTGCACAATGCAAGACGATGAGTGTCAGCTGGTGGCATTCGATTCAAAAGGTATGTGTACTGCACACTTGATGGGTTTTCGGCAAACTTGCGCGCTCTCTAGCTGAAGTGGGGTGCAACGTGGCGCCAGTTTTTAGGCCAGAGCCAGTGCCAAGCAGCGTCTCCAACTGCCAGACCTTGTAGCTGTCTGGCAGTCTGGCAGTCTGGCAGTCTGGCATTGGCGCCAGTGACAACAGCGTAAAATGCAATTAGTTATTTATGGCTCACACGCATGCGCAGCGTTTTTAGTATGCACAATGCGAAAATGCAAAGCGGCGTAAAAGGAAAAGGAAAAGAAAAGGAAAAGAAAAAGAAAACATAAAGAAAAGGAAAGGAACAAACGCACACAGAGCAGCAGAGGGAGTGGGAAAGGGAGAGGGAGAGAGGGAGAGAGACAGTGAATTGTGCTTGGCTGACGTTTACGAGCATTATTATTATTATTAACATTATTATTTTTAGACACTGTGGTTATATCTCTGCTGCTGTAGTTGTTGTTGTTGTTGTTGCTGTAGTTGTTGTTGTTGTTGTTGTTGTGGCTGTTTGCCATTTCTTTGCAACGAACTTCCTTAAGCGCAAACGGAAATGATAAACAGGCGGCCTCGAAAATAAACACACGCCCATTTTCAAGGTCCTCACCCCTGCCGCCCCCTGCAAGCCGCCCACCTTCATTAGCCGCTGTGCCGCTGCCTCGGTTCCTCTACCACACTTACGCCCCTCTGTGGCTCCTTTCCCTTCACACTCCTCACTCCTCACTCCTCTTGACAATTTGCAGCAACGGATGCGCAAATAAAAATTATTCGCTTTGTCGACGATGACGACGACGACGATGACGATGACGAAGGCAATAATGATGTTAATAATAATAATGCTAATGATCTTGCTGTTGATCATCATGATGTTGTTGATGGCTATGAAGTGGTGTGGCCTGCTATGATGTGCTGTGCTGTGCTGTGCTGTGCACTTGGAATGCCTGCTGTGTGCTATACCCTGTAACTTCCCTCAACTGTTACCTGCAACTGGTACCCTGTTAGCTTCCTTCAACTCATCCAGAGTTTTGTCTCATTTTATTCGCTTTTCTAATGCCAAAAATTCGATTTATTAGCATTTCATCTGCTTTGATACTTTTTTAAGCATATTTTCGAGTTTCTTGATTATTTGATGACATTCTATTTATAAGAAGTCGTTTGTCTTTTTGTCGTTTGTCTTTTTCTTTTTCTACTCTGACTAATAGCAGAGTTCTTGTTGCTTCTACTGTTTATTGAAACTTTGGCTTTAAGTATAGACCAGCAAGTTGCCTTACCCCCCTTTATAGGGGATCAATCTCCTCGCTTTCTTGCTGCTTTCTCCACAAATAACACTTTCGTTCTTCAAGCAAATACCTTGATTCTTTGGACTTGCTTCTAAGTAGTTCTTAACTAAGTTTAGCTCTTCCTTCCTATTAGCTCTTTCAATCTATCTTTGATTTCCAAAGCAAATATCTCTAGTCTCGATTCATCAAACTCTTTGTTAGTTCAGTTACTTTCAGTTATAATTCAGTTACTTACAACTCAGTTACTTACAACTCAGTTACTTATAACTCAGTTACTTATAACTCAGTTCTTCTATGGCAGAAACAAGTTCGCTTCCTTCTTTGATTACCAACGCATTGTCACTGCTTACTCCGTCTCTTTCTAAATGTATAAAGTGCATATTCTGAAAATTTCATCTTGTTGGCAATGAGTATCTAGCAGTCGAGCAAGTGTTTCTCTTTTGCATAAGACCATCCGAAGCGGCAGTCATAAATATGCAATTTCATTTTGTGGCTGCTGTTGCTTTTGTTGTTCTTACTGCTGCTGCTGGCTGTTGGGGCTGTGGTGCTGATGGTGCTGGTGGTGCTGGTGGTGCTGATGGTGCTGGTGGTGCTGATGGTGCTGGTGGTGCTGGTGGTGCTGGCGGTGCATTTGGTGGTGCTGCCAACACCTCAAAACTCAAATTGCTGACGCGTGCCGCAGTCAGAAAGAAAGGACTGGCAACAGGCAACTGGCAACTGGCAATGACTGCCTCGATGACTGGTGACTGGCAACTGGCAACTGGTGACTGGCAACTGCTGACTGCTGACTGTTGACTGGTGGTGATGGGCAAGCCCAAAGTGAGATGCATAAATTGTGAGGGGGCTAAGTGGCGTTCGGTTAGCTTAGTAATATTACACTTAAGACCTGCCAAACCCATTTCTTTTTCTCTCTTATCAATAAAATATTTATATATCGTATGCTTGCTAAACAAATACAAAAACAAAAACAAATACAAAAACAATAACCTAATAAACATATTGACAAATGAAAGGAGTCAACAGGTGCTTCATTCAGCTCGCAGGTTGGTTCATCATTCACAATTAAACACCACGATCATCGTTGCACTAGAATTAGTCAACTGTATAATATTTAAATGAATTTGCTAACTGATTCATTGTGTATACAGATTACTCATCTGCATATGTTATTCATAATATATTCATATCTATTCATTCATACACTCAAGCTGATCTCACACACACACAATTTCCGAAAATTCATTAATCAATTCACTTGAAATTTGTCTTAAATCATTTTCTCTTAAATCGTTTGCAGTTGAAGCTGTGCAACGCAATGCATTCAACCATTTATCCATAACTCTTTCAATATTGTGAGAGAGCTTAGCGAATTCATGCGAATTGTTATTCAACTCTCTCTCTCTCTCCTCGAAAGCGGAGCATCTTCTAGTCTTCTGGTCTTCTAGTCTAAACTTCATGAATTCATTTCAACGAGATCTCTTTAACAATTGCACCGGTCAAATGCTTTGCAAACACTCTGAATATCTTAACATTCCGAATATCAAGTAATTTTCGATCAATCAGCTTTCAATCAAGAGCGTTCAACTTCAATCTTGACTTGCAGCTGCAACTCTTTGTGATTCACAATTTAACTAAATTAAAAGCGATGTACTTAACAATTTCATTAGGAATATTGAAATTCCTTGTTCAATCAATCACTTCTTGATTGATCAATCAATACTGCTCAACTGTAAAAGTTGCCTTTTCTTAAATTAATTTAATTTTTAATTTTTACTGCAATTTGCAATAAATTGTCACAGAAATTCTTATTATTCATAAGGTATGTAAATCATTCTTCAATCATTCAATCAACATTCAACTTCAATCAATTATCAATTGCACTTTAATATATCACAATTTAAATATTTAAATAAATAAATAAATGAATTAATTAATTAATAAGTAAATAAATAAATAGTAAATAAATAAATATATAAATAAATAAATAATTAAGTAAATAAATAAATAAAATTAGTTAATCAATAAATAAATATATAAATGAGTAAATAAATAAATAAGTAAATCAATATATAAATAAATAAAAAAATGTAAGAAAAAGATCATAAATAAATAAATAAATACATAAATAAATAAATAAATAAATAAATAAATAAATAAATAAATAAATAAATAAATAAATAAATAAATAAATAAATAAATAAATAAATAAATAAATAAATAAATAAATAAATAAATAAATAAATAAATAAATAAATAAATAAATAAATAAATAAATAAATAAATAAATAAATAAATAAATAAATAAATAAATAAATCAATAAATCAATAAATCAATAAATAAATAAATAAATAAATAAATAAATAAATAAATAAATAAATAAATAAATAAATAAATAAATAAATAAATAAATAAATAAATAAATAAATAAATAAATAAATAAATAAATAAATAAATAAATAAATAAATAAATAAATAAATAAATAAATAAATAAATAAATAAATAAATAAATAAATAAATAAATAAATAAATAAATAAATAAATAAATAAATAAATAAATAAATAAATAAATAAATAAATAAATAAATAAATAAATAAATAAATAAATAAATAAATAAATAAATAAATAAATAAATCAATAAACAAATAAATAAATAAATAAATAAATAAATAAATAAATAAATAAATAAATAAATAAATAAATAAATAAATAAATAAATAAATAAATAAATAAATAAATAAATAAATAAATAAATAAATCAATAAACAAATAATTAAGTAAATAATTAAATAAATAAATAAAATAAAAGAAGTAAGTAAATTATAAAATAAATAAATACATTAATTAATTAAATTATAAATAAATATATTAATAAATAATTAAATAAATAAAGTAATTTTAATGAATTGCAAGTCTTTCTTCATTCGATCAATCAAACTGTTTGCCTTCCCATTCCAAACGCATTCATTCCACATTCCCTCAATACTTCAATCTGTGTCTCATTCAATTTTCCGTATTTCATATGTTTTCATCCATCAAATCGCATTATTAAAATCTCATTACCTCAACATCCCCTACAGTTCACATATCGCATTCAATCATATGCTGTAAGCACTTCAATCAGCAGCACTTCAATCACCGCCTAGCGAACACCCTGTATATAGTGGTTCATCTATTGTAGCACTCTCAGAGCACTACCCCCCTCCCAGTATTTGGTATCGTAATAAATCATTGCCAAACAACAACGGAAGTGGCCATTATGGCATTATTTGCCCAAGTGCTTTGTTTCTCGAGCAACTTAATTAGTTTGCTTCTTATTATTATGATTTTGAAATTTTATGATATTTTCTTAGGCCTCGCTCACCCTCCGCTTATGCAAGTCCCCCCTCCCCTGACCGTTTTCTTTGACCTACCCACTTTAGAATACATATTAATTTCAGCAAATTTTTCATTTCCGTTCAATTCCCTTCGTTTGTTTCTTTTGCCTCTTTTGCTTCTTTTGCGTGTCTTTAATGTCTTTAATGTGCGACGCTTTCAAATTTCAAAACACACATTTTATATTTGTTGTTGCATTCATTTTAATTATTTTTAATATCATTTCTAATTGGTTTCCCCCTCATCTCCTAGGCAACAATCACAATACAAAGGGAGACGTCATCGATCGCAAGTCATATCAATGGCTCGGCGCGACTGTTGCTACAGGCAGACATAGCGATTTAGTTGTGGTAAGTGGTAGTACAAGTACATAGATCTGTAAATGAACCTATACTATCTCTACTTATAGTCCTTATAGAGAATACTTTTAATGGAAATTATATATTAAGTGGTTTTTTTCTAGTAGAAAATCAAGCTAAAGCAAACACACTTAGAAGGATCTCTTGAAAGATCTTTAGATGTTGAGATAGAGCTGTAGATAGTAAAACAGATAGAAAGATTGTGTGAGAGCAAAAGTGGATTAAAAAGATGTATAACAATCAAAGATTTTCTTAATTTATAACTTAGAAAATATATATAATAAATGAATATAAAAAAAAGATTCCAAAAACCAAAACTGTTAGAGGTAAAAAATTGTGACAGAATGAAAGAAATAAAGGAGACTTCCGCAAGAAATAGAAACACATACTTCTACTAATCTGAAATGAAGGAAAATTAGAAAATAAGAGTTTCTTAATGTAAAGTTAAATTATTTTAAAAATATCAATTACATTGCTCAGCAAAAAATTGAAAAAATCTCTAAAAAAAACTTTAACTTTTTCCAACTCTGCTGAGAAGAAAAGGGAGAAATAAGCGAAATAAAGAGAATAATACTAAACATGCATAAAATATAAATAATTTGAAATGAAATGAGCGCATGCGACAGTATAATACCCTGCATAAATTTCATATTTTGATAATTAATATTTAAAAAAGTAAAATTCTATACTTTCTGCTTTCTTTTCTGAATATCTTTCGTATTGTTGGACTGATCTTTATGAAACTTTTGTATCTTTTTGAAAAGACTTTTCTTTACTTATAAACTTACACATTTCTTGCACAAGGTTTATATATTTGTTTACAGGGTATAAAAAGTTTTTTCTAAATTGATAGCTAAACTATTGAAGATCTTAGAAAATATCTGGAAAATTCTTAAAAATAACAAAAGTTTAGTTATATTATTTGAATTGAAGAAAACCTAAAAAAAGAAGATTTTTCCCAATTTATTTTAAAGTATTTTATTAACATTATTTTCTTTAAACTTGTCGCTTACTTGCTGAAAGTAAAATCTGTTAAAAATCTCAAAAAAGCAAACTTCAACAATGTTTTACTCTAGTGAAAATAGAAAGAAAGACAAGAGTAGAAGGTGCTAATGAAATTATGCAATAATAAACAGTACGATTATAATAGTAAGCATAAGAAACTAAGCAGCTAAAGGGAACACAACGAGAATTGTGCAAAATAAAATGATATTTTTGTGATTTTAATTAAAATTTTACAACTTTAAGCAGGTCAAATTAAGCGGCTTGAAGTTCGTCTAGCGTTTTGTGGTTGAGCCATAAACAAATGTAGTTAGTTCCACTTGGAACTAGTTCCACGCAACGTGCAATAACAAACATTGTATTAAGAAAATTACCATCAACACACAAAGCCAAAGCCAAAGCCACAAAATGCTGTTAAACCAACGTTAATTTGATACCATAATGAGACTCTCGCTTTCAGCGACCGCCCAGTCAACTGACCCAGTGACTGACTGACTGAGTGACTGACTGACTGAGTGACTGACTGACTGACATACAGACTGCAGCAGCAGCACCTACAGGTCCCCAACTGCCGGACTGGTCGATGGATTGTTTGATTTTAATGCGCATTCGATGGCATCATCATCGATGGCAGAACGCAGCGATAGCTCGTTAAATGTGAAATGCTCAAGAAGTGCGCAGGTTCTCTCAGGCCCCTGGGATTGAAAGTGCAAGCAGAGAGACACACAACTGGGCAGCTGGCTGTGGAAAATGTGGAGCTGTTGGCCAACAGGTGGGCGACAGCGTTAAATCTGAAACTGAAACTGCAACTGCAACGAAGACAACAGAAGAAACGAAAAGAAACGAAAAGAAAAGAAAAGAAAAACAAATTCAAAATGACAAATTTTTCATTTTTTATGACAATGTCTTGTTTTTTCTCTTCGCTTTTTATGTCAGCTGCGGTGGGTGTGCAATGCCGTTACATATCTGTGTGTGTGTGAGTGTAGAACTTCAAGCTCATACCCTGTACTTCTATTTGATTGATAGTTTGCACTGCTGCAGTTGATGTAGTTTCCATTCTAATGCATTAGAAATGCCGTCAGTTAGACAAAAGCTCGTTGCAAGCACAGCTTAAAAGCTCAAGCTTGGCTGCTGCCTGATAAGATAGATAAGTGTATTAGTTACATATTCTGAAAATTTCATCAGATTTCAATAACAAATGCAGAAGTTATGCTCGCTTATCACAGTAAAGTGTCAGTGTCAGATTTTCTCAGCAACATTTGTGGGCTGTTTGTTTTACAGGGTATCTTTAAGTCGTACCTTGTGCTTTTGTTGTTGGTTAATAGTTGAGTTGTTGTTGTTGTGGTTGTTGCTTTCTGTGGGGCGAAAATTCAGAATGCGTTTTGATTTTGTTGTCATCTTTTGTGGTCGCATTAAACGTGGCCGTATCTTTGGATTGCGTCAAGTAAGCCACACACACACACACACACACACACTCGCACGTACATAGGTATATGTGTATAGAGTGTGTGTGCTCTGTTTAAGGTGCGCCCCAGTCGCAACTTTGGTTAATTGCGTTGGCGTTGTTGGCCAAGACAAAAGCCAACCAATCCACCCACCAACATTGCCCCAGAGACAATGTAGAGCAGAGAGCAGAGGAGTGTAAGAGAGAGAGAGAGAGAGAGAGAGAGAGAGAGAGAGAGAGAGAGAGAGAGAGAGACAGGAGAGAGAGAGGGGGCGCAGCAAGGCATTTGATTTTCACTTTAGTTCTCAATTAACTTTGATTTGGCCCATTTGATTTGGCAAAGCACATAAGAAAACCGTTAACATTGATGGCCCGAACAACAACAACAACAACAGCAACAACAACGCCCATTGTTAGCGCTAAGCATTGTTGTTGCAGCTACGCTCCTTGCCGCTGACCATCGATGTCCAGGTCACTTCCGCCACGTGCGGCACCCACTGCTGACCTGGCCTTCAAATGCCCATTAAAAGGCCATCGATTTATGTGTGCACCAAGTGCGCCCGATTGCCAACTGGAACTACATCATCCGTGGCCAGCAACAACAGCAATAACAGCAACAAAGTCTCATAGGTGGACTACCACAGATATACATATATATATATATATATACATATATATATATATATATCTATATATATATAAATTATGTAAAATATGTTAGAATAGCACTTGGTGCTAAGCGAGATATTTCTGCGAACGAATATTTATTAAGGCGATCTGCCTTTAATCGAATTCAATTACAATCTAATTCTTACAATGAACGAATACTTAAAACCTAAGCTTTGCTTGTCGGCAGCAGCGACGCTGCCGCCGCCTTCTCGCAGTAGCAGCTCCAGCAAAACTGCAACGCTAGCGCCTCGTGCAGGGTGTTGGATTACACAGCGGATGTTGTGCGACTATGTTGTCAGGCGCTGGCACAGCTCTGCAGACCGACGGCGACTCTGAATCCGTGATCTTGACCTCGAATGTTTATGCTGGTCGTTGATAGCGCTGAGTCAGCTTTCTTCTTGCCGACATGCAGAACATACTCTTCTCGTTCCGCGGGTATACGGTGTCCGCGGTTAACTACTCCCCCTCCAAAGACTGACCGTCCCTGGTCACGTTGTAAGTTTTCAGCATTTCCTCGATTTGCCGAGAGCCCCGCCTCTTCTTGGCGTACTGGCAGATGGCAACTGATCCACAAATTGTGGCGCAGGCCAAGATTCCCAATCCGAATGTTAGCACGGATTTGGTTCCGAATGTGCCGTTGCTTCTCAACTCGAGGATATGATTGAGGTTTTCTTCACTCAAACGATGGAGATATGAGAGGCTTAACGTGTTCACGTGCCCTGTGATGTTTAACAAGGGTGAAGCTGCAATTCCTGGGGACCGTTCCTGTACGCTGTTCTGGTTCACGTACCTGGTTCCGTTGACTGTCGCGTAGTTGTCAAATGTCACCAGCTGGGTTCCGGTTGAGATGGTTTCCGGATTGTCGTCAAATACTATGGTAGCTGGCCGGTCATTGATGATGACGATGCCATCGTCGACCACAGTAACCGGAGCCAAGTGGCTGGGCTGCGTAGCACAATGCGCCAATCTTCCAGAGTGCAAGCCCTGAGCGCAGGTTTCGCTCGGCGCCTGTTCACAGAAAGTAGCTATGGTGGTTGGCTTGCAGTTTGTGACTCCCAAGACTTGTCTTCCGCACTCCGCTACCACATTATCCAATAGCTGCAGGATGGTATTGTTGTGTGTGACCGGGAAAATGGTGACTTTCCGGCAAAGCTTGCTTATTCTAGGATACTTAATGATAATTCTTACTGTCTCAGAAGATTGGAATATCTTAATGCTAGATACATCTAATAGGTCAGTTATAGTAGTCCCTGTGAGTTCATTCATAAGAACGGACTTAAGATCAGCATGGTCTAAAATGTTTGGATTTATGATACCTGATTTTGCAAGTGTGATTGTCAACATGAGGTTACTAATTTCGCTTATGAGGATTCTATTTCTAGTCAAAAGTGTTTCGTACAAATGAGCGGTATCTGCCTGCTCATTTTTTGCAACCTTGAGCAATCTGTTCACCGTGTCGGTATGCAAGTTTATTTGTACCTGTGTCTTCGAATTTATTTCTATCTGCCTGTTGTTGGAATTGACCAGCTGCGCTTCCGTTATTCTAACGTTCTCAAAGTCTCGTGCGTCCGGGGTGCCCGCAACTACCTTAAGCGCCGTTCCCAAAAAGTCAAGGCTTCTTGCGTTGCGGTGGTGCACTTCAAGAGCGGACAAAAGGTCTTGTACGTGTCCGGTGTCTACTTCCAACAGTTTCCGCATATGGGACTGTGGGAACATGTCTGATAATTTCTTGGTCTCGTCGATCATTCGTGCAAACTCCGAAAGGTTGGTAGTATGCCTTAAAATGTCACTGTCATTCCAAACCAGTACGTTCCCGTCCGTGATAGGTATGTAGTCCGTGTGTGAGTAGTCCGTTATTCGTGCCGTCACTGTCACCAGTAATGTCAGTATCGTCTCGTAAAACCTAAGGTAAGGAATAATTCTTAGGTAAGTTCTGTAAAAATGTTCTTAACATTACAATTTACAACTACAAATTCAACGGAGGTTGTCCTTATGGACCACCCTCCCCCTAATGAGGACCGTTGTCCCCACCACCTCCACCGCCTCCACCTTTTCCTCATTACAAAGCGGGGTAAGTTTGTTCCCCAGCCTCCGGTTTGTTTTAACGAGTACTTTTTCACCTACTTCGAATACCCTACTCTGCCTGTTCTGGTTAAGCCTGGAATTTTGCATTAGCTGCGCTTTCTCTAGTTTTTCCCTAACTTTTTGCTGGGTTCCTTGCGACATGTCGTGCAAGGTATCTATGGGCTTCCTCTGGGTTACTGAATGTATCGACCTGTTATACTCGATAGTAGCCTGCAGTATTAGCTCGACCGTATCGTTTATCCCCTTTTGTAACTTGAGGCACCTGGCTATTTCCGTGAGGGTACTATGGAAGCGTTCGACCTGACCGTTTGACGTACTGTGCAAGGGGGGGCGTTGGCTACTCCGATCCCATAGCTGTTAGATAGTAAAGACGTAACGGTCTCCGACTTGAGCGCAGGCTCGTTGTCGCAGTATATCTGTTTGATTTTTGGGAAAATATTGATAATCGTTAACAATGGTGGTATTAAGTCCTGTATAGTACGGGATACTATATGTTGGACGACAGCGAACTTAGAATGCTTATCGATGCAGGTAAGAAACAGTTTGCGGTCTGTAGAAAACACATCAATATGAAGCATTTCTCCCGCCCGTGAAGGGATCGGCGTCTGCCCGAGCTCCTGTTTCTTAGGGTGTCTGTCGTACTTTGCTTTCGAGCAAATCTTGCAGTTCAGCACCACTTCGTTTGCTAATTTTGTCATCTTCGGGAAGTAATAATCGGTCATTACTTGTTTGGTATTTTCTTGGGCGGCTCTATGAGCTCGATTGTGTTCAGTGACAAGAATCTCTCTTCTTTCCCCGCTATCGAGGACGTCTGTGGCGAAATTCTTGCAATGCCAAAATTTGGTAGTAGGGAAATTGCTCACGAGTTCGTGTTGCAGATGAGCTAGAATAGGAAGTTCACAATGGATGGCATTTACCACGTTTGTGTTAACGACGGATCTCACTATGTCAACTAATCTGTCCCTGCTGGTAAAATTGATCATAAGGCGAGTTTTCTCGCCGAAAATAATATAAATCCTTTCTAAAGGAAAATGGGACTCTTCAAGAACAATCTGATTCCTGAAGCAGTTCACAGGCTTTTCAGTTGTCTCGATGGTATATGTCAGTGACGCCTCGCTATGAACCGTAGCGGCGTCTGACTTTGGCTGCTCGCTTTCGAGCGCATTTACGTTTTGCCGTGAGAGGGCATCGGCTACGAGATTTGCCTTTCCGGGCTTGTAAAATAGATTAGCCCCTGTCTCGTCTATGCACGCCTTCCAACGCTTAATTTTTGCATTGGGGTTGCCTTCAGACACCGCGAACGTAAGCGGCTGGTGGTCTGTGAAAATATTTATGTCTTTAACATCGTAAAGGTAATTCCGGAACTTGGCTAGGGCCCATGCGATTGCCAGCAATTCTCGCTCGTTAGTAGCGGAATTTGCCTCCCTATCTTTCAGAGTTCGGGAGATTATTGATATTGGCCTTCCATTTTGGGACAGAACCGCCCCAATTCCGTATGCTGACGCATCGGTAGTCACGTCAAAGGGTTTCTTATAGTCTGGGTACATTAACATTACATCTTCCGACGCTAAAATGTTCCTGAGCTTCTCGAAGGCGTACCTCTGTTTCTCGTCCAGCTTTACTGGCATTTTCTTTGACCTATACTTGCTCACCGAGCCTTGAGAATGTTCGAAAGGGGTTTCGCTATCGCGGCGAAATCCTTGACGAAGCAGCGGTAGTAGCTGGCTAAACCTAAAAACGACCTAACTGCGAACAGTGACTCCGGCTCAGCGTAATGCTGAATTGCCTTCACCTTTTCAGGGTCCGTCTTTGATCCGTTACTTGTTACAATAAATCCCAAGTAATCGACGCTATCTTTGAAAAATTAGGATTTCTCCTGGGCAACCCTCATATTCGCGTCGAGCGAGCTCTTTAGGACCCACTCGACGTGTTTTACATGGTCCTTTTCGTTTTCCGAAAAACTGATGACGTCATCGACATAGACATAACAAGTCTTACCGATTTGCTCCCTGAGGACATCTTCGATGGCCCTCTGGAAAATGCTACCAGCATTTTGTAAGCCAAAGGGAAGCCGACAGAATTCGTACTTCCCTCCATTCACAGAGAACGCTGTTTTCTCCCTGTCCTCCTCCGCCAGAGTTATCTGGTAGTACCCGGACTTGAGGTCAAGCGTTGTGAAAAACCTAGCCTTACCCAGATTTGCCAGAATCATCGATATGCTTGGCATTGGGTATCTGTCCGCGATGGTTTTTTGGTTCAGTTTCCTGAAATCCGTAACCAAACGCTTCTTCCTGTTACCATTACTGTCGGTGCCCTTTTTATCCACCACCCAAATGGGGCTGTTGTACGGGGACCGAGATTTCCTTATGATGCCGTTTTTCAAGAGCTCGTTTATCTCCGAGGTTACAAAATCTTCCACCCCACGCGGGTATGGATACGCCCTCGAGTAAACTTCCTTGTCATCAGTTGTCCGAATTGTGGCAACGACGGCTGTGTTGTATGGCAGCGACTCGTTAGAGTCAGCAAAAACCTTACTGTTCTTCTTGAGCATCTGAAGGAATGCGGGCTTTACAGAAGGCACGTCAATGTCGAGCACCTTGGTGTGATTTACATTCAAGCAATTGTGATAGTGTATCGTTTCCGATCTACCCTCGGTCAACAATTTGCTTTCACTCAGGCTTATGGCGGCGTTGACCTGCTTTAACAGATCGAGGCCGATTATTCCATCAAATGTGGAAAGATTGTCTAGGATGAAGAATGTGGCTGTTTGTCCAAACATTGGCAGCGTACATTTGTGCAAAACATTATTTGAGCCGTGGATCGACTGCACGACGAACTTCTTTTCGACAGGGCCAACGTTCTTGAGGTGTCTGAGAGGTTTCAAATAGTTCTTAGACGCGCCCGTGTCAATCAACAATTTAACGCTTGTCCCTGCTATTCTTCGCCGTAAGTACGGCAGCAGGGACTTTGCCCTAAAAAATTTACGCTGCTAGCCAGAAAGTTGAGAGAATCGCTTTCATACTCGACGTCAGCCTCTATTTCCTCAACCTCCTCTTGAGCTTTCTCGCTATATGCTGCCTCTTGTTCTGCGTTACCGGCGGACAGATGATCCAGCCTTTGACGCCTTTGGCCCGTCATGCGATCGGACGTGTTCGAACGCTTCTGTCCCTGCTGAACGTAAGACCTATCGAAACCCTGACCCTTTTGGTAGTTAGTGGGCTGCCTGTATTTAGATGAGCCTGGATCCACCTCCATTGGTTCCGGGCCGTTACCACTTGCTGGTTTAGCTTGTGTGACTTCTGTACCCTGCTGGCCCTTTTGCTTTCTAAAGGCAGGGCTTTTGCCTTGTCCCGTTTGTGGACTGTGCTTGTATTCTTGCTGAGTCTGACCCTTGCGGACATGGTTCCGCGTTTCGTTCTTGCTAACTTTCTCCTTCATGCCCCTAGCGAAATTTGCCGCAAAAGCGTACCTGTCGTGGTTTGCTTCGACCTCCTGCGCCAAAGCCAAAGCTGACGGCAAATCAGTTGGGTGTGCCGCAAACAACACATCTGTCAAGTTACGCCTTAACCCGGAAATGAAAACCCTTAGGGCATCGCCTCTAAACTTCTCGCACATACCTCTGGCCAAATGCTCTTCAAAGGCCATGTTAGCTTTGTTAGTCAGCAAGGTGAGTTTCTTTTCTACCTCGTCATAATACTCTAAAATGGACATGCTCCCCTGTCTAAGGGTGCCCATTTCCTGCTCTATTATATGGATTGGTTTTTTGTCGTTATAGGTAAAATCGAGGCGCGATATGATAGCCTGAAAGTTGAGAGGGGTATTGAACGAGGCAAGGATGGCATTTGCCGATCCCCTTAACTTGTTCCTAAGGATTACCATGGCTTGATAATGACGCGAGCTACCGTCGTACTTTTTGAAAATTTCGTACGAACTATGCGCTGCCTGTCGCCACGCCACGTAAGAGTCATGCGCGCCATTAAACTCTGGCAGACTCTTCATCGCGTCAAGGGGTTCGTCGCAACGAATGCCTTCTATGATCTGCGCGTTTTGGTAAACCTTGATTTCAGGCACAGCTATGGTTGACTTCCTCAACCGCCTTGCCAATTCGTCCATCTCTCTTTTGAATTCGGCTCTAACTTGTGCCTCTCTCCTGTCATATTCTTGAGCTTGAGCTGCTAACGCAGTCGAAATGATCGCTAGTAGCTGTTCCGCGTCCATATCTGTCCCCCTTGTCGCCGTTTCGGTCACCTGAACTTGTCCGAATTCCTTAACTAAACCTTCTAAGACACTGTCGTTGCTACTGTCACTGTCCCTTCTGCTCATATGTTACCACTTGCTATGCGACACGGTACACTAACTACCCGAAACAGCAAAAAATTTTGACTTGGGTCAACTTCTTATTTTTATTTTTATTTTTTAAAAGCTTATTGCAGAAACCGGGAGAAAATGAACAATTTCAAACGTGGTAAACAAATTACTTCACACTTTTCGGTTGAAAATTTATATTCTAACAACTTCACACGTGCAAAATCTGGTTTGGTTTATAAATTTTGTTCACTGATCTCTTATCTGTACTTATAACAAATCTCACTTACATGCTTCTACTTAATTTCAAAGTCCGGCTTCCTCCTTCTGCTCCTGCGTTCCCTCCTGAGCTCGTTTTCCCGTCGCCGCTGCCCAGAGAGCTCCTGCGGCTCTGGTGTACTTGGATTCGTTGTCTTTTTTCTTTTTGTTTTTTGGCAGTCGACTGCTGCCCTTTCACTTCACGTTTTGTTTTGTTTTTGAGTTTTTTATTTTTTTAGTTCTTCAACTTTTCACACCGAGTGGGTAATCCACATGTTGGGCGCCAATTATGTTAAAATATGTTAGAATAGCACTTGGTGCTAAGCGAGATATTTCTGCGAACGAATATTTATTAAGGCGATCTGCCTTTAATCGAATTCAATTACAATCTAATTCTTACAATGAACGAATACTTAAAACCTAAGCTTTGCTTGTCGGCAGCAGCGACGCTGCCGCCGCCTTCTCGCAGTAGCAGCTCCAGCAAAACTGCAACGCTAGCGCCTCGTGCAGGGTGTTGGATTACACAGCGGATGTTGTGCGACTATGTTGTCAGGCGCTGGCACAGCTCTGCAGACCGACGGCGACTCTGAATCCGTGATCTTGACCTCGAATGATTATGCTGGTCGTTGATAGCGCTGAGTCAGCTTTCTTCTTGCCGACATGCAGAACATACTCTTCTCGTTCCGCGGGTATACGGTGTCCGCGGTTAACTTATATATATATATATATCTATAGTTACTTTATTCTAACTGTGATATTTTACAGTGTTGGTAAATATACCACATCATATACATCATAACACAGATATATATACATATATCTATAGTTACTTTCTCAGTTAGTTATAGTCTTGCTTTTGCTTTACTTTCAACTTGGATTCAATAGTTTAATTGGAAGAATTATCTGCAATTAATTCTGTGTTATTTGACAGTGTTGGTAAATTCGAAAATGAAATACTTCAGCACTTGATACATCATATCAATCATGTTGTTGTCTCGCTCACTCACATGTTGGCACAGCAAAGCAATTCAATAATGTTTTCTTCTTTCTTCATTCTTCTCTCAAAATATTTTTTATTTCTGAAACGAGCTTTAACAGACTTTCACATGGGTTTTAAAAGAGAATTCCTTTAACACCCGTTAAGTGAAATACATAGCCCTTTACAGGGTATGCAACAGTTTTTATTTTGAGAAAAAGCGTTTCAAATATATAGATATATATATAGATAAATATACATTAGTCTATGCTCTATAATTGATATCTTAGTAATTGATATGACTCATAATACTTAGCATATCAATTTATCAGCTCGATAGCTTTATTTCACATCGATCTGGCAACGCTCGTAGTAATATTTCAGCCTTCGCACTATTATCTTATCTATTAGTTGGCTTAAGTTATATAAGTATATCAAGATAGGGACCACAGCAAATGAATCCATCAGCTCTCATACTCAAAGTCAACTCGATCTTTCGCTTGACGCTGTAAAATTGTAAATAAATTGATAAGATTTGTTGTTGTTGTTGTTTTGTTTATGGTATCTTTAAATGGCAACGAAGTCAGCGATGATCAACAAATTAACAGTTTTTCAGTTATTATTGTTGTTGTTATTGTTGTTGTTGTTGTTGTTGCGTGAAAGCAGCTGAACTCAATGCGATACCAAGGTGACATCACTGCTGTGGTGTGCTATTGGGAGTGGTGCACTGCTGTTGCTTGTGGCACAACAACAACAGCGACGACGACGACTGCCCTGCTGGCCACATTGCCTTGGGGGTTTTCGTTGTTGTTGTTGCTGTTGTTGTTGTTGTTGTTGTTGCGTTAACTTTGGGGGCATGTGCCGTGCCGCATGTCGTGCGGTCTCGTTTCGCGATTTGTTTGTTGTTGCGATTGCGACATGATCATCGACACGATCTCTGTAGAAATTGCTAAAGCGCTATTGAACTCAAATATGGCCAGGCACATGGCCAAGCGATGCGATGCGAGGCGATGCGATTCGTTGTTCTTCCTTTCAGCGTCTTCTGCTGCTTCTTCTTCTTCTGTCTCTTCTGCCTCTTCTGCTGCCTCTTCTTTTGCCTCTTCTGCTGCTGCTTCTTCTTGCAACAGCAATCCTTCGCGCAGAACTTTGCATTCGCATTGGTAACGTCTGCATGTCGACCATGTCAAACGTGTTGACTTTTGACTTTTGCCAGACAACAACAACAACACTCTCCCTCTTCCTCACTCCCTCTCTCACTCCCTCTCTCTCTGTTGCTTCCTTTATATGTATCTCTCGGAAAGTGCAGTTTAATGTCTCAAAAATTTATCGCTGGCATTTCGGTATGTGCTCTGTGCCCAACATGGGCAATAAACCACAAAACGGCAAAAGCAAAAAAAAAAATAAAATAAATAAAAAAAAAATAAATAAAAAGAAAATAAAAAATAAAAAATAAAAAAAAATGAAAAAACAAGGAAAGAAAAATTTAAATGAAAACTTTTCATAATATATTTGAAAGTACCGTTAAGACAGCTTTTGTAAGATTTAGTTAGCCAAGTTAGTTAAATAAATCAATACTTGTAGCTGGCGCGCAACGTAAGCAGAGCTAGGGTTTAGAAAAAGTCGTTGTTTTCTTTTTAAATGTTTCTCTTTTTCTACATTTGCACAAACTTATGCTTTAACTGCCAAAACAAGCTAAATATATGGCTGAAATAAGCTAACTCTAGTCTCTGCATGACAGTCAAATACAGGGTATAATTGTTTGGCACCCAACGTGGGGGCATTTCCCTAAGTATTGCTGATGTGCTCTACTCCAGTGTTGTGTCATTCGTAAATTAAGACAAGTTGAAGATATTAAGCAGATATAGTGAAGTTTTTGCCATCTAAATATTTACACAGTCTGCATGGCAATGGCAGCCAACGTAGGGTGAGTTAGGGCATTGCATACTCTGGTCCTCGAATTGCTATGCAAATGCAGAGCAAGTTATGACAACTGCAGCAGCTTCTACTGCTTTACTTCGATTGGAGTTAGAGTAGCTGCGTCTTGAGTATAGAAAACAAGTCAGGCAGCTACAGTCGGGGTACGACTGTGGGAGACTCTGAACTACAGCACGAGTTTTTGCATTTGTCATATATATATATATATATATATATATATATACGAATTTCTAACGAAATTTGGTTATTGCTTTCTTTTAAATTCTTAACATTTTCTGACAAATAGGGCAAAATTAATAATATATGTATATATAAAATAAAAGTAATTAATTTATAGTTATTAAAAAATGTATTTTGGAATTGTCAGCAGTGGGATTCGAACTCGGGCCTTTGCGGCGTTTCTTTTTGTTGTTGTTCTAACTAAAGCAATTTTGGCCGCAGAGGTGCCATGAACCTGCTGATCATTCATTCCTTAATATCTTCTATGTTTATGAACCGATCGTGCTGAAATTTTCAGAAAACGTCCGCCAAGGGACATCCTCCATATGTGCCAAATCTGTAGCTTCAGTAATACGTTTTTTTCGATTTGCGGGGGCGGAAGGGGCGTGGCAAAAATCTAAAACTCAAGTTTGTTTGCGTGCAAACTATACACGTGTTGTCACCAAATTTGGTTACTCTAGCTCTTATAGTCTCTGAGATCTAGGTGTTCATACAGACGGACTGTCGGACAGACGGACAGACGGACATGGCTATATCGTCTTGGCTTTTGATGCTGATCAAGAATATATATACTTTACAGGGTCTGCCACGCCTCCTTCTGCCTGTTACGCACATTTCGCTTTCGTCAAACCTAATAGACTGTGAACTTTTAGTTCAGAGTCTAAAAAGTTATGTTATGAGCAAGTCGAACTGGAACAGCTAAATTCAAAGCAATGTCAATACACTGCTTCCCCTCTTCCTCTCCCTCTCTCTCTCTCTCTCTCTCTTTCTTTCTCCCTCTCTCTCTCTCTCTCTCTGTGTGTGTGCTCAACGTGGTTAAGCAATTGTAAGGCATCTCATCTTTAGCTTCAGTCCACTCAGCGACTCCCTGGCCATTTGCATATCTAACTATCTTACCGCGAAAACACAGACACACGGCAAGCACAGAGCGCATTGAGTTGGCCTGATAATAAAGTTTTTAATAGGAAAATGCTATTAACTTATTGGCCGCGTGGTGGGCCAAGGCAATGGCCAAGGCAAAGGCAATAACAACAGTGAAGCTGCTGCTGGCACATTATGAATTCAATTGAATTGTTTCAATGGCCCAGAACTGGACGTGGCGAGCTGGAGCACAGGACTGGACTGCGGGAACTGGAAAAGTAAAGAGCTGGAGAACTGAGCAACTGAGGAACTGGAGAAGTGGAGAACTGGAGAACTGTGCAACTGAGAATTCAGCCTGCTGCGAGCTGATTGTCTTTATTTTGATTTTATGGCCGCATTGAGTGCACCTGAGAGGCAACAACAACAACAAGCGATATGAATGCGCTTATGCAAATATTTGACAGGGCTGCAGCAAATGCCAAGACACACAAGCTGAAATTATGCAGAGCAATTTGATTGCCCATCCCTGGCCAGTTCGTAGCTGTGATTTGGCCAATGTGGCTTGCATAATGCGAGCGCATAGATTACAGTTGCAATGGCTATTTGAATGAGCTGGGCGTGTCCACACACAGAGAGAGAGGGAGGGAGAGAGATAGAGGGTGGAGAGAGGGAGGCGAGTGGGTGGCGGGGGGCAATGATGATGTGATCAGCATGCATTTTTGGCGATTGCACGTCATTTTGGAGTTTATGTCAGAGTCGGCGCAGGCAGCGAGGCGAGGCGCGGCACTCAGGGGAGCCAGTCAATAGAGCTGCCTGTGTTGTTTATTTATTTATTTATATATTGTTTTTTTTTTTTGTATTATTTGTATTATTTGTTGTTGCTGTTGTTTGTGGCAATCCTGCCAGTGGCAATGCCATAAAAGGCACAATATGTATAAATTTGTAAAAGTAATTGCAGGCATATGTGCCACAGAGCGGGCATCAAACAATGCCACTACGATCCAATGCCGATGCCGATGCCGATGCCGTGGCTCGATGCTCGATCCGGGCCGGGCCGGGCCGGGCCAACTGCATGCCAGCCATATTTGGCATGGGCCATAGGCCCAAGTATTGCGCCTGGCTGTGAGCGTGCGTGTTTTATGTCCAACTGCCAGCCATTTATACATTATAAAACTATATATACAAACGGGCAGACAGCCAGACAGACCAACTGACAGACAGACAGACAGACAGACAGACAGAGAGACAGACAGACAGGCCACAGTTGTAGCTGCAGCTCGAGTTGGAGTTGCAGTTGCAGTTGAAAATGGAGACGTAGACTCCAGGGTCGCAGCCCAAAAACTATATACACTTCACCATCCCTCATCATCTGACTTGGCTTACCGCATCCCATCCCAACCCATCCCATCCCATCGCATCCCACCGCATCTCATCGCATCTCATCTCATCGCATCTCATCGCTGCTCAGCTTCTATGCGACTCGAGTCCGACTCGAGTCCTCATCTTGTAATTCGCCTTGGCCATTTTTGGATTTGCAGCATTTTCATGATCTGTTTGATGCCATTGTTTCACATTTTCACAACTTCAGCAGCGTGGCATTTGCTTGACTGCCAAGCTAAATAATTCTCATGTTGTTCGTGCATACCCTGTCAATTGTTCGCAACAAGGGGTATGCTGAACTTAAGCACATATGTTACGTATACGACTTGCATTTGCATTTCCAACTCAGCTCTGCTCGCTGTCACATCTATTAGCTAAGCTGTTTGCTAAGCTTATACATACCCTGTAAATTGCTGAAGAATAGGAAGTGTGAACAACTTATTTAAAGCATATGCTATAACTTGCAGATATTTCAATGTTCGGCTTGTATTTATATATGCTCGTATTGCCAATACATACCCTGTAATTTTCATAAGCAGGGGTATTATGAACTTATATATAAAATATGGTCGTAATTTTTAGCAACTATAGTTGTTGTCATTTCTGTCTGCTAAACTAAATACATTTCATATAGTTTATACATACCCTATAAATTGCCTATAAAGGGATATGATGAACTAAACAGTTAATAAGGTTTTCATTTTGCTTGCCAGAGCTTAAACATAGCTCAGCTTTGTTTGTACACATTTCTGAATTCTCATGTTATTTGGATATACCCTGTAAAGGAACTAAAGCAGGTCTCAATGGATTACAGCAAATACCTTGGCTATCATTTTAGTTGCTTGTTGAAGCTATAAGAACTCTGAGAGTATTTTGCTTAGAGTTAACGAATTTATAATGTACTTTATAAATACCCTGTAATTTTAAAATGTGCCCAATTTGCTAGACTTCTTATTTTTAAGACTTTAGCTCTAATAGGGTTTAATAATTTAATTGTTCTTAATGTACAATATACCACGTAGTTACCAAATATCGGGTATAATGAACTTCTACAATGTTTAAAGTTGTAGATATTTCAGCTAAGCAGCGGTCTACTTGTAAAAGCTCTGACAACGAGAGTACGGCTAGAACTGAAGTAGCTAATATGTGTATACCCTATCCCACTTTCTCATTTCCAAGTAGAAAGGAACTTTCAAATAATATTACAAGAATCGTTTGATAACTTTCGATGTTAGTTTTCATTACAGGGTAGCTATAAGTCTATCTTTGAGGCGCTAAAACTGAAGTTAGCTAATATGTGTATACCCTATAATTTCCTCTTTTCTCATTTCCAAGTAGAAAGGAACTTTCAAATAATATTACAAGAATCGCTTGATAACTTTCGAAGTTAGTTTTCATTACAGGGTAGCTAGAAGCCTATCTTTGAACAAGACTAAAACTGAAGTTAGCTAATATGTGTATACCCTATAATTTTAATTTTTCTTACTACCAAATAGAAAGGAACTCTAAAATAACGTTACAAGAATCGCTTGATAACTTTCGATTTTAGATTTCATTACAGGGTAGCTATAAGTGTATCATCGAAGCGCTAAAACTGAAGTTAGCTAATATGTGTATACCCTATAATTTCCATTTTCCTTACTCCATGAGTATAAAATAATATTACAAGAATCGCTTGACAACTTTCGATGTTAGTTTTCATTACAGGGTAGATAGAAGCCTCTTTGAATAAGACTAAAACTGAAGTTAGCTAATATGTGTATACCCTATAATTTCCATTTTCCTTACTCCAGAGTATAAAATAATATTACAAGAATCGCTTGATAACTTTCGATGTTAGTTTTCATTACAGGGTAGCTATAAGTCTATCTTTGAGGCGCTAAAACTGAAGTTAGCTAATATGTGTATACCCTATAATTTGCATTTCCCATTACAAGAATCGCTTGACAACTTTCGATGTTAGTTTTCATTACAGGGTAGCTATAAGTCTATTTTTGACGCGCTTAAGCAACTGTTCCTCACCTTCTTCTCTTTGCAGGCCTGCGCACCGCGCTATGTCTTCCACACGATGACGCCACTGCGGGCGCTGCGCTATGATCCGGTCGGCACCTGCTTCACCTCGCACAACTTCAAGCAGTTCCATGAGATCTCGCCGTGTCGCACAAGTAAGTAGGTCGCCCCGAATTAGATCCCCACCAGTCGACATCGAAAACAGAACAACAGCAACAAAATTGCGGGAGTTGGGGGGAAACAAAATAAAATACTTAAACTGCAGCTCATGTGATTTGCGCACTCTCAACGTAATTTGAGCTGTGCGCGACCAGGGAATCCCTTTAAACGCAAATTACACAAGCAACAACAACTGCAATTTCAAAAAAACCAAAATGTACTTTAAGAGGGAATCGCTAAAAGCGTGTGAGTCGGGGGCAGCGGGAGGGGAGCGCGTTCGTACTTATAAGCCAAGGGCAGGACACAAAGCTGGCGTGTCGAATGACCATAAGAAGCAAAGAATGACGAAAGCCGTGTGAACTTCAAGTATCAAGTGTCTGCGTATGTGGCTAATATGCTCTTGTTATCGATAGTATCGATAGGTTTCCTAAATGGTTCGTTTTTGTTGTACTTATCACGTTCAAATATTACTCTGTAAGTGTACAATATACATCGCCTACTCTTATTTCCTTCTGAACTTGCGGCTCTTTAGGTTTACTATCGATAGTATTTATTTATCCAAAACCATTAGCTATCAGCTCGATTAGCTGTAATTCAGCTCTGTTGCTTACATAGCCCAAATAAGTTGTGCTTCTTAATTTGCTTTGACGAACTAATACCTTTTATACGTTTTCCTTCACTAATGTTTTTTTATGTGACTATCGATAGTAATCGAGTAGTACTTAACGACATTGACGATCATTTCTAATCACAAAAACTCAGTTTCTTATGTAAACTAAAAGTTAAGTAATCTCTTCCAAGTGTGTTATCGATAAGTTTCGATGTTTACTTTCAATATTTGCTCAGTGTAACTATCGATACATTGTAATATCTACTATAAATCTAGTCGTTTTAGCAGCATTTCATAAAGTTCGAATATTTTCCCAACTGCTTATCTTCCAAGAGTGCTATCGATAAATATCGACTCAAACTCTCTATATTTGCGCAGTGCAAATATCGTTGTGTTGTAAAAAATAGCAAAGTTGACTAACTATTTAACTGTCATGTGTGTTATCGATAATTATCGATGCATATGTTGCATTACTTCCCCATTGCAGCTATCGATAGTAGCGATTACCGATTTTTATTCTACTCTCGATCGTTTCCAGTCAATAGCATTTCACCTTCTTAAGTTAACTAACTGCTTAGTACAGAATTTGCCCCTTTTTGCCAATAAATCACTATCGATAACATCGCTAGATCGATTGTCGTTTTCCCTAACCCTTCTACACTACTCTCTCCAATCGCTAATTTACAATATCAATGCTGCACTGCTTGACAGTTGCGGAACTCCCCTCGAGACTCCCCTCCCCCCCCCCCCCATGCCGACAGGCCGAAGATAGATTTATAGCACTCAACGGACCGTGACTTGCAACAAATATGTATATTACCCCCAATGCTTGAAACATATCTATTAATGTTGTACCATGTCGTGAAAGTGGCAACAAAATATTATGTTCTATATAGATATCACATATAGATGTACACATATCTATGTCTATATCTATATCTATATCTATATATATATAGAAGATCATTTTGAACTGCATTAGGGATGATATTTTTGGTTAATTTCCAACAGACTGCCAATTTGTTTGCTTAGTCATCTTATTAGATGTATACATGTATGCATATATATACATGTGTGCATGTGTGTGTGTGTGTGTGCGTGTGTGTGTGTGTATGCTGGACATGTAGACACATGTGGCACGGCCACAACTTTTGCTTGCTTCTTCTGATTATTTTTAGCATCGACAGCAGATGCAAAGCATATAGACAACACAACATCTCAACAAATATATACCTATACATATATGTTTCCCCCTCTCTCTCTTTGCCTCACTCTCTCTCTCACTCTCCCTCTCAATATGCATATATTTCTAATCTGCAAATTTAATTTGTTGATCTACTTTATCAGCTGGGTCTCTGTTCGGTTCCTTTCTCTTAATCAGCTTAAGATGATTCCAACTAATTGAATTGCTTTTCTGGCTTGTTTCGCTCAGCAAATGTACAGTGAAAACTGCCTGGAGTGAATATTAAAAACACATAAAAATTGACAACTTTGTCTCCCAACTAAATGTTTTATACATTCCATTCAAATTCTTTTTATCGAAAGTTGTACGATTGTAATACTCTTGGTTTATATAAGTCATTAGTTCTTTCTTTTTTTATGAACTAGTTCATTTTCTACTACTACTTTGTTAACAACAAATGGAAACAAAATTGCATTACAAGTAATATCCTAATTTAATTTTGGATTATTGTTATTAGTTTCTGTATTCTTTCACAAATATGCTGAACTAGTTCTCAGTTCTACAAAATAGTTCATTTGTTAAACATTAAACTATCTGTTCATGGAACAGTCTCTTGCTCTAGTTTTCAGCTGCAGAATTTAAATAGCTCATAAAATTATACACTTTTCGCTGGGAACTAGCTTACTGGTTCAGCTTAACAGCTTACTAGTTCACAGTTTAGTTCATTATTCAAATTGTAGTAAAATTTAATTGACAACTTGGCACGTTTTAAACTAGTTTGCAACTAAAAAGAGTGCAAATAAAAAAAAAGCACAAATTCTCAAATGCAAATACAAATGTTCTTTAGAACTAGTTCTTTGTGCATACGCTTGCTTAGTAGTTCAAAGGCAATAAAATTCGCTTTGATTTCAGTCTAATTAAAAGTTAGTTTCATAGTTTTAGTTCTAGTTCTAGTTCTAGTTTTGGGTGCTGCTCATGGAACTAGTTCTCTAAATCTGTTGTTATCTAATTCCATAAGAAGAAGAATAAAACAAACTGCAAAGCTCCGACAAATATTATCTTTCATTGTGAACTCATGCACTTGCTGCTGGAACTAGTTCCCTCTGCCAGCAATTGCTCAATTGCTTCGCTGTGATCCAAGTGATTCAAACGCAATTCCAATCGAAACGATTGAAGGCCAATTTAATGATTCTAAACGCATTTCCAGGCGCTGGGCTCAATACCCAATGGTGTTGTTGCGTTATTAATGTTGTCGTTGTCGTTGTCGTTGTCATTCTCGCAGTTGTTGTTGTGAAATGATTAGCAGCAACAGCAACAGCAACAACAACAGCAGCAACAACAACAACAGCAGCAGCTACTCATCACATGACAGTTGGGGCAGCACATTCCGACATTACTGAAAGCAATAAATACCAACTTAACGCACAAAATACCAAACTAATAGTTAAGGCGAATAACAAAAAACGCACACACACACACACACACACAGAAATCAGAATTAAAGAATGAAAAAGTGTGGAGAAAAAAGGGTAAAAAAAATATATATATAAAAGGGAACGTGGAGAAAATGCTGCCCAAGAGAGTGAGAATCGTTGAGAAGGAACCGCCATGTGGCCACAGTGGGGCCAAATCAAATTGTACTTCTGGCCAAGTTAGAGTACTGCAACTTTGCCTGTATGTTAACTTAAATATAATATTATTTCTATATTTCATAAAAATATTCAGTTTATGCTGCAATCGAAGACTGTAGACTGTAGACTGTAGTTATATAATATTTAATTGTAATGTTCTAAAACTTTGTATATATTTGTAGTTATTTATTTATTTATTTAACATCAATTGTTTACCAAGATTATGGTTTATATAATTATATTATTATTACAAATTATAATTACAAAAGTATTTCATAAAATAACTACAGTTAAAGTTCAATTTCAATTTGAGTTTGAGTCTGAAGTATTCAGCAATTGAAACAGCATTTCTTGCCAGCATTGGTATCATTAGATCATTAAGTATTCAAATTACTGTTGGTTTTTATTAAATTAAGAGTTTAGCATGCTAAACTCGAGAGTAGAAAGAGAGAACTTTAAGTTAAATGCATTAAATAATGTATTATAATTAGCAAAATAGGCCGTTGATTTTATATACAAATTATCGCCTATAAAACAAGAAAAATATTGTTTTTTAAATAAACTATTTTATTATAATTAAACAATAGTTAAGTAACTTTAGTAAATGCAGTTTTGAAGAATTTTCTAAATTAGGTTTTCCTACGGAATATAATTGTATTATATATTTTAATGTAATTATCATTATTTATTAGATTTCTAAAAATATCAGACTAAAGGCAGATTTCTTTAACTTTCTAAATTATTAGTGTATTCAGCAATATATTTATATATAATTTATATTTGTATAAAATATATAATATACATTTAAAAGTGCGTTAAAATATTTAAATTGATTCTTAATCGGAATACGGCATTTAATATATAATAGTTTATTAATATATTTAAATTATTGTAGTGCATAGAGATTTGATAGATTTTCTAAATTAGGATATAAAGTAATTTATTTTAGATAAATTAAATATATAGATATTTATAGTATATAGTTTATTATAATTTTTATAAATTATTAATTTTTTTAAAATATTTCTCTACTTTAGTAAATGCAAATTTGATGCAATTCCAAAATTATTAGTTTGTTAGGTATGCTCTATATATTCCGAGGTTTATCATATATATAAAGTATGTTTGATTATGAACTGAACACATATAATTATAATTTATATTTTTATATAATTATTATATTTTAGTATAATTTGATATATTTTAGTATAATTTGATAAATATTGCACTAAATGCAGACTTGATGAATTTTACAAATATTTAGGGAATTAATTTTATATTATCTATAAATTCTGAGGTTTCTTCCATGAAAGATATATATATTATTATATATATATATATATATATATATATATATATAATTACATATATATTTATATAAAAATTAAGTAGCAAATGCTTAATTCTTATATTTTCTGAGTCTTAAGACTACTTAAGTATATATATATTATATATTTCCAGATTTTTTCATTTATTTGTTCCTATCACTTAAAAATATTTAATTTAGAAATTGGTTTCTCAAGCTCTGTCCAGTCTGTCTGATTAATGCGTTTATACACCAAACACAACACAACAGTAGCTGTGGATCAAGCATATATATATACTTTATAGGGCTAACGGCATTACTTGGTAGAAACTATATTCATATAAGTAAATGTAAAATTACTTAAATACTAAAAAAAAAGGTATTTTCATTTTAAATTTGGGGCTGTTGGCTTTTGCGATTTGTATTAATTTTACGTATGAATTTAATTTACAAAATTACACTTCAGTCTCAGCATTAGCTGCGAGCAATTTATATATAGATTTTTGTCGAAAGAAATCGTAGAATTGCCCACTGTGCACAGTTGAGTTGAAGACAGAGTTTTGATCTCTCTGTGTTGTCCAAGTCTGATTCCGAGTTGTCCAACTGCTATTGTTGTTGTTGTTGTAGTTGTTGTTGTGGTTGTAGTTATTGTTGTTGTTGCTGCCCTTGCTAAGACTAATTGTAATTCAAGACGGGGGCGATTTTATTATGGGAATTACTACAACTGCAAAGCGCACAATGCTCACTACAAGTCCAACTGCGTGTGTGCGTGTGTGTGTGTGTGTGTGTGTGTGTGTGTGTGTGTGTGTGTCAACTCAGCCTTAAAAGTTGACTTATGGCAAGTAGGCAGCAACAACACGCCAGCAACATGCTGCTGTTGCCGCTGTTGCAGTTGTTGCCACTGTTGTTGTTGTTGTTGTTGCTGTTGCTGTTGCTGTTGCTGTTGCTGTTGTTGTGGTTGCTGTCGTTGTTGTTGTTGCTGCTGCTGTTGAACGTTCAAATTGAAACACTTCGGAGACAAATTGTTATCGTTTAATTTGATCAAACGCACGATCTGGCTGTTGATTTTCTGCACAGCAAAAGAGACACAAAAAAGAGTTGCCAGCAGCGCGACATGTTGCTGCTGCCAGTTGCTGCTGCTGCTGCTGCTGTTGCTGTTGCCAGTTGCGAGTTGTTGCCGCAAGCATTGCGTGATTTTTTATTTGGTAGCGCGCAAAACAGCAAAAGGAGAAAAGCCACAAAACAAAGAGGGCCAACAAAAGGATGTGGGGCTTTTGTGGTCAACAGTTTTGGATGTGTTGTTGTTGTTGTTGCTGCTGCTGCTGTTGTTGTTGCTGTTGCTGTTGGCCTTTGGGGCTGTCTGTCTGCAGCCTTTTGTTCTGGCAATCTGCCGCTGTAGTTTATTGTATTTTCATTTCAATGTCCATCCTCTGGCAGCTCTCAGTTCCTCTCTTAGTTGTTGTCGTTGTACTGTTTGCTATTGTTGTTGTTGTTGTTGTTGTTGCTCTGCTTGCTGCTGTTGTTGTTGCCTTGAAGGCGCAGGCGCGCGATCGCTCTAATCCTTTTATGTTGTTCTTTTTGCTGCATCCATCGCCTGACAAATCACTGGCTCAATTTATAGCATTGCTCTTGTAATTATTTGCAATTTATTGCACCCCCTACCCCACCTCCCACCGCTTACCTCACCCTACGTGCAACTTGCAACGAACAACAACAACAACATTTCTTATGACGAGACTACAATACAAAGTAAACAGACATAACATTATAAGCCTTAAACTCAATTCTGAAATTGTAACTCACATTGTTTCTTCATTCTCTCTCTCTCTCTCTCACTCTCTCTCATTCTATCTCCCTCTCTTTTTTACAGACAACTGGGGATATCATCGACAGGGCTCGTGTCAAGCTGGCTTCAGTGCGGCTGTCAACAGTGTAAGTTGCACATTTATCATTACTAAGCGGGTATATTAACTGTAAGATACCACAGAAAGCAGCTTAAGTTCTTATTGCATCAATTGAAGCACAGATTAGACAGTGCCAAGAGCAATTGAAATAAATAGACTTAGGATAAATTACTTAATTAAAGGAGAATTTAAATTTGTATACAATAGGAAATGTATAGGGTATTATTGGGTATTAGACTTAGAAACAGAGGGAAGCGAACAAATTGATTTATTATTAATTATATATTACTTATTATTTATTATTTATTTTTTATTATTTGTGATTTATTATTTATTATTTGTGATTTGTGATTTATTATTTATTATTTATTATTTATTATTTATTATTTATTATTTATTATTTATTATTTATTATTTATTATTTATTATTTATTATTTATTATTTATTATTTATTATTTATTATTTATTATTTATTATTTATTATTTATTATTTATAATTTATTATTTATTATTTATTATTTATTATTTATTATTTATTATTTATTATTTATTATTTATTATTTATTATTTATTATTTATTATTTATTATTTATTATTTATTATTTATTATTTATTATTTATTATTTATTATTTATTATTTATTATTTATTATTTATTATTTATTATTTATTATTTATTATTTATTATTTATTATTTATTATTTATTATTTATTATTTATTAATTATTATTTATTATTTATTATTTATTATTTATTATTTATTATTTATTATTTATTATTTATTATTTATTATTTATTTTTTATTATTTATTATTTATTATTTTTCATTTATGATTTATGAGAGTGTCAAATCAATATTGCAGGGCATACGTGAGTCGACTTAGCCCGCTCCCGCTTCTTTCAATGCATATTTGTGGCACTTTCGAGTTATTATATGCATGCCATGGCCAAGAGGATAGGTTTTTTGGGCTTGGATCTTTGGCTGTTTGGCAGTTTGGCATTTTTGGGAGCTTGGTAGCTTGGAAGTTTAGTTGTTGTGTTATTTTATTTATATTTATATGTTTTTGGGCTCGGTTCGGATGTATGGGCATTAGGTATGTGGCGTGGGCACGTTTAGTTGGCACCTCGTTGCGATCGTGGCATAACATTTGCATAACAACAATCGCAGGCGCAATCGCAATCGAGAATCGAGAATCGCAATCGAGAATCGAAATCGCGAATCGCAATCTCAATCTGCATTTCAATCGCTAAACTGAAGATTTATAAGGTTTATTCGCATCTTGCAGAATGGTTCACGTTTGTTCATTGGCGCACCTGGCAGTTGGTATTGGCAAGGTAAGTGCACGATATTAACTAAAGAATGTACCGTTTACATTTAGTATGAATTAAGGCTAGAACAACATGATGTAGTCAAAAAAAAAAAAAGAAAACAAACAAACAAAAACTGTGAAGAAGATTTACATATAAATATTTATCTATTTGTACTGTATGTATTTGTATTATTTGATATTTGATATTTGATATTTAATATTTAAAATTTGATATTTAATATTGTTGTATCTTGTACAATCTTTTGTAAGTACAACAGCTAATACTCCATTGTATTTAGTTATAGTTTAGTACTTTAAGTATCATCCCCAGCTACTCAGTACCTCTTCAGTCCACCTTGACCCCGTTTTATTCCACACACACAAAAGTGCGTAGTCCCGTAGTTTGTGGTTTGTACTTTTGATGATTGTAATATTTGACCCAATTTCCAATTTCCCATTTTATATTTCCCAATTTGTCTTGATTTTGCATTAGAATGTTCCACAGTTTTGTATCCCCCTTGCCACACACCCCTCAACCCGTTTTCAACCGCCTTATTTTACAGTTTCCGATCTGATTTCAAGTTGATTTTTTTTGTATGAACTCTTTTGAACTTTTAGAACTTAATTTTAGTTCAGTTGTGTTTCTATTTTTTTTCAAGCATCTTTAGTACTTAGAACGTCCCTAACCCCACACAACACTTACACACACACACACACACACACGAATAATCCACAGCCACAACTGGGATAATCTTTATTTTAACCCACCCCTCCATCCACCCCCTTAGCAACACAGGATGAAACGATCGAGTTGTTTGCCCCCCATACAATAGTCAAGTACTCATATATATGTCTCTAACATTAGAACCCAACAACTTTAGAACTAAGTGTAGCGCCACCTATCGGATAATGTAAGATGTCCTTAGACATAGTTTAGTATTGTATTTGCGATGCGTTGTCTCGTGCATGTACCGTTAGCTGGTTAGAGGAAGTCTTGGCAAGTCTATCGATAAATGTCGTGCAACTATCGTTAGCTTTCCAACACAATCGTTTACACAAGCCACAAGTTAAGTTTCGTCATAATGAGTTCTTAAGTGTTGTCGAGTTGTTGTTATCCAAATTGATTACGCAATTGGACTTAATGTACGTTCAGTGTCGTCGCCGCTAAAAAGCTAATGGCCAAAATGAACTAAAAGCAAGAAAGCAAAACAAAAACAAAAAAAAAGAAGTTAAAGACAACCGATAAAGCAAAGCACATGCATAACTCATTTAACTACAACTCGACAGCAAGCGCAGCTACAGACTACAACTAACCACATGTTAAGTTTATCGTGTAGTCAGTTTAAATAAATTAATGATAATATTGATTATTGATTATTGATTATTGTAATTGTATTGTAAATTAACCCCAAACGAATCTATTTTTAGCTGCATTTACTATTTATATATATATGTGTGTATATATATATATACATATATATTATCGTAAATTGTAATCGTAATCGTAATCGTAAACGTAAACTGTAATCGTATAACTATAACTATGACTATAATAATAACTGTACGTGTACGCGTCATGTTTTCTCCTAATTCAATTTTTTAGTCGAAACTTTTTTTTGTCTCATTTGATTAATATTGTATTATGTATTCTCTCTTTTTATATATTCTCTCTCTCTCTCTCTCTCTCTCACTCTGCTCCTATATTCACACTCTGTCTGCCTCGGCGCAAAATGCATGCAATATTTGTAATGTTTCGAAACAAAAAAAAAAAAAATAATTTTTTAAAATATATATTAATTAATAAAAAATACCAAAAAAAAATATAAAAAATATGATCACCTATGCATTCTGTACCGAACGCCTTGACCTGTGTCTGTTGTTCAACCCAACCACAACCACAACCACAACAAAATAAACCAAACAAAAACTCGCAACCAAACCAACAAAAAATATAACTAAAAATAATAATAAAAAACTTCTGCTATAACAATCAAAAAAAAAACGTCAAATCCAAAACCAAAAATAAAATCAAAATATATCTATAATAAAAAAAAAGGACAAACCTACTCAATACCGACCGATGCCGAGTTTCCATTTAAGCCGCCTTATTATCAGCCCTTCGGCACTGGAGGTAATAATAATAATACGCAAAATACGCTTCTCACACCGCAAAAACAAAAAAAAAAAAAATAATAATAATAATAATTAAAATACCTTATCTAGAACATTAATCGATCGATCAACATTAACAAACACACACAACATCAATTAAAGTGCCTAAAAAGAAGAACTCTAAACATTTGGAAATGTAAAAAAAATATAAATAATAATTAAAGAATGGCCTAAAACCCTTTCCCGCTACCCGCTACCCGCTTCCCGATCCCCCCCATTGCCACCCCCCATCTAAAAAATGGTGTGTGATAATATTATATAACGAATTGCAATCGATATCGCTATCGCTATCGATATCGATACCAAACTCATCATTGCGAAGGGCTGTCAAGTCGGTGCAGAAAACAATCGTTACGAGTGGTAAAGCCCCTGTCCACGATTTGACAGCGATCGCTAGAATCGCTCTCGACCCGCCACGCCACGCCACGCCCCCGCCCCCACCCCCTCGTCCACCACGCCGCCCACTCATCGAACGCTTCGCTAACAAACGTGTGCAACAACAAGCAGTTCAAAGCAATCGCACAATGGATTAAATGCTCAAATTGCCTCGTCAACAGCAGCAGCTCTGGTTGTTGTCTTCACTAAGCCATGCTCACACACACACACACACACACACACACACACACACATATAAACACACATGCATATGTATGAGGAGTATACAAGCCATATCATTTAGTATGTAAGAATAAAACTCGATCTAAGACTGCGATTCAAGCAAGAGTTGCTATCGACTGATTAGGGCTGCCAGCTTGCTGTTTTGGTGTTACCAGACTGGGTGAAGTCAATGTCATGTCAAGTCTGCCTATCTTAACTATCTATGTTTAGCTTGAAATATTGATAGCTAGTTTCGAATGTTACTTTAAAGTTTAATTTTCTCATCTACATGTTAAAGTCGTTCTATCTTAGGGTTAGATTTCTCATGTACATGTTAGCGTGCACATTTAAATATGAAAAACAGGCGAGTCATGATCTTAAAGTTCATGTTAAACTTCATGTTAAACTTCATGTCAAACTTCATGTTAAGCTTCTGGTTAAAGTTAATGTTAACATTATTGCTTGAATATTGATTACAGGCTGCGCAGCCTGTTTTAAAGTTAATTTTCTCAAGTAATCTTTAACTTCAACTTTTAAGTATTGATCACAAGCATTTATATTTATCTTAAAGTTAATTTTCTCATGTACATGTTAACGCCAAAATTTATTTCTTAAGCACAAACTGTTCAATCGGTTTATCAGTTACTTTTCTAATGTTCTTGTTAGCATCAATCTTCAAGTATTGTATGCTTGAGGCTCAATATAAGTTGAGTTAAGTTTCTCATGTACATGTTAAAGTAAAAGTCAAATTTAATCAGTTGAGACTTGAATTGACAGCTTTAGCTCGCTGTAAGTGTTTAACATTATTTAAGAGGAAGCTTATGCTCTTTAGTTTACAATTTGCAATACAAATGAGTCGGCAGTGTTGCCACTTGATAATTATTTATAAATGCATTGGCAACACTGAATTCATTTGTTTGGCACTCAGCGCTGTCCACTTGTTAAGCAGTCACCTATTGACATGGCGCCGCATTAGTTAGCAATGAATATAACAGTGCTGTGTTGCCACCTTTTAATGTGGCGTTGCCAGATGTCTTATATATTTTTAATAAAACACTAATTGTTAATTGTAAGTGAACTTTGAGCTGAACATGAACTTTTTAATCAGGTTTGACTTGAAAATAAAAAAAAACAGCAAAAATGCCATTAATTTGTCAACAATTAAACAAATAGACTGAGTGTGCGAGAGAGAGAGAGAGAGAGATAATACTTGCTCTCGCACTCTCGCTCTCGCTCACACCCGCTCTTGTAGGTTGTCTCTCTTGCTTGAAACGTATGATTAAGTACACTAAGCTTTAAGTTTACAGAGAACTCTAAGCACTTTAAGCTGCGCATGAGCTTTCGCTACTTGGGGTTTGGGTATTGGCTATTTAGTTGTGTTACTAACCAACAAAGTGGATCCGTGATCTAAATGCTCTAAATGCTGATCGCGGATGTTAATCGGGTGTTGCACGAAGCGCATGCCACTTGTGGGAAAGTAAGACTAATCTCTAGCAATGTAGCGGTTGTATCCAGTAATCGTAGAGCTTGTAGTACATTTTCCTAGAGCTATTGTATTGTTTTGTTACAATTATTATAATTATAATTATAATTATTATTATTATTGTTATTGTTTTACTTGTTGTTGTTGTTGTTATTATTGTTATTGTTGATGTTGTTATCATCCGGCATGTTGCAGTAATCGTAAACACACACACACACACACACCCCACACACCCGCACACATCTCACAACAAATAAACAAATAAAATAATTGAAACGATGAATGCAAAATCAACTTAAGAAATTCGAGTTAAATGAATTAACAAAATATTCGCAGGTCAAGCGATATCCCAGGATGTTACAAAGCCAGAGAATCAAGTATTCTCCACCGCCGAATCAACGTCGGCCAATGACGACTCCTATCTGGGCTACTCAATGATCACCGGCGACTTCGATGGCGATCGCAGCGAGGATGTGGCCATTGGCATGCCACGTGGCGCCAATTTGGTTGGCAAGATCGTTGTCAATCGCTGGAACATGGCCAATATATTCAATATCACTGGTCGCCAGATTGGTGAATACTTTGGCTACTCGCTGGCAACGAGTGATGTCGATGGCGATGGCCTCGATGATCTGATCATTGGAGCTCCCATGTACACCGAACTGGGCAATGTTGAGGGCAAGTACGATGTGGGACGTGTCTATATATTGCTGCAAGGTGGCAACTCTGCGGTAAGTTGCAGCTTTTTTTGCTTCTAACTGATAACTAATGCATTGCTTTGGCACTCACAGGCAGAGCATTGGACCAGGGAGCACATACGCGATGGTTTCCATACCAAGGGACGCTTCGGTCTCGCCCTCTCCACATTGGGCGATGTGAATGGCGATGGCTTTGGTGACTTTGCCGTCGGCGCACCGTACGACGGTCCGGAGGGTCGCGGTGTCGTCTACATCTACCATGGCTCCCCGACGGGCCCCCTAACGAAACCCTCGCAGATCATCCGAGCCGAACAGTTGGTGGAGGCAGCACCATATCCACGCACCTTTGGCTTCTCACTGTCGGGTGGCGTTGACATGGATAACAATACGTACCCCGATTTGGCCGTTGGTGCCTATGCCTCCGATCAGGTCTACATTTTCCGATCACGTCCGGTGGCCGCTGTCAATGCGGAAACCCTCTTCTCAAGCGCCACGAAGCTGATCAGCTTGGATGAGCGGACGTGTCAACTGCAGCGCGATCATAAGAAGGTACCGTGTATGCCATTGAGCACCTGCTGGAGCTACACCGGACGCTATTTGCCCATGCAATTGGACTTTGATGTCTCGTGGCTGTTGGACGCGAAGAAGACACGCAATCCGCGCATGTTCTTCCTGCGGGATGAGGGCAAGAACATACGCAATCAGACCATACGCCTCAACTATGGCCAGCGGTATTGCCTCAACGAGACGGTGTACCTGATGGATGGCGTGCAGGACAAGCTGACGCCCCTGGAGGTCGAGGCACGTTACAATCTGCGCAGCAGTCGACCCCTTGAATCGTTGGTGCGACGACGTCGTGATGTCCTCGAGCCGGTGATCGATCAGAATCGTGAGATCATACTACGGGACGCGATCAACATACAGAAGAATTGTGGAGCGGACAACATCTGTGAGCCGGATCTGCATGTGGATGTCAAGTGAGTGCAATGATCTTAAGCTTCAAATCGATTTCAATTTGATTTTCCCCTTTCCCCCACCCAGAACCATTGATAAGTATTACTTTGGCTCGCCGGAACCCCTGACCCTCGAGGTGCTCATCAAGAACTTGTACGAGGACGCCTTTGAGGCGTCTTTCTACATGATGACGCCACGGGACTTGCAGTTCACCAAGCTGCAGCAGCTGGGCGACAAGATCGATATGCCCATCACGTGCTCCGCTCCCGATGGCAGCAACAATTTCACCATCAAATGTGACATCGGCAATCCCCTGCAGGGTGGACACTTGGTAAGTCCCCCGATGATGAGATGATTCCTAATTCCTAATCACCTAATCTTCACTTCCGCTCGCAGACACACTTTGCCATTAGCTTTGTGCCCGCCGAGAAGCACACGAAGGCGAACAGCTACAACTTCTACTGGGAGGCGAACTCCACCAATCCCGACAGGGAGAACTCCAAGTTGGATAACTACGGCAGCAAGAGCATACTGATCGATGTGAAAACCGATCTGACCATCAAGGGCACCTCACTGCCGGACTATCAGGTGTACAAGGCCGACGATTACAAGGCGCCGGAGAATGCCACCACCGAGGAGGAGCTGGGACCCCAGGTCGTGCACATCTACGAGCTGCGCAACAATCAGAGCTCCTTCATCAAGGGCGCCATCGTGGATATCTATTATCCGCACAAGACCCTAGCGGGTGATCACCTTATGTACATCCTGGATCAACCCGAAACGGGGGGCAAGATCCACTGCGATAGGATCGAGGTGAACGAGCTGAATGTGAAGCTGAATGAGAAGCAGCGCAGCAAATCCTATTTGCATGCCCAGGGCGCCATTAGCAATTCGGTGGCCCAGGATGGCACTGATGCAGCCGCAGCCGGAGACGGAGCCGGAGACGGAGCCGGAACCGATGGCGGTCACTTGGAGATCTCGCATGGCGTGCAAACCGGCGGCACTGTGGGCGTCACCGTTGGCAATGACATACAGCGCAGCCTGACCGACAAGCAGAAGGAGCTGCTGGAGCGCGAGGATGCCCAGGATGCCACTGGCGATGCCTCCTATGTGCACTTGAATCGGGCCCATCAAGCGGGTGTCGAGCAGCAGGCGAATATGAATAGGACTAGCGCCGCATTTACACGCGCCGGCTTCGGTGGTGCACCCAATGCGGAGTTGCGTGGCCACAGCACGCTTGGTCACATCCAGATGGCGCCGTCCCAAGTCAGCTCCAGCTCCAGCTCCAGCTACCAAATGCGACCACAACAGCAGCAGCAGCAGCAGCAACTCTATTTGGCGGGTGCTGGCGGTGGTTACGGTGGTGCAGCTGACAAGTCCATGTATGGCGGACGCAGTGGTAACTTCCATGCCGGCGCACTCGATCTGGGCTCGATCAATCGCGGCAATGTGGACAACGAACTGCACAACACTCATGTCCAGTACGGACAGCCGATGAGGCAGCATCATGTGGTTTATAGCTCCGGCTCCGGGTCTGGCGGCAAGCCCTATTATGGCCGTGAGAACGAGGACTTCTACGACGAGGATAGTCAACTGCAGAAGGCTCAGGGTCAGGGTCAGGGCCAGGGACAGGCACACTGGAGCAGCTCCAGCTCAACGCAGCAGAGATTCAAACGTGATATTCCCACGCCAGCCGAGCTCAAACTGGATGAATCGAACAATACGGCACCCTGTCAGGGCATCAATTGTCGCGTCCTGCGCTGCTATGTGGAGAATCTTGGCTATGAGGATGCGGACGCCGCTTTTGTGGCCATCCGAGCACGCATGGTGGCCAAGACCATGGAGAAGGTGGCCTTTAATGTGCCACTGAATGTGTCCACGCAGGCCATTGCCAAGGTCACGCAACTGCCGTTCATTGGCCAGCCCAAGCTGGAGATTAAGAAATCCCATGAGATCTTCTATAAGGCGCAACCGGAACCGCTTCAGGTGCCCGATGTGGTGCCACTCTGGGTGGTCGTCCTGGCTGCCTGTGCGGGTGCCCTCATCTTTTTGCTACTCGTACTGTTACTCTATAAGGTAAGCTAAACATTCGTTTATCACATATTTCCTTAAGTTAACATTTTCTTACATAATTTTCAATTTTTAGTGCGGCTTCTTCAAGCGTAATCGGCCCGCGGATCATTCGCAGGAGCGTCAACCGTTGCGCAACGGTTACCATGGCGATGAGCATCTGTAAAGCGTTTACGTTACCGTCACGCAACGGCAAACCAACATTACGAAAATTAACATCGCACTAAACAACGTACTAAAAAGCCAAGCGGTTCTAAAGCAAAACACCGTACTAAACAAAAAAAACAACGAACGCGCTTAGCCACGTTTCAAACCAAGCGCGCGCGTTTTCAAAAAGCGCGTTACGAAAACTAAAAAAAAAACAAAACAAAATATTTGAATTGGAAAAAAACAGAAAAACAAAAAACTAAAAACACAAAATAATAGGAATCGATGTTGCGATGAGTTTTTTTTTTTTTTTTTTTGAGATAAACAAAAACACATTAAACTTGCCTAGTCACGAAATTAAGAACTTTCTAAAGCGAAAAGGTTTTTTTCATTTTTGTTTATGTTCTTTTAATTAGAATTATACTTTTTGTCAATGGAACTTGCAAATTTGATCGAGGAGTTAAAAGTGCTATATTAATCTGTACTAAAGAAGTTAACTATGTTAAGTTAGTCTGAATGCCTGTGTGTGTGTGTGCGTGTGTGTGTGTGAGTGCAATGTGCGTGTGAATGCGAGTGTAAATGAATGAGCGAATGAGTGTTAGCAAATATTGAAAGCGAGACCACAAAACAATGGATGAATAGATGAGTTAATAATCTAAATGAATTATTATTTTTTAACTATTGACACGGATCAGTGCTGCCCGCAGAGAAGCTTTGTGTTGAGTTATCATACTGCCACGCCCACTGGCGCCAGCGGCCCAGCAGTAGCAAATAATAGGTGCTACTTTAGGATGTTTTCTCTTATAATTAATAACTTAACATTATTGCAACTTATCAAATTGTTGGCGTTTGTTTTGAGAGAATGTGTGAGAATGTTCTATTTCTATTTTATTTTTCCCCCAATTTTTTCTTTTTAAATTTTAAATTTTAAATTTTGAAATTGTTTGCCAAACTCAAAGTTTGCCAGTTGCAACGCCAAAATGTGTTAATTAAATAATACAATGTGTAATTTTTTTGTGTAATTGTAAAGCTCTTTGTGTATATACTAAAAAACAAAAACAAAACAAAAAACAAGAAAACGTAAACAAAACAAAAAAAAAAACAATTAAGACGTTTATTACAATTATTACAATTAATATGCATTTATTTCCAAACTACACCGCAAGAAGCGCAGACCGACTTCTTTTGGTGTACTCTCGAAATAAATTATGGGTAGAATTGTATGTGAATGTAGCTAGTTTGTTGTCCCATTGTCTACCTATTATTTAAACACAACTCGCTATTGTTTAATTTATTAACTGTACTTATAAATGCGTGTGTTTTATTTTTTCGCTAATTCTGTATTAAATTTAATTTTCTTATTATAAAATTATAAATAAAATGACGGTCGAATTGTAATAAAAAAAATAAAAAATAAAATAATCCAAATTTCGTTTTTCTTCAATGTACTTTTTTTCAGTTGAAAGTTTCAAATTCAATACCGAAAAAAATGCCAAATTTCGATATTCTCCAATGTACTTTTTTCATTTAAAAATCAAACAACTTGCGCCACTGCTAAACTCAAAATGGCACAGTTTAGTTATCGATAAATGGAATACGCGCACATGTACGCAATTTTGCGTTTACATTGCGCTTACGTTTAACGTTTGGTTTGTGTACCAACTGAGCTGCGCGCCGAAAAATCTTACTCGAAAATAGAATTGTATTTATTATTGTTTAGCGCTTGGCAACGATTTTAAATTGTTAATTAAATTTAAATATCTCCGCAATGTTTTGTTTAACATAAACATGTGTGAATTGGCTGCTCGTTGACGACGTCAGCAGCGCGTAACTGCATTCAAAACGCGAATACGTCACACGACACATAGAACGGTAATTGCCGCGATTATTTTGTTCTACTTTTCTCTTTAGTAATCATTGAGAAAGCAACGTTGCGCGACGTGTGCTGCGTAGTTGTCGGACGTTGTTGTTGTGCGCGTAAAACTGCAACTGTTTTTCATTTGAAACATCAACAAATATTAATTTGTTAATATTGTCATATATATTTTTTTGCTGTGCGTGTGTTCTTAATGTGCTTGGGCTAAGATTGAAAGCCGAAAGTGAGGCTGAAAAAAACGAAGAAAAAAGTGTGCGAAAAGTTAACGACGCAACTAAAAAAAGTCAAAAACGAATTTTTAGCGTGTATTTAAAGTGCGTCGTCGTGTTAATATGTTAATAAAATGTTGCTAAGTGATTTCTGATATCTTCTTTTAACAATATAAATACAATTAACAATCGTGAGAGCAACAACAACAACAGCAAATAGGTAAAAGCAAACATTTGTTTAAGCTGCGCTTTCAGGTGCCTCTGCCTGCTTGCATGTGTGAGTGTATGAGTGTGTCTGCGCGATTGAGTGAGTGAGAGTGTGTGTGAAATGGAATGCAAGAAACACCAAGATCTACAAATGTGGAGCGAGTACATTCAGTTTAAAGCAAAGAGAGCGCACTTTAAAGCCGTAGTTAAAAGTTATAAAGGTGTCTCTGCTGGTGTGTGTGTGTGTGTGTGGGCCTTTGTGTGTGTGATTTTGTGAGAAATGCCGGCACAACCGGTTCGGCAAGTCACCAAACCAAGACAAGCAACAACAACAACAGTAAGGAGAGGGCGAAGAAGATGATGTAGAGGAAGAGAGCCAATGTCAATGCTGCTGCGCTGCGCTGCTCAGCGACAGCAACGCTGCAGCGACAGCAACGCGACGTTTTTATTAGTTAAGATGGTAGGATTCTGTTTTGCGCTCCTTTTCCATCATCATTAACGTTATGTTGTTGTGATTTCTCTTCACACCCACAACCACTATAGTTCACATGTGCGTGTATTTCCGAAAATGAAAATTCCCATAATTAATGCATAACAGCGTCGTGTGAACCGTCGCTGCAGCTGCGATGCCAGCGATCAGGGATGAACAATAAACGATAACCATAAACTGATATGCGCATACACTCACATGTACACATACATATGTATGTATATGTGAATGTGTGTACATAAGTGTGTATGTATGCAAGTTGCGCATCTCTAACAGTGACGTTTCCGTTTCTTTTTCTCTGCTGCTGCTGGCACTGCTTCTGCACGCGCTGCTTTTGGCTTTTAAATACCGTTGGATATTTGCCTGCTGAGCATGTGCAAGTGCCGCTTGTTATTGTTGTTGTTATGCTTGTCTTTGTCGCTGCTTTTACTTTTGCATTTGCATTTGCGCATTGTGGCGCTCACGCACGACTTGAACTTGCCGAGTCCCCTTACCCCAGCCACACTCTTCCTTACCAGTTGCCCGCATCATCGCATCATCCTCTGTCGCTTTTCGAACTGCGCGTTTGTCGTACGCGCTTTTTATTTTCTCTTTCCCCATTGTTCTAAAACGAGCTTCATACTGGACTTAATGTCAGTGTGTGCACACACCTAACTACACATGTGTGCGTACAACCATGGCCATACAAATAGCACTCATGCACAGGTAAATTAATAATCTATTGATAATTAGGAACCACACAATTTATTAAATTTCTCTAATTAAATGTGGAAAATAAAAAATAAACAAAAACATTTGTTAAATATAAAAATAAAATATGTTTTTTTGTTTGTACTATTTTGATGGCCTTAGCTGTATGTGGGCATAGATGTACCTGGTAACCGCACCTTTTCCGTTAAACGCTTGAACTTCTGATTTATGCTTCAGCTAACAGCAAAAAAAAAAGGCAACGCTGACATTGCTTTCTAAGTAAGGCTCTCAGCTTGCCATATATGATCGACGATTTGCAGATCCAATACTTGTATTGAACCTAGGGAATTGCCTCTATATTGGCAAGCGAATCCAACTGAAACGCTTGATTGGTTGGTTAGTTGGGAAATGGAAGTAGGAAATGTGTTGATCGAATGTGAATGCAGTTGGGAAATAATTTAAATCTGTATTATGATTTGTTTACAGCATTTGAAGCTGGTTTTAGTAGATCTTTAGTTCTTAGCAACTAACAAATTTGAATTTGTTATCTCATAAATAGATAGTTAATAGTTAATATAGTTAATAATTACTAATTTGCACTTAATAAACATACAGTGATCAGCATGTTAGTGAGTTACGCTCCGAATGCATCGTAGCCAGCCTGCACTGTACACTGTACAACATACTTGAATTTGAAATTTGTAGTTTAAAACAATTTTCGGTGCATAATTTTGTTCTCTTATCAATTTGCGCTGATCAAACACATTCGTTTTGCCTTGTGCACAGCTGAGCGTAAACAGCGCTGCCGCAGTCGCAGTCGCAGTCGCTGCCAGCGTTGCTGCATAGTAACTACAACTTGGCTGACAAATTGTTGACACATATATTTTCAACAACTGCAGCAACAATTGAATGCGATGTTTGTTGTTAGTGTTGTGCAAGCAAAGTTGACAAGGTTATCTCGGCGGGCAGAGCTGGCCAATGCAAATGTTAAATTGTTACTTTCAATACCCTGTAACTAGTGAAACAAGACGAGATAGGTTAAGCTAAAGAACAAAGTTTGTTTGAATTGCTTTAAAAAGTTTAACAATTAGTAAATATTCCTGTATAACTTTATATTATTTTTTGCTGAAATTATAGGGTATGTTTTCCAATCACATCTGTGTTGTCCATGTTTGTGGTGGCATTACTAATCTACAGGGTATCTCAAAGTCGATCACACTCCATGTGCGCATTCGTGCTATTTCTGATACAGGTATCTGGTAACAGATTCCGATAATGGGCGACGATGTTTTGGTGTGCCATTAAACCAAATTAAAAGTCAATAGTACAACATCAACGAGAACAAGAAGAAGAACAACAGCAACAATTAACTGAACAAACTAATAGTAGAGCAACAAATACAATTTAGTTGACAGGTGCGCACAATTTTCGACAGACAAATTACGCACGCCGTCAAATTGAATTTCCATGCGTTAAATTAATTTAATGTTTATTGTCGAATGTTGTTAATCAATGTGTGGGTAGTACTATTATTAACTTAATGTGTGTCAAATTTGGCGTCTCTTTGACGGTTTTTTTTATGTTTCTGTTGTTGCTTTTCGTTTTTTTTTTTGCTGTTTTTATATATTATTTTGGCAGCTTGGCATAATTAAATGAATTATGTGCGTTAGATGCGTAACTCCATTTATGGTCTGAGAAAGCGAGCTTACGAATACACCCACTATATAAGTGGGTGCCTGGTTGTGTGTGTGTGTGTGTCTGTGTTGGTATTTTCCAGAAAAAAGCATGATAAACATATAAACACATGCTTTGTGCAGCACTTTGGCAAGAGAAAAGGCTGTAGGTGCTGAAAACATGCATGCCAAAAGCTGTGTTCCCTAACGCTACTGTAGATTTCTACAAAAAATGATAATAAGCGTTTAATCACATTCTTTGTGCAGCATTTTGGCAAGCGAAAAATCTGTAGGTGCTGAAAACTTGCATGACAAAAGCTGCGATCTATTACGCTACTGTATATTTATGCTAAATGGAATGGCAGAGATCTGTATGTAAACATATCTCCAATTTACAATTTTATAAAACAACTGATAATTTGATATCTCTAGGATAATCCAGCTCAATTTCAGATCAAATCTACAGTCTAATCTATGCAAATGCTACGTTTATTTATTCAGTATTAAGTATCTGGAATATTGAATTGCGTTGCACAGCAAATTTGTGGCACCCCCTTTTGGCAAGAGAGAGAGAGAGAGAGAGAGATGACAAAACGCAATATGCGCAGCAGTTGAAAATGTGGCAAGTTTGTGCTTGCCATACGCGGAGCAGGAAACATCCCCAACCACCTCCACTCCTCTTTAGACCATTCCACCCCCTTTGGTTAGCTCCAAATCGTTTGCATAATGCGAATTAAGCGTTTTGATGAAATGCTTTCGGTCAGTTTATCATCATTTCAAACTTCAATACAAGCCATAAACAATAATGCAGCGGCTTCTTCAATATTTCCTCATATACTAATGTGTGTGTGTGTGTATATGGTGTGTGTTGGTTGTGCGTGTGCATTCGTATTGAAGCGTGTGCCCATTTATGTGTAAAAGTGCCGCCGCGGCACAAAGACTTTGATGAACTGCGATGACGACGACGGCGACGACGTCGACGGCATCAGCGTCAGCATTGCGACCTATTAAAAATCATCTGACATTTGCATTTTCTGCTTCTTTTCATTTTTTATATATACATATATATGTATATATTTCATTATTATATTTTTTTCGCTTTATGCTCAGCTCAACAGCGGATTGCAAAATTGTTAAAAATGCGGAAATTTTTATAGCATTTTGAATAAATAATTATAATTTGTCAATGATTTGCCAGGCAATAGAATCGTAATTATAGTTGATTATAGTTGATTTATGCAGAGTTTTGCAGCTGGCAGCTTGACAATGCCACTCAAAGGCGATTAAAACTGAGCTGCAGTTCTATATCATATAGCTTTTGTGAGTGAGCGATATTTATTGAGAATAATTTGGTAGCATTTAATTAATTTCATTTAATATAAAGAGAAAACAGTCATATATATATGTAGATATGGCAGTTTGTAACACGGACAGTAAAAATATAGCTGTTACTGAGAGGATCAGAAATAACACAGAGATTGAGAGAGAGAGAGTGAGAGAGAGAGCATTAGCGTAACAGCTTGAGTACAGAAAATCAAGAAGAGTAGAGTGCGAGTCGTGAAAGTGTTTACTTGAGCGCTTGTCTAAAACAGAGAATCGAAGAATTCAAATAAGAAGCATTAAAGAATTGATAGAAGAATTTTAGACAATGTAAAATGTGAAACTAATCAATTCCTTTGTAATTTTATAACTACATACACAAGTAACTTTTTGATTGAGAAATATCTGAACACTCAAACCACATAATACATATACATATTCGGTATTATTATAGCAAACAGCTTTTGTGTGATTGCAGAAGAATAAGTAGACAAAATATTGCTTAATGTTAACGCAATTGAGGTTTCTCAGCAAAGCGGCTAAGAAGATAAAGAAGGGCTTTAATGGTAACTCAAGTATTCGAGAATGGATTGCATAGCAAGCAGCTTAGCACTTTACTATGAGTGTCATAACAGACAGCTGGGAATCACAGCGTTTCACAGATATTTCGTATGACACATGTAGAAGATGAAGCAGTTGATGATGATCTCATATCCAAAATGAATATATCTGTTTATTTCTAAATATGTACAAGTGTGTGTGTGTGTGTGTGTGTAAGTGTGTGTGAATGATATGCATATTTACTTTAGACTTTTGACTCGAAACCGAGTTATCTGATTATTGCTCAAGTGCCTTACGTCCGTCCCTCGTTCAGCGTCTTCTAGGCCAGAGCTCTTGAAGTGGCCCTTTGGATCAAGAGAGATAGACAATAGTTTGTGCTAGAAAATATGCTGATAAATATTACGCATGCAATAATTTTAATTAAATAAATAAAAATAAAAACAAAAAATGACTTTGAAAATCCCACCAAAACCACCAAAAATTGTAACAATTGTTGTTGTGCGCTTTAAACAATTTATTCAGTTATTTGGTCGACGAAAATTAAAAAAAAAATAGTTATCTCAAATTGCCACACTCACACACAAACACACACACACAAGCACACACGCACACTAAGATAGGGAGGCATTCTTTATTGCTTAGTGCCAATGACTAAAAAGTGGACGTGTATAAGGCAATAATCGCTATGCTGATAAGATTGTATGTGTTCCATGCGTTTCCTTGGTTTACCGCTTTGGCTGCCTGGGTTAACTTGCCTGCCTGCCTTACTTTACTTTCCTTAGCCTCGCTGTCCAGCAACAGCGACAGCGACAGCGACTTGTAATCTCCCACTGACCAACGCATATCATAATCCCGCAGGCTTTAAGCGATTTTCAAATGCTACGATAAATCATCCAAGTTCAGAAGAGTCATACAGTGTGGAGTCTAAATTTATGCTTTTGACGCCAAGAATTGCATTGCTTAGACAGTGGCGTAGGTGGAATTCGTTTGCAGAGGGGTTTCATATGCACACAACTTATGCTTGTTTGTTTAACTGAATTAGCGATACATTTTTGTGATATTACTTTAACTTTCCTTTCCCTCTGTATATGCAATCATGGGCGTAGTATGAGAGGGGTTGGGTAATCAACAGTTGTAAATAGTTTCTTGTGTTTTACAAAACTGCATTTTGTAAACAAAATTATATTTTGCAGAGCTACCATATCTTATATAAACTACTATAATTTCTACCAAGGGCGTAGTTTGAGAGGGGATTTCGAGCAATATAAATAATTACTTTCGCTTAGCTAAGATACTATTTCAACTAGTTTTATATTTGCAACTCCCTTACTTGTTATTGCTGCAAATCCCCTTTTCCAAACTACGCCACTGTGCATTTAATGAACTCTCATTTGTTTGCTATTTTTCTATATAATTAACCAAATCTCTCCCTTCAAGTTGTTTTTGCAAAGATTATATGACAAAGTGGTTATCAAATTACAAATTGTGCGCTATTTCGAGCCACAAACACTCAACGAAGCGCAACGAAACTCCATCCCTCCTCCCCTCCTCCATTTAAGGCGTGGCAAGTGAAATGATCTACACTTTTGTATAGAAATTCAGATCAGCTGAATCATCGGAAAGTGATTGAGAAATTGTAGCATAAATTCGCACTCAACAGCCAATCAATATAGTTAAGCATGCGATCAATCCATCAAGCAGTCAATCAATAAATATATGTAGATATATTGCGATCAAGCTATCAATCAATAAATATATGCAGATATATTGCTGCTGATGAAGTCAACTTCACAAGTTGTACAATTGCTCAAAAGTTGCTTGCACTTTTAATTACTTGCACTTTAGCTTTAGCTTCAGCTAATTTTGTCAATTACAATTTATGCACATTTGCAACTCAATCCGCGATATCTATGTATAGCTATAAAAGATATATATATGTATATATATATTTATATACGAAGATGAAGACTTGCGAGTGGGAATCTCGTCTGCGTTGGCTTCACAAATTGGCAGCAATTGTTGTCAATTTAAAATTGAAAAGAAGTCATATGTGGACAAGAATGCACACGCTACATATGTACATGTGCCAACATGTATATGCATGTCTAGATACTATATATGTATATATATATATAAGAGATCTTTATAGCACATATATATTGTCATCGTTCTGTGGCGTTATCTCAGCGCGATTTATACTTATCTGCGATGCTCCATATACTAAAAAGAGGTTTCTATTGCGCAAGTGATGTGTGTGTGTGTGTGTGTGTGTGTGTGTGTATATATACCTTGTATATCATGTCTCAAGGTAATCTTTTGTGATAATCAAGCGTTACGTTAAGCTTCCCTCATATGCTGATAAAGACGGCGTCTGTCTGTAAAAAAAAGAAGCAAAAAATAAAAAAACAAAAAGCACTCATGAGTATCAATTGCCATATATTCAGACATTCATGAATTGCCCAGCTTGACCAATTGACATTCACACTGAGATTTTAAATGATTTATTAATTTGCCTATTTCTATTTTATTTCTATTTTCTTGCAGTTTCCTGACTTAAGATGCGCTTCAATTAGCGCTGAGGATAAACAAAAGCAATCGCAGTTGCAATTGATCTCAACTGAGGTTTACACACACACACACACACACACACAAAGCAGAGCCATGGCCCTAAATCAGGGCAAATATAAGCCAACAATTTGTGCCATCGATGAGGTGGACGATCGTAGCTATAAACTACATACGGGCCAGGATGACGAGCGTGTTGGCCATGGCAACAGTAAGCAACAAATTGAGGGCAGTGAAACGGCTCCGTTGACAACAAATCAACAGAAGTTGCACATCGATGATGCGGGCTTAACGCCCAAGGAGTTGGAGGCGGCCCGCAAGGAGGCATTGAGTGAGGCCAGAGCTGTGGGCGGGGTAACGCCCACGGCAAATACACCCAACTCGACGCATACATCCGCAAATGGACTGAGAGGTAACGCTGAGAGTTTCTTAATTCAGGTCATTTCGTTATCACATTGCCAATCACTTGAGAAACATTTATACCAATAATCGATTGATAGCGGAGAATTGAGTTCAATTATTGATAAAGTTATCTTATTTTTCCCAAATTCCATAAATAACGATAATAGTTTGCATAAACTTTCAGTCATTTTATAGCCCTTAATAAATCAGATGCTGTTCGATAAATACAAATTATTACACTTATCGATAACAATTGAGTTCAATTATTGATAAAGTTATCTTTATTTTCAAATTCCATAAATAACGATAATAGTTTGCATCAACTTTCAGTCATTTTATAGCCCTTAATAAATCAGATGCTGTTCGATAAATACAAATTATTACACTTATCGATAACAATTTACACTTAAAAGCGTAAATAATAAATCAAACACTAATAATTAATTATCAATAAATAATGTTATTTAAAGAAATCAGCCACAACAATTAATCGATTTACGATAACCACTTTGACTCTACTTTTCAGGCATTTAATATAACAAATAAGAGGCTTATCGATAAATATTAGCTTGTTATTACAATTATGCAGATGATCGATAAATAATAAATTAACCACTTATATAATGTTATTAGTGTAAAGTAAATAAAAAAAGAACTGAAATCAATAATCGATTAAATTGTCGATTGATCGATTTACGATAAAAATTTTGACATTGCTTTATTAAGCAGCTATAGCACATAGCAATTAAAGCAGCATCGATAAATAGACCCTATATTTAAAATTAATCGATAAATTAATCGATAACAAAGTAGATTTAGATGTTCGATAACAGCAATAATTAAAAACAAAAACAATTAAATTCAATAATCGACTGTGAAGATAATTAAAAAAACGATAACCAGCTATCGATAAACGATAATTGAAGTTCGCGTCATTTGTTTCACATTTTGAAGCCACAAACAAAATCAAATGATGCTTAAACTTTATCACTCTTTAACTATACAAATCGATTAATAAATATACACTTTCGATAACGATAACTGCCCACAAGCGTGCGGAATACATTTATAAATACATCATGCTCATATTTCACTCGCATCTCATCTTTTCATGCCGTGTCACGTCATGTGCTATAGCCTTGCTGCTTCCAGGACGTCGATCCTTCGACGCACTGATGAGTCTATCCCGGAAACGTCGCATTCTGTATGTGGCCACCGCCTGCCTTTGCGCCCTGCTGCTGGTGATCATCATCATGCTGTTGGCATTTTGGCCCGAGGTGCCCTTCCACATGCGTGCCCCGCTTTGCTTGGAACGGGAGTGCGTTGAGAGCAGCCGACAGTTGCTGCTTTGGGCGAACACATCGAAGAGTCCTTGCCAGGAGACATACGACTGGGCATGTGGCAAGTTTGCCCGCGAATATGCCGATGGTGATTACTTTGTGATCAAACGCGGCGAATGGAACTACAAGACTTACAATGAGTACCAGGGTAAGCTCCGCTTCTATTCTATTCCATTTAATGGAACTTAACTTCTCTTTGTTCAATTTACAGAGCTCAATGAACTGAATCGTTTCATATCCATGCTGCCCAATGCCGCCGAGGGATCCTATCCAGTTGAGTCCACCATTAGCAGTCTATATAGGAACTGTCGCGACATCGATGCGCTCGACAAAAGTCAATCGGATCTGTTACTTAAGCAGGCCATCAAATCTGTGGGTAAGTTGACAATAACAGAAAATGCAGAAGTAATTATAATTTATTATTATTGTTTGAACAACAATATTGGTTGTAAATTGATTTCTAAATTTATTTAATTCTCACATAAAAATTCTGTGAATATTCTCAACAATTTTTACTCTTAGAGTTTCCACTTTTCCACAATAGCATTGTCAAAACTGAAGAATTAAAAATTATTTTTGTAAATCTTAATTGATTTGTTATTAAAGAATACTGCAATCTGCTTCTTTCTTTCTTTGAAATTATTTTACGTTTTATAAACTCCAGTAAAATATAAAATACAACTTTATATCTGTATCTACTTACATGGGTTGCCAGATCCATGTTAATAGAACTACCAGACTTTTATTTTTATGACTTTGTCAAAGTTGAATAGTTTCTTATGCGAAATTTGGTTTAATAATTAGTATTTATTTAATTTAAATTGTTTCTATATTAAAAAATGGTTGATTTGCAAACATAAAATTGTTTTCTTTACATTTTAAGAAGTGTGTCCGTCGAGCGCACGCGACAGTGTAATACCCTGTACAGCTGTCTATAATAAATTTATTTTTATAGTTATTATTACTGCCTTTAAGTGGTAACCTCTCAAAACAAACGCAAATTTTACAAGTCAAATTAAAGAAAAAACAAACTTTTGCATATGTACGCCTGCTCGATCAAAAGCTGAGTGCTACGTCACTTCATTTACATATTCATATAGTGCAGTTCTTCGCTATCTCGCTCGCACACATGTGCTGCCCTCAAGGAGCAAAACGCAAGCGATTCAATGATAAAATATCTTTTCTGATTATCTTTCTTATTTATCAACCGATCTTGATGAAACTATCAGCATTACTTCTTTATGATATTCTTCAAGCATCTGTTAATAAGTTAATAATTCGTTATTTTTTCGATCTTGAGACGGTATGCAGGAACTTTCAAGCCAAATTTTGTGTCTCTAGCTTTCAGAGTTGCTGAGATCGACGCGTTCATACAGATAGATAGACAGATAGACATATATATATACATACTTTATATATATATAAAATTACACACTTCTTGCACAAAGCTAATATATCCCTGTACAGGGTATACAAGTAACGCTTGTTCCCATTATTTTTTTGTTGAAATTTTCTTTTACTTTTCATCATATAACAGTTTCTTGTGATAAAATAATATTTCAACTGTGTTGTCTTCTTTATGTAACAAATGTTTTTTTTTCTGGAACAAACTAAATTTATTGCATACTTTTAATAAATGTGGAAAATATAATATATTTTGTAATATTATATTAATTATTGGGAAATTAAGTGCCGAAAAATTGCGCAGATATTCAACATTTTCTATAGGCAAACTCGACTGTAGTCACTGCTGTAGTTGGCATACTATTATCAATGTAACAGTTTCGATAACACAGCAATAAGTTGCACTTCTGATATTCAGATATTCCCCATGAATTATCAACATCCTTATTCGTTATTTAATCATTTTATTAATTAGAGCAATTTTAATTGGGAGCACAAAAAAAAGTTATTGTAGAAAAAAAAATTGTTAGCTTTTGGTGAGAGAGAACAGCGTTTACTTGCTGGGTGGCAAGTAGGTGGCGCTTTGAGCAGTGCTGTGGCTGCCACCAGAGCTGCTGAGAATGTGGCTGCCACCAGCGTTGAGGCTGCCACCACCGCTGATGCTGCCACCACCGCTGATGATGCCACTGCTGCTGCTGCCGCTGCTGATGATTCCTTGACTGCCAGCGCTGGCCGAGCTGCTGCCGCTGTGTCCAGCATCCAGGATGCCAACGACAGACTGGGCGGGTGCCACGCCTCCATCGGTGTGCTCCGAGGTGCCCTCAATGCGATCGTATTCAGCTGTGGAAGGCAGAAATCATTATCAGTCGTTGCTCCTCATAGAACAAACCCTCTCAAGCACTCACCCTGAATCTGTTGCTGGGCATGACTTGCCTCCGCTTCGGTTTTGTACTTGATGAAGAAGACCTCTGGCTTGCTGGGAATGGTGGGTGCTGGCGTGGCAATGTCGTTGACCTCCAGTGAGGAATCCTTCTTGCTGAGCACATAGATGACAGTCTTCTCCTCCTTGGGCGCATACTCGGCGGACAACTTAACATTGGCGCTGCTCGATGATGGCGCCTTGATGAACACCACGCGATAGTTCTTCTGCGGGCGTCCAATCACCAAATGCTTCACACGCTCCAGATTCTCATGCTCCTCGGGTGCGGCGACTGTGATGAACTGTTTGTGTATGATCGGCGATTCGAAGGCAGCGCGTTGCTCCTCCTGCTGTTGCTGTTGATAGCTGGGCGCCTGATAGCCGGCAAGACCACCAAATCCAATGTTGGGTGAGGGTCCAAAGCCAGCAAAGCTGTTGCCGCCAGCATTGCCAAAGTTGGCCGAAGAGCCGCTGCTGAAGCCCGGCGAGCTAGCGAAGCCAGTGGATGTGGTGCGTCCTCCAGTGCTGTAGCTGCCACCACCTTGGGCATAGGTGTTGCCACCACCTTGGGCATAAGTGCTGCCACCACCTGGCTGGCTGTGGCTATGACCCGAGTTGGAGCTGCTCAGCAGAGAGCCCACGCTGGCACTCTGGAAGGCGCCCAATGGACCATAGGTTGCCACGCCCTGAGCATTGCTGGGTGCGCTAAGAAAGGCGCCGCCGCTTGTGCCCGTCAAAGTGCCCGAGACGCCGCTGCCATAATTGTAGCCCTGAGGCTTGGCTTGAGCCAAGACAAGGAGCGAGCAAAGTGTCTGCGCGGTGAGCAAATGCAGAGAGAGAGACAGAGAGAGAGAGTGAGAGAGGGAGAGAATGATAGAGGCGTTATCCGTTTAGCAATCCGTTTGTTGGTTTATCCTTCAATTCCTTACCACAAAGAGACGCATGTTCCAATTGGTACTTGGTTGGATTTCAGTTGCCGTTGAACTGTTGCTCCTTCTCGCCGTCGTTTGGGCTTTTATAGTCGCATATTTGGGCCCCAGAGCGATGCCATCCTACAAAAATAATCAATATAGATATATTCATATTTATGTTGTAGTTGTTGTTGTGGTTGTTGTTGTTGTTGCGGTTGTGCGTCTTTTTTCTCTTCTATAATGTCGTGTTTAATTAATTGCTCAATTATTTGGCGAACCTCTGACATTTGACTCGTTATGCCTTCTCTCTCTGTCGCTCTCTCTCTCTCTCTCTCGTCTCTGTCTCTCTCTCTCTATCACACATTGATTGTCGATTTCCTTTTAATGTGACCTGTTGTTTGATTGCTGCTGGCCATAAATCATAGCTTCAAGTGATCACTTTGCAAGTCTTCACATTGACAACGCACGTCGTCTCGGCATTCATTCGTTCACTCATTGATTCCTTCATTCATTCGTTCAATCTATCTATTGATTAGTTTCCGTTGCAATTTCATTTGTTTGTGGAGCTCATTTGAATTTTTGCAGCTAAAAATGCAAATACCTTGAGCCCTCCAAATGATCGATTGACTAATTAATTTGATCTAAACAACTAACTCTATTCTTGCACAAAAGTTGTGACTATTCCATTAAGCGATGCGACAAAAGAATCACATTTCTCATTTAACTCTCTCTGACAAGTTGAGCCAGCGCCAGAGCCAGAGAGAACTGCAGTTGTTAAAGCTTAAATCAATATTCCGAGACTATTAAGTGATTACGTTTAAAGTATTGAATTTGCTAATGGTTAGTCAACATTTGAGTACAACTATCGATAGTAATTATTTGTTATTTTTTACTCAATACATTTAAAATATGCAGTTCCCCAATGAATAGTCAACATTTTGCAAAGTAAATGCACAAATAATTCGATTTACTTTACAGAAGTTCAGCTCACATCTGAGAACTTAAGTAAAATTATCGATAGTAATAGTTTTTTACTTCTTTTACTGAATACCTTTTAAATATGCAGTTTAATTATGATTAGTCAACATTTTACAAAGTCAATGGACAGATTACAAAATTGCAGCTCACATCTGAGAACTTGAGTAAAACTATCGATAGTAATAGTTTTTTTTTGTTTTTTACTGATTACGTTTAAAATAGAAAACCCCAATGAATAGTCAACAATTTGCAAAGTAAATGCACAAATAATTCGATTTACTTTACAGAAGTTCAGCTCACATCAGAGAACTTAAGTAAAATGATCGATAGTAATAGTTTTGCCTGTTTTGTGCGATAGTTTCGAATATTCTGTATATATTCTTCGAAGCAATTGTAGATTCTATATATTCATTTATTTTGTTTGAGTAATATTTATATAGTTATACTTATGTTGTACTCCATTTGAAATTATCGATAGTTTTTCTGATCGTATTTTTAATTGAAAGCTATAATTATTATTGAATTAATATTGAGCAATTTAGTAAAGAGTGTTCTCCCACGTTTCTCTTTATTGCAGCTCACTTTTACACACTTTTCCTCTCCTGTTCCGCCTCAATCTTTCTACTCTTCTCATTTTAGATTTTATTCAAATTATTCCCATCTTTTCAATAGATTTTGTTTATTAATGAACGCAATTTGTCTGCTGTCCCGCTATCAACTTTTGTTTTTATTTTTGTTTTTGGCAAATCCCGAAATCAAAGTGTGAGTAATTTTTCCTAAAGATTCTACGCATAACACTTCCGCCATGGAATTTTGTTTGACGTATGCTTCTGCTTTTATATAATTATGTGTGCGAGAGTTTAACTATTCGTTGCTGGAATAGTTAAATTTGTTATTTCTGTTCAGACAAACAAACTTTAATGACAGCGACTATTGACGCAGACAAAGTTGGACTTCGTTTAAGCTTAATAGTTGTAAACATATTGAATAGCAGATAATGATTTAAATAGAAATGGAAGCTGTTTAGAGAAGAGCAAGTAGTATGTTTAGCTAAGCAGAAAGTTAAATGGAAATGAGAAGTTTAAAAGAAGCAAGTGTTGTCACCAAATTTGGTAACTCTAGCTCTTATAGTCTCTGAGATCTAGGTGTTCTTATAGACAGACAGAAGGAGAGACAGACGGGCAGATGGACAAAGAGACGGGCAGATGGACAAAGAGACGGGCAGATGGACAAAGAGACGGGCAGATGGACAGACAGACAGACGGACGGACGGACATACAGATGGACAGATAGACGGACAGACAGACAGTCAGACGGACAGACGTACATGGGTATATCGTCTCGGCTGCTGATGCTGATAAAGAATATATATACTTTATAGGGTCTGCCACGCCTCCTTCTGCCTGTTAAGTACATTTCGCTATTGTCAAACTTAGTAGACTATGTACTTTTCAAGTACAGAGTCCAATTAGCAAAATTAAGAAGTTCAATTGTCTAAATCAAGCAACTCTAAGGAGAATTTATAGCATCGGTTCTCGCGCTCAGCATAATATAATCATAGTAATCATAACTAAATAATACATTTGTTGTAACATTTGATATAACTACACATAAATGTTGTTTATTAATTCCACAAAAGACTTTGCAACAGTGAATGCAACAGCCACAGTTGCTTCACTTAAGACACTTGTGTCCGTCTTGGCTTGCTGACTTAAGATGGCTCTTGCTAAAGTCCAAACGGCAGCAGCCTATGATTGTCTTGTCTGTCTATAAATTAAGGCATTTCCATTTGATAAGCGCTGGTGTCTGATGCGTGGTGTGTAGTGTGTGTGCTGTGTGCTGTGTGTGTGTTGTGTGTCTGACGGCGGCACGCATCTAAACAAAAAGATGACTCGATTATGTTGTGTCATTTGTATTTTTGGATAGCGGCTAAAAGCAAAAATTCCAAAACGTTTGCGGCGCGGCATCTTTTCTTAATATTTATTTTGTATTTATTTATTTATTTACTTTTGTTGTATATATATATATATATATATAAATATATATATATTTTTTTTTAAATTTCATTATAATTGGCATAATTTGAATGCGCTTTGGGGCGAGAGCTTTGTCGTTGCTGGTGTTCGCCAGCTCAGTTCAATGTAGGTTCAGGTTCAGGTTAAGGCTCGGTTAGTTCGGATCTCTTAAGACCACATTTTATATGGCCAAAAATGTTATGATTTATGCGCACCTTGAAATAAGCCGATTGTGGATTGAAGTCCAAACACAAACAAAAACGATACTTTAAAGTATTTGGTCAGCTCATCATTTGAATATGCGCTCAAATGTTATCGTTTAGGGAAATTCTGGGTCAAGTGCAGATCCTCAAAAATATAATAGAAATAGCAACAAATGACTTAGAACACAAACTTGAGTGCATATCCATTGACCTTGTATTAACACGCTTGCATAATGTTTGTTTTTTTTTGTTGTTGTTGTTTTTCTTTTTTCTTTCGTCTTTTGTCCGTCGCTTGGCTTGAAGATTAATAGCTGCCAAGCTGTGTGGCTGGGCTGCCAATCACAAAAAGGTCGCCCAGTTGATGTCCAGATATGGTCGTCGCTTCCAAATCCCATTAATTAAATGCAAATGCAAATAAATCTACACGAGCTGCCGCTTGCGAAGCAGCCAAACATATAACAATAACAATAACAACAACAACAACAACAACAGTCAAATACTAAAATGCACTGCCGTCTTGTTTATTTGCTTTTTTCCTTGCTTTGTTTTAACTATTTGCCAAATTTATGCAAATTAAACTTATGTTATTTTTGCACACAACATAGCCGAACTGCAAAGCCCCTGAAAGTGCAACGTGTTTGCCACACTTTTTCAAGCAATTTGCAAGCCCAAGAGTTTCACTTTTAACTTGGCTAACTAGCTCAGCTGACGTGAATTCACAGCAAAACAGTTGTGCAATTCTTTTAGTGTTTACAAATCTTTAATTTGACTTTAGCTGCAATTTAATTCAAATATTTTTATTTTTTTGCAAATTGCAAATTAACATTAACATTTACATTTATATTTATTAAACTGATTTCAATATTTTCTACAACCTTTTCTTAACTCAAACTGACAGAAGCTTAGTTTGCTTGCGCTCTATTATAAACTATAATTATAATAAACTTTTCCCTGCTGAAATGTATAAACTTTCAGCACTCAAAATTTTACTAAACTGCAGAAAAAACATTAAATTATGTGAAAAAAAATAAATGAAATTAAAAAAATATATATATATTAACAAGTTATAGGATAACAATACAAAATTATTTATTTTAACAAGCAAACTTTATTTACATATAAACTAAGTTAATAAAGATAGAAAATGATTTATTTTAACAAGCAAACTTTATTTATATATAAACAAAATTAATAACAAATCTAGAATTATTGCTGTTAAAACGAAGCTGAAGATAGTTCAGTTGAAGCTTTAGCTTACATATTTTTCCTCTTGCTTTAAATGCAATTATTTCTTTAACATTTAGTTGAGATAGTATTACTATTTTTATTTTTATCTTTATTTTTATATTCTTTAATCCATTAAATAAAAAATCAAACCTCTGTTTCTGTTTTCGCATCCTTTGCTCTCTTGATTGTCCATATGCTTCAACGTAGTCACTTTATCTGTCTTCTCGTTTGGCACAGGGTCAAAGCACTTTGGCAAAAAAAATACACAACAACAACAAGATTTGTTAAATAATACAAATTAAAAATTAAATACATAAAACACAAAAGTTTGCAAAAACCAAAAAAATAATAAAATAAAATCGAAACACTTTTTTGGTGACTTTTTTATTTACGCGTTCGTTATCTTTTATGCCGCTATTGTTGTTACTGTAGTTGCTATTCTTATTGTTGCTGCTGCGAATGATGATTGGGTTTTTTTTTGTTCAACTTTATTTTCATTTTCGTTATCTATATTGTTTTCTTCTTGAGCGCTTATCAGTTGTATGCAAATGCTGCTACCCGGCAATGTTAATTAGTTAGTTTTGTGTGGTGCGCGTGGGCCGATCGTTAAATCGACACCACCTAACCACGAGCACATCATCATCATCATCATCATCATCATCATCATCATCACATGATCAGCTCATGTGATCATCATCAGTAAAGGCGTGGCATAGGGCGCTGGTAATCGTAACCTCCAGCGGGTGGGGCAAGTGATGCTGCGCCCGGTGGTGTTGCTGCATCCAGGGCACCCACCACCGATTGCACAGGCGCCACAACGGGGGCGGCGTGCTCTGTGTTACCACCGAGTTCGTCGTATTGCGTTTGTATCTCGCGCTGAGCGGCAGCTGCCTCCTCGTTGGTCTTGTAGCGTATGAAGAAGATCTCCGGTTTGGCTGGTGGTTGTTGTTGCCTCGCTGGTTGTATGTCCTGGGCCTCCAGCTCCTGTTGCTTGCGGCTCAGCACATAGATAACGGTGCGTTCCTCTTGTGGCGCCAACTCTGCCGTATATTTGATGGCATCGCTTTGTGCGCTCGGTGCACGTATGAAGATCACACGATAGTTGCGTGTGGCGCGTCCAATCACAAGGTGTTTGCTGCGCGGCTCCACGTCCTGGGCATCCTCAGCCGCAGAGACGGTGAAGAACTGTTTCGTTATAATCGGCGCCTGAGTCGTTTGTGCAACACCTTCAACTGCCACCGGCGGCAAATAGTAACGCGACGGCGACGCAAACTGCGCCTCACTCACGCCGAACAGGCTCAAAAGCAGGGCGACAACAACGTTCAACATGCTGCTTGTGGTTGCCACAAATGTGTGATGCAGCATGCTGGGGGATGTGCCATTTTTATAAGCAGTTTAGCAGACTGCTGCAGAACATTAATTTTGCACACATTTTTCGTTTGGTCCAATTAGTATGGCAAACAAAAGACTTAGGCAACAAACTTGCCACAAATTAATTGTGCGTTTTATGTGGTGCCCCAAACGGAAACAAAACAGTAAACACATGAACACACACACACGCACGCACACTCACACACACATATATACACACACACATATATATACACACACACACACACACACATATACACACACACACACATCACAGTGTTACAACAGCTTTTACTCATCATTTAAGATCTTCTGATAAGTCTTTGTGTCGTAATCACAGCTGGCGATATTTGTATACCGATATAAAGGTTAACTATCGTGTAATATTCGCATGTGTTGAGAGAGCTTTAAGCTGCGAATTTAGTTTGTTAATTATATTTATCGAACTATCGAAGAAATATCAACCAAAAATGGAAAGACGAAGCTAATTGTGATTATTTAATTTACAAGTATTTATTTTATATTACGATAGCAATTTGTTTGTCATTGAGTACTATCGATAAACTATCGCTTAGCAAGTGCATCGCCTATTTAAGCACTTTTTCAATGTCTTTTTGTATTTTAAATAGCACTTAGCTTGAGATTAGTTTAGCGGTATTTGTTAATTATTAATTTTGCTATATTTTTTGCAATTATCGATTACTTATCGATTTACTACTGCAGGACTTGTTTAAGCTTTAATTTATAGCTTCTTTGCTTGCGCTTTAACATGAATTAATTTTAACTACATTTGCATTTTAGTTTTACTTAAATAATTTGATGTATACTGCACAATTATCGATAAACTATCGTCTAGAAAAACTCATGTTTTGTCTATGTCTTTTAGCAGCTCTTCCTGCAGAACTTTATCTCGCTTTTGGCTTGAGATTCTTTAAAATTTTGTTATGATTTTGATACATTTCCCAGAACTATCGAACAACTATCGCACGACAATGTTGCTGCATTTGTTAATTAGATCTCGTTATGGATTTTAAGCCGTTTTTAGTAGGCCCATTTATCATTTATCGCCATCCACATCTGTTGGCCCATTGTCTCGATTATGCGGCAACCATTCAACGCCCTCGCACGTTTTTGACTAATGAGTTGAGCTCGGCTCTGATCTAATCTGCGCTTTTGGAACTGCTCAATTCACAGCCTTTGCATTTTGCCCAAGTTGTGAATAATTTTCTTAACTCTTATCATTGTTTCTGTTTCTGTTTCTGTTGCTGTTTCTATTTCTGCTATTGTTGCATCAGCCTCGTCGGCTGATTAGTAGATTAATTCGTTTGGCTCGGCTGCGTTGTCAACAAGTCGCCGACAATTAAAATATCAAACAGCGATACCCTTTTTGAGAATTCAGCGACTATCGGACGACTTGGCTTGACATCGATTGTTTTCGATTCATTTTCGGTTCGATTTAGGTCTCGATGCGCATCGATTAACATAAATTGACGCGTGATTCCCACACTTTCTTGTCGCCATTTGCCAAAAGGCTGCAGCTAATTTGATTTATGTTCACATTTATTAAGAAAAATTGCCTCTATCTTCGCGCAATTCCTATGAAGATGTTCACCATCGCCACTGCTGACTGCGAAGGTTGGTCCAAAACTGACGTTGAACATAACTCAACTTCACTTTGCGGCTTTAAGCATGTCAATTAGGCCTGGAAGTGGACTTAAGTGGTAACGGATTATATTAAGTTATCTTTAACTTTAAGCAAGTTAAATAATTTGTACAGAAATGCATGGATTTAATTGCTTTCTATTTGTATTGTTTATTCTTTCTTTATTGTCAATTACTCACTTTTTTTTACTATTTTGTTCTTTATTCATGGTCCTTTTCTCACTTTATTCTTTCTTCCCTTTGTTTTCTCTTTTATTCCTTCTTTCTTTTTTACATATTTAATTTTGTGCTGTTTTTTCTTTTTGTTTTTCACAGATTTTTCTTCATTTTTTCGTTTCCTTAGCTGCCTTTTCTATTCTCCCCCTTCTGTTTTCTCTTTTCTTTAAAACTGTTTCTTTTCTCTCTTTTCTAATTGTCTTTATTTCCTCTTGAACTACATTTCTTTCATTGTTATTACTTTCTTTACATCATTCTCTTACTTTCCTTATTTCTCATCTATTTCTTTTCTTTCATTTCCTTTTTTTTATTTATCTTATTTGTATTATTCCATTACTTCGCTGTCTTTTCTCTCCTTTACTGCCCTTTCTTCACGTTATTTGATTTCCTTTCTTTCCCTTATACCCTTTCTTCACTCATTCTTTCCTACACTGCATTCTTTTTTCCATTCTCCACTGTCTCCTCCTCTATTTCCATCTATGCTTCGCCTTCTGTTTTCCTGACAACTCTGCCTTTTCTTAGTCTCTATTTACTTTCCCATTTTCATTTACCTTTCTTCTTGCTGTTTCTTTTTTGTTGTTAAGTCTTATCTCTTTCTCTTATTTCCTTTCCATTTCTAACTATATTTGTCCTTTCTAATTGTCTTTTATTTCTGAAAAGCCTTCCTTAACTCATCCTCTTCTTTCCTTTCCATTTCCATTTATCTTTTTCCTTCCATAAAGTTTTATCTTCCTGGCAATTCTTCCTCATCCTATTCTCTATTTTGCTTCCCATTTCTATTTACTTGCTGATTATCTCATTCTCTTATTTCTACCTATATTTTTCTTTTCAAATCTTATTATATTTCTGATAAATATTCCTAATCTCATCAGATTCTTTCCTTTCCTTTTCCTTTTTCCTGCCATTCTTCATGGCAATTCTTCCTCATCTTATTCATCCTTATTTATTCTATTATTGCCTTCCCGTTTCCACCTATATTTTCCTTATCTCATCCTCTTCTTTCTTCCTTTTCATTTCTATTTTCCTTTTTCCTTACATCAAAGTTTTATCTTCCTGGCAATTCTTCCTCAACTTATCCTCTATTTTGTTTCCCATTTCTATTTAATTGCTGATTACCTAATTCACTTATTTTATATATTTTTTTCCTTTCTAATTATCTTATATTTCTGACAAGTCTTCCTTATCGTCTTCTTTTACCTGGCAACTCTTTCCCGTCTTATCCTCTATTTTGCCTCCCACTCCCCATATTTCCCCACCCTATCGAGTTGTTTGCTCCCCGACAACTGCTCCTTATCTCGTGCAGTCTCTTTGATCGTTTATTATGCCAACGTTAATGAGTTTTCTTAATCATCTCAGTAATTAATACATGCATAATTATGCACCTCTTCTGTCTGTTTAATACCCTGTTTTTATGACGATTCCTCCTTTTGCCCACTTGTGCGAGCTACGCGTCTCTTTGGCTCATATTTTGTCATGCAGCGTCAGTTTAACGATCGCTTGAAAGAAAAGATGCGCTGTTTGATTCAATTATAATTAAATTTGATGGGCTTATTTTGATTTCTCACTTCATTTAAGCTAATTTCCAGCTATTTCAGGCGCCGGGCGCTTTGTTGAGTGTCGAATTTTTGGACACATTTGAATTGATTTGAATGTTTGTTTGTCTGCGTTGTGTTGTGTGCATCTTGTTTTCGGACTCGGACCTTATTATTTGTATTTTTAATTTGTATTTCTCTCTCTCTCTCTCTCTCTCTCTCTATCTCTCACTCTCTTCTTTGTTGAATTGTTGCTTGATTTGAGCAACATTTCAATTTATTTATGGCATTTTTATTAATTTTTTAAATGGCATTTTATAGCGCGGAAACTACGCGACCTTATACCCTATACATTATATCAGAAGAAGCCGAAGAAATAGATGATGATGAAGAAGAAGAAGACGCCTTAGCGTTGCGTACTTTTTAAATATACAGTTTATTTTTATATTATTAACAACAACAGAAAAAAAAGTTTAACAATAACAAAAAATTGAAAAAAAAAAAACAAAAAAATATTTCGATGCTTAAAACTAAACAACACAACGAAGTCGATAAAGTGGCAAGAATCGGGTGCTGCAGGAGTGAGGAAGGAGAGGGAACGGGGAGGTGGTAGGGATAGGGTGTTGGCTAGGGAATCCCACATCCGCTCAATGCTTCAGTCCACTGGGCAGATACTGGGGACTGGGATGGCCGCCAGGACGATTGATCTGACGGTAGTTGTAGCTGCCATCGGGATTGAGGCCATCGAGGCTGCCAATGACCGAGGTGATTGGTGCATTGTTGTCCTCCTGGAACTCATTGGTGCCGCCCAGCTTATCGTATTGTCCCTGGATCTCCTTCTGCGCCTGGTTCGCCTCATCGTCCGTCTTGTACTTGATGAAGAAGACCTCCGGCTTGCTGGGCTGCGTTGGCGCTGGTGTCGCAATATCGCCGGCATCCAGATCGTTATCCTTCTTGCTCAGCACATAGATGACAGTCTTCTCCTCCTGCGGCGCAAACTCAGCCGAATACTTAACATTGGCATTGTCACCAGCTGGCGCCTTGATGAACACCACACGATAGTTCTTCTGCGGTCTGCCCAACACCAAATGCTTGACCTTCCCATCGTTGCTGTGATCCTCGGGTGCCGACACCAAATAGAATTTCTTATTGATGATCGGTGCTTGGGTGGTGCTGGCGGGTGGCAAATACTTATCACCGCCGCGATGCGACAACGGCAATTGGCCAACAAGCAGCTGGCCGGGATTGCTGAGCCCAACGCCGCCCACAAGTAAATCGCCAGCCTGCGGCTGCTCATAGCCATACTGAGGACGCGCCTGGGCCACAGCCAGCAGCAGAGTGGCCACAGCAAACAAGAGTTGAGTCATTTGCAGCTGCATGATGAAACGATGTATCCTGTATAATCCTGATGTATATATGGAAATGTATACCGATGATTATCGATCGATCGTTGGTTGGATGTCGCGTCGCGTTCGTTTAGATGGAGTTGAGTTGAGTTCGAGATACGTTTTGGATTGGAACGCTTTGGGGCAATGGTTGCATTTCTTGTCGCTCCACTTGACTTATATGCGAGTTTGTTTGCCCCGTCTGCTGCTAGCAGCAGCGGCAGCAACGCAGTCGACGTCCAGCTAATGTGATTGTCTCTGCTGTTGTTGTTGTTGTAATTTATGTAAATCAAGCTCTCTCAACAGCATTCAACTTTCAAGCGATACCAGATTCAAGACTTAAGCAAACATTCATGAATCAACACATTCAAGATTCATAGGCTCAAAGGTGACCTAAAATTTATTCAAATCGACCAATGCACAAATGTATCTCACAGATGCGTCAACTGTTTTGTTAGACTCTGAACTAAAAGTTCACAGTCTATTAGGTTTGACGAAAGCGAAATGTGCGTAACAGGCAGAAGGAGGCGTGGCAGACCCTATAAAGTATATATATTCTTGATCAGCATCAACAGCCGAGACGATATAGCCATGTCCGTCTGTCCGACTGTCCGACTGTCCGTCTGTATGCACACCTAGATCTCAGAGACTATAAGAGCTAGGGTAACCAAATTTGGTGACAACACGTGTATAGTTTGCACGCAGATCAAGTTTGTTTTAGATTTTTGCCACGCCCCTTCCGCCCCCGCAAATCGAAAAAACCTATTACTGAAGCTACCGACTTGGCACATATGGAGGATGTCCTATTTCGGACGTTTTCTGAAAATTTCAGCATGATCGGATCATAAACATAGAAGATATTAAGGAATGAATGATCAGCAGGTTCATGGCACCTCTGCGGCCAAAATTGCTTTAGTTAGAACAACAACAACCAGAAACGCCGCAAAGGCGCGAGTTCGAATCCACTGCTGCATTTCAAATACATTTTTTAATAATTATAAATTAATTACTTTTATTTTATATATACATATATTATTAATTTTGCCTATTTGTCAGAAAATGTTAAGAATTTAAAAGAAAGCAATAACCAAATTTCGTTAGAAATTCGTATATATATATATATATATATATATATATATATATATATATAAATATGACAAATGCAAAAACTCGTGCTGTAGTTCAGAGTCTCCCACAGTCGTACCCCGACTGTAGCTGCCTGACTTGTTATTGTTGTTGTTATTGTTTCGGTTTCAGTCTCAGTGGCTGCTTTTTCGGGGCGTGGTCGATTCTTGAGCGCGTAGCCATGGTTTACATTTCCAAAAATATGAAGCTCAACACAAACATTCGATGTTGTTGTTGCTGGTGTTGCTGTTGCTGTTGTTGTTGTTGTTCGTTGCTGTTGCTATGTATCTCTTTTTTGTATCTATCGATTTGTATCTTTTGGCAGCTTTGGCATTGAACTTGACTGTTGTGGTGGCTTTGGCCTCACCAAACAAAAGCCCAAAAACAAAAATTATAAAGGCAGCCAAAATACCCATAATTATTAATAGTTATTCATCGAGTATCTAACATATCGATTGTCCATAATCTGCGTCGAGAAATTTGCCAACATTTTGTAGGCTTGTTGACGGCTCTTGTCGCATCTCATTAAACGGCACCTTTAGGCCTCCAGTTTACTTGGCTTTGCAAACTTGTTTCGCTTTGGGTTTTCCTTTGCCTTTTCTGCGCTGCCTGTTGATCAGATTTGATCACCAACTGATCGACTTGATCGATTAACTTGCAAATTTGCAAACATTTCAAAGACAACGATATGAATGACAAGATCATCTCTTTGCAAGCGCATCAAATTTGGACTTATATCTACTTGGATTATAGTTTCAGCTAACATTAAGTGTTTATATTCAAGTCAGACTTTGTTTGTATTCAACATTGATTTAGATGCTTTTAATTGTATATATAATACTTTGCTGTTCATGTATAAACAATTTACATAACTTCTAGACTCATTTTACATTAGCGAGAAGTTTGAGAATTTATCTGATTCAATTTGAAGCAATTGAAAGAAAGTGTTAAATAAAATAAAAATATATTAAATATGCAACTTATACTTTGAAACAATTGAGCTTGGTTCCATATGCATCTTCCTTTAATGCAATTTATAAATAAATAACATTTATTTAAGCGCCAAATCTTAATATATAAAAATATAAAAAAAAACTCTTCTTATATTTATTTTATATAAAATTTTCCAAGTTGCGTAAAGAATTTACTTCAGAGCGCAAATAATCATAATAATTCCCAAAATAATTGTTATTTTGACTGAAAGTACAAGTGAACTTGGAACTTCTCTTCTAGCTGGAACAACTTCTTAACTTCTTGTTCGTTTCGCAAGATTATTAGGCTTATAAATTGTTTGATTTGTATTTCCCATGGCAGCAACAATGGCGCCATCGCATTGTGGCCTCCTAAACCACTCAGCAACAATACTAATGCTAATACTAATACTAATAACAATCACAATCACAATCACAATGAGAGCAATAAATATTGCTGATGAGTCAGTTTCTTATTCGTTGGCTTAATTGTCTCGGCGAATGCACAAACCCAAAAAATGCGACACATTCACCTGAGGGCGCTTGGAGGTCGCCACAAAAGAGCGCCATATAAACGCATAAAACATAATTTGGCCAAATGTGGAAGCTGTTTGCATCTATAGAGATAACTATATAACTATATATATATATACATATATGTATTATGCATAGTTATATCTATATAGAGACAGATTTACATATGGTGCTGTCATCGGGTGAAACAATTTATGAGCTCACTCACAGCGATCGCTGTTTGCAGCTGATCGATAGCGATCAGTTCACAGATTGACTCTCTGTTCTCTGGAAAATGTAAGACTAAAGCAAATGTTGGTCAGTTGTTCTATTTATTTAGCTAAGGATTGTGAAGTGAAGATCTTAAATGAGACTATTATAAATGTGATTAGTTGATTGATCTCTTCTCAAGCAGCAAGCTGATCGTTTCAACAACTAAGGAATATAACTGTTCATCTCACTGATCTTCAATTTAGTAGTGTCATAAGCAGGGCTCAACTATATAGCTGATCACCAACTATGCGATCGTTGATCAGTCTATCTAATTAATCAGCTACAGCAACTCATAGATCACTGATCGATCATTACTGCTGAACAATGTGAAGCGTAGAAACGACTCAATGAAACTGATGATCGTTTGGTTGATCCAAAAATGCAGATCGATCAGCAAACTGATCGTTTAGTGTGCTTATATGTGCCATCGATCGTTGATGGATCATTGCGCTCTCAATGAATCAAGATCGTTTGATGATATGCTCATCTACTCATACAATTCTTAAATCTCATTGATCATTCCTCTCTCATCCATGGAGGCAGCTCAAGATCAACGTCTAAGCAATTAACTGAACTACTTATTAAATTTATTAAAACAAATCGACGAAGAGAGAGAACTGAATTGAATGAAGACACAACAACAAAGAGGAGCTGATTGAAACAACTGATCGAGCTGATCGTTTAGGCTGATCTACTTATACCACTAATTCAGTTATTAGCAGCTCGTTGCTGAATTAAAAGCGAACAAAACGATAATTATCAATTAGGCATTCCATATCGAATATCCATATCCATATCCATATCAATAATTTTGTTCATATCTTAAGCAACCCCTCTCCCCCTCTTCCCCCTCTATATGAAAATTTATGTAAGTTTTTATGCACGTTGACAGTAAAAACCGAGGGACAAATGTTTGCGGTATCGTTTGGACTCCACACAGAGATCGTATCGTTTATTTAGTAGGTGTGATTATCTTTATGCAAAGATCGCCAAATCTATTAGTATGCAGATCGATGCTCGAGCGATAGTCCAAAATGAAATACCACGAAAATACCAAATAAATACCAGACAGATACTAGACATTATCATCTCTGAGACAGCATTGTAATACCTACATGGATCATAAATTTGCTCACTGGCGCCGTACATATGAAGGCGTCTCAATGCGGGGCGTGGCAACATCTACCTTACTATATATAGCTTATACATATATATATATATATTTGTATATATTTATGTGTATTTCTATATATTTATTTAATACTTTCTGGTATTTTAATGCGCTGCATTGGCGCGAATTGACCTTGCAGTCAGCTCTCTGTGGGTCTCTTCGCTTTGATTTTGATTTTGATTTTGATTTGAGTTTGAATTTGTTTTTGCTTTTCGCTTGTTGTTGATTTTTTTTTCTTTTTCTTTTTCCTTTTGTTTTTTTTTTTCTATTTCTTTTGCTTTTTTTTTTAAGACGCTAATTTATTTGCCATCGTGTTTGGTTGCTTGGTTTGGTCGCTTCAACTATTTGTGGCTTATCGTTGTTGTAATTCCAACAATTATGAAGAGCTTGCCAAATAGTTGACTCGATTGATCGGCTGCGGAGGGTGAGGCATCGCGGAGGCAGGGGAATTCACATTTAGACGCCTGTTTGTGCAAGGCACCAAGTTTTCAGCCAATCGAAACTTTCCATTCAAATTTCTTCACAAATAATCTATTTTATCTCTGCAAAATCGCCCTTCAATCAACTTCAATCAGTTTTCAATTCAACTCTTCGTATATCTCTTCAATCCAGCAATCATTTGGCAATTGTTTTTGTCCTTTCAGTCGTCGTTCTACTTTGAATTCAATGTACATAACACTCAGTGTTGATTTAATCCTTCAATTGCTTTCAATTTGTCTTTCAATTGGTTCAACAATTGCATTCGAAAGCAGCTTAGCAGTCAACTATGCATTCAAATGCACTTTCAATCACAACTCGACTTTTATTTTGTTGATCAACTGCAGTTCAATCACAGATCGACTATCAATTTGGTGTTTCAAGAGCAAATTAATTTCAGATGGACTACCAATTTGTAGTTCAACTGCAGTTAAATCACAGATAGACATTCAATTTGCTTTTCAACTGGGGTTGAATCACAGTTTGGCTTTCAATTTGATGTGGAACTGCAGTTCAATCACAGATCGTCTATCAATTTGCTGTTTCAACTGCAGTTTAATCACAGATAGACTTTCCATTTGCTCTTCAACTGCAGTTCAATCACTATTCGACTTTCAAATTGTGATTCAACTTCCGTTCAATTACAATTCGACTTTAAGTTTGTAGTTTAACTGCAGTTCAATCACAGATTGACATTCAATTTGCTTTTCAACTGCGATTGCATCACAGGTTGGCTTTCAATTTGTTGTTTCAATGTCAGTTTAATAACAATTTGACTTTCAATTTGCTGTTTCAACTGCAGTTCAATCACAGTTTGTCAATCAATTTGCTGTTTCAACTGCAGTCAATCACAGTTTGTCAATCAATTTGCTGTTTCAACTGCAGTCAATCACAGTTTGTCAATCAATTTGCTGTTTCAACTGCAGTCAATCACAGTTTGTCAATCAATTTGCTGTTTCAACTGCAGTCAATCACAGTTTGTCAATCAATTTGCTGTTTCAACTACACTTCAATCACAGATTGACTTTCAGCTTGATGTTCAACTGTATTTGAAGCAGCGTAACACTTTCAACCACACTTTCAATCACAGTTCCACTTTCAACTTGATATTCGTACAGCTGCTTTCAATGGTTTCCCATTGCACTTTCAATTAAATTAAACACTTTGCATATATTTTTTGAATGCCTTAAGAAATGCTTAATTTTTATTTAAAAAAAAATAGTTGAAAAAAATAAGTGTAGAAAATTCTTGCAAAAGTTATATAAACAAATTCTAGAAAAAACAATCGACAACAATTATCGATTATTCAGTTAGAAGCAATAGTCCAGTGCGTTCGTGTGTGTTCGTGTGTGTGTGTGGGTGTAGGTGTGTGTGTGTGTGGCAGTGGTGGTGCAGAGGGATGCACACTTAGTACTTGACCGAACGGATGGGCTTGGCGGGCAGATACGTGGTCTGGATGACATTGTTGACCCCAACGGGAGTGACACCGAGCTGGGATGTTTGGGTGTTGCTGCTGCTGCCAGTGACTTCGAACTGGACATTGCCGCCGCCGGAGCTGGTGACGCCGGACTCGACAATTGGGACACCGCCGGTGCCAACGATGTTGACGCCACCGCTGGCATCCGAGAGAACGCCCGAGGAGCCGTTGTCGCCCAGGCTGTTGATGACGGAGGAGACGGGCACAATGCCCTCATCGCTGGTCTGAGAGCTGCCACCAAGAGCATCGTAGAGGGCTAAGTTGAGCGAGAGAGAGGGGAGAGAGGGAGATTGGAGTAGATGTGGCTAAGAGATCATTTGCCGGAGCACCCACCTTGGATGGTCTGCTGGGCATGGGCCGCCTCCTCGGGTGTCTTGTACTTGATGAAGTAAACCTCGGGCTTGTTGTTAACGGGCCTCTGTGTGACAACCTCGGCGCTAACATCGAGCGCATTCGACTTCTTGGACAGCACATAGACGGCGGTCTTCTCCTCAACTGGCGCCACATTGGCAATGATCTTGGCCTTGCTGGTGGTCGATGCCGGCGCATTGATGAACACCACGCGATAGTTCTTCTGGGGTCTGCCCACGTTCACATAGCGCACAATCTGCTGCTCATCGTGATCCTCGGGTGCGGTGTGCAGATAGAAATGCTTGGTCACCTGCGCCGGCTGGAAGTTGGCCAAGTGGCTAATGTACGCCTCCTGCTCCTTGTAGTTGATCTCTGGTCCCGGATGGATGCCCGTCAGTCCGATGGTGTCGCTCACCACGCTGCCGCCGGTGTTGAAGCTGCTGCTGCCGGTGTTGAAGCTGCCGCCAGTGTTGAAGCTGCTACCGCTGGTGTAGCTGCCACTGTTGGTGTTGCCCCTTCTGGCATAGGTGATGCCAGTTGCCTCACCGCCGAAGCCGGCATTGCCCGTGACATAGCTCAATTGGCCGACAGCGGGCACATTGTTGTAGTAGGTGGTGCCCGAGGCCGTTGGCTGATACGATGTGGTTGTGGTTATCACTGGCGTTGACACCACACCGCCGCTCACAACATTCTCGTTTTGGCCAACCTCATAGCGATACGATTGACGGCTGAGATCAGGACGCGCCGATGCCCAGCTGCTGCAGCCAAGCACTGCCAGGCAGGCCAAAAACTGTGAAAGCAAGTCAAGTTATAGAATTGTGTTTGCTCTCCAGACTTCATTGCTATTCCCCTTGCCACTGCCACTGCCACAACCACTGCCACTGCCACTTACCACAAACTTGTTCATGCTGAGATTCGTTGAGATGCGTTAGCTGGACTTGACTCGAAGCTTTGCTCGGGAGCTGCTGCACTGGATTGATGCGTCGTTTCGCGGCAACGTTCAGTTTTTATACCTTGGCCTTTAATTGAAGTTAATTAAAGTGCTCGCATTCATTTGCAATAAATTGCTCAAATCACAAATATCTTATAACTATAACATCACTAAATCCGGCTGGCACGTCTAGATTTTAAAGTTTTCTCGATTCGCAGGCGCTAATTGATGCCGCAAACACAGCTGACACAATCTAAAATTCCCCCGATTCCCTCGATTCCCCCTCTCCACCTCCTTCAGTCACCCTCTCAGTTTCAGCTCCAGCTTCAAAATGACGACCATCAGCTGCCTGATGACACTTGGCTCCAGTAGCTCACAATTCCCTTTCCCAAATCATACATATTACTCTTGTAATGCCCCAAAAATGGATCCATCTACCTTGTATTCTGCGCTGCCCTTAGCGCTGAGTGAAGCGCCACAATTTGTTCATATTGTTATTAACAATTTAGATTCTTGTAAACAACTGAATATTAAAGATCTCTCAGTTAAGAGTTTTAAACGTAATTTTGAACTTAGAGCAATTGCTGAGAAGTACAGCAAATAGTTGTAGGTCTGTCTATCTAAGCGAATTCCATTCTAATAAGTTAATTATACTATGCTTTACATATGTTAAGCTCTTTCTTTGATTTTGGTTTTTTACATTTTTCTAAATTGTTTTTCTTTATAAAAAAAATCCTTTTTTCTTATCATTAATAATTTATTTTATTTTCTTCATTTTCTCATCATTTACTTTATTTATTAGAAATATTTTCTTGAAATCAATTTATATATTTATTATTATTTTATTTAATTATATTTTCCCTTAATTATTTATTTCATTTTTTTATTATTTTTTTACTTTTGTTAATTTTTTTTTCATTTTTTTTATTGACTTATTTTATTATCTTTTTTGTATTATTTTATTCTTGAGTTTTTCAATTTCTCTGCACTCTTTTATTGTTCCTTATTTGTGTGTTTACTTTTTCTCTTCTATATTTTATATTTTATATTTAGTACATAATATTACAATTATTTGCTTGCTTGCTGCATATTTTCCTCAACTTCTTTCTTTTTAATAGTTGTTTTCTTTCTGCATTATTTTATTATTTTATATGCTTCTGTTCCCACGCATGTCATAGATATTTTCTTTATTTTTCTCATTTTATTTTTAAATGTTTTTTTTTTGCATTTTTTTGTTCTCTATTATTTTACATTCTTCTTTTCACCCTTTTTTTATTAATTCAACATTTCTGCACACAAATCTATTGATTCCCTGTTTTACTCTATTTTATTTTTTTTTCGTTTTTTCACATTTTATTTATTAATTTAACATTTATTTTGACATTTTTTTTGACTTCCCATTTTATTTTAATTTTTTTTCTTTTTTTTTATATATATATATTATTTTATCTATTATTTTACATTTTCCGCTTTTCACATTTTATTTATTAATTTGATATTTCTTTACGCAGTTCCAAAATACCATCAACAGTTGATTCTTTGCTATATTTTATTTTCATTCCATTTTTTTCTGCTTTTAACATTTGTTTATTATTTTAAGTTTTGCAGTTGATGCCTTGCTATATTTTATTTTATTTTCGTTTCATTTTATTATACTTTCAATTTAAATCTATTTTTTTGCAATTCTCCTTTTCTTTAAATTTTGTTTATTAATTTAACAGTTGATTCTTTGCACAATAAAATAGTGTTTTATATTTATTTAATTTTTTCTACAAAAATATATTTTCTTTTAATTCGCCTTTCCTTCACATTTTTTTTTTATTAATTCAGCAGTTGATGCTTTGCTTTAATTTATTTCATTTTCATGTGATTATTTTCTACTTTCTGTTTAAATCTATTTTTTTTTAATTCACCTTTCCTTCACATTTTATTTATTAATTTAGCAATTTGATTTTCTACTTTCAATTTAAATCTTTTTTTTTTTGTAATTTTCTTCACATTTTATTTATTAATTAAGCAGCTGGTGCTTTGCTTTATTTTATTTTGTTTTTTTATTTATTTCATTTTTTAATACTTTTAATTTTTATCTATTATTTAAAATTCTCCTTTTCTTCACATTTTATTTATTAATTAAGCAGCTGATGCTTTGGCTTATATTATTTTATTGTATTCTGTTTTATTTTTTTTACTTTCAACTTTTATCTATTATTTCAAATTCTCTTGTTTTTCACATTTTATTTATTAATTTAAGATTTCTGCGCGCAGTTCCAAAAGAGCATCAACAGTTCGTTGGCTGATGCCTTGATTTATTTGATTTTGTTTTATATTTATTTAATTTTTTTCGTTTTGGCTTTGTTTATGACTGCAATACGGCGATTGTCGCTCTGAAATTTCCAAGACGTTGCAGGCAAACATTTTAGCGCTTTTAATTGATATAAAATCAATAGGGAGACAGAGGCAGATACAGCTACAGCTACAGATATAGATACAGATACAAATACACTTGTAGATACAGATACAAATATGCAACTGCCCGTTGTGCGGGTATAGAGTGTTACCAGAAGTTGTGTTGCTGTTGCTGTTGTTGTTGTGGTTTTTTTTCTTGGGTTTTCTGTATTTTATTTTTTTTTTTGTCTGTTTTTGCCAAAATAGTAATAAAGTGTTCATGCCTCTGCGCTTCTGGGGAATTTCATTAGCGCCACTCGATGTGGCCACTAATGAACGAGAGGCGTCAGCAGCGCGTCTGGGTCTGGGTCATTCCCCGGCATACCGGATTAACCTATTACCGTATTACCGCATGATATTTGATTAATTGATTAACTCATCCATCCAGTGTTCTCATCAGTGTCTCCTCTTGCCTCTCTTTCCTGCCTTCGTTTAGGTGGTTGGCAGGCTGTTTCGGCCACGAATCGTTTGCAGAATTGGGAATACAAGATCGCCTTGAAGCATCTGCAGGCCAAGTTTGGCATCTTTCCGTATTACCGCATCAGCGTGGAGAACAGCTATGCGATACCCTATGATTACATTATCACACTGGATGAGGGTGAATTGGGTTTGCCCGACAAGTACTTCTATGGCCCCGACGCCGACATGGAAGTGGTTAATGGCTACAAACTCTTGCTGCGTGACTTTGCCATCAACATGGGTAAGAGATTGCTATAGATGATTGATAATCGAATGAAAAAATGTACTCATCTCCATTTACAATTGCAGGCATGGTTGCTCGGGATGCGAACATCTTTGCGGATGACATTTTCCACTACGAACAGCGCATTGTCAATCACATCGAGGCCGCCAAAGGAGCTGGCGGGGAACGGCAGCTGAATAAGCTGATGCGCTTGGCCGAACTCAAGAGCATTGCGCCCTCGGTAAGACTAACCCACCCAGGTCATCCCAGGCAGTCATCCCGCTCCTCCTCAAGGCCAGCTTCATCTGTGCAACTTGACAATCAGCATTAGTTTGAGCTTTGTGAAGTGTTCTGCCGTCTGCATGCCAACGGCTTGCTTAGCTCAGCTGGGCTGTGATTTGGGAGCAGTTAAGGGAAACTTCCAGCAAGTAGACTACGTTCAATTCGAAGGCAGCAACTGGGTTTTCCCTCTTGGCAAACAGACATTATATGTTTTGAAAGCATTTATAAGAATATCAGAAAGAAGCTTCACATTTAAGGATTGAGAAATTCCTTGCGGGAAATAAGAGACCTGATGCAAGCAGAGGGAAACCAAAAACCTCCGACTGTCCGGAAGGATGCACAACAATTTCCTAGTGGGAAATTTCTCATAGGAAAAGCCGAAACTGTTCAGATATTTGTTAGTGTAACGCATAAGCCAGGCTCTCAGAGAATCAACACAGAGAAAGCGGAAGAGGAGCTGCAAGTCATTAGCCCAGGGAGAAAGAATTGCAGTTCAGTTAAAGTTGAGACTCAGTTACAAGAAGAAAACAAATATATATAAATATTAAATTAACTTTAATCTGAATTCGCTGCTCTCTAATGTGATTCTACGCTCTGTGTATTGCAGCTGCCCATTATGGAGTCGCTGCAGGTGATCTTCGCCAACACACGCATCAGCGAGGACACCGAGGTGTTGGTGCGCGACGTTGAGGTCTTCCATGAGCTGTCCACACTGATCTCCACGTCGGACAAGAAGTGAGTGTGAGCGTCGGTACAATCAATTCCCTTGTGTGATTCCCTTGTCAATTCACTAGGCCCATCAATAACTTCATTGTCTGGTCGTTGGCACGTCAAATGCTGCCGCATCTATCGAAGGAATATCGCACGTTAGCCGAGCACTTTGATCATGCGATCTATGGGCGCACGGCGAGCTATCCCCGCTGGCTCTTTTGCAGCCGAGTGGTGCGTGATTGGGTGCCATTTGCCGTGGATGCACTGCAGCAGCAGGCGCCGAGGCAGCAATTTGAGGCTGGTGGCATTCGCAGCCAGGGCGATGATCATGAGGCGAACACGTTCAACAAGACGCTGGGCAACGAGAAGTTTCTGCAATTGATGTTCTACAGTTTGCGCAATCAACTGCAGGACTCACTGGAGCAGGCCAGCTGGTTGGAGCCAACGGCGAGGCAATTTCTGCACAAGAAACTGGCCGAGATGCGGCTGCAGTTTGGCATACCCAACGAGGTGCTCGATCAGCCGCAGTATATCAGCAACTACTACAACGATCTGCTGCTCAGCAATCTGAACTTTGTCGAGCATCTGGAGTCCATCTGGACATTTCGACGAGCGCGCATGGAGGATAAACTGAAAACGCTGAGCATGCTGGATGTGTGAGTATGCAAATGCTATAAGCAGAGGCTACCTAACTGAGGATCGCTTAGAGCAATCGGACTAGCTGCGCCTTCTGTTAGTGAAGTCTTTTGTTTTTGTAGAGCTTCGGCAGCTGCTCGGCAGACCTTAGCAGCTCCTTGGCAACCGTTTGATAGATAGCTTGGCAATCCTATGATAGACCCTCGACTGACCTTTGGAAGATCCTCGACAGACCTATCGCAGTATCTTGGCAACCTTTAGCAGCTCTTTGGCAAGCCTTCGACGGACGCTCGACCGACCTGTCACAGCTCTTTGATAACCCTTTGATAGATGAAACCTTGGCAACGCCTTAGCAGTTGCCCGAGCATGTTTAGCTGTTCCTCTTTAACAGCTCCTCGGCAATCCTTCAGCTGCTTCTCGACAACTCTTTGAAAGACCCTCCACAGACCTTTAGCAGTTCCTCGACTGACCTTAGTAGCTCTTTGTTAACCCTCTGTCTAACAGATGGAACCTTGGCAACGCCTTAGCAGCAACATTTAGCTGCTCCTCGACAATCCTTGAATAGACCCCCGACAGACCCTAACAACTCTTCGGCAATCCTCCGACAACTCTTTGATAGACCCTCGACAGACGTTTAGCAGTTCCTCGACTGACCTTAGTAGCTCATGGACAACACTTCGGTAGACCCTCGACAGATCTTTATCAGCTCTTTGGCATTCCTTTGACGACTCCTCGCCAACTCTTTAGCAGCTCCTCCACAACTCTTTAACAGACCCTCGCCAACTCTTTAGCAGCTCCTCGAAAGTCATCTCTCGCTATGAACACCTTCAACTCCGAGACTATAGCTAGGGACAACAGACTTGGCTTTGAGCAGAATAAGTACAGAGTCCTTTGCAGTCGAGTACGCTTTTGAAAGAAAAACCAATTGTTAAGTAAAACTTATGCTAACAAATTTGATATTCAATCTGCATAATATGTAGAATAGTAATCTAATCAATCTAATTTAATCACTTTATTCAATTATCCTCTGCAGCATTGTGTCCGAGATGTACACAAGGGATCATCCGCAGCCGATTGGCTACTCCAACAAGCTGAATATGTTGCTCATCTCGCGCGTCTTGGTCAACAACAATTACTACGACTATCGCTACCCTGTGTAAGTCCACCAACGACTCTTCACACTCTCTGAGTTGCATTTAATATGTTTCTATTCCATTGCAGCGCTGTGAACTTTGCTCGCATTGGCACGGACATCCTGGAGACGTTGATCAGCAATTTGCCCGTATTTCTGCTACAATTCAATGCCCAAGGCAGCGATATAAGCGATGTGGTGCCAGAGATTCAATATGCGCAGCCGGATGTGAGTTGCTTATCCGCCGGACAGCCGCCGCATTTGGCCCACGAGTTGCGTCAAATGTCGCAGGAGGCACTGAAGAGCTTCCACGTAACGTTGAGTGCCGCACGCACCGCGGCACGAGCCTTGACCAGTTTTGTGAGCGCCATCGATGCGGGCAATGCCATCCAGGGAGCTGGCATCGATCAGGTGGTCACCTATGAAGCGCTGGGCTTGACACGGCGACTCCGGGTGCCGGGGCTGCGTTCCTACAATGAGAACGAACTCTTTACACTCGCCTACATGCAGCAGCACTGCAGCACAACGATTGCGGACAAGGATTATGCACGCATCAAGCCGCACGTGGAGCGACAGCTGGCCGAACGCTATCTGTGAGTTGAATTTACGATTAATGCAAATGCCAATGATTAATCTCCTCTCTCTCTCTCTCTCTCTCTTCTCACTCACTCTAATGCTCTATCTCTGTCGTTGCGATGCAGCTTTAATGCCACCTGGCAGCACATACAGTTTCTGCCACGCTCAACGGACTGCGCCGCCTCGGAAGTCAGCTGCTCCAATTTGCTGTGAGGCAACAACTGGCACTTGCCACACCGCACGACACTGTGTACAATTCCTTAGTTCGGCCACATATTTATTGTACTTTTTTTTACACTCCCACACACACACACACACACACACACAACACTCACACTTCTACACACTCACAAATCGCGCTAAAAAATGTAGTTTGTAATTAAGCTATAGAATTAGTTTATAATATTAATAATAATAATTTAGTCGTAGTTCTGACCACATTCGTAATACAAATACGATAAACCACTGTTGACATCACACATACAAAGCCACACCCACGCACACACACACACACACATAGATACGTGCTTTGTACTTTTACATAAATGCATCCTTGAAATTTACGACAATCCATTGTCAAATGTACAAGTGACTAAATAACTACAATTAACAATTAACAAGTAACATACTTAAGTATGCCTAATCGACGACAGATATATATACTCTGTAGTTCTATAGCGCGTAATCTATAGTTTTAGTTAGTTGCTAAGTTCCTGTATAAATTGAATTTAATTTCTTTGATGCGTTCTTCTGAAAAACAAAAATCTATTAAAAGAGAGAAGACCAATTTTTTTGCGACTTGAAACGGAGCATACAAAATCTGTTGTCTACTTTTGGGCGGGAAATTAATGTAACAAACTGCAATTGTGTAAATTTAATAAAATTTAATAATTGCTTGATTAATTTTGTTAATTATTTGCAGTGAGTTTTAGATATGGAAAAAGCTTTGAGGAGTATTAAAAGCAACTTCGTTTCTCTACTTTGCTCAGTTGCTGGAAAACTATTGCATACTTTTAGGCAGCAGTCAAAAATGTATAGTAATAAAGTGTTGCCTGCTTTTAGGAGCAGCTTTATAATTTTAAATTATTTAAGATGAGTTTTTAAGTTTATGGAAGTAACTAACATTGAAAGCAGTACATTGTTGTTGAGCTGTAAGTGACCAACAGGGTTGCCACAGTCTGCAAAATTGATGTTTTCATGAATGTAGGGTATCTTAAAGTCTACACACATTTGGTTTTAGTATTTTCAATCGTTTTAAATACATTTTTTATTTGCTTTTGCTTTTATAATTTGTGCTATGGTCAATTCGAAATGGTAATATGGCTCCAGTTGATGATGTACTTGTAATTTGTTCGTACGCTGCTATTGAATTTAAGGTGCCCATAGATGGGGCAAAGGGGGCGGGGGGAAGAAGTGTGAGGGGTGGGGCATATGCATGGGCTTTGTCAAGGAGAAGTCGAGAATCAAATGTTGTGTGAATATTTGGAAAGTTGCTGTGTTAAACGTTAATCGCTATCGTTATCGTTATCGGTATCAGGTTAATGAAGAGATGGCTTCAATTGCTTGGCTTGTCAATGGGCACCTCGTTGTCCACGAAATCCTTAACTAAGCCCGCAATGCTGCGACGGAGCTCCTGATCCGCTTTCTCTGCCAGTTTCGCGTTGAGTTTGTTTGCAATGCTGTAAAGTAGTAGATAAATGGGATTAGGAGGGGGAATGGTGAAAGGAGGATGGATAGTTCGATTACCAGGCAAACAGTTTCCAGGGTGCAGCGCACTTGGGATTGTTATAGAGGCTGCTGCGTTGACATTGATCCCGGAACTGTTGACGTTGCAGTAGTAAATCCTTGAGTTCATCCGGCATGGCTGCTTGGGCAGCTGTTGGACGTGGCGTCACATCATCATCCTCCTCCTCCTCCTCCTCGTCCTCGTTCTTTAAGTCTTTGTCAACCTCCTCAATGACAGCCAGCTGGCTAGTGTATTCAATTCGCTTGGGCAACTGCGCGGCCAGCTGCGTTTGCTTCTCCAGTTTGTCCAGCTTTGCCAGCTTGGTCAGCTTGGCCTCCTTTTGCATTTGCTTGGCCTGCTTCAACACATTCTTGGTCGCCTCCCTATCGGCCAGCTTCTGCTCGTGCAGACGATGACGTTCCCGCCACTCGCTCACCAGCTGCTTCTGGCGATCGAGCTCTCGCCGCTCATCCATCGCCTGCTCTTGTCGCGCCCTTTGGTCCGGTGACATGGCCAGCTGCTGATTGCGATGCAGCTCCGATTCTATAAAGTCCAGCACATGCTTCTCATCCTTGAGCTCTTCCTCCAGCGTTTTCGAGAGAAAGAAATTGCCATCCGGACCACGTAATATCTTCACCTCCTTGTAACGCAAGTCGTCCGGCTTCAGCTGTTGATGCAGCTTCTGGCGCTCTTTCAGATAGCGATGTCCCGCCCAGAAGCGCTTACAGTACGGTGAGTTTCCGGGCTTCAGCGCTAGTGGCCTGGCGGGGGAGGACCGGGGTAGGAATGAATATTAAAATTGACGCTAATAAATCAAAACCCGTCGAAGTCGCAACGTTTGCCATTTCGATGATTAGCACACACACAACACACACACACACACACACACAACACACACACACAACACACACACAGCATAGCTGGCTAATTGCATCAGCCTCACTTTGTTGATAGCGTCATAGCATTCCCCTCTGCCGTCCACCCGCCCGGACACCCTCCCTTATGTGGACTCCCTCTGGAGTCGAAGCGGGCTTCATTGGGTTTCATATGGCCTGTCGACACGCAATTCCCCCCCCCCCACACACACACACACCCCCGAGAGATCCGTGAAGAAGCCTCAAGGCCAATGTCAAAAATAGCAAAGTGTTTTGGATACCCTTCAATTGAGCGTGTGGGGTCACTTGGCAGTTAGATGAATTTGATTAGCTTCAATTCACAGACAAATTAAATAATTGCAAATGTCAGCAATTACAGTCGTGGTTAACTATAATGAACGAGAAGATCGATTTGATAAAGTAAAAATGGAGAGTGGGAGAGAAATAGAGAGAAAACGAGAGATGGAGAGAGAGAGAGAGAGAAATAATAAAAAAAAGAGGAAATATTAAGAGAGAGAGAGAAAAAGAGAGATGATAATGGTGAGAAAGAGAGAAAATGAGAGAAGAAGAGAGATACAAAGAGAGAGAAAGATACAGAGAGAGAGAGAGAGAGAGAGAGAGAGAGAGAGAGAGAGAGAGAGAGATACAGAGAGAGAGAGATAGAGAGAGAGAGATAGATACAGAGAGAGAGAGAGAGAGAGAGAGAGAAAGAGATACATAGAGAGAGAGATATATATATACATAGAGAGAGAGAGAGAGATACTGAGAGAAAGAGAGAGAGAGTTACATAGAGAGAGAGAGAGAGATACTGAGAGAGAGAGAGAGAGAGTGAGATACAGAGAGAAAGAGAGAGATACAGAGAGAGAGAGAAAAAGAGAGAGATACAGAGAGAAAGAGAGAGATACAGAGAGAGAGAGAGATACAGAGAGAGAGAAAGAGAGAGAGAGAGACAGTGAGAGAGAGAGAGAACAAGACTATAAACTAATTTTAGCCTTTTCATAACATTAATTGAGTTATATAGAAGGTTATCGATTAATCGATAGATCGATAAATAAGGAAAATATCAAAATAACAGCTCAAATTAAATTCAGTATCTAAACAAATTTAAAGCAGTACAGTTAGTACTTGTTATTATATGCAAGTTGATAAGGGGTTTTCATACATGTATATCGATTATTCGATAATTAACCAAGAGCCCACTTTCAAAGATATTGTATCTTATATGGTAAGTAAAGTAAAAGTAATTTGAATTGATATACATTCAAACTTATTGCGGTTAATTAATAGATATCGATTAATCGATAAATAAATAATATAGATATTCGAATTTCGATTAATATAATTAAGCTACTCTGATGGGAAATCGAAGATATAAAACTATTATTACATTATCAATGCATTGAGAATGCTAACGAATTGCACATAGAGACGTTCGCTGTAGCGAAGTTCGACTGTAGAATGCGTTGTGGATAAGATATAACACTATGCACACACACATGGAATATTTCTGTGACAATCTCTGAGTTGTTAATAAAATTGTACTGAAGTCCAAGTGCAATCAAACTTTTTATGCATGAAAAACGAAAAGAAAAAGTAAAGTTGTGGAGAAGGGAATTCTAATTTGAAAGCAGTTATATATATATATATATATATATAGATCTTTGATCGTATATAGGAATAACATAGGCAACTTCAACTACAGCGAAACAAGTTCAAGTTGACTGCCCAAGCGAATGGACTCGCTGAGTTAACCAAACGGTTAGGGTATGTTGTCTATGCGCGGGTCTGGGTCATCAGGGTGAAGGTTGCTATGTTAATCGTCATCTGGGCTCCCCTTTCCCCCGCTGCCAAGCGTGCAGCTGGGCAAATAACATGACACAATCAATGTGCGGAAAATGGAAATGGAAACCGCAAAGACAAAAAAAAAAAAACAAAACAAAAAACATGCGAAGAGTTTCATTAATAAAACACCGCGAGTTGAAAGCGATGAGGCAAGCTGAGAGCTCTAAGCTGTGGCAAGTTGAGGCAAGCTGCGGCAAACAAAACGATTCTTAGTTTTATTTTTGTGGTGCGACGCGTAAATTTATTGATCAAACAAATAAAGCGCAGCTAAAATTAAAAAAAGAAAAAACAGGGAAGGAGAAAGAGAAGGAGAAAGGGGAGAATTATGACAAAGCCAAGGTATAGTCATCAAGTTGCCAACTCGAGCCCCAAACTCAATCACCATTCCAAGCTCATTCCAAGCAGCGCTGCTTGTTATCGTGTTGGCTGGCAAAAGGGCAAAGGGGTGAGTGGCACTGAGCAGAGGGGGAAGGGGAGGGGGATCGACAGGCGCCGCTGCTATGCCAATCGCGTCTCACTCTCTCTTTCTCCCTCTCTCCTTCTCTCACATTCTCTCTCCTCCAGCCATTTGTTTCCTCTAAATGTGCAAATTTTATCTCGAAAAAAAATAGAAAATAGCAAAAAAAAAAAAAAGCGCAAATTTCAATTGCAAACAGTTGTCGATTATTTGGTCGTAGTATTTGATTACGAGAATTCCTCATATCAGGCGAGCGCAACTGCAAAAACAGTTGCCAAATAGCTCAGGTGGGTCACAGTTGCCTACGACAGCTGGGCGGGGAGGGGCCGTTTGTGCGGAGGGGGTAGGTATTTTGAAACTCTCGCTTGGTTCACAACTACCAACTAAGTAGATATTCGCTACATATATATCAATCATATTCTGATGATAAGCGCAATTTCGATTTTACAGCGCCCCAATTTGGGCGCCAGCGCAGCTAATAGAGGGGATCATGCTGAAGAAAGAAGCAAACAGAAGAAGAGAGAACGAACAGCAAGAAAGATAACAAATTAAAGAAATTAGCATATTGGGTATAGCTTGTCATAGCTATAAACGGAACACAGTGAAACTTCTGTACGACGAACTTCTACATGAAACTACGAAATATAGAATCAATCAATAAATAGTTTTAAAATGCTCGAAATTCCACATTTTAAACGTAAAACTTTATGCATGATTATTAAGATGTATAAGATCATTTCGACTGCCAAGATTTTCGCATTAAAAGCGCCCCAATTTGGGCGCCCGAATGTTACAGAAGATCCCGCTGTAGAAATCACAAGACAACTGCTGAGAAAAATTTAACTCTGTAAACTGTTTAAGAATTAGTATATATTTAAAGTATTTAAGAAACATATATTTAAACTATTTAAGTAAAATATAGTCTAAATTTTCACTGCCTCATCTAAATAGTGAATATAGAGCTTCCCTCGAATGAGCTTCCCTATAGTAAACTTATCTAAACTCAAGTCGCTTTGTCTACTTCAAAATGCATTTAGCTTCAGACTTAATTTACATCAACAAATTCCTTACATTTTAAGCGCCCCACTATGGGCGCCATTAAACAACAATAACAACAGCAACAACAACAACAACGATAACAACAACAACAACAACAATCGTCATCTTGTTTAACTTAAAGCGCGTCTCTCAACCTAGTCCAAGTCAAATGTTGTTAATATATTCTTTAGCATATTTAACTGACAAGTGGCATGCTTGTAACTTGTCAAATGTTAATGTGACGCTAACAGCGTGACGGTGTTAACAGCGTGATGTTAACATAAGCAAGTAGACAATTAAAATATAACTTGAAGTTGGCGTGGTGTGCGCGACCAGCGGCTACCCTGCAGGCAGTTCGAAACGAAATTAGGAACAGCAAATGATGGAAATCAGAATATCATGCTGATAACAAATATTTACAATCATTTTACAATATTTTTGCACTTGCTCGACTAATTGATACCCTCTAGTATACCCATGTATACTTCCTATATTAATATTTATTGCTTAAATTAATTAACTTATAATATTTATAAGCACTAATACCGTTTTTTGCATTCGCTTAACTAGTTTATACTCTATAGTATATTTATAATATGTAATACAATTTAAACATTTGCTCGACTACTTGATACCCTGTATGGTGCAATTTTATTCTGTCTATAATTTTATATTTACAATATGTATATTTGCTCCTTTAGTTGATACCCTGTAGTGTAATTATAATATTTAAATATTTATAAATATTAATACATTTGCACAAATCGCTTATACCCTGTAGATTACATTTGTAGACTTTCTGTATTTATTAGCTAGAACTAGGGTAGAACTGCAATATATGGGATGTACCTATACCTTATCAAAATGACGCGTTATGTCGATTCACTCATTTCCTTCTGTCCGTCAGTCCGTCCATCATCGTCGAACTGTCCGCCTAGTTATAAAGTTAAGGTAGAAAAAATAAAGCCGATGTTGATGAAGATTGATACCAGATACTAGATAAGAGAGATAACAGAGGGCACAGCCATAAAATATGACTATATATATATAGTCATAGCTTTGGATAGGAAATACAACAGACAGTTTCTAGATTCTAGGGTCAAGTTCAACTTTAAAGGTCAGGCCAAAGACACTTGTCAATGGACACTTGTCAAGGCAGGTGAACAGCAGCAATGTGTGTAGAGTATGTGTGCGTAGAGTATACATACATACATACATATGTATCTCTAATGTGTAGAGTTGTGTGTAGAGGTAGCTGCTAGTAGTAAATACTTCTAATCTCAACGCAGGGCGACAAACCAAAAACGAAAAGACAAAAACAAAAACAACAGCGAAAGCATTGACAGCTAACTGTTTGTTGTTGTTGTTGTTTTTGTTGTTGTTGGTTTATTTGCAAACGCAAGCGAACTTGGAGTCGCCGTTGGGTGAGTAACTCCGCCGGGCAGCGCAGTCAATGTTGCGTCGCGTTGCTGTCGATGGCGTCAGCAGCGCATTGGCAGCTGACTGAAGTGACGTGCATGTGTGTGCGTGTTCGTGTGTGGGAGAGTGAGAGCGTAGCGAGGGCAAAGCCAAATAGGCTAAAGAGAGCACGCTCACTCGCTCTCCGACGATGACATCATTTGCACACACAAAACGGCGTCGTTGACTGCGTTGGCAACTGCGACGTCGACTGTGATTGTTACCGTTTGTTGTTGTTGTTGTTGCTGTTGTTCTTATTAATGGTGTTGTTATTACTGTTCTTCAATGTGATTGTTATTGTTTTTTAATGCGAATGTGTACTTACAGCATCTGCAGCGTTAGGCGCATTGCATCCCTGGACGGATCACCGGCATCTCTGACCTCGCTGCGCAATATGTTAACGATCTCCTGATCATGTTTCTCTGCCCGCGACAGCAGCTCGAGCAGCGCCTGACGCTTCTCCGGCGACAGCATTTGTGGATTTTGTGTGAGTGGAACGCAAGCTGTATTCAGTGCAGTGTCACCACCTGAGCTGGCCAGCGTGGTGGCAACTGTTGTGGTTGTTGTTGTTGTTGTTGTCATTGTGGTAGCAACAGTTGTTTGCGCACCCGCTTGCAGTTGCTCATAGTTGTTGTTGTTGTTGTTGGCTCTCTTGGGTTTGCTGCGTGCACTGCTCAGCGGCGTCACCGTTGGCACCGGCGGTGGATGCTCCATTTGCCGGCGCACTGTACGCGCCGGTGGCGGCTTGCGTCGACGTTGTGCTGACGCTGACGTCGACGCCAACTTTGGCGCTATGCTCCCATCGGAGCCTTGCTCAATGCGCGTGAGCAGTAGCTCGAGCTGTTCGTGCGCCGCTGCCATTGGCTTGCCCATGGGACGTGGCGTGTCCAGGCGTTGCTTCAGTCCGCCGAGACGATATGGCAACGCTTCTGCTGCGCTACTCGGTGGTGGCAGAGTGGCAGGCGCCATTTGGCGGCCAGAGCAAGTGCGTCCGAAAGCCACACGTGAGGTCAGCAGAGGTTCGCGTTCTCTGGCAGCGTTGAAACGATTCGAGTTGTTGTTGTTGTTGTTGTTGCTGCTGCTGCTGCTGCTGTTTTTGCTGTTGCTCTTGCGGCACTGTCGACTGGGTGGCACCACCGCCACAGCAGATATGTGCGCCTTGCCGAACGCTAGGGTTTGCTTCACAGCGACCTTGCTGCTTTTGGTGGCGCCACGGTCCGGACGTGCCACCTTGCCGCGTTGCAACATCTGTGCTGTTTGCTGTTGTTGTTGCTGCTGCTGCTGCTGCTGCTGGAGAGCTGCGCGGTTGCGGCGCCTGCGCACGCTTCCCTCGTGCCGCAGCTCCATAAGCAATTTGGCGTCCATTTGCTGCTGCTGCTGCTGCTGCTACTGTTGCTGTCAACGTCAACGCCGACGTCTCTGCTCGCTGTTTGCTGTTCGCTTTTTTGCCGCTGCCTCGCTGCGTTTCGGTTTCGGTTTCAGTTTCTTGGTCGACGCTCGCCGGTTCGGTTCGGTTTGGTTAAACGGTATAAGGTTTAACGGTTTACGATTTAGCGGTTTAACGGTTTAACGGTTAGTCAGCTTAACAGTTTAACGGTTCGCGGCTCGTCCCTTAATTTGATTTCCGCTTTTTTTTCTGTTTTCCAATCAATTTTCCACTTTTTGAATTCTCAACTGAAATTTGTATGAGCAGAAATGTAATTTGTTACAATTTATTGTTATTTATATTATTTATATACTTGTTTGTATATATATGGATTTTTTTGTTGTGAGATATTCTTTTTGCTGTTGTCATTTGTGCTGTCAGTGTGTGTATGTGTGTGTGTGTGTGTGTGTGTGTGTCTGTGTGTATTTTGTTTTGACTTTGACTTTTGAGTTGCCGCCTCATTTGTTGTTACTGCTGACTGTCAACCTCTTCTCACCTGCCCCCTTTCGCTCTTACCTCCCTCCTCAAGCACTGCTCGGTGTCAACAGATTGCGCCGCCTAACTAGGTTGCCCTCCAATGGTTCGTTGTTGTTGTTGTTGCTGTTGTTGCTGTTGTGCTGATCAAAACAGTAGCTCGTCTGTTGCGAGGGCCACTTCAAAAGTTACGGTCAGTCGGGCACTCTGCTGCTCTAGAGATGATCACAGCAATACAGTCAGTGCTTGCTATAGTGAACTCTGTTTACACACTCCGCAGCCATACAGTAGAGCATGTCTATAGTGAACGCCCTTAGGTATTTGTTTACACTTTTTACCAAATGCGCTTTATTTTTACATCTAATAACAAAATGATTTGATAAGCCCATTTATTGTCTATTGTAAATTTAAGCGCGATCTTTTCTAATTTTTAATCAGTTCTTTTTCTTTTATATCATATATCTTATGTATTTGCTGTTCTAATTACAGTCAGACTTCGCTAACATGTCTATTAAATATTTCTTACATTTCAATGTTTCTTTATAGCATTGCTTGACTGTATTTGCATCTATTGATAGCAAGGCAGGCTCTATAGTTTTTATAAAGCCAATTTTCCTTTAAATTACAAGTTTTAGACAAGAAATTTTTCAGATATGCTACTAAGTGCTGCTAGATCAAGTCACTAAAAACGTATACAGTGTAACACCATTATAACAAACATATATACAGCAATTCCTTAAGGAGTTGCTCTTTATTAATATTTATTTGGCATTTTCTTGAACAACAAAATATCTATAATAGATTAAATGATTAAATTGTTGATTTATACAGTATAACAACTATATAACGAACGTTTTCCTTGAGTAAATCTTTATTTACCGTACTTCAAACTCGTTATATTGAACGTTCACAAACTACGTTTTGTTGCCTTACTAGTTTGGCATAGCGAAGTATGACTGTAGCACACACCTGGCACATAGCAACAACTTTGATAGAACAGCATGAGGAAGTTATTTCGCAGACATTTCTTTATATTATGTACTTTATTTTAATTTGTTAACGCTCTTTGTACTCTCCACGTTTTTGTTTATTTTCCTTCAATTTTTTTATAAAATGTTTTTTTTTTCGTTCAACTCGTTGCGTTAAAGGTTTTATTGTTAATACGATAAATCAACCAAGTTAATTACTTTTTTTTTTGTTAAAGTTTTACGCTCGTTGGTGCTAGAAAAATAAATAAGAAAAATCAAAAAGGAAAATCCGAAAATAAAACAAATTGAAAATCAACTAAAAAGCAAATCGAAGAAGCAACAAAATGGTAAGTAAATCTATGCAAATCCGTTTGGAACAAACATTAATAAAGTATTAGTCAAAACAAATTAGTTAAGAGTGGGCCAGACAAGGGGGTGGGGAGAGGGAGAGTGGGGAGTGGTGATAGTGAGGGGGAGATGGTGAGTCGACAAACTGAAATGAATCTCTGAGTGAACAGCAGTTTGTCAGTTTTGTTGTTGCCCCTACCACATGCCACACACACAAACACACAGACACACACACACACACACACACACACACACACACACACACACACACATACACACACACACACACACAGCTAGATCTTTGGATCTCCATTCATAGACTCCAAGTCGAGACGGTGCTCTATGCTTCATTCGTACCTCGAGCTCTCGCTTTCGTCCGCCCCCACCCCCCTTATTCCGCCTACCCACTTCACATAGGTTTGTGGCACGTGGGCGTTTGCTTAGCAAACAGGTTGCCGCTCAGACGTTACGTATACGCAGCGTTTTACCGGCCACATGCCACGTCCGTTGGCTGCTTCAAGTGTCGTCGACGTCGCCAAAGTTGGTGTAAAATTCATAGCGTGTGGAATTTTCGAGTGTTACAAACTAAAAACTCAAAACTCAACAGAAAAGCAAAAAACAAAAAAAAAAACTGTCATTTTCTGTTGTTTTCAGAGCTTTTTATGAGCTGCCTACCCAAAAAAAAAAAAAAAAAAAAAGAAAAAAAACAATATAAAAAATAAATAAAAATAAATAAAAACTCACGCACACAAAGCGCCTCTCCATATGGCCCCGACTTGCCTTATTAGTCTTTATGTTAATTATCATGCTAAAAGAAAGAAAACGAAGCTACAGAATACAAATAAATACAAAAGAAGCATACACAAAAATTGAAAAACAATTTCGGTTTTCAATGGAGCACTGCGTTTTGGGCCTAGGCTTGGGCCTGGAACTGCGACTGCGACTGGGCCACCTTCAGTGTCCACGTCTCGTTCAGTGGGCGAACACGAAAACTTTCCCAAGTGTCGAGACCAAACACTTGAGGCAACACACTGCTGACTGTTTCGACGTCCCACACGTCTGTCAGCTGCTTGGGAAAGCCAAAAAATTCAAAAAAAAAATAAGTTGAAACAAGTTGCAAGTCAATTCGAGTTAAGATCACAGATCCAGATCTAACGATGATCGCATAGAAAACGCAATAATCGAAATTTAATTTTTTGTTTGCGAGCTTGAGCTTTGCTCTGACATCATTTTTTTGCTGTTGTTGTCTTCTTCTTTATGTTCTCAATGTGCTTCTTCTTCTTCTTCTTCTTCTGCTTATCGAGCACAACATTCCGATACTAAATTTGGCAATCAATCGATCTGTTAAATGATTCATTTCACTTTCCTAAGTCACTAAGCAAACATTATGCAAAATGTTTGTTTCAAATGTCATCTTGTTGCCTGTTGCCTGAGTAAACGTAAAAGTTAATACTTAATTCTAACATAAGAACTTTTCACTTATTGTGCCAAATGTTTACTCTTTGCTTAGACTAAGACTGTGAATTCTTTTTCATATACTTTACTTTGTTTCTGTGAAATTTCTAAATACTTCAAGTATTTTTCTTCGATTTGAGCCAAGAGTTTGCAGTACTTCGAGCTGTTTACTTTGAGTTCAGCTAGAACTTTGAATACTTTGAATACTCTACTTGAATTGTAGAGAAATCTTTGAATACTTTAAATACTCTCTTTTGTTTTTATAAGAAACTTTGAAGACTTTAAATACTCTCCTTTTATTTTAGCTAACTTTTTGAATACTTTAAATGCTTCTTTTTAGAGAAAACTTTGAATGCTCAAAATACCCCGCTCTTATTTTGGATAAATATTTGAATACTTTTAATACTCTCCTTCAATTTTTGAGAAAAATTTAAATACTTTAAGTACTCTTCTTTGATTTTAGAGAAAACTTTGAGTACTTTATAGTATACAAACTACTTTAATTTAAGCTAATTCTTTGCAAACTCCAAATGTTCTACTTTCCTTTTAGACAAATCTTTAAATATTTTAAATACCCTAATTTAATTTTAAAGGAAACTTTGAACACTTTAAACACTCTACTTTAATTATATTATACTATTTAAATACTATACTTTCTTTCTAGAAGAAACTTTGCATAGCTCAAGTACTTTGCTTAGCTTAAGGATAAACTTTGAATACTTCCTAAATTTTTTAGAATGTCTTAAATTTTAATCAACAAACTTTATGCTCCCAAATGAGAACAACAGATTTCTTATCTTGCAAAAACCAAAAAATATATTAAATTAATTTAATTTAGTTATTGACCAAATATTGAAATTTAAATTTCACTTAATACAAATTGTTATAAATCAATTTAAAATTATGTGCTAGAGTTGTCTGCAAAATTTCATTGATTTCCAAAAATATAATTTTGCTCTAAAATAAATTTTTGCGGAAAAAATAATAATTATTTCAACAAGAAAGGTTTTCAAATTTATAATTGAAACAATTACAATAAACTGAATAAAACTGAAAGGATTTTATTGTATAAGATATGTTGACTTCAGCTTTGATTTGTTAGCTTAGTTTATAGAATCAATAATAATTGAATGCGAACAAATATTTCATTTTGCCAAATGTATTTCTTTATTTATAAATATTTCAGGATAAATATAAATTTGATAAATATCTAAAAATTTGAAATACGCTCAGAATGCTTTTAAATAATTGAAATGCCATAAGATTACAAATAAATACAATAATTGTATATTCTGCAAATGTTCAAATGTGCAAATGTTGTGTGTGTCGAGTGTGTTGTGTGTGTGTTGTGTGTGTGTGTGTGTGCTGCTGTGTTTACAGCGGCAATGCGAATATTCCGAAATGTGTTTAAAACTAGTTGCCACAATTGTTGAGTTTTATGCATTTGGAATTTGGATTTTCAGGCGATTGCAATTACTGGAATTACTGGAAGTTGATAGAGTTTCGAATATCCAAGGGATTGGCCCTTGGCTTCGCTTTAACTCAAGTAGAATTGTTGCTGCTGATCGATCTGCAAAGCTATTCATAGATTCCGGCTGTCAGACAAAAGAAGCGATATCAGATTTCGGGAGCGCAAGAAATGATTTATCTATCGATCGATAGCTCATTTCTCACTTCTCACATCTCATTTCTCTTTTCTTCTTTTCTTTGATTTCATGTTCTCTTTCGCTGTGTGTGCCGTTGTGTGGGGCAAGTGTGTGTTAAGTGTGCTATTTGATGTTTGCTCTCACAGCATCTGCAGTTCAAATGGCAATTGCGTATACGCAATGTTGGCTAAGAGCAGCTAAACTTAGCGGCCCATTGATTGACAGCTCTGATTGATGGTGCTACGGCAATTGTGTTTTCATGCCTAACAGTATTATACACACACACTCGCACACACACAGGCACACATATACTTGAAGCATGATTCATTTGTGCAATATTTTAATTATCGCATTTGAATAAGCAAACTACAAATACAAATTCAACAAAAATCGGAATGAATTGTTTTGACTTATTGCGGTTTCCTCGCTGCCTCATTATTGTTGTTAGTGTTTGTTGTTGTTGTTATTGTTGTTATTGTTCTTGCTGTTTATTGTTGGCTTTTCAAGGGGAAAACTGTGCCGGCTAAATTGTTTACGCTTATTATTAATTGTTGCTATTGTTGTTGCCATTGTTGTTGCTGGTGGTGTTTCACTTAGCAACTCAGGCGGCGCTTTGATTGCTGCAATTAACTGATAACAGTCCACAAATTCTATAAAAAACAAACAACAATATGAAAATGCATTTGGATGCGTCAGGTAACTTAACTTTGCAATTTTGCATACACAAATTTCATATTTATGCAGAATATTTACATTTTAATTATATTTCTAATTGTTACTTTTGTTTTCTATATTTTATTTTGTTTATTTACAATTTCCATATCCTGTTTGTTTCGGCTTCCCTGCAATAACATATTGTATACAGTGGAAATTGCCTAAGACGAATCTAAAAATAAATGATAAGAAAATAAAATAGCTAAATAGAGATATATAATTTTTCTTATTTAAGAAATTATAGATCAATTTGTAGCTACAGTAAAGCATTGCACTAATGCTCTTACCTTTCTAGCGAAGTTTCACTGTAGATATTTACGATAGATTTATGAAGCATTTATCAAACAATTAACATTTTATAGAGGTTATAATTTTGCATAATTATGCGAGACCATCTCATAAAGTCTAAAAGCGTTTGGGCTACCCTCTTAAAAGAAGTCAAATTAAGGGTATATCAAACTGCATGTAAATCAGACTGCAATCAATTATTTCTACAGTCTTACTCCACTGCAATGGAACCCAAGCAACACTGTTAATCTCCAAGACTTGATGATGTTATGATAACAATTATTAATAACAGGGTAGCTTCACGTCGCAATTGCCCATTTTCCAGCTTGCTGACTGTTGTTGTTGGAATCATTTAATGTCTTTGTTAAGTTTTTAGCTAAGCAACTGAATAATTGCGGAAAATAAAATAAAGTAAGATAACTCTAAATACTGTTAGCAATAATAGTTAATTGTCATTATTGATACTATATTTTAGTTGAATTTCGAAGAAAAGCTCTGTTAAGTTCGATCAGAAAGCAATATGCTAATTTCAGTGTTGCCAATTCAAACAAAGCAACATGCAAATTGCAGTCTTGCCAATTCAAACAAAGCAACATGCAAATTGCAGTGTTGCCAACCTACAGAAATCAACATGCAAATTGCAGTGTTGCCAATTCAAACAAAGCAACATGCAAATTGCTGTGTTGCCAACTCATAAGTATAAGCACGAATGATAGCACTAAGTTGCCAACTCCTGTTTAGGCTGTGTTGCCAACTTTGCCTGCATTTTTTTTAACGAAACTCCAACTTAACGGTACTGCAATTGAATACAACGAGAGAAAGGGAGAGAGAAACAAATTCAGCCTTATGCGTTTTATTATAGACTTGCAAAGGAAATTATGATTTTGTCATCTCATTTGTAACGCCTCTAAAGTACCGTAGCATATACCCACAAAATATATATGTATATAAATATTCTTGATCAGTTCGATGAACTAAATCGATAAATGCTTCTCCGTTTATATCTCAACAGTGAGATTAGTTTCTCTTAGTTTTGTAAATTTGCTAGGCAGTGTATTTGCACTTCGGTGTGCTAAGGTTCAATGTACTTTATCGTTTATTGTTTTTTGCTTTTATTTTATTTATTTGAATTTTGTTATTTTTTTGTTTGCTCATTTTAAAGCGCCAAATTGTTCATTAAATTTAACGCTGTCGTTTAGCTGCCTGTTGCTGTTATTATTGTTGTTGTTGTTGTTGTTGTAGGGTTATACACAGGCAAACTTCGCGCTCTCCCTCAATCTCTCTCCCGCTCCCACACGCTCTGCTACGCTCATTCTGCGCTCTCACTCTTACTTCCCTTTCGTTCGTTTGTTTAATTCAATTCTAACTCTAGCGATGATCTAAGTAAGACGTCGCCGTCTTCGTTGTATGCAAAATGTTGTGCTTGTTGTTGTAGCTTGTTTTGTTGTTGTTATTATTGTTGTTGCTGTTGTTGTTGTTGTTGTTGTTGTAGCTACATCTGGCACAAACTTTAAATAAGCAAAGCATAGCAACAACAACAAGTAGAACAAGAACAACAAGTGCCCGCAATTGCCAGGCGAAAAATTAATGTGCGTTTAATTCGCGCAAATTAAATTTGAAGAGCACAAACACACACACTCACGCACACACACTCGCCCCCCCCCCCCCCCCCCCGCTCCCCCTTTCCAATTGGCACACTCAAAAGTGCAGCATGTTAATTGCCTGAATTTACGACTTGTTGCGATTTTTCATTTTTATGAGCAACAATTTTCATTTGATGCGTTTCCCATTAACCGTTAACTCAGCATTTACCGTTAGTTAGAGTTCCGTTATCATTTCACAGCTACAGCTACAGCTGCCACTGCAACACCCTCAACTGCCACTTGAAACTTGCAACATTGACACCAATTGCCGCAAGTCCATCTACGTCCACTTGCTGTCGACGACGCCGTCGTCGTCAACGTCGCTGCGTGGGTGGCCCGTACAGTTGGCGCAACGCCAGCAGCAGGTGGACATGTAAGGCTTTGCCACGGACACCTGGCACATTCAGTGGCGCGACAGCGTGTCATCAATTCGCTATTGTTTATTACCGCAATTATAATCACGCTCTTAATGTTTATTATCGCAATTAACTCACTCAACTTTTAGTCAGGCAGTTGATTTGCGTGTCAAATCGATAAAACCTATCGTGTTACAATCGATTACTTTGCTTATAAGTGAATGCTACAAATATGGTAAAGGCATTTTAAATACCCATTCACAATTGTTTAGTTGACATTATACGAAAATTTATAAAGTTTTCTTTAAATTTTCTCAAATTTCAATTTTCACTTTCGCTGCGATTTCGCAAACAATTTTATTGCATACTTTTTGGAGCTTAGTCTTAACTTTGTTGAATTTCTAAATAAACAATTATAATTTGTTGAGTTATTTATAGGTTTTGAGTCAGCATAAAGTTGAGAAACCATTTGTAAAATATATTTTAGAAAGTAAGTTTAATATTTCTTATTTTTAGTTTATTTGAAAGCGCAAAAACTTATTGAATAATTAGAGAATCTATTAAATATATATTTAATAAATTAAACTAGCAAAAGATGTGATATTATTTAAGTTGTAAAAAGCACAAAAGACAATTCAAATCTTTCGCGTCAAAGTTCAGCGATAAAACTTGATAAAACCACAGTTCAGACCGAGCAAAAGTCATCTTTATGGTGGGCAAATCCAGGCTAATCAAATGAATTGAGTTAAATCTGAGAAAAACATTTGTCTGATAAAAGTTGCAGCTGTCAGCTGTTTACACGCTGATGATTTGTGTGACATGGCAATAGAATTTAAGGGATTCGCAATTAACTTAATAATATGCAATAAAAATGATTCAAGACACTCCTCAATATATATATATATATATATATATATATATATATATATATATATATATATATATAGATATATAGATATATTAAGATAAGTTCATCGTGTAAACGTTGAGAACTTTGAATGCACACAAACACATTACTTTATAATGTGCAATCAAAATGATTTAATGATGATGTTCATCATTTTTATATTAAATACATATTATATTATTATTGTTCTTTGTGCTGTGGTCTGTGGCGGCTTTTGGGTGAAGTGGGAGTGGGAGTGGGAGGGGAATCTGTGTAGCTCTGAGGTCTGGAATTTGCATTGAATTACGCAAATCTTTCGCTGATGTTGTTGCGGTTTATGAACTCAAGGCATGTCAATATGTCTGCCATGTATGTTGGAGTCTTTAGACCAAATAAAAAATATGCAAAAAATAGCAAAATACGCTCATCATTCATATTATTCAAACGCACACTCACACTCACACTCACACTCATTCAGTTATTCAATTGAGAATTATTATGCATTATTTGAACGCCTTTCCCACGTGATGTTCATATTAATTATACAATTCTTTTCATGGTTGTTCTCTTTGTATTTTTGTTCTCTTTGTCTTTTCCAAATAAAGTCGGAGCCGGCATCGATTTGTCACAAGTGCAATGAGGTCATACAGCAGAGGATCATCACCGCCCTGGGCAAGACCTGGCATCCCGAGCACTTTGCCTGCAAGGATTGCCAGCGTCCCATCACCGAGGCCACCTTTCACATACAGAGCGAGGAGCCCGTCTGCTCCAGTTGCTTTGTTAGCCACTATTCGGGCACCTGCTTTGGCTGCAAGCAACCTATCTTGGAGGTGAGTAATATACCCTGTAATATTGTCACTTATCAAACTTGCTTGAGCATCTACAGAGTCTAACAATGTCTATGATTGCTTTGCGCTCTTTGCAATAAATAATTGCAATATAAATAATTCAAATGAACAGAATTAAATTCCTTATTAATTCTAAAATTAAAACGGTATTCAATGGGGGGAAATACTCTTCCAATTTCACAGCGCTTACTCACAAGTTCAACATTTGCTGTGTTGTCGTCTGTTTGCCATAAACTTTGGCGTTTTATTAACTGCAATCGTATTATAGTAGTATTAATGTCAACATAGCGTCTTCTACTTCTTCTTCTTCTCCTGCTTGCTATGAAACTTGTAATGCATATCAAAATGTACAACTAGAAATGATACAATAATAATTTCTATTTATACTGTGACGACTCGCACAGCTTGTTTATCCAGCCCATCAGCTAGTTATCTATCTCTATCTCTATCGCTATCGCTATCGCTATCGCCATCTCTGTCTCAATTTCGCGTTGAATCAGTTTATTTATTAGGCAATTAGTGAACAGTTTTTTCTGCTTCTAAATATGTTCCTCTCAAGCTGCGCAAATTGCTTGAATTTATGTTTTAATGCTCTTCAGTTTCGCATTTAGTTGAGTTGAGGAAGGTCAGAATTGCAAGAATGAAACATTGAAGATTCGTTTGGAAAACTGTTATATTGATTAATTTATTTGATTATTATAATATTTGTGCATTAACATAATCAATTAATTTGCTTATTTTAGTTTTAACTTTTATTATGTTGAGTCTTCTTAAATTTGACATTTGATTTTATTTGCTATAATTAATTAAGCACAACAATTTCCAATCATATATCATTTAATTAAGGCTTTTACTATCAATCTCAGGAATTTTACATAATTTATTCTTTATTCTTTATATATATTTATTTATATTTATATATATATATATATATTCTGTTCTTTTAAAATTATCATAATGATTGTAATGTGAAGTAGTTTGCTTTGCTTAGAATTGCAATTTCAATATGAATAGAAACGGAATAGTAGAGCGCGCGCGACAGTTTTATACCCTGTGCTGTTTCCTAAATTAAATATTTTGTTTATAATAGAAGTAATTACTTAATAGGCGTTTAAAGACGACTTTATTGAAACACTCGTATTGCATATTTGATATCTTTGCCAGCTCATAGCAGCAAGCTTTTGCATATGTACACGTACCCGAACGAAAGCTAAGTGCTACGTTACTTCATTTACATATGCATGCATAGCAGTCATTCGCTATCTCGCTCGCACACATGCGCTGGCCGCAAAGAGCTAAGCGCAAGCGTTTCAATGCAAACGTTTCTTCTTTCTTTTCGGATTATCTTGCTTATTTATAGATCGATCTTAATGAAACTTTCAGGATTTCTTCTATTTGCTATTCATTAAGTCACTCTTTAAGTTAGATTTGTCTACGTGGCCATAATTAGTTTAGAAGGGGCGGAGTAAAATAAACTTGATTTGCGTATGGCAAACAGGAACTTCCATGCTCAATTTGGTGTCTGTAGCTCTTATAGCTGCTGAGCTCGAGCAAGAGCGAAATAGAGAGAGAGAGAGAGAGAGAGAGAGAGAGAGAAAGAGAGGCAGAGCAAGAAAGAGAGCTAAGTTTAAGCTAATCTTAAAGAAAACACAAAAACAAATGAAAGTCCTAAGAGAAAAGACGCCACAGGCAGAGCATCCAGAGTGCGGCGTAGCTAAATGCAGCTCACAACACCCACATATCAATGCAACTGTTGTAAGTGTGTGTGTGTGTGTGTGTGTATGCATGTGCCACAAGGTCGCCAGCTTGCGTCCGCTGATTGAATGGGTGTGTGCGATTGATTGGCTTCGATTGCGATTAGATGATTAGCAAAAGATGATCATAGCATAATATAGAAGCATCTCTATCAATCTAGATAGATTGATAGAAACTTGATCGATTAATTGCAATTATGATTAATTCAACTCTGTCTCAACTCATTGCAGCGCACAATCAAGGCCATGGAGCAGTCGTGGCACGAGGAATGCTTTGTGTGCGGCGGCCCCTGCAAGAAGCCACTGGTTGGCACCTCGTTCTACGAGAGGGAGGGGCGTCCCTACTGCCGCATCGATTTCGAGCAACTCTTTGCGGCACGTTGCGCTGGCTGCAGTCAGCCCATAACGGAGAATGCCATTGTTGCATTGAATGCCAAATGGCATCGCGATTGCTTCAAGTGCAAGGTAACAGTGTGTGAAGAAGCACACAGGCGCACACTGATGGTCAAAATATTAGGCACACCTGCATTGCTAAGCTTGGCAATAAAAGTGAACTGAAGTTGAGTTAGGAGAACTTTGTTTTTATTTTCAATTATTCAAAATAATATAAATAGTTAAAAAAAAAATAAATTAATTTTTTTTTTTAACAAAAAAATTAAATATTGTTAACATTTTTTTAATTTTGTTGCTTTTTGTAAAAATAACAAAACAGTTTTCAAACATTTCTGGACAAAGCTTTGCATAAAAAAATTAATTTAAATATATATATATTTTTTTCTTTCTTTTGCAACATTTTTCAAAGTATAGAAATAGTTAAAAAAAAGAAGGAAATATAAATCTTTTTTTACTTGTAAACAGTTTCAAAAGCAGTAAAAAGTTGTGTAATGTTTTTCGACAAAATATTATTTAGCATAAGTAATTAAAAATACAACGAAAAAAACTTGTTGAGGAGATTTAAAACAACTAAAAGTTTTGCAACATTTTGCAAACAAAACTTGAAAAAACTTGTACAACATTTTTTTAAAAATCTTTAAACTATAAGAAAGCAAGCAAAAAAATTAACTTATGCAGTTGTTTATTTATTTATTTATTTATTTAACGTCGACTAATGACAGTCGACCCAAATCTTAACAATAGAGTTGATCGAATCATTGAAGACATTTTAAATGTTTAAAATATGTTTAATTTATTATTTTGCTTCAAATTATTTGTCCAGTTTTCAACATTCAAAAAACACATATTTCTTAATTACTTTAAACTGTTTTCTATTTAAAGCAACACAATTAAAATAAAAGTTTGCATTATTTTAAGTTAGTTCACGAATTTGCACTTCTAAGTGTTGCGGGTGTGCGCTTACTTTTGACCATAAGTGTATATACACTATACTACATATTTACAGCAGATTTATGATGTTTTCTTTTTGCATTTCCAGAAATGTGCCACGCCCATTACGGCCAGCACATTCGCCGTGGAGGATAATTTGCCGCTGTGCACGGCTTGCTCTGGCTAAAACGGGAATGCTCTACACACACAACACACACACACACACGCACACACACACATCGATGTATATTATAGATGTTTATGGTATTTTGTAGTATTCGCAAATTGTTGAACAAAGTTTAAAAACATAACAAACAAAAAGAAAAAAGAGAAAAACTTTTAGCGTTTAAACAAGAACAAATTCACAAGTTGCGGCAAATCCATTCGGCCAGCCTCTCTCTCTCTTCCCTCCCCCCACTCACCACTTGTGCACCACGCACTAAACTAAACTATATTTATCAAATGCAACCAATTGTACACAAGAAATGCATTTAAAAACTGAAAACACTTGACAGCTCCGTCAAGTGCGAGTCCAGCTAGGTGCTGCCGCCGGGTTGCGGAGAAGCAGTGGGGAGGGGGGTGTGCTTGAGAGGGGAGGCAGGAGAAGGCCACCATTGTCTGTTTGTTTTGTTTAAGCATATTTAAAAACCATATTTAACTATATAATTGTATTTAGTTGTTATTACACGCAAGAACAAGAACCTTTAACTAGCTCATCACAACTTTCTATTACTCTGTCTCTGTCACTACCTCTCTGTCTCTCTCTCTCTCTCTCTACGATGTTATCTCTTTCTAAATTTTATTGCTACTCGCAAAACAATCTTATTGAATAATAAAATATATATGACAATTAATCAATTAAAATCAACGACTTTTCTTTCACTTTGTCAAGGAAATTGCATTTTATTTGCAGGATGTCTCGTACAGAACGAATACTGTATATATGAAGAGCAGACTACGTCTATATATCTATATCTATATCTATATCTATATCTATATCTATATCTATATCTATATCTATATCTATATCTATATCTATATCTATATCTATATCTATATCTATATCTATATCTATATCTATATCTATATCTATATCTATATCTATATCTATATCTATATCTATATCTATATCTATATCTATATCTATATCTATATCTATATCTATATCTATATCTATATCTATATCTATATCTATATCTATATCTATATCTATATCTATATCTATATCTATATCTATATCTATATCTATATCTATATCTATATCTATATCTATATCTATATCTATATCTATATCTATATCTATATCTATATCTATATCTATATCTATATCTATATCTATATCTATATCTATATCTATATCTATATCTATATCTATATCTATATCTATATCTATATCTATATCTATATCTATATCTATATCTATATCTATATCTATATCTATATCTATATCTATATCTATATCTATATCTATATCTATATCTATATCTATATCTATATCTATATCTATATCTATATCTATATCTATATCTATATCTATATCTATATCTATATCTATATCTATATCTATATCTATATCTATATCTATATCTATATCTATATCTATATCTATATCTATATCTATATCTATATCTATATCTATATCTATATCTATATCTATATCTATATCTATATCTATATCTATATCTATATCTATATCTATATCTATATCTATATCTATATCTATATCTATATCTATATCTATATCTATATCTATATCTATATCTATATCTATATCTATATCTATATCTATATCTATATCTATATCTATATCTATATCTATATCTATATCTATATCTATATCTATATCTATATCTATATCTATATCTATATCTATATCTATATCTATATCTATATCTATATCTATATCTATATCTATATCTATATCTATATCTATATCTATATCTATATCTATATCTATATCTATATCTATATCTATATCTATATCTATATCTATATCTATATCTATATCTATATCTATATCTATATCTATATCTATATCTATATCTATATCTATATCTATATCTATATCTATATCTATATCTATATCTATATCTATATCTATATCTATATCTATATCTATATCTATATCTATATCTATATCTATATCTATATCTATATCTATATCTATATCTATATCTATATCTATATCTATATCTATATCTATATCTATATCTATATCTATATCTATATCTATATCTATATCTATATCTATATCTATATCTATATCTATATCTATATCTATATCTATATCTATATCTATATCTATATCTATATCTATATCTATATCTATATCTATATCTATATCTATATCTATATCTATATCTATATCTATATATTTATATATATACATATATCTAGTCTCTTCGGCTCTATCTTCCAACTTATATTCCCCATGCTTTCTTTCGTCATATCAGTAATGCTTTCTCTCTCTTATTCGCTTACATTATATTGCCATCTCTATCGAAAGTGTGTCTGGCAATGCTCAGCTGAAAGATCACAGACAATATCATTCAACTTGAAGCGATATTTATCGTAGTATACAACAAGCAGTATCTGGTCTGCTAGAGATGGGTATAGCATCGATAGTTTATCGTTGCTGAAACCGATAACAATCTGTTGACTCTTTGCACGAAGTCTCTGGAACTCAGGAGCATTTATGCATTGTAAACGTTTGCTTGAACTCCTTTCAGGTGCTTCCGCATAATCGATATATTGGTATCGAATGCGCCGATAAATGTAGAACTGAAAGGCAGCCACGACTCAAATCGAACATTATTATATATTCATATGTTTACAGTAAGTTTACTTAACAATTTGGAGGGCCGAAAGCAAAGGTCAGAAATGTTGTGAAAAGTGTTTTTGTGTCTTTTGCTTGTGAGTGTGTGTGTGTGTGTATGTGTGCGTGTGTGTGTGTGTGTGTGTGCGTGTGTGGGTCTGTAGGGAATGGGGAAGCGGAGAGGAGCACGCTTAGTTGTAGTGATCGCCCATCTTTTTGTCCAAAATGGCGCCCAGGGAGCGGACAAGGGGATCGAGAACCTCGCGCACCTGCGACTTGGTCACATGCTCCATGGCCTGGAGCAGCTGCTGATGGAGTTCGCGCTTCTCCTGGCGCGGCTGCTGCAGCAGGGCCAAGATGTTGTTCAGTTGATCGTTCTGATCGGAGCTGGGCTCGAAGTATTCGCTGCTGGGATCACAGTGGTAATCACCGCACTGGACGCACTCGATGTGCGTGGGAATTTCGGCAGCGGCATCGAGTTTCAATTGCTCCGCAGCGGGTTCGATGGCGATCTTGGATTGAGATTGGTTATTGTTGGCAGTGGGTGTTGTTGCCGGCTTGGGGCGGCGAATCCAGCCACGTTGGCGTCGCTTCTCAGGTCGCTCCTTGGGCACCAGACGCGGCTCATAGAGCTTCAGATCGTTGAGGAACATCTTGAGATCGTAGCGCTCACGCATGCCCGATCTACCCGAGCCATGAACATGGTGTCCATGATGGGCGCGCTTCTGAAGGCGTCGATAGGTCTCGCGTGCCAGCTGGAAGCGCTCCTCCTGCATGTCCTCGATGAAGGTCATGAAGCTGGTGCAACGCTGCTGCAGGCTCTCCACAACCGGATCCTGGCGATCGAGCACACCCTTCTCCAAGCACACATTGGTCAACCTGTACATCATCTCGATGAGGGCGCTCAGCTTCTGTGGCACCTTGTCCAGCAGGAAGTAGCGCAACTGCCGCTTGTAGCTGCCAATTGAGTGATGCATCAATGAATAGACGCAGACGACTCGCTGGCTTGCCTCATTCGAGGTGGCACTGTTGAAGCTCGCCACTGGCGTGCAGCGAACATCTTCGATCAGCCCTCGCAGTGGATAGAGAAAGTTGCGCGAGAACTTCACACAGAACTCAAACGCATTTCGCTCCCTTCGCTGCTTCTCCTGATTGCTGCACGTGGGCATCTGAAGCTGCAGCAGCTTCGTCTGCAGGCGATCCAAGGCCGTGATGATCCGCTCCTGCGTGAATGAGATCCTATTGTAAATGGCCATCTTCTCGTACTTCAGATTCTCCAGCGATCGCGTGCAGATCACATTGCGTCCGTTCCTCCGACGCCGTTGCATGTTCAGACCCCCAATCTGATTGGGTATCGTTGCCATCGGCACTGGCAATGGGTTAGGCAACGGCGCGACTGCCGTTTGCTTCTCCCTGCCTCCTGGTTGACGCACCAATGGCTGTGCTGCCTTGCCGGCGCCAGCGGGCTCCTCCTGCGGCAACTTGCGCTTCATCGGACGACGCTTGCTTGGGGCAGGCATTGGTTTGGGCTTAGTCTTCTTATTGGTATTGGAATGTCCAGGCTTGGCCGTGGCGGTTGACTTCTCGTTTTGTGGCTGCTCCTGTTCCTGCTGCTCCTGCTGCTCCTGCTCTTCCTGTGCCTCGCATAAGGTCAACGTGTCCGTATCCGATCTCTGGGACGTATACTGAATGGGCTTGAGGCTGCGCTGCAAGCGTATCCAATGTGGATGCGGTTCGAGTTCCACAAAGCAGGGCTTCTGTGAGCTGGGCGTGTCCAGGGATTCGCTTGGATTGTAGGGTAACCTTTCGATATAACGCATATAGCCAGGACGATCGACAATTTCCTGCTCCAGGTCGCTGTCCTCCACAAACGGAGGCTCGGGTTCCACGTCGCAGGGTAGGCCATGTTCTTGCATGAACAGGCGGGCCATCGAGGGTGTCGTGTTCAATGCACGGCACAGATCCGCATTCATCATCTGTGGCAACATGGGCGTAGGGATGACGTCCTGCCATTGGGTTTCATTCTGTGGATAATCCTCGTAGGACACTTGCTTCACATCCGCATGCTCATCGACGCTCAGCACCTGCTTCAGTCGTTGCATTATCTTCTCCTGCTCCATTTGCTCTTGCTGCACACTCCTCTCCAGCGCTGAAGGATTGCCGTTTGTCTTGGGCTTGGCTTTGGGCTTTGCGATTGATTGCTGTCTCTTCTTCTTGGGATTGGCACGTGGTTTCGACTTGCGCCTGCTGTGATTGCCCTGCAGCTGCTCTGGAGGCGCAAGATCCTGCAACTCGGCGCACACCTCTCGATGCAGTCCCTCAATGTGCGCCGCATACGCATAATCCATATCCACTTTGGGTGTCCGATTCGATGCAGTCACCTTCTGCTTGGCTGCTCCTCGCTTCTGTTTGCGGGCACGCATCGTCTTGTTGCGGGCATTGCCACGATGTCTTACTGTATCTGCGCCTCCGGCCAAACGTTCCTCAATCTCTTGATCGCTGATGTTGCAACAGCTGCTGACATTGCCACAGCTACTGGGGCAGCAGCTGCTTCTTCCGCTGCTGCGGCTGCTGCTGTTGCCGCTGCTGCTGCTGCTGCTGCTGCTCCTTGTTTCCTTGGTGTCCAGTGACATTTGTGTCTCCACATCAAGATCCCGGGACGTGACCATGCCGAGCACGTCGTTGCCACTGTTGCGCATCTTGCAGAATCTCAGTTTGCTCAACTTCTGCGCATCCCTGTCCTTCCTGTACTCGTCTCGCTCTGCGGCACGTTGCAAGTTATAACGCTTAACTGCATTCTTTATCGAGTCTGGATTCGAGAACTGATGAAGCAACAATTAAAGAAGCGCGTCAAAGAAGTTTGAAAGAGGCGTAAAGGAGGGACAAGGGAAAGGAGGAGGAATAGGAAAAGATTAGCGGTCGGAGGAGGCTTACCTGAAACTCATGGGCAAATGATTGTCCGTACAGATCGTGGATTTTCAACATATTTCCTTGACTGACTGTCTGTGGATTGGAATCGTTGTAGAGGTTGTGTTTGGGTTATTGTGGGGTAGACTGAATTATATGTAAAGATGTTGCGATTGGGGCTATGGAATGTTGGCTTAACCAGTTGAAATTTTGTTCTATTTATTCTTCCAAAAAATATATAATAAAATTAATGTCTATATGACTAAGTTCTGTTCGACTCGTACGCTTTATCAAAGCTAACACGACGACATTGTTGTAATCTACATAAAAACAAATAACAACAGCAATTTTGCTACCCACCAGCGATAAATAATTATAAAAGGTATTTGTTAAATGTACTACAAGAGTTTTTTTCTTTTTAGTTAAAAAATTCCAAATATTTAATAAGCTATAGGGCTAAAGTAATGACAGTTTGATTTAAAATGGCTGTAAACTCAAAACGCAGGGTTGCATTGAGAGTGTGTGCCAAAGCTGTTAAAGGGTGACCAGTCGATTGTTAAAGAAAATATACTTCAAAGAACAAAAGCTGGAGTGACTAAAGTGACAAATGATTAATAAACATAATTAGCAAATTAATGTGTCTATTTTATAACTAGTTCATTTGTAAAGTGAATTAATGCTAACATTGGTTTCAGTGACTTTCAGCAAGTTAACAGAAAAATACTGTTACATACACATAACAGCTGCAGAGTGACTGTTATGCTCTTAATGCAAATAATGTTAACTCCAACAGCGTCTGCGGCTAATGTGACCGTTTGTAATACTTGTATTTCTTTGGCGCCAAATGAACAATAATTTAAATATCACAAAATAAATAGCAAATAAATATATATTAATGTCTATGCATTATGAACTGCTTTAATTGTAACGTTGATTTTATAGAAAGCCAAGCATAAAAATTCAAAGCAAAATAAAAATTGTTAACTCAAAAATATGGTTTTGAAAATGTTAAGCAAATGGGAATAAAACTCGCAGCAGCTGTAAAGAGAAGAGAATCCGTTATCAACCACCTGAATTAAGAATTAAGTAACAAGAGCATGGCTGAAAAGCCAAGGAGATTTGTGAGTTGCGAATTGTTAAATTAAATGAGAAATATATTTAATTGAGGGGAATTGCTTAAATAGTTCCGCATGCGAACGCTGGGCATGATGATGGCGGGCATGGCGGCGGTATACATGGGCCTGACAGCATACGAGAATCAGGATTGCCTATTCCGTACATTTGTAATGCCGGCAATGCGTCTACTGCCACCCGAGACGACACACAACTTGGCCGTGTTGGCGTGCAAGTATCGCATTTATCCTGCCTCCAATTACATGGATGATTACAATCTGCACACATCGTTCTTCGGTCGCCTCATAAGTAATCCAATTGGGATTGCCGCCGGTTTTGATAAGAATGCCCAGGCATTGTTGGGATTGAAGGATTTGGGTTTTGGTTTCATTGAAATTGGCAGCGTAACGCCAGTGGCCCAAAAGGGGAATCCCAAGCCGAGAATCTTTCGACTCAGCGAAGATCGGGCCATCATCAGTCGCAATGGATTCCATAGCGATGGGCATCAGGTGGTGATGCAACGCCTCCGTAAAGTGCTTACCCGGAATGACTTCAAAGCTGTCGTGGGCGTTAATCTCGGCTCAAATCGCAGCTCCATCACTCCAACAAGAGATTATGTTAGGGGGGTCAAGACGTTCGGCCCTCTGGCCGATTACCTTGTGGTGAATGTCACGACTTCCCTCTCGCGGGGTCAGCACAGTGTGGAGAACAAGAAGAGATTAATTGAACTGTTAACGGCTGTGAATCAGGCAAAGGCGGGACTCAATCAAAGAAGGAAAGTACCCATTCTATTGAAGCTATCGCCAGACATGACGTTGGACGAGATGAAGGACGTTGCGGCAGTGATCTCGTTGAGAAAATGTCATGTCGATGGCTTGATTGTGTCCAATACGACATCGGCCCGTGAGAATCTCAGCGATTCCAAATTGGCCAGTGAGCATGGTGGACTCAGTGGTCCGCCACTCCGGGAACGTTCCACGAAGTTGATTGCCCAAATGTACGACCTGACAAATGGCAGTGTGCCCATCATTGGTGTCGGCGGCATCTCGTCTGGCAGGGATGCATTCGAGAAAATTCAGGCTGGCGCCTCATTTGTCCAAATCTACACGGCCCTCGTCTATGAGGGCCCCGATCTTGTGGATCGCATTAAAGAGGAGCTCTCAATGCGGATTAGCGACGCGGGCTTTGCCAACATTCAGGATGCTGTCGGTTCCAATTATAAGCAATATCTGCCCAGTAAATAATTATTCCCTGCACCTTCAATACTGCATATTTCCAATAAATTATATATTTTGTATTGAGTGCTTCTTCTTTTAACATAACGGTATATTATGTTATGTTATACTTGCTATGTATTATTCGCATTTGCAGTTGCATTTAACGAGTTCTCTCACGCAGTAAATGTTTATTGTTTTATGCACTAATTTAAAACTAATTGGAACTCATGTTTAAAATAGAAATTTATCGCAATGTGAAGAAGTAACTGAAAGCTACTCCTCACTTAACATTTGCCCAAGGTTGTTCGTTTGCTCGTTCACTGTTACATTCAGAATTGCTTCAGTTAACATGGGCTCACTAAGCATGCTGTGCGCTGTTATCGATTAACATTTAATTGCTCCTCACCTAACATTTCCACATTGCTGCTCCATTCTATATACCATTGCACCATTAGTCAGGGTTATCGAAACATATGCTCACAAAGCGGTCGAATAAGATAGATATGTGACTTTCAGTATATTTAGTATCTAAAATTGAGATTTTTGTGAATTTACAAAGCAAACACGAAGCACGGTAACACTACGTATTTTGTTGCACTGCTGCTTTTTTAATGTTTTAGTCTATTTTTATGTAAAACAAAAGTACATAAACGCCAAGCGCATAAATGTGCGCACAGCAGCTAGACAAATAATTGAGTCGAGTGCGTCAATTGCAACAACGTGCTGGATCACAAAGAGAGTGGAAAGAAGGTTCTTAAATTTCGTGTCCCATTGTCTTGCTAATGCAATGATAGAAACAACAACAACAATAACAGCAACAACAATGCTTACAACGCATTTTCCATTTGCAGATTAACAAATAAACAGTACGCGATATCACAAATACATAAACGCCGCCATGGATGTGGAGGAAAACTACGAATCACAAAGCGCCACAGAGATTCCGCCACAGCAGCAGGGACAGCAGCCGCAGCCGCAGCTACAGCAGCAGCAACTGCAGCCGCACCAGCACCAGCAACAACAGCAGCAGGAACAGCGGCAACAGCATCTGCAGCAGGAACAACAGCAACTGCAACAGCAATTGCAGCAGCTGCAAGATATGCAATGTGAACCATTGTTTGGCATAACCACAAATACGACAACAACCACAAATCCAATGATGGACACAAGCAACATTGCGATACCATTGCCGGCGCCGCCTGGGACGGGACTTGTTGTATCAACAGCCACAACGCTACCGCTACCATCACCCGCACAAGCAGCGCAAATCAAAGGCCTCGGTGTCCCAGTGTCTCTGCCAACGAATGACTATGACATTGATTCGCTGCTGTTGCAACAATTCAGCTGCATGGGCACCACAGATCATGAGGATCTGATAAGTCAGTTCCAGAGCCTCATGAACAATCAAATGAATCGCGAGTCCGCTCGTTTCTATCTGGAAATGAGCAACTGGTAATTACCTTCATTACCTTCACATCTAATTGTAATTCAAATTCTGTTCTTATTCAGGAACTTGCAAACTGCCGTCGGTTGCTATTTGGACTTTTGTAGTCTGCAATCATTGCCTTCAATGAAAATTGTGCAGGGCCAGCATGTGAATGCCCAACAGCAGGCATTTCAGCTGCAAAACGATGGCACCGAACGCTGGCCCAATGGCTGTTATTTAACATCGCCCATACAGACGCAACGCATCAATGTGCCGTCCCTGCGTCCCGGCGAAACTTGTGATATATTGGCTGATCTAATGCCCACACAGCCGGCCATTATGTGGCGCCTCTGCACGCCCAACGGTTGGTACTTTGGCGGTGAGTGGATGCTCTCTCTCTCTCTTTGTTGTTGCAAGATTTGTAATTTGTTGAATCTTTTTTTGTTAGATGCCATTTGGATGATACCGCCGGGCACTCAGGCTAGCCAGGATGAGCTACAGCAACGCATGGTGCAGCTGATCACCTCGGAAGCGAAGCCAGAGGTTTATCCACAGATCAAAATAGTGATAACCGCGCATACGCAATGAGAAAGCGTTCACGTTTTAATTTTGTAAAACAATTTCAATGTTCACAATTAGCTGCAAACATTTGCACAACTTTCACAGTGATTTTCATTTAAAATTCTTGCATTTTTCCAAATTTCAAATCGAATGCGAACAACAACAACAGATCTGAATATATTTCCCTAGTTTTTTGTTGTTTTTTTTTATTATTTTTTTTTTCTTATTTTATAATTTTTAATTTTTCGATTAGCAAAAAAAAAGTCGTGAAAATTCTTTTTCGTAATTCTAATTATTTAAAATTAATGTGCGCGAAATGGTTCTACGTATAAGCAAAAGTTTTTTTTTTCCTTTTTGTCAAAACCAATCCTGTAACAAATGTAGTTTTAAGTGTTTTATTGAGCGAAAGAAAGAGGAAAGAAGAAATTGGGCGTTTTCTATTTTGGAATTGGAATTGGAAAACCTAAGCAATGGAAACTCTGGAAGTAACTCTCAATTGCCTATGACGATGCTCTACGATTGTGAGCGCTATTTGTAACCTTAGTTGTATTTCCCCAAAACATCTGTAGCGCTTCTTCAGAGAAGTAACGCGTAATGTGTCTGCAAGAACTTCAACTGGTGCTCTATCTAAGAGAGAAACTTATGCGTTTCTTGTAACACTTTTCTCACATAAGATAGAGGAAGAGAAATGGGGAGGAGGACATAACCTCACTTTGAGAGCCATACTTTAATAAAGTTCCTCTAGCATATCTTCGCTTAAAAGTGTCTCCTATGTTGTCAGCACCTACAAAGTGTAGCATGCAACATGTGGCTGCACTTTAAAGATGATTTATACAAATGTGCTTGCCTAACCTAACCTCACTTTGGGAGCTATGCTTATAGAGAGTTTGATTAGTGTTATGTTTGTGTTGTTGTAAGAGTTGCTGTACACACACATGACACTAATAGCATTCTTGTTTTCTTAGCATGTGTAGAATCTTACGATTTCAACTAATTTGTCGCCTCAACTTAACCTCACTTTTAAGATTTCTTCGCTGCGGCAGCTACAGCTAAATATATAAGTTTTATATTTCCTGTGCTATGTGTTTATGTATATCTAGATTTACATAAAATAGTTCTTTTAATTGTAAATTTTGGCGCCAAAAAAAAACTTGTTGACGCAACCTAACCTCACTTTTCAAGTGATGCTTATAAAGAACTTTACTAGTTTGTTATGTGTAATGAGACATTTACGATTATATGGCGAGCTCAACTTTCTCTTTCAATTTAAGCTAAAGGCTGTGAAGACAAATTATCGCCTCAACTTAACCTCACTTTTGGACATTCGCTTATATAGGAGTTATACACTTGGAACTAAGCGCATATATATGTATATATGTTTATATATATATTTATTTGTATTTATAATAATGTTTTCATTCAATGATTCATAGCGAGAGAAAAATTTGCCAGCTTCAACTTAACCTTACTTTTCGAGATTCGCTTATATCAAATATAATTTTCCATATGCTAAATACACTAGACGTAATGAAATCTGCTGCATTAACGCAGACTGTGTGCATTTTGACTGAAAGATTTGACTAAACGAACTCTAAACCTCAACTTAACCTCACTTTAATGGGTTTCTTCTATTTGATAGCTACATTTAAATGTAAAACTGAGAGATCTATTGCTAACTGCATAATTCTATATATTTTTATAAATAAATACTCTTTTAGTATATTCAGTTGCAGCACAAAATTGCTGCCTCAACTTAACCTCACTTTTTGGGGCTCTACGCAAATGAAGTTGCTCAAGAAGCTATGAATATAGTTTAGATGAATAAAGATATATAAGATAAATAACATTAGATAAGAAATCGCAGCAGTGTGAGTGTGAGTGTGTGAGTGTGAGTGTGAGTGTGTGAGTGTGAGTGTGAGTATACTCATAGCAATATGAATACTTGTATGCATTTTAATTTGATCACGTTATGCAATCAGATTACAAGTGCTGTTATTTATGTTGTGTCGCTTCTTCTCTTTTGCATAAAAAATTATAATTGCGTCAAAAATACAAAACACACACATACACCCAAACACACATATGCCCTTGAGTGTGTGTGTGTGTGTGTGTGTGTGTGTGTGTGTGTGTGTGGGTGTGTGCAAACTCGTGCGTCGTGCACGGAAATGAAATGCATTGAAACGGAAAAGAAATTATAATCCGTAGAGTCTTTCACAGCAGCAACAACAACAAGGACAACAACAACAACAACAACGTTGTTGCCTCTTGACTTGAATTACAAATGGCGCACATGCTTCAGCTGAGCAGAGGGGGAGTGGGCGGGGGGGGGGGAAGGGACGCTATGGAGAGTGGCAGGAGGCGTGTCGTCACTCGATGTCATAGACAATCAAATCAAAAGGCGTCAAAGCGTAATTCCTATATCACATAATGCATGCCATCTCATTTTTGCCCCCGAACAACAGCAACAACAACAACAAGAACGACAACTGTCACGACGCCATTTCCATTTCCAGTTCCGTTTCCGGCCCCAACTGCCGACGTCACACTGCGCGCTGCTCCAATGAAAACAAGGCTGTCAAACGTTTCATGTAACAACGTTGTAAAATTGCATTTGCCTATTCAGACAACAACAGCAACAACAACAACAACGAGAACAACAACAACGAGAACATGTTGTTGTGACTGGCTTGCTAAAATTCAGATTATGATTTGATTTCCCAGCAGCAACAACAGCAACAACAGTCAACAGTCAAGCGCATCTTTGCTGCTTCTCCATCTCCTTCTCATCCTTTTTCTTTCCCCCCCCCCTCACTGACTCGCTCCATCTCTGTCACTCTGCCAGCAAGTCAAGCGCAAGTTCGTTAGTTTGTTTGGGGGCCTTGTGTCGACTACATGGCTCCAGCCTATTTGTTATTCATAGATTGGGAATTACAAGCAGCAATTGCCAATTGTCAACATCTTTTACACACGCACACACATTCGACACACACACACACACACGTACTCACACACTCTCACACACACAGATCAATTGGGCACGTGTTGATGGCAACTTGTTACATGGCCAATAACTGTTGATTTGTTTGTTTGCCTCGCCACGTCCTTATTAACATGAGCTGCTGAGTGCAAACTGGGGGAGGGTTGTGGCTAAAAAAGGGGCATGCGGCAGTGGAGCGGGAAACAACATGCGGCGAGGGGAAGAATGGGGAGAGACACAAGGCTTCAGCAGGGTGCAGCAGGACGTGTTATTTGCTAAAACAACAAGAAATTTAATCGAACTTAAATCCAATTATAACTAGAAATACAGGGTGTCTTTTTCAATTCTTCAGAAGATTCTTCTAACATATAAGCATATAGGGATACTTCTAGAAAACGTTTCTATATCTCGTAATGCTTAACAATGTTCTTTCTTAGTTGAGCAACACTAGAATAAACTTTCTTCTATATAAGCAGTCTTCCCGTTCTTCTGAAGAAAGCTAAAGCTGAAGTTGAAGACAGAAGGTGGACTTATTGTTCATCTTTTATCTTTTAACTTTTAACTTTTATCTTTTATATATTATCTTTTATCTTTACGTTCGTATCAAAACGTAATCTCAAAATATGCTCTTCTGATTGTTATCGATAAATGTTGCATTCCATATAGCATGATATGATGATGATATGATTTTTAGGTACAAATACAATTCGATATACAAGTAGCGATCGCGATATTCGATTGCAGTATTCTAAATCAGATTGAACGAATACGATATTCAACTACAATACACTCTATGGGAGTAAAATATACCAAAATCCGCAACACTTTATTTGATTACAGCACGACAGATTCGACTATTGATTCGTTTACGATAATCAATTAAGTTTGTTGAAATTAAGTTCATGTATCAAAATGATCGATAACGATATTCGATTACAATATTGTGAATTATATCGATATTAATTTGCTATATTACGATATTCGATAGCAATATTGTGATTTATATCAATATTAATTCGCTATATTACGATATTCTATAGCAATATAGGGAATATAATATGTACGATATTCGATTACGATATTCAATCCCGAAACTGACAATTGCATTGCTATATACGAGATTCGGTTAATTTATTCGATTAAATTATTATTATTTTATGTCATTTGAGAATCAATTACGATATTCGACAACAAACTTCACTAACGATATTCGATCAATTAGGATATACTACAGACGAACAAGAGATTCGTGAATAACTAATGATATTACATTAAGATAGACGATATACGAGAATCGATTACGATATTCGATAACGATCTTCACTAATGATATGCCATAAAAATATTCAGAAATCGATTAGTATATACTACATACTTATAAGATACGAGCTTATACGATATTCGATTAAGATATACGATAACAACGTACGATATTCGTTTACGATATATGTACACATGCATACATATATGTATCTCCCCACAAAACCCTCGCAGACTTGAACTCCTTGCCCACATATGACAATGCTTGCACATACACACACCCAAGAGTGTGTGCTTGTGCGTGTGTGTGGCATGGAGGTGATCTTTTGACATGCTCCTAGACTGTCAGCAAATTCGGTGGGGCCGGGCTGAAGTTGAAGCTGCAACTGGAGCTGGGGCACATTAAATGCATGAAACAATGGCAGACAGTTTGACGCTGTTGGGCAACGTTGGCAAGTTGCAAGCTGAGTGTGGCATGGGGCATGTGGCATGCAGCATGCGGCATGCGGCATGCGGCAGTTGTACTGTTTGTTGTTGGGCTGTCTGTCCATGTACCATGTCCAGTTCGGTGGTCAATTTTTATGAGCGCCGTCGTTGACAGCTTAAAAGTCTCTTAGCATGAAAAATATTGTCGAGTGGAGACTTTTGTTGTTGTTGTGATTGTTGTTGTCGCTGTTAATGTTATTGTTGTAGTTGTAGTTGTGGCGATTGCTGTTGTTGCTGTTTGCTGTTAAGCAAAAACTTTGACTTTTGATGTGTTCTTGCGATAAGATTTTGAGCGAGTGCTGCGATTTATGCCCCTGCCCCTGTCCACTGTCCACTGTCCACTGTCCACTGTCCACTGTCCACTGTCCGCTGTCCACTGTCCATGCAGCATGTGGCAAGTCGCACTTTTAACTTATCTGTTGCATGTGACAATCAACTCATTTTAGTGGGTGGGGTGTAACCATGTGTCTGTGTGTGTGTGTGTGTGTGTGTGTGTGTGTGTCTTTTGGTCATAATTAGCACTGCTTGACGCGTTTTATGCGCATTTTAAGTGCAATTCTCGACTCACGACTTGACTTCAAGTTGTAAATTAATTTCACAAATTGTGCAGCGAATGCGGCGATTGCAGCGATTGCGGCGATTTAATGCGGCGATAAATATAAACTCGATTCATTTCCAATTCGATTCGCTCTAACATACAAACTTATCTACGTATCTACGCGTACCAGAGCGAGCGAACGAGCGAACGAGCGAGCGATCAGGCGATTGCGTTGAGCGGAGAGTTAGATTGAATGTAGATTAACAGAATTCTGTTATGCGTTGAGTCTCCATTTGCATTTTGCTGCTGCTGCTGTTGTTGTTGTTGTTGCTGCTGTTGTCGCCTTTTAGTCTTAACATGATTTTGTACTTTTATTTAATGCCATATTTAAATTGATTTAATTTGATTTCTTTTTCAAATCACTTTTCTATATACACAAATTAGCATACAACTTGCTACATTTATCGCCTCTTTGCTGTTGTTATTGCTGTCATTGGTCACAGCCCATTTGCTTAATAGAGAAGACAGATGAGGGAAGCGCGAAGCAGAGGCGGAAGAGAGCGCACAAAGAGCCCAAAAGAATTGGAGATGAACAACTGTATGTGTGTGTGTGTGTGTTTTGCTGTTGTTGTTGCTTTTCTTATTGTTATTGCTGTTAAGGTTTGTACGATTTTGTCTTCGCCTTTGTTGACCGCGCTCCGCTCTTTGTTTTGTCATCGTGATATATAACTAGCGATAACACACAATCGAATCGCCCCCAACGCACGCATAAATAATTTCCTCCCCCTTCCCCCGTGCCACTTTCCCACTCTCTCTCTCTCTGTCTCTCTATTTACTCAGCCCACTACAAACGCTGTAAAAAAGTCTTCTTTGATTTTGAACTATAAATTGTAGTCGGAGTTGCGTTTGTTGTTGTTTTACATGCGCTTTATGACATTTTATCTAATTAATTTAATTTTAATTTACTTTCTTTCGTATTTCTTTAAATTTACTTAAATTTAGATTAAAAAGAAAATATTATTTGCTATTTAAAGCATTTGAAAACTAATTTCTGTTATAAGCAACATTAAAATATTGAAGGAAATAAATAAATATATAAGATATAATAATAATAATTTAATATAATAAATAAAGAAATAATAATTAAAAGTAATTTATTTTATATATAATTTAATTTTATTTGATTTATTTATACACAGGTCGAAGCAAATATTAAAAATTAAAAAGCTTACAAAATAATTGAAATTAAAATAAAATAATGATTATTTAACTTATGCATAAAAATATAAAATAATAATAATTTAGAAAAAGTTATGAAAAGTTTCCAAAAATGTTTCAAGCAGTGAGGAAAACTCAGAAAAAGTCAATCAAATCAATAAGAGTAAAAGAAAGTTTACGAAAATTTTTCTACATTTTTACACATGCGTTTGCAGACTGCAAATAAATATGAAAAACTGACAAATATGTACATAAGCATAAGGACAAACAAGTTTACGTAATAATAATTTTAAAATATAGTTTGGTTTTATACGTTTTATTAAAAAGACTTTGCTATTTAAGAACTTAAACAGGATTGTTCAAATTTCATAAAACAAATCAATTTTATTTAACTTTTTGTGCTTAAAACTGAAAATATACACTTTTTTTAATGTTTAAGCAAGTGAAACTTGTTTTGCTGTGTGTACAGTCAAACTTCGCTAAAGTGATATTCTACTTATTTAAATGCTTTCTATTATAAGTATTTGTCTAATAGAAAGCTTGTGTGTTCTGTAATAAAATATTATATGAAAATGACAATAAAATTGCATAATAATAAATTGATTTTGTAATTAACTGCGCATTCTATTAAATTAAATTATTATTTAAATTTAAATTAATATAAATTAATCTCAGATTTTCAAATATTATGGTTTGTAAGTTTAAATTTCTATTCTTTTGGGGAGGAGAGAGAAAGAGAAACTTACAGAGATTTTCTTTGAAGTTCAAATAGAGTAAACTAGTTTTTTAATAAAATAATATGTCTTTTATAGCAACTATTTTTAGTTAAACAAAAACTGATATAACTATATTAACAAATATTTAACAAATAGCAAATTTCTTTAAATACTATAAAATTATGAAATATTTTGATTTAAACTCTTCGCTTATTTATAGAGTTTTCTTAACTAAAACGTATCGCAATTCTAAGAAATTATATATAATTACTTAACTGTCAATTCCACCTATAAATATTCACACTATTAAACAATTAACAAACGCAAAGCAGAACTGAAGAAGAAGACAACGATAAAAAAGGAAACTATCAAAAATCGTTAAAAAATTCATAAATTTCGTTTGCTGCGTTTTTTTGTTTCTAACGAGGGTCAATAATGGGCAAACGTCAATATTATTTAATATAAATACAATAAGAGGCACAGCAGCAATCACGGCAGCAGCAGCAGCAACAACAACAATAATAATAATAAGAATAATAACAACAACAACAACTATAACAATAACAATAACAATGCTGATGAAAAGAGCCGCGAAACGCGGACGCGACATTGCGTGATGAACATTTCTCAATGAGTATCTGAAATCAAGGCAGGGAAGGGGTTGCCACGGCAAGGGGCATGACAGGAGTGTGATAGTGGGGGAGGGGGGGGGGGGTGTGCTCGAGAGCCTGGCCGAAAATGAAATGACATGACGTGTTGTTATTAAGCCGAAATCCAAAACAAAAACACAGGCAAAACAGGAAAACGCAGAAAGTGTGTGAGAGAGAGAGAGAGAAATAAATACAGATAGAGAGCGCGCGATTTTTATGAATGAAATCACGCAGAGGGCGGTAGAGGGCTAAAGCAGCGGCAAGGAGTTAAGACTAGGGGAAGGGAGCAGCTAGAGCTATAGCTAAGCTGAGTCGAAGATGGAGATAGAGTCGGACGAAGACGAAGACGAAGACGAAGACGGAGATGGAGATGGAGACTGCCACACCCCGACAACCGCGTCGACGGCGGCGGCTTCAAGGCGATTAGCGAAAAGCGGTAAATGTTGTGTTAAACCTCAATTAAGAAGCTCGAATCGACGCGACGCGACTCAACTCGACTCGCCGCGCCTCGCCTCGCCTCGCCCCGACTCGACTTGAGATGCGAGATGACCAAACAGAGAGCCGCCAACAGGATGTTAACTTGGGCAATTTGAATTCGGTTTGACTGACGCCACACGCCAGGCCAAAAGTCTCGGAAATTTACGAGCTCAATGTCGTCGCAGACGCCGCTGACGCCGCAGCTCCACAACTCCACAGCTCCACACAGCTTGCGGCGTTGACAAGAGATCTTAAATGATCTTTGGCTGAGGCATGAGCTCACGCAAGCAACAGCAGCGCAAGGGGGGCAGGTGGAGTGCGGCAGGGAGGGGAACGGCGCCTCGCAGGAGCAAAAGGTGCTGCCAACGCTCCGCGCTCCACTCTCCACTCTCCGCTCTTCGCTCTCTCATCTCACATCTCTCAACTGTTAAGTGCTTTTTAATTTGTTTGCGTTGAAGCCTTTCCCCTTGACTGCCCCAAATGCTTCCCACTCTATCTCCTTTCTACATCTACTCTTCCTCCTTTGCCTCCCTCCTCCTTCTGCCCGCTCGCCCGCAATTTTCACTGCTTTTATCGAGCATCTGACGAGCTGAGTGCAATTACGACACCTTCAAAGCCAACGCGCTCTCTCCCTCTCTCTCACTCTCTCTCTCTCTCTCTTCAATGCTATGCTAAGGCCACTTAAGCGCATCCCGAGGGGGTTGTCAGCCCCTGCTCCCTTTTAACTGCTTGGGAGGGTGGCAGGTGGCAGGTGGGGGTGGCAAATTGAGCTGTAATGCTTTGGCCCATGGCTCTTGAGTAAGTGCCAAGTGTCTAATTAAAATAACTTGGCCAAGAGTGTGAAATTTACACACAACTAACCAAGCATCCCTTTTCCCCCCTCTGCTCACACCACCCCAATTCGGTTCACATTTTATAGCTGTTGTTAATGAGTCCAAGCAATCACTGACCGCACTCACACACACACACAGTCACACGCACACACACACACACACACACACACTCACCACATATGTCACTTTTAATGTCTTTTTAAATAATTTGTGTAAATTATTCTTGCTTTCCTTTTACACTTTTCATTCATTTTTTAATGAGCTTCCATTGCCGACGACTTTCTTGTGGGGAGTGCGTAAGTGCCGTTAGATGTTGACTGCGAGTGAGAGACAGCCACAAAATGGCGGCAGTTTAACGGCGAAAGTCGTGCTTGGATTGAGTAGAAGTCTACACAGAGCGTATGAAGTGGAGAGTTTCCTAATTTACATATTCATATTTACAATGTATATAATTTATATATGTACATAATTGTAATTAGATTTAATATTAAAATAAATATTATTTGATTGCAAGATAACTGTTGTTAATAATAAATAAAATGTGGATAAATAAGATATGTTTAAAATAAATACTTTATATATTAATTATAATTTAGCAATAGATTTGGCATAAAACTACTTAAAACTATATAAAATGATTTATTTATTTATTAAATATGAATTAAGTGCACTCGAAGATATTAATTGGTTTAAAAGTAAGGTAATTATTTTCTTAAAATAAAATAAAAAATAAATCACATTTAGTCAAATTAAAAAATAATATAAAAAAATACATTTTTTTTTTAATATGGAATTTACAAGTTATAAAACTCATTTTCAAATTAATGCAAAAACTAATGTAGTATTATTTTTATTTTTAATATATTTATTTAACATATATAATATTATTATATTACTTTTAAGTTTCTAAGTTTAGTTTCTATACATCCTTTTTTTTAATTTAGTTTATAATCGTTTCTGAATATAACAATCTCTTAATGCGAAATACAAATACTTTAACAAAAGTCCTGCTTCTCTTTTTATTAAATTACAGAATATTTAAGAAAATATTACTTTATTTTCTTAATTTAAAAAATACTAGTATTTTTCTTTTATGGGAAATGTTTACTTATAATAAAATTTATTGGACTTTGCTTTGCCGTAGATAACTATATTTTCTATGTTTTTAAACTTCTCTATTTAACTTAACAAAACAAAAACAAAATAAGGAACCCAACGGATTCTTACACATATAAATAGTTGACAAATTAAAATTAAAATAAATAATATTAATAATAATAATAATTTTTAATATTTTTATAGAAATACTTAAATTATTTTATTGAACAAATTGAGTTTTCGCGTCGACAGCCTGCCTTTATTTTTTATTAGAACACAATTGCACACACACACACACACACACACACACACACACACACACACATCTGTCTTATTGGTAGCTGCTGCACACTCATTAATTTCATTCAATTTTGCTTGAATAACAGAAATAACAAAGTTGCAGACAGCCATTGCTGAGCGCAAATACATAGCCACATAATGCACACATACGTGAACAAACATATACATATATGTATATACATGTATATATGTATATGTATAGGTATGTATAAGCAGAGCTAAGTATAATAAGATGTACAAGAAGAAACAACAACAAAGCTAATTGCTGTCATTTGTAATGAAGCCATTTTTAAAAGTATGTAGCTACACATACATATATCTATGTGTGTGTGTGTGTGTGTGTGTGTGTGTGACGACACAGCAACAAAGCAACTGCAGCAGCTCCATCAACAACTCCAACTCCATCATCAACAACAACAACAACAACAACAACAACAGCAGCAGCATCCGCCCCAAGCGCCTGCCAAGGCACAGCCCCAGGCCCCAGCAAAGGCCGCCTTCGGCCCCCGCAACCCACCTGGTTGGCAGGGCAGGTTTACTCCTATATTATGTGCCCGTTGCCCGTTGCCCGTTACCCGATTCGCAACCGTTTCAGTTTGCCAGAGTCATTCACTTGCACATTAGGCAGCAAATTGACATCGATACTAAACAACAACTACACGCAAAACAACAAAAACTACATACAAATACCGTCTACACGGAGTCAGTCACTGAGTAGCAGAGCGAGCGAGCGAGCGAGCGAGAGAGCGACAGAGTCATAGGCAACAGTTGGCGAGTGCGAGCGAGAGAGCGCCATGGCGAGAGGGCATCATTTAACTGCTGCCAATTTACTGTTTAAATGCCAAACAAAAAGTGTTAACAAGCGCAAAAATAACAAAAGACACCAACACACACCAGCATACACAAACACACGCACACATATGCATATGATAAAAGAGAGCCTGGGCAGCCTTCTGCTTAGTCGTAGCAAGCAGTGCTTGCGTTAGAGCGAGCGCGCTAGAGCGTGTAAGTTGTCTCTCTGTGCGCTGTGAGTGCATATGTGCTTGTGTGTGTGTGTGTGTGAATGTGAGTGCTAACCAGTTTAAGAAGGCGGAGCTTACAGATGCTGGCAATGTTGTTGTTGTTGCTGGTGTAGTTCTTGTTGTTGCTGGAGGGTTGCAGCATCCTCTGAACAAAAGCAGCGACGGCAGCAGCGACGACAGCAGCTGCGCTGCCAAGTTGCTATAATAAAAATGTGTGATTGATGTCTGTTTGTTTTGTTCTTCTCAGTTGTGGTGTGTGTGTGTGTATGTGTGTGTGTGTGATTATAGCAACCATAAAATGTTTATAGCAAACACAAGTCACCGTTATGTTCTCACAGTCAGTCGCTTGGTGCGGCCATTGCCAAGAGGCGCGCCAAACTCACCACACTTGCACGTCACACAGAGCGTGAGAGCGAGAGCGAGTGAGCGAGAGCGAGTGAGCGTGAGCGTGAGCCCGCGAGAGAGCGGGAGCGCTGATTGAAACCTAATGAATGTCAATTGCTGCCAATTACGACCAATAAATGCAGGCAATAGTTGACAACAGCAACAACAAGAGGAGCAATAACAACAACAGCAGCGAGAAGTGTGCACTTGATGATATTCACCACAGCTGAGAGCGCTGAGCAGACGCGGGTGTGTGTGAGCGAGATGACGACAGGTGCGTGCATTGGCACTCGACTGGTTATAGTTATAGTTACAGTTGTTGCTCTTGCTGTTGTTGTCTGTTCTCCCCACTTTGGTCCGCCAACAGCTCGCTGAAGAAGAAGCAGCAGCAGCAGCAGCAGCTGAAGCAGCGGTTGTTGCGTTCGCTTTGACCGCCGTTTGTCTCAGTTTCGGTTGAAAGCCAAAGGCGAGCGGTTGTCTCACGGCTTTTGTTTGAGCTCGGCTCGTCGAACAAACAAATAAGCGAACCCACAACAACGAACAAAAGCATCAAAAGGCGCGCGTGCTCAACAAACGTGTGCAAAGCAAAAGCAGCAACAAGCATTATAAACACAACGTTAAACGTGCAACAAATTCGTGCAACAAATATTTGCGAATTTTTAATTTTTTTTTCGGTTTTTTGATTTTTGATTTTGTGCCGTCGGCAAAAGCTCAAAAGAGTGTGAGTGAGTGTGACAGAGAAAGAGAGATAGAGAGAAAGAGAGTGAAAGAGAGAGAGAGAGAGAGAGAGAGAGAGAGAGTGCAGTTGCAACACACACATGACCACAATGCCACCGGAAATGTCCACAACTACGGCTGCCGTTGGGGACACTCCGGGCACCCTTACGCCATCGCCAACAACATCGACGCAGGCGCCACGTTCCCGCTTCATGATCACCGACATTTTGGCCGGCAGCGCTGCCGCCGCGGCTGCTGCTGCTGCCGCCGCTGCGGCCGCAATGGCCGCTGCCGCTGGACGCAGCTCGGCCAGTCCGCCCGAGGATTGCTATGCGCCGCCAACGAGCCGTGATCCCCAGCAGGGACAGCACCACCAGCAACAGCACCACCAGCAGCAGCAACAGCAACAACAACAGCAGCAGCAGCAGCAACAACAGCAGCAACAACAACAACAACAACAGTCGCAACAACAGGCCGCCTTGCAGCATTATCTTGCCCAGCAGCAGCAGCTCCTGCGCTTCGAGCGTGAGCGGGAAAGAGAGAGGGAACGTGAGCGGGAGCGGGAGCGGGAACGGGAGCGAGAACAGTATCACCATGTGGCGCCACTGTTGGCCCACTTTCCGCCCAGCCATTACGCCGTGTTGCAGCAACAGCAACAGCAACAACATCCACATGCGCATCTTCATCGCTTTGCACGGCAAGCGAATCGCGATGGATCGCCTCCCTTGGTCAAGGATTGCCATGGAACTGCTGCTTGGAATACAGTGAGTACCAGTGTTGGTTAAGTGCAGTGTTGCAAATTGTCTTGGGATGATTACACAGAGGATTGCAAGCAGTTAGAGTTGCTGTGGCATTTGGGGCAAAGCTCCTTCAATTGAGCTACTGTGCTTCCTCTTCTTGCTCGTCTGCTTCTGCTTCTTCTTCTTATTTTTATTTTGCTTCGCCTTTCTTCATCTTGTTTATTTCTTAAGTGTGTGCTCAAAATAACTTCCGAAATATCGAAATGGTTGCCAAGTTAACAAAAGATGAGTTGACAACCCTACAGAGAGCTTAGTTTTATCAGTTTCTTATATTACTATAATTAATATTTTATTTATAGTCTTCATTTATTGCTACTCGAGTTATTAGCTAAGTTTATTTGTTGCTCATTTCTTGCTTTGAAGTTCGGGCTGGAATAGAGTTGCTTTAGTTTAGGGTTGCCAATGCGATTTACAGTTTGTACATGATTATACTTGTAATACTCTGTAATACATGATTATAGTTATCAGATCTGCTTTGTACTTCCTTTAACCACTTCGCTTTTCATTCTATTCAAAATGAAAATTTCTTAAATTTTTCTAAAAAAACTTTTTCACTGGAAAATTATGCAAATTTGATATATATATATATATATATCTCTATTTTCCATGAGAGAAGAGTATCATTTTCTTAAGAACATAGCTGTCCATGAAATGAAATAAATAGTTGTTAAACATTTTAATTTATATAATTTATAAATTTTCCATTTTCCTTAAAACAAAGAAAATATAAATTTTTATTGAGCGAAGTGTTAAAAAATTGATATAACTTATAAAATATTGACAATGGTAATGACCTTTACAATTACTTGAGTGTACTTAGTTATCCTCAACTACTACAGGGTATTACTAGCACATCTTAAATGTTATCAAGCAATTGTTGGGCATAGTTTGACTAACTTAATTACCAATAGTTAAAACTCGTTTTGGAACTTCTTCAATTGAGTGTGATTAGTATTTCTAGAGATTTACAGGGTATTAATAGCAGAACTTAAGTTACATCAAGTTCAGTACTTAATTGTTTGAGGATATTCAGTAATTAACTCAATTATCACTGCTTCAAATGCACCATTGAACTTCTCTTATTGAAGGTGCTTAGTTTATTACAGGGTACAACTAGTTTTTTTTTAAAGTTTATTGAATTAGTTTGACTAACTGAACTAAAATTATTTAAAATTTAGTTTAGCGGTTCTACAATTCAAAGTGCTCAGTTATTCTAGAGTGCAGCTCACTTATTACAGGGTATATCTTGCTTAACTTAAAACACAGCTTTAAATATACAGCTATGGTTCAATCATTACACATATCTACAGTATTCAGATCAGTTGATTCTGCTTACAGATAAGTTAGTTTAGCATTTACAGGGTATACGTCATGTATTTATACATTTGTATGGTATGATTTGAGTTATTCTAGGGTATACTGCATATCATATGTATAGCTGTATATCATTCAGTAACTTCACCCTTTACAGGGTATGCCTCTAGTTGTGCTTTAACTAATTGTTTTTTATTTGTTAATTTATCTAAATTTCAGCAACTGCAACAACAACAGCAACAGCAGCAGCAGCAACAACCATTGAATCCGCATACACATCCGCAACATCCGCTTGCACATCATTCGCATCCGCATCCGCATCATCATCAGCTGCAGCTGGAGCGCGAACGCATCGAGGCACTGCATCGTCATGGCGCCAATGTGCCGCTCGTGGCTGCCGCCGCTGCCGCAGCTGCTGCCGCGGGGCATGTGGAGGGGCACGACGAGCGGTCGCGTTCGCCGTTGGTGTTGCATGCGCTGGGAGGTGGCAACAACATCAACAACAACAACAACAACAGTAGCAACAATAACAACAACCTTAGTGGGAGTAGCAGCAACAACAACAACAACAACAACAACATCAGCAGCAACAACAACAATGGCAATGTCAATGCAAGTGGCATGCTGCACGGTGGCACGGGCAGCAGCATCAGCGGGGATCAGGCGAGCACCATCGACGACAGCGACAGCGACGATTGCGGTGAGTAGCTGCAACTCTAAACTCTACTAAGCAGGAGAAGGGTCTATTGTCGTCTCTCTCTCTCTCTCTCTCACTCTTTGAGACAAGCTCAAATTTGATGAAGAGATATTTTAAGCGTGACAAGCGACTTGAGTAGATAGAGAGCAGAGAATTTTGTTGGGTTACTCTCTTTCTTTCTCTCTTTCTTTCTCTCAAAGATTGTGAAGATACCCTATAAACTATTTGCAAGGAACTTCCTGAAGAACTGTTAGACAGTAGCTCGACTATTGAGAGCTTTTGCAACTGCTTAAAGCTTAGTAACTCGCTCTCACTCTCTCTGTCTCTCAAAGCTTGCGAGGTTTGCTTTGTGAAGATACCCTATAAAATATTTACGAGAAACTTCTCTGAAGAACTGTTCGACTATCGCTTCATATACGACTATTGAGAGCTTTTACAAGCTGCTTAAAGCTTAGCTTCTAGGTCTTTCGCTCTCTTTCTCTCTCTCTCTCTCTCTCACTCTCTCTCTCTCTCTCTCTCTCTCTCACTCTCTCGCTCTCACTCTCTCTCTCTCTCTCTCTTTCTCAATGTTTCTCTGTCTCTCTCTCTCTCTATATATCTCTGTCTCTCTCTCTCTATATATATCTCTGTCTCTCTCTCTCTCTCTCTCTCATTCTACATCTCTTCCTTCATCTGCGTCTTTCTCTATCTCTCTAAATTAATCCAGCTTTACCTTGACTTCCTTTAGCTTTGCTTGTCTGAAATGCTCCTTTCTTATTCTTTCTTCACATTTAACTCTCTCTCTATTTCACTTTCTTCGTCGAGCAAAGCTTTAACTGAGTTAAGCTTTCTGAGAGCTTTCTAAGCATGGATATGCACTCTATCTCCTTTGCTCTCTAGCTACATATAGAGAAAAAGCTGTGCAATTTGATCGCGATTAAGTTAAGTAACTCAACGCTTTTAGGAACTTTCTATATAATGTGCTTAAAGCTTAAAGTTATTCTCATTTATTTGAGCTTAGCTTTCAAATAGACAGCACACGAGGTGGTTTCATTTCAGTGAGCTTCATTCAGCGCAGCTTTTGGTACAGCTTTTGCTGAACTGAAGTCGCTTAAAGTTGTTGAACTGCAGCTTTTTGGTGTAGTAAAAGTTTAGAGTGAAGCTTTCTGCTGTGCTGCAAAACTAGCTGCACTCTTAACTGTTAACACACGCAGTTCATAAAATCTAATATATTAATGCAACAACAACAACAACAACAACAACAACAGTAACAACTGCAGCAACAACAACAAGAAAAGCAGCAAAACGAAAATTGACTAGGAAAATGAGCATGTGAATGTTGCCACTGTCGCCACGCTCCGCTGAGCAGCAGCAGCAGTAGCAGCAGCAACAACAACCGCGAGACGGGGCAGCTGTGTGGCAGCAACAAATATTTTGCGAATACAAAAACAAATGAAATTTTAATTATTTATTTAAGCACATTTATGAGTCCAGTTGCCTAGAGACTGGGAGACTGACTCGCTACCCTTGAGAGCACGCCCAAGTGCCAAGTGCAGTACCAAGTGCCGTACTCCGCTTAGACACTCCGCTGCTATGCTACTGCCCCTGCCCCCTCGATTGCCTCCCCCTATGAGTCGCACCTTTTTCCCCATTTGTCGAGTCAACTTCAACTTGACAGCTTTTTGCATGCAACAATTTAATTGATTTTAATGTTTTTTTATTTGCTTTTATTGTTGATGATGTTGTTGCTGTTGCTGTTGCTGCTGTTGGCATTTAGTATTTGTGGCTGTTGTTGTTGTTGTTTTATATTATTATTATTTATTTGTTAAGCGCTTTTAAACGTTATGCAAATTATGACAAATTATTATTAAATAGTCGTAAATGTGCGTTGGAAATTGACTTGCAGCGAAGAGAGTTGTAAATGCAGATAGCTAGGTAGAGCGAGAGAGAGCGAGAGAGAGCGAGAGAGAGCGAGAGAGAGAGAGAGAGGGAGAGAACAACAGACTGTTAAAGAGATGCAGAGAAAGCGTATGCTAAACTGCGTGTGACACGTCTAAGATTTTCGCTTGAAGCGCAAGTCAGCCTATCACTACTTAAGCAGTAAAACTAAGTGACGAACAAATACCCTGTAATTGTGTAAACTCAACTAATAGCATAAAGAAACAGTTAGTATGCAAAAAAGAGAGTTAAATCTAATAAATCAAACACCTTACTTGCATTGTTTTGGCATACGCAATACCCTGTAAAATTGATAAGCAGTATTAATGACTAATTAAATTATTAATTACTGTTTTTTTAGATAGGAAATGCGCATAAAAATACAATAATTAAAGTTGTTTACAAAAATTACAGGGTATTCGTGTGGCGACTACACTTCTTATTTACTTTGTCAACTCTTCAAGCAATTTAAAGCTGCTTTAAGCAAAAGCAAATAATTCGCTATATTAAACAGCTTAAGACTCAATACTAAAACTGATTAATATTAATCAGTTAGTTCAAAGGCTTAACTTGTGCTCCCTCTCTCTCCCACTCTCTCTCCCTCGCTCTCGCTTAGACAGCCAACACCACGTGCTGAAAGAAAGTTCCAACTGCAAGCTTTCAGTCTGATTAATTCTCGATAGCAACAGGAATAAGCTCAGCTTATTATCGATTCGTTTCGATTAATTTGAGCATTTCTCAACAATTTTTGTAAAACAAATTTAATTCTTTAGCAATTTCACGCGCATTTTTAATTTCGTTGCCGACTTGTGCCAAAGTCAATTAAAATTAATCAAAGCAATACCAGAGAGAGTGAGTGAGTGAGCGAGAGAGAGAGAGAGAGAGAAGAAGAAGAAGAAGAGATGAGAGGGGAAGCAGGCGCCCCGCGTTGCTGTCAATTCTAGAAATTTTTGTTTTGATTTGAGACACAAGCCAAATGATAGAAAATTTATAAAACCATAAATGTGGTTGCTTTGGCTCGCAGCCCACACACACACACACACACGCACACACATATATATATATACACACACACAGAGAGACTGGCTGAGACCTTAATCAGTCGGGTGTCGATTCTCTTGCACAGTTTGAGGCAAGTTTTTAGCCCACGCTGCGCGCTTCGATTTCGTATTTTGCCCCCTTCGGGAAAACAACAGCAACAACAACAACAACAACAGCAACAACAGCAACAACAACAACGAGAACAACCACAGTTGATTTTAGCTTTATTTTTTATTATTTTTTAATAATACGTTTTTTTCTTTGGGGCCGCAAAACGTTGCTTTTAACGGCTTAATCGAAGCCCAACAGCAACGAGAACAGCGAGAATGCGAGCAAGGAATGCAATCTTGTTGTTGTTGTTGTTGTTGTTGCTGTTGTTGTTGTTGTTGTTGTTGTTGTTGCTGTTGTTGTTGTTCAGCTTGTTGTTGCTGCTCATAATTCAAATTTCGGTTGACACTCGCGTGTCACTTGAGACGCGTGCGAGCGACAGTTGTTGTCCCCTCTCTCTCTCTCTCTGTCTCTCTGTCTCTGTCTCTCTGCTCAAAAGGATCATTTCAATATTTTTGATACCCTGTTGTTGTTTTTTTTTTGCCTTTGCCGTCGCGTTTGAAATTGAGCCAAAAAGGCCTGAGATTCGAGCCGCTGCTCAGCTGATGCTACGGTCTACACACACCACACTCTACACTCTACACTCCACACACTCTACACACTCTACACTCTTCAGTCCACACACTCTACACACTCTTCTGTCCACTGTCTTCAATTTCAATATGCAGCTTAGCCTGGCTGTCAAATGAACTGTGCGCTGATCTGCCACGACAAGCAGACACTCGCCTCACACTTCTCGCTCTCGCTCTCGCTCTCGCTCTCTCTCTCGCTCTCTCTCTCTTTCTGTGTGCTGATCTGCTCGTCTGCTCGCTTGTTGTCGTACGCTTTGAACAGTTTTCGTCACTAATTGAAATTGATATTTTGTTGCGTTGCGTTTCACGTTCTTTCAACTTCAACTTGAACTTTTCGTTGGCTTCCAAAGGCGAAGCGTGTGGCCTCAACAACAACAACAACAACAACAACAACAACAACAGCAACAACTACATTTAGAACTGCATGCGGCAAGTGCATTCATACACGCGCACAAGCACTTGCAACGCTTTTGCTTCACACTCACAGCGCTCACTCACTCAAGTTCGTTGCCTAAGTCTTTTGTATTTTCGCTTTAATTTTATTTTATTTGAATTTTTCTTTTTATTTTTTATTTTTTTTGGTTAAAACTAAATACAATCCTAGACAATGCATAGTTATATATGATAATGCAGGCGCACACACCGACACGTTACCGTTATGCAAGCTTTATTGTAGCATTAACATTTTGTGTTGTGTTTGTTGTTGTTGTTGTTGTTGTTGCTGCCGTCGACTGCTTTTAAGCGTGCACATTATCAAAATGCTGATAAACGTTTAGCAACAACAACGAATGCCTGATGCGCATTGTTGTTGCAGTTGCTGATTGTTGTTGCTGTTGTTGTTGCTGCTGCCGCTTTAATTAAAATGCAAAAAGGCCAATTGCAAATGTGTTGCTGCCAAGCGCAATTAAATGCAGACGAAGGCAAGCAGCGGCAACAACAACAGCAGCAACAACAACTTGGCCAACAGTCAGACAGGTAGAAGGAAGTTGTTGCTCTTGTTGTTGCTCTTGTTGTTGTTGTTGTTGTCTGCACACTTAAGCATGTTTAATACAGTTTAGCCACAAGCACTTAATTACTAATGCAAAAGCTGGCCCAGCAATGAAATGAGGTTCGTGAGCGAGGGGCGCTTGGGGTGTTATGCGAGGGGGTTACAGATATTGCGGAAATGTTTTGCTAGCTGACTTTTTGACTAGGCTGCAGCAGCAACAGCAACAACAACAACAACAACAACAACAGCAACAGCAGCTGCTGCCAGCTGACTGGTTTTTTGTTGCGCCCCGAAAACAGTTAACACGGATGAGCATAGAGCGCTGGTTGTGGTGGGAGAGTGGTAGCAGGGGAGGGGAGGAGGAAGAGGAGGAGGAGGGGAAATGTAGTGTAGCAAGCGCTGTAAGTGGCCAAAGCAAAGACAGCTAAAGTAAAGCGCTGTGCGAAGAGTGGCAAGGAGGAAGCTACGAATCAGAGAGAAAAAGAAATGAAAATGCGGTGAGAGAAGGGAAGTAAAAAGGGGGCGTAACAGAGAGGGATTGAGTGAGCAAGGTGCATAGAAGTGGGGGAATGGAGAGTTGAGAGATAAAAGATAGAGTTATAGAGAAGAAAGAGAGAGAAAGAGAAAGAAAAAGAGAAAGAAAAAGAGAAAGAGAAAGAGGAGAGAAAGGAAAGGCAGAATGGAGAAAGAGAGAGAGAGAGTTTAGAGAGAGGGAGATAAAAGGAGAGGGATAGGAGAAGAGAGAAATAAACGAAAATTAAGATAGAGATGGAAGAATAGAGAGAGAGAGAGAGAAAGAGATAGAGAAAGAGATATAGAGAGGAGAGAGAGAGAGATTTCAGATAGAGAAGTGGAAGAGAAATGAAAAAGAGAAGAAAGAGAGAGATAAGGGAGAACCAAAATGGTGAGTGAGAAAAAGAGAGAGAAATGCAAGAGAGAATTGGAAGAGAACAGAGATAAGTGATATAGATTGTGAGAAAAAAGAAAAAAGAAAGAGTGAGAGAAAGAAGAATGAGAGAAAGAGAAAGAGAAAGAAGAAAGAGAGAGAGATAGAGAAGAAAGAGATCGAAAGAAGAAAGAGAAAACAGATATAAATAAAGAAGAGACAGAGTAGGGAGAAAGACTGCAGAGAAAAGTGAGATCAAATTTAGAAGCGAAGAGAGAATATAGATAAACAAGAGATATAGAGGGAATAAGGATATATAGGAGACCGATAGAGACTAAGAGAAAAGGCGGGAGAGAGGAGAGAGATAGAGAGAGAGAGGGATATGGTGAGAAGAAATATATATATATATATATATATATATAAATAGAAGCAAGAGAGACATAGAAGTCACAGAAAAGAGTGTAGAGATATGAAGTTGAATACTTATTACAGAGATAAGAGAGTTAATGGAGAATTTGGAGCAGTAGGCAAATAGAGAAAGGACAATACCGTAATTTGTTTAAATTAATTCAAATTAAAATTGAAGTTGAAACAATTTCAAAAGAATTAAATGCAATGATTGAAGCAATCAATCAATCAAAGTAGCAAAGAAAAAACAAAACAATTTTTAAGATAATTTTAATAAATATTTAGCAATTCAAATTAGCAAATTAAATAAACTATAAAGTTGCACTCATATTTGCAGTATTATATTAAATCTATAAAGAAGTCGAGAGACTCTGAATAAACTATTATAAATTTAAATGTATATAGAGGAAACTGACGTCAAATTCAGTTGACAAATTCCTTAACGCAAGCGAATCTCTCAGAGAACTGGAGACTAACATATGCAGGGCAGAATCAGCTTGGACTGTTTAATCCTCAGATTACTCACATCTGAGGTTCTTCAATCTATTTACTATACATATAAGAAATCCACGCTCTTAGTACTACTCAGTCTATGAATAAACGTGAATAATTTAGCTGAATAAAAAAACAAAGATGCAAAATCATCTTAAGGATCTTAACTCAACATTTAATTGAACTGAAAAAAAAGGGAAACTCAGCTTAAAAGCAGTTATTATAATAATAAGCGCACAGCTACATTCAAGTTGATTCAATTCGCAGCTAAAAGCTCGACTCGCACTCGATGTGAAACACAATTTATAGTCGATTATTGAACTGTCAAGAAGTCGGCTTGAATGCATTAGCAGGCATCAATGGGGCCAATGTCAAAGTGGCAGATTGTGGCTATAATTTGTGAATAACGAGTTAAGCACTCGTCTAACAGTCGAATCAATCAATGAATCCATTCGCAGCACGAAAGCAGATTCCATATGCGATGCGAATCGATTCACACACAGCAGAGCTGCGAAGATGTTTGTTGTACTGAGTGTTGTTGTTGTTGTATTGAGTGTTGTTGTTGTTGTTGTAATTTGTGCTCATAAAGTGTTTAATTGCAAATTAGCAATGGCATGCCACAAAGTTGCGAGCAAATGCTTTGTTCTCGTGTTGCATGTGTTGCAGCTATAAGCTTAAACAGCGCGCAAATCTGAGCAGCAAAGCCAGAGAGAGTGCGAGAGAGAGAGAGCGAGCGAGAGAGAGAGTGAGTGAGAGAGAGAGAGAAAAAGAGAGAGTAATAGCAATTAAAATAGAGAACAGCTAAACAAATTGTTCAGCTTCAGTTTTGTCAACATATAAAATTATTAAAATTCATATTTAAATGAAAGCAACTCTTAATTAGCATTATCAAAGCGAAACTTAACAAAGAAATAAATCAATTTGCATTTGACATTGAATAAACTCAACATTTCGTTGGCCCTTTCATCCTGTTGCAGGCGGCAAGGACGATGACGGCGAGGACAGCCTGAAGAATGGCAACGGCGGCGCCAATGGCGACTCCCATTTGGGGCTGAGTCTGAGCAAAAAGCAGCGCAAGGCACGCACCGCATTCACGGATCATCAGCTGCAGACGCTGGAGAAGTCGTTTGAGCGGCAGAAGTACCTCAGCGTTCAGGATCGCATGGAGTTGGCCAACAAGTTGGAGTTGAGTGATTGCCAAGTGAAGACTTGGTATCAGAATCGCAGGTTAGTTACCACACAGTTGGCGGTTTCCTTTGAAGCCCATTTAATTGTTAAGTCGCAGACAGACGGCATTGCAGTTTGGCAGCGTAAGATGAAGAGAGGGAGGGAGAGGGAGAGGGGCAGAGGGCTGAATGTGTTTGCTAATCAGAGCCTTTTATGGAACCGCCCATTTCTTCGCGCAATTTTCCAATAAAAATCACTTTAATGTCTCACCACCACCTCTGCCCCGCGCTCTTACCTTTCCTTCCTTCCCCCCTTACCGCACACACACCCCCCGCCAGCGCTGCTTCCGTGGCCTCATCATAGACCGTCCGTGTAACCGGTTGGGAATCAAGTTGTCGCTGTTTATGCGTTTTGCTTTTATGCTGATTGCTTAATTTGCTGCAATTTGCGCAAGAGTCGTAAAATGCCTTTTGCTGTTTATTAAATGAGTTGTTTACTTTTTTCTGTTTGCTTGTATTTGCCGCATCGAGCGCGCAAGTTTGTTGCCTAAGTCATTCGTTTCCAATGTTCTCTTGCCGCCGCGCAAAAGTTCATTTCAGCTTCTTCTCGCCGCGGCAACATCAGCAGCAGCAGCAGCAGCAGCAGCAGCAGCAACAACAGCAGCAGCCGCATTTTAATTCGATTTCTAATAACATTGCCGCTGCCGCTACTGCTGCTGGCGTCGCTGCTGGCGTCGCTGCCGCTGTTTAAAAATAGCTGCCAAAGCCGCTGCCTTATTACGTTTAATAGCATTTTATTTTATTTTTTAATTATTGCCCAATGACTTGTCACATTTCGTTGGGCATTAACATTGCCAGCGCCAGTTCAGAAACAGAACGACAGACTGAGCGAGAGAGAGAGAGAGAGAGAGAGAGAGTGAAAGAGAGAGGGAGTGAAAGAGAGCAAGCGCTGTCGGCGTCTTCATCTCAGGCCACTCGCAGTGCGCACCAAAAACTCAACCGGATATTGACAACGGTTGCTCGCAATTTCAGCTGCAACGACTGGTAAATGCTCTGCAATTGGGAAAGCCAATATATGTAGCCAATATATGTAGAGATAGAGCAAGTGAGATAAAAGTTGAGATATAGAGTTGAAGTTTGTATTGAAATCGAAGGTAAAGAGAGAACTGCTAGAAGTATTCTTGAGAAGCGACTGTTGGCAATAGAGCTATAAATATAGATAGAGAAAGAGATAAAGAAAGAGATATAGATAGAGAAAGAGATGGAGATAGAAGAGTGTAGTTATAGAATAACTTGATTGAGTTAAATGTACAAACTTAGATAGAATAAAACGAATATATAAATAGATACAATAAGATTAACTTCTTAGCAGTCTTCCGATATTCAAGGCGTAGAAGAAGTTCATTGAATAGAGACAGCTGTAGATAAAATATAGATATCTATCTTATCCTATCGATATCTATCCTAGATATAGAATGATTAGAGTGATTGAATGATTGAATGATAAACACGATTAACATAAATAAAATCATCCAAATAGCTGCATAGATATGTAGAGAATAACTTCTCAGATTGAAGTAGCTTGAGCAGAGATAGAGATCGATTGCGAATGGAATAACTAGAAGAATCATTATATAAAATATCTATACATTAATATAATATAGATTATAGAGATTATTACAGAGTTAGGCAACTTTATCAAGTACTTTCAAGTTCCTTCACAAGCTGAAATGCCCGCTTAGCGTAGAGTAACAGACAGAGTTGAAGTTATCACTGCAATTGCAGTTAAAGTTGAATTAGAAATAAACATAGAAATTAAGATAAATTTAATATTTTACTAAGCAATTCTTTCTTCGTTATTTATATTTTTAATTTAAATAAATAATCAATATTCTCAGTTAAACTAAACTACATAAAATTAGTTGTTTAACTAAATTAAATTTAATTCAATTTTGCTGCAAGTTTTGCATTTTGCTCTGGCAAATATTGACTCATTAAAATGTTTAGTAAGAACTTCTCTTCTCACAAGTGCACTTAAGAGAAGCTGCAATTACAGTTACAACAATAAATAAAAACAGTCCTTTTTCTTGCAAATAGCAGTCTTTACTACAACTCACTACAGTTGTACCACATCAAGTTGAACTTGCTGCTCACTAAAATTGATTTCAGTTGCAATTATTTGATTTTCTTTTCTCTAATTTATTTACTCTCTTAGCCTAAAACACTTTCTTAAGCTTAAGCACTAAATACACTTTTCAAATTGCATTGCTTATAGCGCAGCTTGACTGTACTTCGACTGCAGTGCGTTTGTTGCCATACTGCCTCACGAAGTGCATATACCCAGCTGCGGAAAGCAGAGCATTTGAGCTGTAATTTTTGGTTAAACAGTTTCACAGCTGCGCGCGATGAATGCGCACAAATGGAAAATAGAAAATGGAAAATGGAAATGGAAATGGAAATAGAAAATTAAGTGTAGAGTCTCGTTTACCAATTTAGGGATCGATCGCATTGTGGCTGGCGCCTAGAAGCGATTAAAGGATTTGCCAAAAAAAGAGAACGCCAGGCGCTGTCGCTCCCTCTCCTTCCCTCTCTCTCTCTCTCTCGCTCTCTCGCTCTCTCTCTCTCTCTCTCATTTCGCTCACTGTGCCCTCGTCTGCTTCTCTCGTTTGCAATTGCAGGCGTGCCGTTGCCAATTAGTCCTCATTCTAAGCTGCCGCCTTTGCCGTCTGCTTTTGCCCTCTGCCCTTCTCTCTCCCTCTCTCTGTCTCTCTCTGTCACTCTCGCTCTCTGTCTTTCCCCTGCTCTCTGCCTCGCTTGCAGCCTTCAGAGACGTGGGCGTGAGTTTCGAGTGCAAGATAAATGACAAAACAATTAAGTGCGAAATATAAACAGCAATAATAGCTCGTCTCATCCTCAACCTCCTCCTCATCCTCATCCTCATCCTCTTCAACTTCAACTTCAACCTCAACCTCATGCTCCTGGTCGCTCTTGTCGTCGTCCTGGCTGTGCGGCTCAGCAGGCGTCCAGGACACGCGCAGTCAGCGGCATGATGCGGCACTATGTGGCATGATTAATGTGGTTGCCACACAGTGGTGCGCCTGCCCCTTTGCCTAGTTTTTCCTCTGTTCCTTTATTCATTTTCTATTTTCCATTTTCCATTTCCATTTTCCTCACTTATTTTTTTTAGCATCATTGCATTCGTTGCGCTTTCGTACGCAAAACTAATGAGCTAAAAAACAAAAATTAAAAATCATAAAAAAATTGTTTTTTAAAAATTTGTAATTTAATTAAATTTTCTATAATTTTTTTAATTATTTAAATTATTTATTTGACTAATTGTGCTGCTAATTATTGTTGCTATTACTACTTTCATTCTACTGCACTTTACTTCGTTAGTTAAGTGGGAAAACAAAGGCTGCTGCTGAGTAAGATCGACTGTGAGAGACTCTGTAAAAATGCAAATTATTGTAAAAGTTTAGCAAATATTAATGTTAGTTAAAAAACTATAGATTTCAATTAAAAATTAAGTATAAGTTATAAAATTGAAACACAGCTTGGAACATACAGCGAACTCATTGCAAACTTTGGCAACTTCAGCTCTTGTAGTCTCTCAGCTTTAGAAAGGAGTTGAGGACAGACGAACTTGACTCCGAGTGTACTCGTTTCTTGAGTTTGAGAACTTGAGAACATATATAATAGGCTCATATAATTATAGGGCCAGCCACGCCTCTTTCTTCTTTCGACAAACCTAATAGACTCTTTGTATACCTTAAGTACAGGGTCTCAAAATGCACAATTGCCCTCTGTTGTTTACTGCTTTAAAACAATATAAAAACAAATAGCTAAATTAAGTAAATTTCAATTAATTAGCTAATTAATCCCCTCCTCCCGCTTTCCCCCTTCTCTCGCCCCACGCAGAACCAAGTGGAAGCGCCAAACCGCAGTCGGATTGGAGCTGCTTGCGGAGGCTGGCAACTACGCGGCCTTTCAGCGTCTTTATGGCGGCGCCACGCCCTATTTGAGCGCCTGGCCCTATGCGGCAGCTGCGGCGGCCCAGTCACCGCATGGGGCGCCACCGTCAGCGATTGATATCTATTATCGTCAGGCGGCCGCAGCTGCCGCATTGCAGAAACCATCGCTGCCAGCCACCTACATGTATCCAAGCCGCATGCCGCCGGGCATGGCACTGCCAGGGATGCCGCCGCCACCCGGTGCCACGCCCATGCTCAGTGGCTACTATGCCCCACCGCTGGCGCCCCGCGAACGCTCCCCTGCCACCAGCCAGAGCGCCAACAGTGAGGCGGACTACGAGCGAAGCAGCAGCAGTCGACAGCGATTGCAGACGCCAAGTCCGCCCCTGAATCCCGGCAGTCCGCCTCCCCGACGAGAGCATGCGCCAGAGGAGTCGCCACTGACGGACAAGACGCCCCCGCCAGCGTCGGAGGCGGAGCGGGGTGAGTTAACAGCGCTGCCAGCGGTGGAGGTGGATGAGGATGAGGATGACGAGGAGCTGGCACTGGATGTTTAAGCGGGCGGTATGTGGTGGCCAGGCATTGAGCTGGATCTCAGACGGGCGATACCAACGGGAAAGGGACGGGGTACATGTGACTGGCAGGGGAAGTGAAGTGGGCTGAAAGTGGAAAATGCTCGTGCAGGTGTATCGATGATTCAAGGAGATTCGACTGGAAGTAAACTGGATATGGCTCGACTCTTCACTCAGCTTTCCCACAACATTCCAGTTTTTCCAGTTCACGACGGCTGCAGCAACAGATTTGGAAGTCCAAGCGAAACAGCTTTATCAGCGGAGTTGCCATTAGTTCTACTGCAAAGCAAAGCAACTGGAATTGGAGCTGGAATTACAGTCACAAATATTCCAGTTCTTCCAGTCAAACTTCTCTCTTGGCTGGAAAATGAGCTGCAAAGAGCGTGGCAACTGGAAGTGCAAAAGCTTGTCTCTTCATCAGTCATATTTTCGTTTTTCCACGATTGGAAGTCAGTTCACTTCCCAAGACCGACATCCTTCCAGTTCTTCCAGTTGCAAATCTCTACTGGAAAATTAGCTGCAATTGGAATAGAGAGAGAGAGAGAGAAAGAGAATAGCGACAGTAATACATCTGCCAGTCGCATTCCATCAGCATCGACGACTGGAAATGTATCTGGAAGTGTTACAGTCTTTCCAGTATTATCAACTACTGGATAATTAGCTGGAGTTGGAATAGAGAGAGAGAGAATAGAGCCAGTAATACATCTGCCAGTCGCATTCCATCAGCATTCACAACTGGAAATGTACCTGGAAGTGTTATAGTCTTTCCAGTATTATCAACGAAAGTGGAGTTAGTTCACATCGTTCCAGTACTTCCAGTTGCAAATCACTACTGGCAAATCAGCTGGAATTGGAATAGAGTGATATCCAGCCGCATTTCATCAGCATCCACGACTGGAAATGTATCTGGAATTAATGGAATTCCAGTTTTTCCAGTTTGCAGCTCAACCAAATCCACGTAAAAGTGTCGCATCCACAACAAATATACTTAATAATACTATAACTATAAATATATATATACATATTTTTTTTGTCTAAATAATAATATATTTAACTTAACTATTTAAACTGTAGCTTAATGCAAATTTTTGTAAATTTTTGTAAATGTTTTGTACATATAAAAAAAAAAAAAACAAGAAAGAAACACAAATTTTTTTTTTTTTTAACCTTTTTTTGTGCCTAGTCTTAAGACATCTATTGTGTGTAGAAATAAATAAAAGAAGAAATACAAAAACAAAAGAACAAGAAAGAGAACAAGAAAATAAAAAGAGCAATTGAAAATATGGCGAGTGGTGCTGGTGGTGCTGGTGGTGCTGGGTGGTGCCTCCGAGTGCTGCTCACTCAGTTGTGGCTTCAGCTTGATCTTGAGCTTGAGCTTGAGCTTAATGCAAGCTGACACACACGAGTCCTGCCGCCAGGACTCGATGGGGCACTTCAACATGCCGCACTTGAAAAACTGTTGCATTTTGTGTTTTGTTGTGGCCTGGGAAGCGCGCAACGTGCCCCTAAACGGCATCACTTACAAAAGTTGTTAGCATTCGCAGTACTCGACTTGCAACTCGCAACTCGCAGCTCTCGAATCTCGACACAGGACTCTCAACTTTGCGACTCTCAATTCTCAGCTCTCGACACTGGACTCTCGACACTGGACTCTGGGACTCTCGAGTCTCGAGTCTCGAGTCTTGCGCTTCTCAAGCTGAAAGACGGCGCTGCGCTTTTTTTGGTGGAACATTTCCTGGCGTCGAGTGGCTGCGGCAGCGAAACGCTTCTAATTGAGTTGCAACCCTCAAGTGGCAAGCATGGAGTGGGAATTTATCCCTCGTCCTGTTTGTTTTGCCTCTTGCCATTTTCGCTACTTTTTTTACATGACAATTTCCCTCTCTCTCTCTGTCGCTCGGTCGCTCTCTCTTAATTTATGGGGTTGCGCCTAAGCGAATGCAATTTGCGCTGCCTCTCAACCTCCTCCCTCTCCGCAACTGGCTTCTCATTCTCCTTCGCAAAAGGGGGAGGGGGGTATAAATTCGCAATCGACTGCGTGAAGTGCCTAACGCAACGTCGTCCAAGTTCGCATCCAAATCCGACTCAAAGTCATAGTCAAAGTCAAAGTCCAGACTCCAGACTCCAGCGTCCTGAGTCCCGAGTCCTTGTCAAGTGTGAAGGGTTCGATTTTGTGCGTAGACCGTGGGTTCGATAGTTTCGGGCTCATAACGCCTCTGTAACAAATTGATTATTTGTTGCGGTTCTTCTCTTGCCAGCGATTTGCATTTTTATGAGTGCCACTTATAAATTTATGAGTGCCGCACGACCGTGCGAAACTTTTTCTCAGCTCCCAACTCCCATCACAATTCGCTTGCCAGGCGATTGAATCCGCATCCGCATCCGCATTCGCATCCGCATGCGAGTACGCATTTGCATAGTCAAGCACTTGCCAATCACTTCATTGTCTAGTCCTTTGTTTAGGCTGCTCTTTTTTCCACCAAATTTAGATACCCTGTATTCATTTTGAAGCGGGCATAATCTACTCATTTCAAAGCCATCACAAAAAGTTCAAGTTCCCTCTGTCCTACTGCTTTAACAGGGTACGAGCTCTAAAATTGTTTATTAGTTTCCCGAATACCCTATACTTTCGTCATTATATGCACTAATACGCCCATTTCAACATACCATATCTGAAATACGAAATTAAATTGTATGCACGTGTTTTTCTATAGGTCACCCTACTTTACAGGGTATTTTTTTGTCACATCCTGATTACTCATAAATGTACTTTTCAGTTTTACCTATAATCAAACGCAAATATACTTTTAACAAAAAAAAAAAAAAAAAAAAACAGGGTATTTTACTTTTGCATATATTTTTTATACAAGAAACTTATGATGTTTATGTAGTTTCCTCTAATACATTGTGAATGTTTATTACTAAACATTCATTAAGAGACTTAGCATTCAACTTACTTACCGGGTATTCAACAGTCGTGCATACTTGGTTTATAGCAAACATTGTGATTTTATACATTTGTTAGTTTTTATTTCTTATTATATATTTAAACCATTATAATGTTGTTATAGCTTAACTATTTATTTCCCAATTTTAACAATAAAGGGTATCAAATAGTTGAGCATACTTTCACTATTCTTTACTTCTATCATTATACTTCAATATGAATTAGTTGAAGTTCTTTCGCTCTAGGTCTTTGCGTTTTTTGTTTGATTACCTTCTTTTTACTACAAGTTTAACTACATTTTTCTACGTTTTTCAACATTTTTTGCATATAGATAAAAACCTACATTTGTTGACTGTATCATTTTAAACAAATGTACGTATTTAATAATGTGGAAAATAATTGTAAAAATAGAGAAAAAATGAGAATTGTGAAATAAAATTGGTTTTAATTGGTATTCAATTGTTGTTAACAATTACAGGGTATCAAATAATAATAATGCTTATTCGAATCAATAAATAATTCGTTCTAACTGCATAATGCATTAGTTATTGCTATTTACTTTAATAGTTTGACTAGACTAACTGACCCATTTGACCCAAGCGAGGCAACTTCTTGCCCCATTTGGCTGACATCTCACAGCTCATTGGCCAAACTGAAGAGATGCTGTGGGATATCCTAGACATTATCATAATGAGGAAGCATGCTTAAGTCACAGAATACCCTATGCGAGAGTCCAATACAAAGCTCTACTGACGCTTAAGCTGAACTGAATGCGTCTTTGCTCAGTTTTCCATTCACTCGGACAACTCTTTGCATAATTTCGCAATCCTCTCACAGTCCGTAGACTTTGCCGGATCCGGGCATTAGCATAATGAGGGAATTTCTCTTTTTAAGCAAACATTTTGGAATTGGCCCAGTTTTTTCCTTTTCTTCCTTTTTTTCTTTGTATGTCCCGTTTTTTCTGGCAGCTTTTCTATTGAATTTCTGGTCGCTTCCTTTTGAGCCATTGTGGGCATCTTATGCCTCGGCCGGGGCTAATGGCGACTTCTTTGTCCGCTCGAGCTGACAAAATGCTTTCACGCCGGAAGCAAATGCAATGCGTTCAACGTCGCGACGCGTCGTCTCAGCTTTTCCCTGGCTAATTGACAACTTTACTACTTCTTCTACTACTTCTTCTTCTTCTTCTTCTTGTTATCGCTGCTGTTGTTGTTGTTGTTGTTCTGTTGTCGCTTTTTTATGACGCTTTTGTGAATCAAATTTGTCACAGGACATGAGGACACGACTGCATAAAGAGTAACCATTTTTTTTAGGTTGTGGGGGGTGGTCGGGTTAGCGGGGGCTTTCATTACACAGGCAATTTGTTGCACACAATGCCACAGAATGTCGCAAGCAGCCGTTGAACGTTGCCATTGGACGTTGCCATTTCCGATATCAATAAATTTGTGCGCTTAAATGCGTGTTTATCAAATTAGATGACAACCGACAGGAGATACACACACACACACGCACACACACACACACACACACACACGCACACGCACACACACACACACACACACACACACACGAACACACACACACACACACACACGCGCACACACACACACATCCTCAACCTTTCCTCATCAATAGCCGGAAGATAGCAACTCCTCTTTCTCCGTCTTGTCCTCCTCCCTTCTCCACTAACTGCAGCCGGAAATTTCGGAAATTTATGTGTTCTACACTCAACCAAAATAACGGATGCTTCCATATTCCCATCGCAGTTCGAATGCGTCATGCATCTCTAGCTCAACTCAATCTGAGTTCAAGTCTCAGCATAACTTAAAGTAAATTTAAATTAACAATTACAATTATCAATTAATAAATTTCACAACTTTAGTTACAGGGTATTAAACATCAATAGAATCTATTGCAAATCCTTTAAATTATCTCTGACCTTTCCTCTCTTTTCTACTATTTCTCTTCAAGATTCTGCAACTGATTCAAATTCTAAAAGAATTTAGAAGATTATTTATTTATGCAATTATTAAGAGCAGCTTCTAAAGATTTCAGTTTGTTTTTCATTATTATATTATCTAAATATTATTATTTTATTATCTATACTATATTTTAGTATAGTTTTCAGTGTCTTACTGTTCGTTATAGATTATAAATGGTAGAGTAACATTTAGTTTGTAGAATAATCTTATTTTTAACTCTGCTTTACCATCTTTTGATTCACTTTTCATTTTCTTTATATTCTATAGAAATTTTTAGCTTTCTCGCATTTATTATTATTGCATTAGTTGCATTCATTTTCGTACTAAAAAAAATTAAAAAAAAAATAACTTTAATATTTATTAATATTAAATTACTTTAAGCAAAATATCTATAAACATTTCTTTAAAATTAATATTAATATAAATTATACAATTGGTCTTAATATTTTTTACACTAAGAACTCTTTTAAGCATACTAATTAAAAAATGTTTGCATAAATCTTTTCACTATTTGTTTTAATATCAAAATAATTGAAAATTGGTCATTTTAAAATTGAAGAATTTGTTTTTTATATTTTTATGATGAAAACTATTTTGAAAACATTAAAAAAAGCGTATAGTAAATTTAATGAATTTAATATAAAAATAAAAAAATGTTTATATTGAAGTAATTTTAAGTTGATTTAGCTTATTTGTTGACTCAATTTAATTTGTTATGCTGGAAACAATTTGTTTAAGACCATTTGAATGTAGAGAAAATATAAGTGAACTTAAGGAAAAATTTAATATAGGTTTATGTAGAAATAATTAAAAGTTTATTTAAATTACATTTAAAGTTTATATTTTATTTTAGTATATTAATTTTGTATGCTGAAAGCTATATTTAAAACCATTTTAATATATTTAAAAATAGGAATTTAAAGAATTTTGATTAAATCTATAAATATTTTTTTGTAAATTGAAATAATTTTAAATTAATATATTTTATTTATAGAATCTTTTTAATTTTGCATACTGATAAGTATATTCAATATATCTTATAACAAATTCAATAATATAATAATAATAAAAACTTTAACAAATCGCTTAACAACTTTTGCTTATCCAAAGAATCCAAAGCTTTTCTTACTTCAATTAGGAATTAGGCTTCAGATACATTTGTTTATTTAAACAATTTGAAGCTTTTAAACAATTCGTTCACCTGACTGAATGTTCCTTGAATTGTGTGCTGAGTTTTTCTTGCAGTGCAGTTGTAGTTCAAGGGTTACATGGGCTGTGGCAAGGTAAGGTTGCTGCAAGGTTAAAGCTAAATCAATATTGAGTCACAGTTATCCTCGCAATGCAAGTAATGCCCTCCCCCACCTCCCCTCGTTCAGTTGCTGCTTGAGCAGGCTCAGGTTGAACTTGCGGCTGCTTGGCGGCTGCCTTTAAATTATTGTTGTAAATGGATTTGTGGCGCCACAAGTTGCAGAAATCGATTTGTCGGTGGCCCTCGTCGCCAGTTAAACGCTGCAAATTACTCAGACGCTGACTGCGGCTGCAACAACAACAACAACAACAACAACAACAATTGTAAAGGCGGCTACTGGTTTTGAACCTGCGGCCCAATTTGCATGCTTTCAGCTTTGGCCGCGCTGCAGATATTGTATCTCTCAGATACAGATACATTTTGCGATACTTTCAGGCATCATCTTGAAGCTTCGATTTGCAATTCGCTGCGCAATTGCATTTGCGGTTTACCAATTTCCAATCAATCCTAACTGTGCTGTGGCCAATCATCACTGCAAGCAAATGTTGCATGTGGCATGCAGCATGTGGCATAGAGTATGCGGCGGAGTCGCTGCCCAGGCACACGCCAATGTCAAAAGGTTCTCACAGTGACATCTTCTTCTTTTAAAGGGGGTTGCGAAAGGGGGTTATGGGTGTAAGGTGGCGCCACGGCCAAGTGCCGTTAGTCAAGCAGTCGAAATTTGCTGCAAGTCAAGTCTTTTGTTTGTGCGGCACGTGGCAAGCACGACGACAGGCGACAAAAGGCAACTGAAGTGTGACTAAATGTTGCCGTAGGCGCTGCACACTCGCCCTTTCAGCATTGCCCCGCTGCTGCCCCGTTGTTGCACAAATCTGTGAAGACCACAAGCTGCGCAAGTGGCCGGCGGCACATTAAACTTATGCCCAAAATGGTGCAAACAAAAGCCAAAGCCAAATGCCCAGAATGCAAACAGTTGCACATGGGATCCAATTACTTGATGTTGCAAGTACAAAACAAAACTGCCCCGCATCGACTCCCGGCTGCGACTCCGAGTTTAGCCAATTTTCAATTGTGCCACGGCCAAAAGGCAACAGCAGGCGATGCGTTGCTTTGGCAGCAACTCAACTGGCACGCAGTCTCTTTGACACGCCATGTCCTTGCCACTGCCACTGCCACACACCGTCGTGCCGAGGGTTGCCACAACAATTGCCTCATTACCTTTGACACATGCATAGTCGCAAGCCAATTGATTATGGTTCTGTGTTGCTTGCTTGGTCTTGATCCTTTCAGTTGCCCAACTCAAGCTTTATTTATTTATTTTATTTTTTATTCTATTTATTTAACATCGACTAACAGCAGTCGACCCAAATATAAAATCAAACTCTTATGATATTTAAATTAAAAATAAATACAAATGAAATTTAAGTGTAAAAAATTAGTTTACAATTTAACTTTAAAATAAGATTAATTTAAGTTTACATTTAAATTTAAATTACAAATTTCAAATCTGGGAAAATCAAAATGCGTTGATTTTCGATATTTTTTGCATCAATTTCTCAACATTTTTTTATAATTCTTGTGACATTTTAAAATCTTCCAATAATCCAATAAACTTAAATAACTTTAGTGTAGAATCTACTCTTATAATTTGCAGTCTTCATCTCATATTAAACACTTTTGAATCAAACTAGCAACTGCCTTGAATATTCTTTTTCTATTTTTAAGCATTTAAATTTTTAAGCGCCTTTTGATCTGCATAACAATAGTTTAATTATTAATGTTTAACAGTATACTATTAGTTAGCTTTTTGCTATGGTTTTTATGAATTGTTTCTCAACTGTTTTGTAGACTCTGTACTTAAAAACTGCATAGTCTATTAAGTTCAGCAAAGCGATATTTGCGTAACAGACAGAAGAAAGCATCTCCTCGCTTAGTTACTTAAAACTAATTCGTTTATTATTATTATTTAAAATTATTATGCACTCTCTTTGATATCATTATTAGATATTATATTTAAATTTATAATAATATAAACAAAAATTTAATATATATATATATATATAAATTTGATGTGCATTTTTCTACATTTTAGTTCAATTAAATGTTGAGTTGTGCATCAAGTTATGAACCATTTTCTAAGAGCTTTGAATGCAAATATACAGATTATTATTGACAAAATACTATTTATAATAATTATTATTATAATTAATTATAATATTTTTATTTTATAACAAGAGTTTGATGAAATTTCATTTCATATTTTGCTTATATAATATTAATAAAAATAGATAACTCTAATATGTAACATCAGTTAGCTTTCTTGCTAATTTGAAAACATTTTGAAGGCAAATACTAAAGCTTTAGACTGATATAAGCTAAGCTAAGTTAAGATAATTAAATAAAATATTTAGTACAGTATTTGCTTATAAGTTTAAGTATATTTTAAACTCAGCTAACAAAAAGACTCTTTAACATGTTTAAAGCCTGTTCACCTGAGAAAAAGCAATTGATTTGTGCAATTGTTGTTATATGTTGTATTTTAAATTTCTTAAATCTGCTTTTGTTGTTTATAATGTGATCATTTCATGCTTTAGCTGCGCTATGAACTTGTGTGACAGCCCTCGCTCTTGGTCAGCACAACAGGCTCGCAATTTGAATAGAGGCAGCGTCGACTTGGTTGCTTCGTGGCTTCGTCCTTGGCTCGTGCTGTTGCTGTTTTGTCCTTTCTCCCTCTCTCGCTCTCGTTCTCACTCTCGCTCACACTCGCTCATTCTCGCGCTCTCTCTCTCTCTTGTTGCAACGTGCATGTTGCTGCTGTTGTTTGAGCATGTAAAATGTAATTCCTTTGGCCTTAATTCCTTTTGTGTTTGCCAGTTCGTTTGCTCCTTTTTGGTCCTTTCGCTAATTTGACAGTTGTCAGCCGCAGCATGAGAGTCCATATAACGTCAGTTGGCCAATGCCCAATCTATTTCCATTTCCATTTCGATTTCGATTTCTATTCTCATTTTCATTTCCATTTCTATTTCCATTTCCATTTCCATTTCCATTCATCAAAATTGGCTTTGGGTGCGAGAGTCCTCTGTCTCGGCTCATAATAATTTGTCATCAATTAGCTGAGGGTGTTGATGTGCGTGGTAAACCAAGTGGAAGGAGCAGCAGTCCTACATTCTGAAAAGTGGCAGCAGGGGCAGCGGCAGTGGCAGGGGCAGGGGCACCCCGTTGTCGTGCAGCATACGCTATGTGACCAGATCAACCCGCCCCAGGATGTGGATATGGCTGGACTCTCGTCTAATGCCCATTTGTAGCTTCAAGTGCCGTCTGTCATTGTTGTACTTATGTCTGCTGATGTTGTTATTGTTCTTGTTGCAGTTGTTGTTGTTGTTGTTGTTGTTGTTGCAAATTACTTTTGATTATTATTTTGATGTACATTTCATTTGCCATGTGGAATTCCCACTGCGCGAGCGGGTGCCGTTTTGGGTGCTTGGCTTGTGGTGCAAAGCGGTGCGTTGCGGTGCGATGTGGTGCGATGTGGTGCGCTCACTACTCCTCCCCTCCTCTCCCTCCACCCATCTACCACTCACACGCTGAGAAGTGCTGGAACTTTGTAAGCGTCTCGAATTACGAACTAAAATTGCGGCAATTGTTGCATGCACTTGAATCCTTATGCAGATTTGATTACATGGCCTTGATAAAATTGATTTTTTAAAGTGTTTTTTTCATTCAAGAAGAAGAGCAAGAAGCAGAAAAGAAGCTGAGACAATGAAGAAGAAGAAAATAGAGAGAGAGAGAGAGAGAGAGAGGTATATAAATAATTGGATGACCTACAAGCGCATACATACTTAATACTTTGCTCTTCGCTTTCAACTTCCTCTCCTCCTTTAGTTCTTCTCTTTTGCAGCTCTTCTTCTTACCACCCGTCTGCGCAGGTAAATCGAAGCACAAAATAATATAAAAGCAAATCAATAATCATAATGCGTTTGCCAAATAAGCCAATAACAACAACAATAAGAACAAAAGACAACATTGAGATCACAATATAAATTAGATAAAATACAAAACATCACAAAGATAATCGACAAGAAATATATTTTGCGAGCGCATTAACAAATTCCATAAAAATGCATAACAAATTGAAAAAAGAATAAAATGAACTAAACGAATATTAAATACACTAAAATTGATAGATAGAGAGAGAGAGAGAGAGAGAGATAAAGAAAGATATAGATATAGATATAGATATAGATATAGATATAGATATAGATATAGATATAGATATAGATATAGATATAGATATAGATATAGATATAGATATAGATATAGATATAGATATAGATATAGATATAGATATAGATATAGATATAGATATAGATATAGATATATATATAGATATAGATATAGATATAGATATAGATATAGATATAGATATAGATATAGATATAGATATAGATATAGATATAGATATAGATATAGATATAGATATAGATATAGATATAGATATAGATATAGATATAGATATAGATATAGATATAGATATAGATATAGATATAGATATAGATATAGATATAGATATAGATATAGATATAGATATAGATATAGATATAGATATAGATATAGATATAGATATAGATATAGATATAGATATAGATATAGATATAGATATAGATATAGATATAGATATAGATATAGATATAGATATAGATATAGATATAGATATAGATATAGATATAGATATAGATATAGATATAGATATAGATATAGATATAGATATAGATATAGATATAGATATAGATATAGATATAGATATAGATATAGATATAGATATAGATATAGATATAGATATAGATATAGATATAGATATAGATATAGATATAGATATAGATATAGATATAGATATAGATATAGATATATAGATATAGATATAGATATAGATATAGATATAGATATAGATATAGATATAGATATAGATATAGATATAGATATAGATATAGATATAGATATAGATATAGATATAGATATAGATATAGATATAGATATAGATATAGATATAGATATAGATATAGATATAGATATAGATATAGATATAGATATAGATATAGATATAGATATAGATATAGATATAGATATAGATATAGATATAGATATAGATATAGATATAGATATAGATATAGATATAGATATAGATATAGATATATAGACATAGTCTGCTCTTCATATATACAGTATTCGTTCTGTGCTCTACTTGAAGCAGCCGCAATAAGCGTATCAAGAGGGCGAGAGGCAGAGATCTATTTATGTATATATATACACGCATACATGGGTTATTCTATATATATTTACAATATAAAGTCGTATATTGAAACTGAAATTGGTAAATAAATAATTTAGCACTTATCTTTAAGCAAAATGTTAACTTAATTAGATAATTACTTAAATGTCATTTTAAACAAAACAACAAATGCGCTCACTGACAAAGCCTGTCGTCAATTCTGTTGTCTTGAATGCGAGTGTGTGTGTGTGTGTGTGTGAGTGTTTTAGTGAATGAAATGAATGTAAGCCAATGAATCTATATATGTATATGAGCAGACTGTATCTTCGCTCTGTTTGTAAACTGAAATCGAAACGATTTAAATCGAATGCGAGTCGAGTTGAAAACAAAACGTGGAGGGCACCAAAATTTAATGAATGCACACTCTTTTAAACACACACACACACACAGACACACACACAATTGACTTAAATTATTTATTAGCGAATAAAATTAAAAACTTAACGCTATAAAAGTGTTAAAACCACTTAGCAAGCCATTTGCCAGACTCACCTACAGTCGCAGGCAAAGATACAAATATACGCAGAGCAACAGATACATTTACATCTACAGATAAACACACACACACACTCGCACACACACACACACACGCACACACACACAGACGTTGATTCAGTCGCGAATTTCGAGCTCTTTGTTTTGCATTGAGAAAAGGAAAATCGAATCGGCCGAACATGGCATTATATTAATCTATATCTACGTCTATAAGTATATACGTTTATTTATATTTTCATAAATTAAAATTATAATTAATTTAAAATTCACCTGCTCTTCTGGCCGTTTGCCTTTTGGCCACATTTCAACAGCAACATTTCAAACGTTTGTCGTGCGCATCGATTTTGTCATTTATTTCTGCTCTCGCCACTTTGAGACTCTACCAGAGAGTACTTCCAATCGCTAGCTCAATATGTAACGCATGTTGAATATCTACAGGGTATATAGTCTTATATATATTGCTGATCAGCGCCACAAAAGTGAGGCTGCGTTTGTCTCTTTTAATTATGATTAGAACTAGTTGCAATTTACCTTAAAGAGTATTTCATTTATCGGATTTATTTCCTAGAAAATATAGATTTAGTTATAGCAAAGATCTCACAAAACTTTAGTAATTTTCTGTACGATTAAGTAAGAGTTTCTCTTAACTAGCTCATAATTTGATAGAGCAACAATTAGTTAGGGTATTTGGTATTCGACTTGTTGTACTTACGCTGTTTTCCTTGTCTCTTTTCTCTATTTATTTCTATGTCTAAACATATGCGACGATTAACATAAAAAAGCAGTTAACAATTTGTACAACATTTATCTAGTTTTATTTTATTTTATTTTTGTATTTTAGACCGCTCTCTAGAGCTCTGTCTCTCTCCCTCTCTATCTATCGCCCTCTCGCTGGTTCTCTTTATGCCTTTACCCCCTAGTCGACCTCTGCCTTTGATTTAATAAGTGTGCCTACAATGTGGCATTCGTATTGCCATCGATTTTAAGTGGTCTTTTGTACGGCGACCAAATCGAGACTGACATAAGTATAGATAAATGGATAAATATGGGCGGACAATCGGACAGTCTAGCATACTATATACATATCTGCAATATTTACATATAATAACAAATGATCTAATAAATATCTATTCTACTCTAAGTAAATGTTCTTTTAGCACGCTGTTTATTTCCTTGATAGATTCGAAGCATTTAAATACCACAAATGCTACGGAATTGTCTACATTTAATAAATATTAATTCTATCTTAATCTATCTTAATATTTATTGATTTCATGACCAGCTTAAGGCAGTTATTACCTACACTTCTGCATTTGTTGCTGTTGCTCTCTTAATGGAAATTGTAATTCCACGAAAGTTGCGAATTTTATGATAATTTCAAATCTGTTTAATAGGTTTTTACAAGTATTTTGTAGTTTCCGAGATGCTTTACACAAAGACTTACAGCTTGACAGAATATATAAATTCAGCTGTAACACGCAAGTAACTCTTTTTGATACCCTGCACAGGCATATACTTATTAGCTTTGTGCTAAACGTATGTAGGAGGTTTAGTTAGGAGGAGTTAGGAGGAAACTTTGCAGACCCTATAAAGTATATATATTCTTAATCAGTATTTGTCTCTTCATCCATCATAGCAGCAAGCTTTTGCTTTCGCCAAAAAAGCTAAGTGTTACCTCACTACTTTTTGGAATTAATCAACACTGTCAAACATCACAATAGCCGACATTATTGCAAGCTTAGACATAATGTATGTACAATATTTGTGAATTTATTATAATATTTGTGACATTTTAAAGAATTTGTTCTTAAAGATTTTAGAAAGTTAAAATATATGCAAAAATATAATAATATAAAATCATTTTTTAAATATTGGCACGCTTGAAAATAGTTTAAATATATTGCTTGAGCTGGCAGCTAAATGAATTACACATATTCATACATACATATAAATACATATTTGTACATATAAGTAGATATTTATACATATAAATGCAACTTAGTAATTAACAAAATAGTTTTAATTTTCAAGAGAGCTGTACAGGGTATTAAGCTGTCGCGTGCACTTGACTGACTCGCTTGATTAGAATTATTTCTGTAGCATTTGTTTTAAATAGTTAAACAAATGAATGTTTGAATTAAAATGCAACAAATGAAGTTAATTTTAAATATTTCTGCAATAGAATTTAAACAAATTGTTAATAATAAAATATATAAATAAATAATATAACTTGAATTTATTTATATCTAATACAAATAATAAATAGTAGGAAACATTTTCAACTCTTGTTGAATTTTGCACAAATCTTTAATTAATTCATAAGTTAATTTAATTGTTGTTTAAAGCTGATCAGAGCAACAATTTGACCCTCATTGGTGTTGGAATTTGAGGAAACTCCTTAAGAAATCAGCTTGAATCTCGATGATTGAAAGTTCTTCTCTAGAATATAAATCTCTTAAATGAGTTTGAATAGTTCGAACTAGATTTGAATACGAGTAAATGTATTCAACTGCTATCGGAGTGTTATGAGTGTGCTCTGAGTGTGCTCTGAGTGTGCTGTGTGTGTGTGTGTGCTGTGTGTGTGTGTTATATGCTCGTGTTAACGAGTATGTGGCAAGTTTCCGGCTTTTTGGATGTCGCTGCATTCCCCAGTTTGATTTGGAGCGCTTTTAACAGCACATAAATCAAATAGTTGCCCCACAGATTGATGCATTAGCCACGGCCAAGAAATGTGCTCTATCTATGTGTGTGTGCATGTGTGTGCGTGTGTGTGTGTGTGTGTGTGCGTCGCTTGTGGCTGGAGGCACGTTGACAACGTGCAACTTTATGACGCCCCAACTTTGGGGCGCGATAAGCCCACGCGCCGTGCGTCCGTGCGACGTGCGACGTGCGACGTGCAACGTGCAACGTGCGTCAAGCTCTGGCCATGAGATGGCACATCAATTAGCACACCTACCTAAAGCCTCTGCCAGCCAAGGGAAGTGGCCAAAGGGCAGCGGGGGGACAGCAGAGCCCAACTGAGGCTGGCAGACGAACTGGTCATTCATTAAAGCGCCTGCGACTATCAGCTGCGAGGCTGTGATGAATATATTTTAGCGGAGACAACCGCGAAGGAAGAGGAGAGAGAGAGAGAGAGAGAGAGAGAGAGAGGGAGAGGGAGAGGGGAGGGAGGGAGAGAGGAGGGTAGAGAGGAGGGGTTTGCAACAAGAGCGCAGCTTATCGCACAAGATGTATTCAAAGTGCATAATGTAAAAGTTGTACGCGAGTGCTCCAGATATTCCAGATACTCCACAAGATGCCAACAACAACAACAACAGCAACAACAACAACAACGCAAGACAATCGAAGCGACTGTTGTTGTTGTTGTTGTTGTGGTGTTATCTCAAGTGCTGCGATGCTTATCGTCGAGTTGTAAACGTGAGCTAAAAATACAATCCTCTCTCTCTCGCTCGCTCGCTCGCTCTGTCGAACAGTTTTCTTGGCTCCGCCATAAAAGTTGCATCAATTAGCCAGGCTCAAACAACAGGGCAACAACAGAGTTCAGCTCTTGTTTGTTTTTGGGGCTGCTTGTGTTGTTGTTGCTGCCACTAAACTATAACGATAACGAGAAACAATGTTAAACTTAAACATCAACACCTTTTAAGAGCTGTGCCCAGACTGAATGTCGACTTCGGGCCACAAAATCCCAAACTCAAAACTCAAACTCAAACTCAAACTCAATCGCATACCCTAACCGCTTATCCCCTGCCTCTTACCCCTTGCCCCTTACTCCTACCACTTACAGCTAACCCTACCCATTCTCATTCCCATTCCCATTCCCATTCCCATTCCCAATTGCCTCGAATGGCCCATTCGCTCTTGTGATATATTAAAATGGATCCCGGTTCCAGGTTGCTACAGTTCCTTTAGGTTCCAGTTTCCCAGTTCCAGGTTCTGTATTGGGCTCGATTTCTTACAGTCTTCGACTTGAGGCTTCGGTCTGCGGTGCCTCGTTTGCGTTCTCGTTTTTTATGGCACAGTTTAGGAGATAACAAATTTTTGTTACAAGCAAATTAAAAGGTTTTTCTTGACGTTTAATGCAATGGCTTTTAAACTGGCAACGAGCCCCATCTTTCCACTCCCTCGCACCCTCACACCTTGTGTCTCACAATGCGCTCGCTCGCTCGCTCTCGCTCTCGCTCTCGCTCTCGCTCGCTCTCTCCCTCTTTCTCTGGCTGCCTGTGTGTTGTGGCTGAAAAGAATTCAGTTTTATCGATTGTTTTTGCTTGCATCGTTTAGTCGATAATTTTGGTAATAAATTTTAAAATAAACAGCGCACGGTTTTTCGGGCTCGTTTCAGTTTCAGTTTTTGGCTTTGACTTTGACTTTGAGGCTGAGGTTGAGTTTGGCTGTGGAAACCCTTTAGAGATGTGTGGATCTCTGGATCTCTGGATCTGTAGATCTGTAGAGACACCGCACCGTCTGTTGCTGCGCGTGGCATTTAATGCGGCATTGACTTTACCTCTACGCCTTTGCCTTTGCCTTTGGCTTTGGCTTTGGCATTGCCTTTGATTCTGGTTTTCGATTCGATTTGAATCGTCGAATCGTTGAGTCGTTGAGTCGTTGAATCGCTGACGCCGCCTTCGAAAATTCCACGGCCGCACATAAATTCAGAACATCAGATTAAGAAAGTGTTAATGTCGCAGCAATTTCCTTTTATCTCAACATAATTGAGCGATAGAATTTGAATTTAGCTAAAAGCCAAACATAAATTTAACACCCAAAACACAAAACACACTTCAACAAAGCCAATGCCGATGCCGATGCCGATGCCCCAAAGTTCAACTTGAGCTCGTAGTTTTTGTTTTCTTTCTGATTTTAAACTAAAGTTCTAAACTCCAAATTGAAGTTGGGATCGCTGCCGCTGCCGCTGCGTCTCCTCCAGCCGAGGACGGAGCCCCCACCCCCTTTGCTAAGTGATCATTCGTGCGGGTTTTTCAATAGGCCTCAAAATGAGAAAAAAAAAAGATTTCATTGTCACAACACTGGCCAAGTGATTTCTGGGCTCGCCGTCTCATAAATTTGTCACATTGCCCGTGTGTTTGGAGTCTTCTTTTCATTTGTATAATTTTATATTTTTCATTTTATTTTTATTTTTTGTTGTTGCCTGCGGTTCGCTTTGAGTCTTTGAGCTGCGCCTGCGCACATTTTAAATCAAAATTATTAGAGTTCCCTTTGCGCTGGTGGCATGCGGCATGCGGCATGCGACTTGGGGCCTGCGACTTGAGGCATGTGGCATGTGCGCCTGGGGATTTTCTTCAATGCGCTTCAGCATAGCGTATCTTGTAGTCATGTTTCAATTGAGTATAATTGCTTTATTTTATTTTTTTTTAGAATTTTTATTTAATTAACTTATTTGTTCGCATTTTCTTTATTCGTTTATTTTATTCTTTATTTACATTATATTTATTTTAATTTATTGTTTATTTTTGTAATAATATTTCACTAGCATTTACATTAGATTGTCTTGTGGTATTTACCTTTTTTGCAATATAATTTAGTATTTTCTTTATTTATTCTTTATAATAAATATAAACATAATATACATATATATTATTAATAATAAAAGTTTAATATATATAATTTAATAAATGATTCATTATTACTTCATTAGCACTTTCATCGCAATCTCCTATTCCTTATATTCAGCTATTTCATTGTTCTTTAATACTAGTAAAAGTAATTAATTCTTAATTCGTATCTCATTAGAATTCTCATTATATCGGTAAATTTTATTCCGCAGTTGCTTATTCCCTCCTGTTATCTTACTTTATTTTAATCTTGTCTAATTCAGTTTGTTTATATATTATTAAATTTTAAAATTAATTAATTAATATTGCATCAGAATTTTCATTAGTATCTATAATTGTATCTCTTAAATTTAATTTTTTCTTCTGTGCTTTTTTGATTGTAGCATTTGTTTTAATTTATCTTGATTACATTCAGTTATTTTCATTGGGCATTAATCTAGCATTAATTAATATCTTATTAGAGTTTTCATTATTTATTACAGTTATTTTGTTCCTGTCATAATAATTCAGTTTATTTATATATATTCAGATATTTTTTATTTTTTCATTATTAACTAATTAATATTTCATTAGAATTCTCATTATTATTTGTAATTTTATTTATATTTCAGTTTATTTATATATAATCATATGTTTTTTTATTCCCATTTTTAACTAATTAATAATTCATTAGAATTACCATTAGTATCTGTAATTTTATTTATATCTCAGTTTATGTATATATAATCATATATATTTATATATCATATATATATATTCTTAATAGTTCATTAGAATTTACATTAGTATCTTTAATTTGATTTCCTATATTTTATTTTCTATTCTTTCGTTTTCCTTTCTTGCACTCAACTCCATGCATTATTCAAATGATCTCTCACCTTTTTCTTCTCGACATAATTTATTAGAACTCTCATTGATTTACATGCTTAAACTAAGCCTATAAAGTGTATTTAAGTTTCGTTGGGCTATTCAATATTTCGTTCGATGGCATAAATAATGTTCACTGTTTAGGAAGATGATATATGGCAATGTTTAGTTTACGATCTGCCTGCGTGTAATTTGAGCATCCCAGCTGCTATACAAGTGTGTGTGTGTGTGTGTGTGTGTGTCTGTATCAAGTGAAAGTCCAAGCTGAGGCATATTGTATCAATCTAGTATAAAGCATGTGCATAGCTATTGATATCCATAAGCTGCGTCATCCCCCCCTTTTGCCCGTAACCCTTTTGCGAGAGTCGAGAGCGGAAGTGTCTAACACGCACACGACGAGATGTGACGCCTCTCCGAGGGCCCAATTTTCGAGTAATACTCCATCGTGTCAGCTCTTCAGCTCTTCAACTCTGCAGCTCTCATCTATGGGGCGACGCTTAATGATTAATGAATGGAATCAATTAAGTTTCATTAATGAACAATTTTCGGTAGCTTGGGCACGAAAATGAGCTGAAGACAGGCAGCTGAGTGTGTTCTCTCTCTCTCTCTCTCTCTCTCTCTCTCCCTCTCGGTCTGTATCTATAGTACTCTATTAGTTATACCCTATACTATTTGCTGCCCTGCCCTTAGGCTCTGACTCTGCCCATCGTTCGTCTCACCTCAAGTGTCAATAATTTGGATTTGGATTTGCTTTTCGATTCATTACTTTTTAATTTTTCTCCATTTGTTATTTCACTTTTGGCTACTGTGCTGCAGCTTCGACCCCGTCGACGTTGCTGACGACCCTCGACTGCCTCGGGGGGCATTATTGAGTAGTTGAACAGTTGAATGAACTTCACGGCTGCCTCTCGCTAGTTAACCCATTCTTTCTCCCTCTCTTTCTCTCTCTCTCTCTCAGTCTGCCCACGGCTAATATGCAAAATCATCGCGCTTTTCAAGCGAAAGCCAAACAACAAAAGGCCGCTAAATAATATTTATAACAAAATCAAAATATATATTAAAATGCTGTGTGGTCCACTTCAGTAGTTCGCTGGCTCCGCTACCCTAGCAGTTATTGGCGTAGATAGGGAGTTTTGCGATGCTGTAAATGAATTTATGAAAGTTCTGTCTGTGTTTTCTTATCATTGAGTATTTCGTTTCTTTATTCTAAATATTTAATAAGAATTGTTTAATAAATGCAGTAGTTAATAAAGTTGAAAGCTGGTATTGTGGACATGAGCGAAACAGGAGCTATTAGTTTCTGCAATAGATAAGTGATAATAATAATATTTAAAATTGTACACTACATATTTATAAAGTGTTTGGTATTGTAAGAGCATAGAAAAGTAGTTTATAATTATAATTAATTTATTTAATTTATTTATAAAGATTTCTCTCAGTAGCGCAGCGATAGAACTTTAAGTGTTTTAATTCAAGGTTAAAATATTAAGATAAGAACTTTAATAATAAATAAATCAGAGCAAACTGGAGCATAGCTTACTTTTAGGCTCTTCAAAGTATATGCCAATAAAATCTGTTAATAATAATAATAATAATATTCAGCCACAGCTGCAACTGAGACTTGGGCAATTCAATGTAAGTTGCTTCAACTCCTGCCAGGGTAGCTGCTGCTGAGCATGCCCTAGCATTCTTAATTCTTGTACTTTTTTATTCATTTGTTTTGCAACTCACATTCAGCCGCATTCGCATTCGCATTCACACTCATACTCACAGTCACAGTCACAGTCACTTCGTGTGAACGCACTTGGCTGTCGTCTCTGGTCTCTTTGGGCTCTTTGGTAATTTAATAACAATTAAAGGCATTCGGTGCATGGCTTTTGAAGCCAATCTCCGTGTTACGCATTAATGAGCACTTAACTTGGTCAAAAAGGCTTTGCCTTGCCCCGTTCCACATATGCCAAGTGTTTCTACTCGTTCCTCCCCCCTTCGTTTTGGGGATACGGTTACATACGCATCTCTTCGCATTGATTACATTTTGAACGTTTGCCAATTTGCGTTTTAATACGTGTATTCAAAGCACTCACTGCACACACACACACACACACACACACACACACACACACACACACACACACACACACACACACACACACAGGCACACACACACAGAGGGTTCGATTGCAACGCTGCCATTCACTTGGTCACTTGGCTGGCTGATAACTTGGCTTAAATTGCTTAAAACTATTCAAACGTTAAGCGTGCGAAAGTCATTGATAGCTGCCCTTCCCCCCTCTCCACACGCCATTCCACAATAAAGGGGCGTGGAGGCGTGGCACTCTAGAGGACACTCGAAACTCAACTCAGCTCGAAGTAAATGAAACATAAAACAACAAACACGGACCGTGGACCACGACCACAACGACGACGACGACGACGACGACGGCGACGTCTATGACTTCAACCACGACCTCGACCCACGCAATGTGATTGATGATCATTTGTCACACCGATGGCCATCAATTTGGTTAAAGGATGCGGCGATTGCCTCACTCACTGCCCACTGTGCATGAGAAGGGGTCAACGGGGGAGGAGGGTTTGTGGCAGGATGGAAAGCGGGGGTAGTCGAGTATATGAAGCTATTGAGAAAGGCATGTGTTCGCACATACATATGTATACTTATTATAGGTATAAGTGTGCTTAGGTAACGCTAACGCTAAATTGATACGCACAGTGGGACAAACAGCACAAGGAAGTGCTCAAAATTGCGATGGGGTAGCTAAAGCTGCGTATAGAAAAATGTTTAAGATCTAGGGTAATCGCCTGTTATTGTGTACAAAGTGTCAAGTTAATCGATAATCGATAATCGATAATAGATCATCGATAATCGATCATCGATATATATAGATAGACTATCTGTGTATTTCTGTCACTATGTGTTTACATATATTTCTCTCCATAATAGATAAAGGTACTAAATTGTCGATTACATATAATTATCGATAACATTATCAATATGTTATTACTATACTATCGAAAAAGTTAGTGACAATCGACTTCAATCAAATAACATTAAAATGGGATATTTAATTGTACAAATTGTTATTAATCTATCGATGATATACACTTATCGATAATATTATAACTATATTATTATTCTACTATAGAATAGATATTTGACAATAGTCTTCAATCGTATAACACTAAATGTTAAATAGGGTTCATATATATTGACTGATCTTCACTTAGTTAAGATGTATCTATTCATAGTAGATGAAAAAAAAACTATCGATAAGAAAGATTCATTCGATCATTAGTTGAGAATTTAAAGTACTGTAGAGTTACAGATATTTATTAGAAGCCAAATTTAAGCGATATAATTGGAGTCAATTAAAGCGATTTATTTATTACAAAGATTATATATTGAAAAATTTTTAAATATATTTTATGAAATTTATATCTGTTGCCGTTACAATTGGCAACAAATTAACATTTAAGAAAATGGAAAAAAATGTGTTAAAACGCAAACAAATGTAAATGAATTTCGTAGTGAGAAGATTAGTATAGATATATAGAGGTAAAGATAGAACAAGAATCGAATATATATTTAACTAATTAATATGATGGATTCAATCGATAGTTACTTTCGATAACAAAACTGAGTGAAGTATATATTAATGAATTACGCTAAGATTAAAGCTTGAGAAAGCTAATAAACTGAGAATGCAAAATAAAGAAGATGCAAGATTCACAAGATTTGTTCTAAAATATATACACAAGTTGGGGATGCTGGACCACTGTGCCAGTTGGCAATTGATTAGTCGAACGGATACAGACATGGACACACACACAGATACACACATCGGCACACACACACAGAGACACGGACACGGTCCAGTCCGGTCAAGTGTGCATGATTGATGAATTATTTTGTTTTGCGGTGAATCAAAACGACACCATTTTTTCTTCTTCTTGTTTTTCATCATCATCATCATCATCATTTCGTTCACATTTTGATGACATATTTGTGGTGGTCAGCCCCCGTTTTCCCGTTTCCCCGCCTCCAACTGCTGCTGGGAATCTACCTTCGCCCCCGCCACCGCTTCGGCCTCTCACTAAGTAAATTGATACGAGGCAAATGCAATGCGATGCGACGCAACGCGACACATTGACGGTGACGACGACGATGACGATGACGTTGTGGATGTCGATGTTGCCTAACAACAGTCTGTCAATCGGTGCGGTGCGGGGCTGCAGGCTTCTCTAATTGTTGAGACGCTTGAAAAAGGTTTGGTCAGCGCTCTCGGTATCATTAAAAAGGATATCAGTGGGGCGATAACACGGCCGCAGCGACAGCGGCAACAATTTGTGAGTGAGCCGCAGTTGATTGAATTGTTTTGTCGCCGTCTTTGGCTTTGTGCTGATACCCTGTAAACGGGCAAATCACTCTGAAAGGTATGCCAATGTATTGGAAATTAAAGCATATGAAGTTAGCTTCGTTTGTAAAGTGTTTTTAGCGTCGACTTGATTCGACCTTATGCTGCTTAATTGACTCGGAGATACCCTTGAATGTACTTGATAAACTCACTAATACGCTGATACTTTTCAACAGCTGACTCGCATCTCAGTTCGCTGAGCTAGAGCTAGCTTAGAGATACCCTAGTTTCAACTGTAGAAGCTTAAAGAAAGCACGGAGTAGAAGTGAATTAGTTAAACGATTCCCTGTAATAATCGCAGTTGAGTTGAATCCTGCTCTACACTCTCATTGAGCTGATCTTATAAAGATGTCTTCAATATGAAGTCTCTGGGAATTGTTCTTCTAGACTCGAAATTGAGCGATCAGAATACTCAGAGATCACATATTGCTTAAGTCTCTTCGAGCTTTTCTTTCTTTTCCAAAAGGAATGAGCTTAAATCAGACCTGACATAACTATAGCTCACCTTGTTGCCTACATAATCTACTCACTTCAGCATAATTCTCGCCTAAGCAGGGTAACTGCGCGTCGAGCAATTGCATTTACGTTGCTTGTCGCTTTCCAGCTGTCCGACAAACCAAATTGAATTGTACAACAAGGCGCAGTCAGTAAGTAGAAGGGGTATATAAGGGGCATATGGTATAGCCAGAGCAGTGGCAAGGCAAGGGACTGTGTGTGGGGGGAGGGGAGGGGGCAAGGAAAGGACACAGCAACAGCCACTCAATAGAGAAAAAGTAATTAAGATAAATAAGCGACGATAAAAATAAATAAATATAATTGTTGCCTGCCTCTCTCTCTCTCTCTCGCTCGCTCTCTCTTTCTACCTGGCTCTCTCGCACCCTCTCGCTCTGTCACAGATTGAGCAGTTGACAATCGATTGGCCTGGGCCTGGGCCTGGGCCTGGTTCTGGGGTCTGGGCCCGGCTAATGGTATGTGATTAATGAAGTGATGGAAATGTCGTGGGAGCGACTGCGGGACTGGGGGAAACAAGTACATTAAAAGGGGTACACACCGTACAGGTGTCGCATTGACGTCACACTCAATGCCATTTGACATTGGCCATGTAATTCGCAACTAGTTAAAGCGCAATCTACCCAAATTTAATCACATCCACTGGCCACATCATTTGCCCCCATTAACAGCTTCACAATTGCTCTCGAATTGGCCATAACAATGCCATACTTGATGGCCACTTGAGAGGGCCCCCACAATGGCCTATGGTCAATGGCATTTACGTGCTGTGCTTAGTCGTAATTGCAGCTAGATGCATTTTTAATGCTCCAAACTAAGCCACAAAAAAAAAAAAAAATAGATGAAATCAAAAAACAAAGAAAACAAGCCCAAAATACTTGAGGGAGATACGAGTACTCAGTACTTATTATGATGTCTGCACGTTGCTAATGATACCAGTTTGACTTGTAACTTGGCTAACATTAAGCTACATTAGTTGCTATTACAAAAGACAGTCCCAAATGTCAGTTGACTAAGTTCGAAGCTGACCTTAAAAGGAATCTGTGAGTTTGTTAATCTGCAGAGATCCTCTCTACAATTTAATCATTTTTGGAGTTTTTATAATTTGAGAAACCTTAAAAGTTATTGAATAACGAATAAACAATGCATTTAAATATTTGTTATATTTAACTGTTATTAATTGAGTTTAATTTTAAATTAGTTTTCCACTTAAGCAATAGTAAATAATACTTATAAGCAACTACTCTATTGGAAGTCTATTTGCTAAAGCTTCCTCATAGTTTTTCTGCTTAAAAATTATAGCAAGTAGCGCTTAAAATAACTACAAATAACTAAGCATTATTAATTTAATATATGTTTGTTAAATTACTGAAGAATCAGACTATTAACCAGCTTAATTAAAAGTTCTAAAGCGAGCAAATGCTGTTATAACAAATAGAAATTGGATAATATAACAATTCAAAATATATAAATAAATGAGCTAATAATAAACAAAATATTAAATTCAAAATTAGTTAATATAATATTCTTTAAAAATTGAACACATAAACATTATAATATATAATTCAACTAAAGATTTTCCAAGTTTCCTCTTAGATAGTTGAAAATTCGAGAGAAGTTTTTAATATGCAAATTGGAAGCGCTACAAATACCTTGGCTAAATACTTGTGTATGTTATAGTTGGAGCAGCTAATAGTAGTATATGGTTTAACTAGATGTTTATTGAAACAAAAGACTTCCCTCTACCTTTCCCCGTCTCCCCTGACCACTGTTCAAACGGAGAAACGCGAGTTTTTGTAATTCATTTCCGCTCTCAACGCCATTTTGCACTTCAATGCGATTGTTGCTCTGATAGTTGTAGTTGTTGCTGTTGTTGTTGTCGTTGAGCCAGATGATTTTTAATAAAGCCAACTAAAATGTAATTAAAGCTAATTTATGCGTTAATGAAGAAATTTTGAACAGCAGCAAAAATTAACAAATAAACACGAGAAACCGCAGAGCAAATGAAATGATATAAATGAAATGAAATGAAATAAAAATAACGAGCAAACTCTATATAGTATGTAAGCATAGGGATAGGTGACATTATGATGTAGTCGGCTCTGGGGAGGGGCACTGTGCGACGGTGAAGAGACCTGCGCATTCATTAGCATTTTTTTTGTATATATATTTTGTTTTTGATTTTCAGTTTCGGGTGACAAAAGTTTCCGGTTCGCCACGGCAATGAACTAATGGTCGACCCGACCACATAAAAATCACATAACAAAAGACATTTTAATTGAAATTTAAGTTAATTAGTGTGGGTAACTCGCTCCCTCTCTCCCTCTCTCACTCTCTGTCTGTATTGTCTTCTCTTTTTTTTGTGGGTTTTAGGTGAAATTTACGCATGGAAACTTCGAATTCCCTGAGAGAAGTGCGCTGTGGTTTCTGTAATTGACGAATAACAAATTATAACGAACTGCACATTTGATAGAGAGAGAGAGAGAGACTGAGAGAGATAGAGAGGGTAGCATATATCTGGCTATCTAACGGGTCATTGTAATGCCCTCGCATTGCTAATGAGACAACATTTTGATCATGTTCATTATTATTGTTGTAAAAATTATGATTTAAAACCGCAAGAAGACAATTTATGCATTCACTCAGAGATACCCTAGATATATATATATATATATACATAGTATATATATAACTTTATATATCTCGATCTTTCCGGTGTCGAGTGCGTTTTGTGTTCTGTTTCTCAATGGCATAAATTGTCATTAGATAAAGTTTATGACTCAATTATCGTTAGAGGTTGACAAGTTTTGTTTGCCTCGCGTTGCTTTTAATGCTGACATTGAGTCTGATACCCAATCCTTCTCTCCACCTCTCTCTTTCTCTCTCTCTCTCTGTGTGCGTTTGTCTCTGTCTCTCTTGGCTCACTCACTTTATTTGATTTGGCTTTGTTTCTGTCTCTGGGGCGTGGCAATTTATTGCTCTTGCTATCGCTGTCCATCCATCCATCTCCTCAATCTCTGCACCTCTCTGTGTAGGTGTTTTTGGAAAGTTGAATTTTGACTGGTCAGCTTCAAGCTTCGACTCTTTTGCTTTTGAATTGATGGCGTGCGGGGTGTTAGCGACCGTCGGTGAGGGGGGGGGGGGGAGTGCCAGTGGAGGGGTTGTGAGATTTTAATTAAAATTAATATCTCAAGTAGCTTTTGGGCAACTTATTGTCTGATGTGTTGTCTCTATCACAGTTTTAATTAAGTGTTGCATTAACTATTTTGTGGAAACCCATCAAAAATTACTCCTTGAGTTCATTTCGATAACTCAACCTTCATTCGGAAACATTTGTACTTGAAATAAATGTAAAACATATATCGCATTTTGAGAAGGTTTGAAGTAATTCTTCAAACACTATTTCTACTTCATATTAATTAACTATTTTGATTATAAGTCCGCAAGAGTTTAGGCAATTTCTTTTGCTGTTTATAGAGTTGCACTTCTATACCCAAAGGGGGAATTGTTTTGAAATATTCTATGCAATTAATCTGATATATTATTACTCAAATTTAAGCGATTTTCAATGAATTTCCACAACGTAAAACCCCAAAAAGAAAGTGGCAGAAAAACAGTTTCTTGCGCTTGTTAAAATTCTGTTTAAACAAGTTTTTGCGATTTTTTTGTGAGCAAAGAAATATTTTAATATTTGTTTTTAACACATCAATTAATTAATTAATCATAGATTTATGATTAATCGATGAAGCGTTACGATTCACAATCAGTTTTATTACATTAACCCCGTTGTTGGATTGCTAAATATCGATTACGGACCTGTCGAACTGACGATGTTCGGTTGTTAAATATAGATATATCGATTACCAGTCCAATTTATATTTATTAAATATCGATAATTCGATTATCATTCGATTATTCAGTTTGCAACCCCAATTTGTGTTTGTTTAGTATCGATATATCGAGTGCAATCCCTATATTCTTTCAAAAGATATCGATAAATCGATTACTTCCACAATGAATGTCCATGTTATGAAAATGTATTGATTACAACAGCGATTTATCGATAACCACTCCGATTTATGTTTGTTAAATGTCGGCAAATCGATTACAACCCCGATTTAGGTGTAATTAATATAGATATGTCGATTACCATCCCTTTGTAGATTTGTTATATATCGATAAATTGAGAAAAATTCTAGTTTAGGTTTATTAGATATGTATATTCCGATTACAGCGCCGAAGTAGATTTGTTAAATATCGATTATCGCAAACCCCACAACTGATTTATGTCTATTAAATATATATTTATCGATAACACTTCCGATTTATTCCGATTTCTGTTTGTTAAATATTGATATATAATTAACAAATTAGACTTATCGCTCGTTTGCATTGCTTCACTTCCATCTTCCACCTCCGACTTCGAAGACATATCAGTTGCACTTTCTCACTTGCCTGGTCGAGCCACTTGCACCACTTGCAGCACCTGCACCGCTGTGGCTCATTTGCTAAAATTTTGTTAAAAGCATCACAGCAAATGAGAATGATAATGAAAATGAAAATGAAAAGCGAGCAGACAAATGACGAGAATTCGCAATGAAATGTGCGCAGCAAGTGAACGAATGCGCGGCATTAACATATTTTAAGAGGCAAACGGCATTTGCATAATTTTGTGATATGTCCCACATCCCGCCACCGTCCAGCCACCCCACAGAGTGGGGCATTTTGGGTTTCTCTTTATTCTTTTTCGTTATTTTTTTTTTTGTCCTGTTTGTTGACAGCTTTTTGTAGGTTCCATTAAAAGTTCAGAAAACGCTGCAAAATGGCGCGCACTTATGGCAAATTAAACTTTTCCAACATGGCTGACCCCCTGCAGGCCCCCCTTCCCCCGCTCGCTGTCACACACAGCATCTCAGCGAGAGAGAGAGCGCGAGAGAGGGAGAGAGAGAGAGTGAGAGCGAGAGCCTGTCTCTCCATTATGTAACAAATTACTTTGGCAAAGTGCTCGTGTATTCGCTTTTTAAATATGCAAAAAGAGCGCAATTTGCATAAATTTGCCCCGGCATTAAAACAATTTTAACTCGCAACACCAACGCGCAACAACAACAACAACAGCAACAGCAACAACAACAACAGCAACAACATACAAATTGTTTGCTGAAAAATAAACCCAATTCCAGCTCCCATCCCCAACTTCTTCAACTCAACAACTGTTGCCTGTTGCTGGTTTACGCTGTTTCGGGTGGCTTTCGGGTGGTTTTCGGCTGTTTGGGTGGCTGGGTGGTTGGGCGGTGGTTGCCTGTGCTCGCTGTCCTGGTTGGGTTGTCATCGGTGCCAAATTAACAAATTTACGCCAACATCTCCAGCTCGCCAAGCGCAGTCAGCACTACCCTAACCCTCCTGCAGCCCCCTCCCCACCCCGCACCCAAGCACCTTCAATTCGAGTTGGTGTGTGTGTGGAAGGGGTGGGGGTGGGGTGTGGGTGTGCTTCACATTTGACATGTTTTGCGGTGGTTGTGCCACATTCATCCACCTGCCTCTTAATGTGCTTTCGACGCGTTTGCTTTTTCCACGCTTCCTTTTTAGACAGCAACACCCCCCACCCCCACCCGCAGCCCATCGCTCCAGTCGCCTTACACCGCCCCCGCTCGCCTTTGTCGTTGGCCAAATTAAATATTCCGGCACCATTAGTGTTAAAAGTGTTCACATTAAAAACATTTTGCATTTTTTTGCTCGCCTTTTTTTCCAGGTTTTTCGCAGCTTTCTTTGGCGCCACTTTTTGCCGTCCGTGAAAAGCGCAACAACAACAAGCGACAACCGACAACCGACAACGAACAACATTTTGTTGCCTGCAACAGTCGCAACTTTGTTTTTAAGCACGGTCAAGTTTTTGGGACTGAAGCAATTTCTACTTTGCTCACAGGACACACAACAACTTTGTCATTAGTCAACGGTGGTGTGCGTTTGGTGTGTGTGGTTGTGGTGGTGGTGGTGCTGCTGCCGCTGTTCGTCGTGGTGGTGTTGGTGGTGGTTGTTGGCTTTTTAAAAGTTAACTCGAGTGGCACTTAAATGAGCTGTAGAATAGTTCGAAATTAGAGAAATTGAAACAAACAGAGGGTTAATTAGGGAAGGCCAATAATGCATTCCCACACTTAAGCCAATTATCGATAACTTAATTGGCTTATTATCGGAATCTGTTGAGAAATCACGACACAGAAAGAGAGAGAGTGAGAGAGTTTTAAAAGCCATCAAAACAGTTTGCTGGCACACAAATATATTTATAATTGCTTTGACATTCGATAACGATTCATGTTTCTTTCTTCTTCTTCATTGTTAGTCAATGGGATTATGGATAGTACAAACTGTTTTTGTACGTGGCTTAAGTACAAATGTTAACAGTTCAGTGTTAGATAAGTAATAATTATAATAATTTATCGAAACTATCGATAGCTGTATGTATTTACTGACTAAATCGGCAGTTTTAATCGATAATCGATATTGTATTAGATAACCCTTAGTATTATATTATTAGCAAGTATAATTAGCACAAGGGAAATAGTAAAATTACAAATATTGCTGTTATCGATAGATATAATCGACAACTTTAATCGAAAATCGCTATTGAATTAGATAATTCATATTATTATATTACTAGCAAGCATAATTAGCACACATAATTAGTGCAATTACAAATATCGCAGTTATCGATAGATACAATCGACAACTTTAATCGATATCCGCTATTGAATTAGATAACTCACATTATTACATTATTAAGAAGTATAATTAGCGCAAGGAAAATAGTAAAATTACAAATATCGCTGTTATCGATAGCATCAATCGGTAATTGATTTATCGATATTGAATTATCTAACTCATATTATTGATTAACCGTTAAGCTGTAAAAATGTTAAAGGTAATTTCTAATTCCCTTTGTTATCGATAGCATTTTCGATAACTTTTTCAGCTTCCTCCTCAGACAGGAAATTGTAAAACGGCGTAAAATCGACAAACGGCTGCAAATTAGAATCCTAAGCAGCGTGAGGGAGGATCAACACTTGCTAATGATCGCTGGACACTCCTTCCCCTCCTGCTGCTTCACTCTCTTGACTGCGCTGCCTTCCCTCGACTGCGCCGCTGCTTCTGCTGCGCTGCTCCCGTTTTCCACATTGATCGAATGTTAATTTGAAAATAAATGAACGTTAATTATACGCTCTAACTTCCTTTTATTAACGATGGGGGGTGTGAGAACGGGACTTGCACTTGACGTGGCTGCTGCAATTGCCCTTTGACCTCGCACAAATCATGTCTAGCCTTTTGATGTTATCGCACTCATTATGGCCACAAAACGAGCCTAGTGGCCTAACGGAGGCGGCATAGGCGTGGCCAGGCGACGCCAGCTTACCAATTGTTGACAGCTGGTAGCACTTGAGTTAGCGCTCTAACAAGGCCAAGACGGGTTTGTTGTTGTTATTGCAACAGTTGCAGTTGCCGTTGCCGTTGCCGTTGCCGTTGCCGTTGCAGTTGTTGTCCCTGTTGTTGTTAGTATTGTTGCTGTTGTTGTTGTTTTCCCTTTTTTTGGTTTTGTTTTTGCGCAGTCTTTGGGTTGACAGCTGCCTGTGCTGCGTCCTGCCACGCACTTAGCCAGGCCACACACACACACACACACACACACAGAGAGAGGCACACACAGGTTTCACACCTTTCGCGCTGCCTCAATGTAGGTGTGAAACGGACTTTGTCTGGCCGCTTGGTCGCCTGGTCGCATCGCCTTATCTAAATTGCTTTTCGAGTATCAATATTTTAGCTCAAGTGTAAATTATAACGCCCCGTCTGCTCTGGCAGCTTGCAGCATGCGGCATGTTGCAGCGTTGCACTGTCGCACTGTCGCACTGTCGCACTGTTGCACGTACCGCATTGCAGTTTATTTAGTGCTAGGCCATAGATAAATCTAAAAGCCTTGGCCTCAACCGCATTGCCAACAATTAGCTGAGCCATTTTTCAATCGCATAAATTACGCACGACAACGTTGTTGTTGCTGCTCTTGTTGTTGTTGTCTTCGTTGTTAGTGTTGTTAGTGTTGTTAGTGTTGTTATCAGGCTTGTTGTTGTATTCATAATTCTATTTCCGGCACATTAACTCAACCCCAAAAAGTCCGAGAAACCCCAAAAACACAAAGCACACACAGAAAACACCGACAAAACCAAACGAAATTCCCATGCCCAAGATGCCATGATACACCGAGGGGTCAATCAGTTGTCTCGCTACTCCCCCCCCCCCCTGAATACACTCCCCTCCCCCCACCAGTTGCCTCCTTGGAGCAGCTACAAGATTTGTCGCTGACACGCGATCCGTGTGCTCAACGGGATGTGCTTCATTAATTGGCGTCCAACTCGTAAAACAAAAAGACAGAAAACGACACAAAAATTATGTTTCTTTTGGCAGCATCCGAAAAAACAGGTAAAAGTTGTTAATAAAACGAAAACTAAACTAAATGAAATACATGAAAATATAAAATACAAAAACAGAGTCAAACTGAGCGCATTATAATCAGATTATGAGCACTAATGATCCTTTAATGATCGGCGTTTAGGTCTCTCCGACCCCAAAACAAAACCAAAAACCAAAAACAACAACAAAAACAAAATCAGTTTCGTCTTAAATTGAAAGCCAGTCAAAGAGTTCAGACTGTAACACGAAATCAAAGCGAATACGAAACGAATTGAATCTGTATCTGAGTCCGTATCCGAGTCGGAATCGGAATCGTCATCGGCATCGGCATCGGCATCGGCAACTGAATCCAAATCCAAATCCAAATCGAAGCGCATCAATTCGATAGCAATTTAATAGCGTAACGCACTTCCCAACCGCTCGGCGGTGAATGTGGCTCGGGGCAAGTTCAACTAGCTGAAGCATGGGCAAAAAGTGTTGACCCCACGAGTCGAATTGAAATTGCCACAGTTCCACTGCAGAGAGTGTTGAGCAGCGCTGCAAATATTGCGCAAAGTAAACAGTTGTCTGGTATTGTTCCTTATATCGTAGTGTGACTGTACTTGTAAATAAAAGATATAAACATTTCCACAATTGAAATGGACAAACTCAATTGAAAGTCCATTGAGTACGTAAAGAGCTCTTAGGCAAAACTGCCTCAAGTTGGGTAGTGTTGTAAAATTTGTAAAATATCAAGTAATGTTTATAATAAGAAGTTAATGAAGAGAGTATTTTTAATAGATTAAACTAATTGATATACTAACTTAATGACTCTGAAATAATTTTTATACTTTTTAGAGTACTTTTCTTCTATCTTCTGTAAATTTACAAATTTCCACACAGCAGTTAGAAAATGAATAGAAAATTTCTTATGCTGATACATTGACGCAATAATTGCCAAACAAACTCAATCAGAAAGCCACACGACTCTTGCTCCAGAGTAACTTTCTTTAAATTGAAATTGTTAAAAAATTTGAATTTCAAGCGAGAAAAATGCGTGGAAAAGTGTTAGCTTAAGGAATGAGTTTGCAACATAAATATGAAAATTCAAAATCATATAGTAATTTTCAATTAATGATTTTAAAAAACTTCACCAAGAAGTAAGGAAAATTATTGGAAAACTCTTTGACTACTATTGACTGTGTAATTGATTGAGTTGTTGCTGACAAACTAAGCTATTTAAGCGGCAAAGTGTTGAATTTTTAACGCCAGTTTTCTGTGATATTTGAAGTTCAAAAAATACCACACCCATGGTGGAAAATTGTATTAGAAGTTAGGCAGCTAATTGTTGGAATTTACATGCAATTTTACGATTGATGTCAAATATCAAAACACTTATGATTCACAGATAGCGATATATAATCTGACTGATTTGATCACCCCAGAGAATTTAGTAGGCTTAGGGTTATATAGAGCAACAATTACAAGCAAAGATTAAGCAGACATGCACAATTTGTAGGAAATTAGAATTCTATAAGAAGATCTAAGTTACTGCCTAGTTCTGTCTAAACTAAGCATTTCTGTTCTGTGAGTTGTTTTGTAGTTTAAGCACTTTTTCACTTTCGAATGAGTAAATACTCCTCATATATATTGACAGCGTTCTTAGCATATTCGTGTATTTATTTAATTAATTTTCAAATCTATTTCTTAATCATATTACAATCTCTTGTCTTACTAATTATTCCTTCTCTGTGAGTTGTTGTCCTGTTTCAACTTATTTCAGCTCTCACCTCCTTCTCAAATTGCTGTAGTACTCCTCATATATATTGACAGCGTTCGTACCTTATTCAAGTATTTATTTAATTCATTTTCAAACATATTTCTTAATCATATTACAATATCTTGTCTTACTAAGTATTCCTTCTCTGTAAGTTGTTGTCCAGTTTAAACTTATTTAAACTCTTATCCCCTTCTCAACACTCTGGAATACCCTCATATTTTGTAGTAGCGTTCGTACTGCTTTCGACTGTTCATTTAATTCATTCTCAAACCCTTTCAAACCTTTTTCTCAGTCTACGATCATAGTTTTCATGTTTCATCAATGAAAAGAGCGCACGCTGTGGGGCGCCACAAAGCGGCGTTGCAGCTACCGTAAGCTGTAGTTGTAGTTGTTGTTGTTGTTGTTGTCGATTGGCTAATTATTAACAGATATGCAGCAAAGTGTCTAGGGTCTAGGGCCAGATGAGAGCGCTTTCTGCTCCGACAGAACAGACAAAGTCCATTTCCGGTAAACGCTCTCTGTGTCGAGTCTGTGTTGTGTTTTGTGTTTTTTGTTTAGCTGGCGCGCAGGCGCGTTAATGAACTTTTAAGCGCTGCTACTGTGTGGCCAAGAGGACTAAAGGGAAACTGGAGAGAGAGAGAGAGAGAGATAGAGCGGGGCTAACAGGGACAGGTGTAATTTAATTATGTGCAGACGCAGAGAAGGGGGCAAAAGGGAGGTTGCTGCTCTGTGGCCGCGTCCAATTTTAATGACACATAAAATTGGTCACTTATGTTCGTCGCAATGAAAACAAAACTGGCCAGGACATGACACAACAGGACACACACACACACACACACACATACAGGACACTCTGTGTGTGTTTGTGTGTGTGTTGCACATGTTGTTGTGCATGAAGCGTTTTTCTGTGGCGTCATTGTCCTGCCGCGACACTCGAACTAGATAAACATAGCAAACGTGTCCGCATCCTGAGTCCTGGCCCGAGGTCCTTAAAAGCCGCTTAGCGCTAAGGGTAATGTGAACCTGTTACCGTTTCCCTCTCCCGCTCCCGCTGCCTTTACCTATTCTATTTCCCATTCTCTCTCTCTCTCTCGCTCTCTATTTCACTTCTCTGTTTATGTTTTTCAGGTGTTTCTCTATCCGCGAGTCCTGCTGTCCTGTCCGTCTCTCCTGCTTTGCGGCTACAGGCGACAGGCGTTAAAATCATGTATCGCTGACTCGTTTAATTACAGTTACACGTAACAGCGCGCTCGTTGTCCGTCCGTCCGTCCGTCCGTCCGACCCTCGAGGGTCAGTGAGCGCTTTGTTTGGTTTTGGGTTTCGTTTGGTTTTTTTTTCTTCTTCTCTTTTTTGTATGTTTCTCTTCTTTTGGCTCTGCATTTACCTTCTTTTTCTAGGCCACTTTCAGCGAGCGGCCAAAGTGAATTGTTGACCAACATATTTCCGTTTCCAATTATTAAGTGTAGTGTTTAACTAACTGTTATAGGCAGCTGATTGGCATGAAGCCACATGAAAGCCTATCGTCCAACCCTCTAACCTCGAGCGATTCCTATGAAATTAAGTGGAATGCTGAACGAACTTGTTACAAGATTTACAGTTTGATCGCTTTCAAAATATGTGTTTTATTTCTCCGCATATCGCATATTACCACTGTCTAACCACAAGCGATTGCCATGAAACTAGGTGGAATGACAGCAAAATAATATATTAGAGTGTATACTAAGTTGAGCGATGATTGCTTCGCATGTTCTTCTCTTCTACCTCATCGTATCCCAGAATACAACCCTATAACCATGCACAATTTCTCTGAAACTAAGTGAATTGATAGCAAACTATGTTAAATGAGTATCGGCTAAATTTAAGCATAATTATTATGTAAATTCTTTAGTTATGCTGGTTATAACTTAATGTATTTTACAGTACAACCCCTTTACTACGAGCGATTTCTATGAAATTATGTACAATGCTAAAAAAATATGTTCATAGAGCGTCGGCAAAGTTTCAGCTTGATCATTATAGAAATTCTTTAGTTATGCTGTTTATAATGTCATCGAATGACACTCTACAACCCCTCCACTACTAGCGATTTCTATAAAATTATGTACAATGCTAAAAAAAATATGTTTATTTTTTTTTGCGTCGGCAAAGTTTCAGCTTGATCATTATAGAAATTCTTAAGTTATCCTGGTTTATCCCCAGCGTATCCCACAATACAACCCTCTAATCATGCACAATTATCATGAAAATAAGTGAACTGCTAGAAGACTTTGTTTTAAGAGCGTCGGATAAGTTTCATAATATTTATTATAGAAACTAGCGATTTCTATGAAATTATGTAGAATGCTAGAGAAATATGTTACAAGAGCGTCCGTAAAGTTTCAGTTTGATTGTTTAAGAAGTTCTTTAGTTATTCAGTTTTACACATATATTCTAGGTTTAATTCGCTTCGAAGATATCCATATGTACCTCAATACCTATATAACTCACAGTACAACTGTTTAAGCACTTGCGATTTCTACGAAATCAAGCGGAATAGCAGAGAACTAAATTAGGTAAATAGATTCCCAACTTAATGCTTCATAGCTAAGGAAGTTCTCCAGCTTTTCCCAGCATAGGCCATAAGACAACCCTCCAAATACGACAGATTTAGCTAAAACCACAAACAATAAAAGACAATTATGTCATAAGACGTTGTCGGCGATTGCTTAAGAACTTCACTGTGTACTTCACAAAAATAAATAAAATACATAAATAAGAGAGAGAAAAACAATTAAAATAAATATTTTGCAAAGTCTCTCACTATGTTTTGCACAAGTGGCGATTATAAAAATGGGAATGAAAATGAAATTATTAAAGCATTAAAGTATAAAAATTAATTAAAATATAATCAACATTACGTGTGCGGCATGGCGTGACAGCAAATTATATTTAATAATAGCGCCATAATATTTATTCTCTCCCCTCACTCCCCCCGCTCGCTCACTCTCTCTCTCTCTCCCTCTTACCAATCATTTCTCCCCTAGCCTCGTTTATCTGCAGCTAGAACTGCAACTGGGTGAAAAATCAACAAACAATTTGGCAACAACCAACAATAGCAACAACATGCAGCCAAGGCTGCAACACCCAGATTGTTGCATGTTGCAGGCAGCACCAGCAACGCAAAACACATAAAAAACTATACAAAAAAAAAAAGAAAAAAGTGAAAAAAAAAAATAGAATTAATTGCACTTAAATTGTCACTGCCGCAACAACATTGTTGTTGTCGTTGCTGTTTGTTTATCGTTTTATCGACTCTGGCCATTTCATTAGTGGCCATTGTTGTTGTTGTTGTTGCCGTTTTAAACGCAACTAATTAATGGTAATGGGTCACTTTGCATGGCCATCGCATGGACATCGCTTGTTTGTTGATTTTGTAAGCAATTTTATTTTTATTATTTCATTTTTTTCATTTTTCTATTTCCTTTTTTTTTTTTTTTTTTCATCGTATGTTTTAGTTAACGATTTTTTGTTCTGTTGCCATATTATTATTATTATTCACACAACACATGACACATTTGTTAGCCAACAACAATGTTGCCCCCAACTGCCTGACAATCAGTTGTATCAATCAATTGTTTAGTCCAAAATGTCCCCATTTATTGTTGTTTGTAACTCCCTTAAACTGCATGATTTCATTTCTAAAGTGAAGCAAATATCACATTAACTTTAGTAAGTTTTATTATTTTAATTATTTTTTATGTAGATTTTAACTTATCCCATCTTAACTTATCTAACAGATCTCAATTTTCTTTTTAGTCTTACGTAATAGAAGCTTCTTGCTCTCATTGCGATAGTTGAATTCTAAATAGTGATGCTTTTTGACTCTGAAGGACATTTCTCCTCATGTAAATACAGTCATAACTCACTATAACATGCTTGAAGTGCAGTTAAGTAAAATTCATTAAGTTGTCAATTTAATTAAAGAGTTGTTCGACTCTACACACACTAAGAACTGAACTAGTTTGCACAGAACTGGGCGGCAATCGCTTCTAATTAAGATAAACAACACTTATCAACAGTAAAAAGCGTTTACCAACACTATCTCAAATTTGTTGATGTTTTAACAACTTTGGTCTAAGGCGTAGGCCGTTGAACTCTATGTAACTTTAAGCTAGTGTTACTTGCAACAATTTGAAGCTAACTTGGCCATAACAATAACGACAACAACGACAACAAACAGGACAACAACAATAACTACAGTCTGATGGAGTTAGATACTTGGTCACATCTTCTGGCTGTGTCTCATGCTTAATCCTTGCCACGTACTCTCATCTAATTGTATAAAAGCGTTTCCGTTACGTACGCCATTTTCACACACACACACATACAGAGACACAGACGAACACCTACACAAAATGCCGAAGCACATAGAAGAGTAAGAAATGTGCTGAGTCCTCACACAGGCTGAGCTAGAAAGAGACAGACGAACGACTAAGTAAGTTGCTCGTTCTCTGCACGTGTGTGTGTGTGTGTGTTTGGGTGTTTGTGTCTGTGTGTGCACAAACTTCAAGTCAAAGTATCTAAACGCACAGTTTTTCTGTATCCAAAACTGCATTAAATGCCATAAAATAACTTTTAAAATGCTTTTTACTTAACATCCTGCAAGCGTAGCAAAGCAGCGATGCCGACAGCGACAGCGACACCGACGCCAACGTCGACGGCAGCGTCAACGCCTGACGACAACGACAACGCGTGAGGTGTCAAAATTGTAATGGCAAGCAGAACGCCCAACCACCCACTGAGTCTTTGAATTCCTTTGCACTCCCACGCAGAGCGAAATAGACAGAGAGCGAGAGAGTACAAGTGCTGGTGGTGTGTGCTGAGAGAGGGCAGGGCGGGCGCCATAAAGATTAATTAACAATTTGCTGTAAAAAGGCAGTTGTTGTTGCTCTTGTTGCTTACGTTATTTTTCTTCATCACGTTGTTGCTGTTGCTTTTTTCGTTGCTCTGTTTTTGTTGTTTGTGTTCTTTTTTTTGGCAGTCGTCAGCGTTGCCGTTGTTGTCGTTGTCGTCGCCGTCGCGGCTGCTTATTGGTGCGAAAGTTCAGCTGGCGATTGATGCGTGTGGCAGAGCGAGACGGCTGGTCTGTCAGCAGGCGACAGCGAAGAGCGGTGTCCAAGAGAGCGAGAGCGAATACGACCGAGCGAACGCAATGGGAGCGAGTGAGCATGGCAGCGCTGCGCTGACTCTGACTCTGGCTTTGGCTTTGGCTGGACCAAAATTATCGACAGCGGAAGTTAACACACTTTAAATCAATTAGAAAATAAAAGGCGGAGTTTAAACGAGGCAGCTTAGCAGACAAAGACGTCGTCGCGACGACGCGTCGGCAAACCACCACCACCCAAGGGCCCTGCTGCTGGCTCCAGCCCCACAGCAGTTGCAGCAGCAAAAGCAGCAGCAGCAGCAACAGCAGTGCCAAAGCAAGAGACAGACGCAGCGGCAGAGACAGAGGCAGAGGCAGCTGCGATGCCGAAGTTGACGTCGATGCCGATGTTGGGTTAAGTGACATGCGTGCGCAGAGTTGTTGTCTTTCGATTTGCCTGCCAACTGGTTTCCCCTACTCCACCTTCCCTTCCCCCATTCGAGCGTATACACGATTACTCAGCCCATTCGACTGTGGTGAGTTTCTTGTTTTTTGTTGTTGTTGTTGCTGTTGTCGTGTCTGTGATTTTTATGGCATGTCTCTCTTTCTGCTTTGCCGCTGGCAGCGATTATAATTTGTATTTCTGTAATTTGAGCGATGCTGCTCTGCGCTGATCTTCAGCAGCGACGCTTAAAAGAAAGACTCTGATAGAAAGAGAGAGAGATGTGGTGTGGGGGGAGATGATGGGGAAATGGAGCTCGACGGTAGCCAAGTGGCCGCCGAGGCCGGATCCCATTCCTAGGTCAGCTGCGTGACAAAACTGTGGGTCAACAAAAACAATGAGATTGCAGTTTGAATCAATGAATGAACGAATGAATAAAAGTATCGACTGAATGAATCGACGACGCATGACTGAATGAAAAGCAAGTTACAAATTTTGTAATGCTTCTCAATCAAAAGTGCTCTCATTGAATGCCACAAAATGTCACATGGGAATCCCACGCAGACACCACAAACAACAGTCGAGTGTGTCGAGTGTGAGCATTCAATGGGAGAGCAGACAAAGCACAGTAATACCTGCTTAACACAAACGAGCAGTGCGGCATTAGTTGTTGCTTTTAATTAGAAGATTGAGTTTTATTGAAATTTATTTTGATTTAAATCAATTTTAATATTAGGAAATCAATTTGTTAAAGTACTTCAATATGAATTTGAAGCAAAAGTTGTTGATGAAATTTCCGGAGTTATATTAAGTTATTTATTCTGCAGTCTATTTAAGTAAAGATATGCTTAAGTAATTGCACTTTTCACACTTAAAAAATCATCTATGTAATTAGTATGTTATAATTTATATTTGACTAGAAATTTATAGCTTAGACATATTCGAGTGAAGCAATTGAGTTGTTAGCGCATAAGTTGTTAACAAGTAATTACTTTAGATGCTCAAGATGATCTATAACGTATATTTATTCCTTTATTTATATATAGTAGAATTTGCTTTAAATTCGTGTAAAAATGTAAAGAAATCAGGCAGCGAGAGTTGGGAATTATTATGGAATATAAATTTGATTATAATGATATTCAAATAGCATTTGTTTTCCACTTAACTTGAAGTACAACCCCGTAATGTTCAATTTCAATTTCAATTTCAGTTCCAACTCCATTTCCACATTTGTTCACCGTTCTTTCGCCCTTCCCCTTCCCCTTCCCCGTCCCCGTGCCGTACACTCCCCTGAAGCCCTCAGCATATTGCAATCTGCACATTTTGACAAATTTCTTGTGACATTTGACTGGCGACACGGGCAATGTCAATTCGAATGGGCCGCCAGACAAAAGGGCGTGGCATTATTAACGCTTTGCTGATTTTGCTGATTAAGCGTCAAAACTTTTGCGGTCAGAAGAAGCCGATGTCGAAGTCGAAGTGGAAACTGAAGCTGAAGCTGAAGAAGGAGTAGAATATGAAGAAGTAGAAGAAGAAGTTGATGAAGAAAGAGTTGAAGAGGCAGAGGCAGCGGCTGAGAGCAGGAGGCTGAAAGAAACAACAAAAGTCGCCGCAATGTCTCGAAACTTTTGACTTCTGACGCAATTCGTTATATTTGAACACAATTTGCAACTGTGGCAACGTCTGCCACGCCCATCCCCAAAGTGGGCGACACTAAAATGCGTAAAAATGCGCAACGATTTTAATTTGACTTTATTTTTCGTCTCAACTATTTTGTTGAGGCACGTTTTTGGTTTTATATTTATGAGAAATATCATTGAGGTTTTTTTTCAGATTTTTTTTTGGTTTTTGATTTTTCGATTATTTTTTTTGGTTGTCATCGTCATCGCGTCAATAGAGCCAAAAGTTGTTGTTGTTGATGTTGTTGTTGTTGCCATTATTATTATGGCTTTTTAAAGTATTAAACTAAGTAGCATTTGTTGTCTGTCTCTCTGTCTCTCCCTCACTCCCTCTCTCTCTGTCTCTCTCTCCCTCTCTCTCTGTCTGTCACATCTTTTTCAGCCACTCTCGCCTCACATTTTCTGCGTCTTTTTGGTTAATTGGCTAAAATTTTCTACCAAATTACTTTAATTATGACAGTTACACAGTCCGCTTTATAAGCAGACAAAGATACATATATAAACCTATAGAGGTATAGAGTTATATATATATATATATATATAGAGTTACTATATATAGTCGTTGGATTTTGTTGTTGGTTATTTAGCTGCGCTTATTGTCTGCTCGCTCTTCTTGGCTTCGTCATGCTCCATTCTCCATGCTTCTTACCCCACTCCTCACTCTCCACTCCCCGCTTCACATGCCCCTATCCCCTATCACCTTGGCCAAAACCATTCCCGTTTCATTTGTTGCCCACTTTTCGGATGCTCTTGTTACAAAATTTCTTAAATTATTGTTGATATATATATAAATGTTTATTATTTATATTTCTTTATTATTATTAACAGCTGCTAGTTGAAGAGTCTGTTATATAAACAGTGAAAGGATGAGACTGAGGCGAGAATATAGGACAAAGCAGGTAAATATGTGAGAGGTTTATTAATTATATATTGATATTATATTAAATAAATAAAGATATTATGTATAGTTAGTAATATATTGAGTTGGCATAAATTTAATATAATATAGTGAAATAATTGGTATTGTTTTTTATCAAAAAAATCATTAGAAATCAGTAGAATTAATATGAAAATTTTAAATTAGATGGAAATATAAATTTAGATAAAATAAATACATAACATAAAATTATAATTGTAATTAAATGTAATTCTAATATTAAAAGAAATAAATTTTCAAATAGAAATAAATATATTATTATTATTTTTTATTTATAAACTAATTTTATATATTAATATAAACATTTATATGAAAATCGAAAATGGAATTCGAATTGGAATATAAAAACAATTAGAATAAAGGAAAATAATATAAAGAATAAGTAGGATAAAGAATATGAAATGTGAAGAACGAGAGTAAAAAGGAATAAGAATAGAAAAACGAAAGGAAATTGTATGAAAAAAGAAATGCAAATAAAAGTAAAGTGAAAGAGTAAAGTAAAGCTTGAAGAATGCGAAAAGTTGAACAGGAAATGAAATTAAAATTAATATAAATAAAAGAAAGAAATAGGATCAAATAAAAATGGGATAAAGAATACCAAAAGTTGAGCAGGAAACGAAAATAAAATGTATATAAATATAAATATAAATATAAGAAAGGAATAGAATAAAGAAAAACAAATATATAGAATTAGCAGGAGGAACAGCAAATTAATTGAGATAACAATGAAAATATAAATAATAGATCATTATCAACAGAAATATGAATAAGAATCGGAATAATAATATGTATTCTAGTAGGAGAAGTAGCATAGAGCATAGGAAAAGTTGAGTTAGCAATGAAAATATAAATAATAAAAATATGAAACTAAAGAAATTGAATGAAGAAAGGGAATATAAATTGGAATATAAATGAAGATAAATTGTAAGGAATACGGAAAGTTGAAAGAGCATAGAGAATAGAGTTAGATAGATAGAAGATTGAGTTGATAATATAAATATAATAAAGAAATAGAATGAAAAAGAGTAAGGAATAAGGAAGCATAAAAGTAGCATAAGTAATAGGAAAAGTTGAGTTGTGAATGAAAATAGAAATAATAAAAATATTATGAAGAAAGGAAATGTGAGTAAGTGAATGAATAAGAATAGAAATGGGATACATAAAAGTAGCACAAGGAAGAGGAAAGTTAAGTTAATAGAATTAGAAATAGGAGAAACATCAACAAATATGATAAAGCGCATAAAAAAGGAATGTGAGTAAAGAAAGCAGAAGGAATAACAAAATTACAAATATAAATATAAATATGAATATAAATAAGAATATAAGTATGAATTTAAATAAGAATATAAATATGAATATAAATAAGAATATAAATATGAATATAAATATGAATATAAATATGAATAGGATATAGGAATAGGAAGTATATGCATTATAAATAGTTGTTCAAATAAATAAAGGCAAAGAAGGGAAATACATATTAAGTAGAAGTTGGATTACAAATGGGAAAAGTTGACTTAATTAATTCAAATAAATCCAAATCAAATTCAAAATCAAAATCACATAATCTTAAGTTGCTGCAGCGCAAGGGAATTGAATAGGCAGCTAAGCTGTCTATGGCAAGCTAATTAATTAATTAACCATAATTAAGTACTTAAATGGTTTAGTTTCTTAGTCATATGCAAGGCGCACACACACACACACACATACACACACACACACAAGTGTTGAGCTTTCAAAAACTGAACTTAGGCAATTCGTGTAAACGGCATACTTAAGTGCACACACACACACACCCATATGCATACACACACACACACACATACACACAGGCACACACACTCAGGCACACACACGTAGATGGCTTTGTGCAAATCCGCGATCGAGCTGGCATTGCATAAGCTGCGGCATTGCTTTAATTGCTCGACTGGGCATGTTGCATGCCACACGAATGGGCCAAAAAGCAGGCGCCGCAAGCCGGTGAGAGGGAGCTGCAAGTGCTGCAAACGCTGCTGTGTTTTGTGGCCAAAAATTGAAGCGTACTTCCGTGTAGCGAGCGAAATTGAAACGTTTTTGCAGTCAGTGTGGCACGGGAGCAACGTTTACAAATTACGCATACGCCGCTTTGTACCTGGCAACAGTTGCCACTCGCGCCAAAAGCAACAGCAACAGCAACAACAACAACAACAACAACAGCAACAACAACAGCAACAACAACAAACTGAACATACTGAACAAACTGAACAGAGAACTGCAAACGCGAACGCATTGCAAATGCATTGCTGCTGGCCATGCTTGGCCGAGCACAAAACATTAATAAATACCTGCGGTTTAATTCGAAATAATTTGTTTAAACATTTCCTTTTGTTTTCGCGCTGCCCGTTTGCCAATTAAACATTGCGTCGTCGCAAGCTCCACAACATTCTCTCAGACTCTCTGCCGCTGTCTCTGCCGCTGTCTCTGCCGCTGTCTCTGCCTCTGTTTCAATTCGCCTCTGTTTTAATTACAGCTACAAATACGTTTGCATCTGAATGTGCATTCGGATGTGTACTATGTATGTGCTAGGCATGTATGTGCGCAGTGGGAAGCTGTGTGGCATTGTTTGGACGAATTGCAAATACATAAATTGCAAATTGCATTCACTAAAAACAACAACATCACGTTGATGTGATACACATCGCCAAATCGAATTGCAAATTGCTGAAGAGATAGAGTTAGAGATAGGAATAGAGATAGAGATAGAGGTACACACAAAGAGAGAGAGAGAGAGAGAGAGAGAGCGAGTGAGAGAGTGGGAGGGAGCGAGTGAGCAAGCTAAATGACACGTGTCCGACTCAAGGTCAGCGAATTTCCCCGCTGTTAGCTTCAATAAGCTTTGAGTTTCTCAAAAGCTCTTGCATGTTTTGGGCGAGACTCATAAGCTAAAGCTCATCAGCAGCTTTTAACTTAATCCAAAGCTCACCCAGCACACAGCTTCTTCTACTTATCTACAATCCTTTTTAACTTTTGGCATTATATAACTTAGTAGTACATAGTGCAGTAAGCTCTGATGTGCTTAAAAGCTGCCACATTCACTTAAGTCAAAGCTCTTTTATATTTAATGAAGCGAATGTACGTTTGTCTGCTTCTTTATGATTTAGGTTAACTACTTTTAGGACATAATAACACGGAAGCTCTCAAGTTGATCCATCCACTTAATCTAAAGCTCACATATTCACATAAAAACACTTTTACATATTCACACTTCAACTTTTTTGTATTAAATCAGCAAAAGCTCTTTCAATTAACTTTCTCATACACAATAACTATTCAGTCTTAAGTCAAAGCTAGATGCGCACTTAAGCGAAAGCTCTTTCAAATGCTTATACTATCAAAAATACTTAAGTATTTAGGCTTCTCAATGACATTACATCCACTATGGTTTGTTTTAACTTTTTTACTTAATCCTAAGCTCACAATATTTTTAAGCTTACACACTTAGGCACATTATTGTGACTTAATCCAAAGCTAGTTTGATTTTGCCTTAATCCAAAGCTTTTGTTGAGTATACTTTCACACAACTTTATATATAATTCGCCTGTTACTTAATCTAAAGCTCATATATGCAAAAATACATTCTATAAAGTTGAACGCACTATATTATTATTATTATTATTATTATTGTCACTTAATCCAAAGCTCACATATTTTATTTATATTTAGTTAAATCGACATTTTTTAAATTTCCACACATACACAGAAAAGCTTTGCAGCTTCCACATTGACTTAAGCCAAAGCTCTGACACACAAGCACACACAGACACACACAGGGACACACACACACACACACACACATGGAGCGACTTACAGAGACACACACATTTAGGCTAATCTATTGCGTTGAGTCAGCTGTGGTTGCAACTTCGTTGCATTTAATGTCATTTAGAGTGAAATAATGTTAATCGCATGTCCAATTTAATGACTTTTAGCACACCGCTCACAGCTCGAAACAATTTGCATGCATTTGGCTTGAGATCAGCAAATCAAACAAACAAACAGTGAACAAAAGTCGAAGTTCAAATACTCTTTCTATAGAAAGAAAACAAATGAATGAAATTATACAATATTATTGTAAGCTAAAAAGCTTTTTGCGTGAGCCAAGCTGTTGAGAAAGCTCATGAAAGTGCTTCGTAGTATAAACTAGATTTCAGGCGTTTAAGCTAGAGATTAATCGGGCTAACTATGGGATTAAGCAAGCTGACTCTGCTCATTGTTCGACGGGAATATGGAAACTTATTCTATTCTGAAAATTGATCGAATGCATCAGCTGCAAGCTGAATGAAGTAACTGTTATACCCGCTGTAAGAGTATAGAAAATAAAACTTTAATTAAATTGCCGGGCGCATTGAAATTGAATTGAAAATCGGTTTTGTTGCGCTTTTTTATGTCATGATTACGACGATTGCGGGGCGCGGCAAGTGGCCTGAAGAGGGGTAAACAGTGGGTTGGCAAGGGGAGAGGAGGCGACACTGTTGCTGGCAACCAGATCTGTTTTGACTTTGGCCAAATAAGCATTAAATCTCACAGTTTTGGGCCAACGCCAGCGAATCAATGCGATCGCCGCAGTTTTGCGACGCTGCGAGACAAAAGCGAAAACGTTAACGAAACCGACCCCGAAACGGAGCCACGATAACGGACAGAGCAACCGAAACCGAAACAGAAACCGAAACCGAAACCAAATCTTAAATATAAAGAAAAAGAGCTACAAACTCAATGGAAATGTGGCAGGCAGATGGAGACGCAGTTGTAGTCGAGGTTGGAGCTGAAGTTGGAGTCGAAGTTGGAGCTGAAGTTGGAGCTGATGATGTTGAGGTTGGATTTGAAGCTGGGCAGTGAGTTTGGAATTGAAGTTTGTTGCGCTTTGATGTTCAACGTTGTTTGCTGTTGTTGTTCTTGTTGCTGTTGTTGTTGCGGCGAGTTCTGATTTGAATTTTTATGCATTTTGACAAGACTCCAGGCGGAGTCAACAGTTTGAAGCGGCGTGTGGCCAATGTTGTCGTTGTTGTCGTTGTTGTTTTGCCAGTTTAAAGAACGTTTCATTTGTCTCAATCAGCAATCAAAATGAATGTTTTTTCCCCCCCTTTTTACCTGTGTTTTTTACTTTGATTTTGTCTTTGAGCTGCGCTCTTTGATCTTTGGCTTAACATGGTTTTTCAATTTTCGAGCATAACTTTTTATGACTCTATTCATTTGAATCTATCTCTCTCGCTCTCTCTCTCTAACTCTGTCGCGCTGTCTCTAGCTTCAGCTCTATTTGCTCTGATTTAGGCGCGTGCTCTGCAATGAAGTTGCGATTTGCCAGCAATTTGAGAACTCAAGTGACTTCATCTTCAAATCAACATTTGCTGATTCTTCTTGCTCTCGCTCTCTCTCTCTCTCTCTCTCTCGCTGTCTCACTCTCTCTCGCTCTCTTTGTCACTGTCTCGCCAGTATTCCAGCCGCTTTGTTAGAGCTGAGAGCTGCATTAAGACCTGCATTTATCGATAACTTAAACTTTTCTGTTTAATGAATTACTTTCTTCAATTCACTTTAATTTGTTAATAGATTCTTTTTACTTAAGTATGCCCGCATTTTAATACCAAATAAAAATACTGAAATGCTCAGAATACATATATTAATTTATGTAATATTTTGTTAATATTTATTTAAATTCAATTTCAAATTAAATCGCATAAATCGAATCGCTTTAAATATATTTGCTTCAACTGCTTTGCATCTGCCTTAATAACTAGCACAACAATCATAACTATATGCGAAATAAATGCTGTCCCTCATCAGTAACTAAATATTTGCAGTTAACACTTTGTGCCATTTGCAATTCCCACGAAAGAGAAACGCGTCCACGTCGCCAATCCAATCAAAATCAAAAGCGAGTGTCACATTTAACTTGAGGCTCAAACATTCGAGATGACAAAAAGCCAACAAGTTCGCTTTGCACTTAAGAAATCTGATAAGGAAAAAACTAAAATGAAAAGTCAAGAATTAAAGGGAGCAGCATTTTATCCGCTTCCCTCGCTCACCGCTCTCCCACTCCCCGCTTCCAGAATTCTCTCTTCCTCTCGATCCCCCTCTCCCTCGCGATCCGCTCGTCCTTCTCATTGCACTCGTCACGTGAGTTTTAGCGCAAAACGCTTTGAACGATTGAATGCATCTCCGATCTGAAGTTGCAAGCATCAAGCAGCACGCGCTAGAGATGGCCAAACGTTTCGATAGTTTCAGTTTCACTCCCTCAGGAAATTGTTAAGAAATTAATTTAGTCCATTCAAAAAAATGTTAAATGTGAAGAAAAACTCTTAAATATTAAGTTGAGTTTTTTACTCATAGTTAAATTATATTTGGTAATTAATTAATTACTAGTAATTAGTTTTTATTATATAAACAAAAAACAGGTAGTATTAAAATCAAATTAATAAATATATATATTATATTTAAAATAATATATAATATTTAAAAGTAACAATTTAAATATATTTATATAAATATTCAAGTAAAGTAAGCGTAAGAATAAATAGAACTTGAACATAATAATTGCTATTTAAATCTATTTAAGCATAAATAAATTTATTACAACATGAAAAATTAAAAAAAAAATTAAATTTAATAATGAAAATTAAAAAAAAATTTATTGCATTGGATGAAATATACACATTAAATTAATAAATATAATAAGAGTGATATTAATAAAATTAATTGCAATTATTTGCTCGTGATTGTCGTGCCTCGCCGTGTCACGGCGCACGCTCAACTCTAAGGCAAAAGTCAGAGGAGTCAAGCGCGTTAAGTCGCCGACTGCAGAGGCCGATGCCGTGGCAGAGGGAGGGGCAGTGGACGTGGCAGAGGTGCGTTGCAAGAGGCATGTTGCAAGATGTGCTCGGATCCTCCTCATCTGCGACCACTCAAAAGAAGTGTCACACACAATCCGCTTGCATTTTGGCATTTGTCAACTTTCATGCGCTGCGCTGCGTATGCGCAACAACAACAACAACAACAAGTTGCAACAACAAGAAGCTGCAACAAGAGCGAAGCTGAAAACAGTGGCGGCATCGACTGTTTAAGCCGCTTGTGGCTGCCTCTCGCAGCGGGCGCTGCTCACTTTTTTGTGTCCTTTATCTAAAATGCTTTTTGCGTAAATTGCGTATTGAGTTTAAATTAAATTTGCCAAGATTAAGATAAGGAATTGCAGTTTGAACTCGCAACGGCAGCACCATCAGATGTGCCAACAACAACAGCAACAACAACAGCAACAGCAACAACAACAACAAGAGTCGCTGCTGCTGCTGCTGCCACGGGACTCGGATTGGGATTTTAGCTGCATTTGCTGCGCATTCGCGCGTAACCAAAAAGGTGTCTTAAACGTTTTCTACCAAGCAGCGGCAAGGATCGACCGGGCAAGGGGGCAGCGCTAAGTAGCAGCAGCAGCAAAGATAGAACGAGAGAGAGAGAGCGAGAGAGAGAGAGAGCGAGAGCGAGCGAGATAGCATTGGCGACAGCGCGAATTCGCTTAGAAAAGATCGATGGGAATGTTGCCTGCATGTTAAATGAGTGTGAATAAGTCGCCAGTGAGTGGAGTGAGTGGAGTGAGTGCAGTTTGCGGGCAGCAAGTGAATTAGCTTAACAGCTTGTCAGTCTAATAACGACTACTAATAACGGCACTATTTGCATTTCGCATCATTTTCGCATCAATTGCAATTCACTTTTATAGTTTTACTCGTAATCCGTACATTGAGTGTAGTCGTGAATGCAATTGCTCAATTCATTTCGAATAGTTTTGCAACATTTGTGAATAAATGATTTATTAATTATTATTCGACTTTCTGAATCATTCATTCTCTGTTACTTTGAGCATCATTTGAGTGTAGTTCTGAATGTATCATAAGTACATTCACTTGTTCACTTGTTTATCCCGTAACTTATTCATTTGCATTCAGCTTTTATTGCTTTATTCACTTGCGCATTCTGAGAGACTTGGTTGCTTTAAAGTACTCATGAATACTATTATAAGTTCAACAACAGTTGTAAGTCACTTTGAGTGTTATTCACTTCTACTCAAGTTATTCATTTTCATTCACTTTTATGCAATTACAGGCCAAATACATTTTTTAGTAATATTGATTTCATATTTTGTTAAGCAAAAATTATTTGAATGCATTCATGAGTGTATTCAAAACTTCTACTTATTGGTATTCATTTAGTGCACTCACTTGTTTAATTCTATACACTTTCGTTTATTTTTCATTCACAAGCCTAAACAAATTCATTATTCACTCATGAGTATATTCATATTCATATTCATATTTATTTTCATTTTCATTCACTTTTATTCAATTACAAATTGAACATATTTCTTAAATATATCGATTTCATCTTCTGTTCAGTAAAATTACTTGAGTGCATTCATGAGTGTATTCATTTGTTTAGCTGAAGTCATAACTTCAATTTATTGTCATTCACTTAGTGCACTCACTTGTTTATCTTTATTTAATTCGATTTATTTTTTATGCACAAGTTCATTAAACACTCATGAGTATATTCATATTCATATTCATAATCATTTTCTTTCGACTTTTCTTCTTTTTTTATTCATACTCACATTGAACATAGTTTATTATATTTTCTTGTTGTAAGAACTGTTGCTGTACTCACGAGTATATTCATGGCCTTAACTCAAAATATTCATACACATTTATTCATGGTTGCATTCACAGTTATCAACCTGCCACAACGGCTACTGCAAGTAGCAACTGCAGCAAATGCGTTTGCCACAAACCTCTTTCAACCCCACACACACACACACACAGGCACACACACACACAGAGTCGCCTTCTAATTACTGTGACCCTGTTGCGAGGTTCCACTGTGGCTACTTGAGTTTTGTGCGCATTCATTGGATACATTTCTTAAGCGGCGCAACGCACTTCCTTTCTGGCATTTAGTGGGGCAACTTGCCTTGTTTACTTTATCTCTCTCTCTGTCGCTTCACGTGTGTGTGCGTGTGTGTGTGTGTGTGCGAGTGTGTGTGCAACGTTAACGTGTCAAATGTCTCAAAACACTAATCCCCTAAGCAGCTTAAAGATCGCGATGCGTTGCGTTGCGAGTCTTAAGGCAACAGGAGGGAGATCGACATCAAGATCGAGACGAAGATCGTTGGGATTGTGTGATGAGGGGACCCGGGGTGGTTATAGGTAGCATTAGAGAGGGCAGCGAGAGGAGTGCCGAGGGAGAGGGAGAGGGTGAGGCAGAGGGAGAGGGGCAACTGCTGCTGTTGCCTGGCTGTCTGCTTGACCGTGGCAAAGATCGAATGATCGCACGCATGATCGTCACTTTGGCAGTTCAACAATTTCTTACACATTTCATTCATCAGTTTGTTATACACACACACACACACACACACACACCCATGTGCTGGCTTTTCTTTCTGTGTTGTTTTTGTTTTCTACTTCTTTTTTTGTTGCTTTCTCTTAACTGTTTTACACGACGGCTCGTTGATCTCTTTATTGATATCACTTTTGATTTTCTGTCGTTCGATTTGATAAGTTGTCAGAAATCATAACAGGCCATAAGTAAAGCCGGGGCAAGTAAGTAGCCCCCGGATTGCGATTTGAGAAGTTTGGTAATTGAAAAATGATTTCTAATATGCACGAAATTAATCACATTTTGGATTTTGTTGCCTCGCCCCGCCTCTGCCCGCCTCTTCACGACTTGCCTCGCGGCATTGATCGCCACTTTGAGCGACAGCGACAACACAGTAGCCAGCGGCGGTGGGGCGGGGTGAGTGAAGGAGCGGAGGAGCGGAGGTGCCGTGGCAACTCAAAGTCCGAGTGTCGAGTGCTTTTTTGCAGCCACTGTCCGTCCGTCTGTCGCTGTAGCTGGAAAATTAACTCGCTCATTGGTGTCTGTCAATTGAAATGTCAGAAACGATTTATAATTTCTGTTTCTCTGCCCGCTGCCAACAAGTTTATTAAGATGGAGCCAGGCCAACTAGAGGGGAGTGGTTTGGTGGGATGAGGGGGAGGGGAGGGGTTGGGGTTGGGTGGGTGCACACATACACATAGTGCTTAAGGGGGTTGGCAGCGAGGCAACTTTATCGAAAACATAATGCTGATAATTGCAAAGGGGGAAAAGGCATCAACTTGATTTCGCATTTATGATTTATTTACACTCTGCCTGACACTGTACACTGAGCGAAAAACCCGCTCATTTAGATAATCGATTAATTGAATAATTTTGGAAATGTAATGCACTCGACTAGCAGATACGCTGTAGTTTCTTCTAAGTCAAACAACACTAAGCACTCTTTCACTTATCTTTGAGCAAAGAGTTTATTGTTTCTCTGCTTTAATTATTGTATTTTAGTTATAAAATAATTGCTTTAGGTAATTAACCATTATTTATTGCATTTTTCATATTTTTCTTGTCAATTTCTTATTGATTTGAGGTGCCAAAGATACATACTAATCTTGAAGCTCTATCTTAACTACTAAACGATTATAATGAACTGTTGCGGATCAATATAGAACTTTAATTAGTTGAACTATTAACTATTTATTAAGAGCATACAAATAGGTCTGCACTTAGTTGAAGTACTTATAGTTTAATAATATATCTATAATATTATTCTTTTAAATGTTACTTCACCGATTTGTTGAATCTCTTTCTTAATTACTCTGCGATTGCCTTGAAATTTTGCGGACAAATATAAAACTTGATTGAGTTGAACTATTTACAAGTGTGTGGACAAATATGGAACTTGTTTTAGTTTAAATATCTACAAGTTCATTATTATAGCTTTAATAATGTTTTATAAAATCAGCATAAAGAAGATACTTGATAGTCTTCTTTGTTTATCTTTGGATTGCAATAACATTTTGAAGCATAAATATAGTGCTTAATTCAATTTATGTATTTACAAGTGCAACAATAACAAGTTCTATAATAAAATAAAATAATACAATTCTTTTGAATCTTTTATCTTTTAATGCTTTTAGCTTTTAGATAAAACATTCTTGATTTTCCTCTTTAATTAGTTTACGATTGATATGAAGTTTAGAGGACATATATAGAACTTGATCTACTTTAAATATTTACAAGTTGAATATTGTTTCTATAATATTATTCTTATAAATCGATGCTTGATTCTCCTACTTAATTATTCACTTAAATTTAGTGAATAAAACTAGAGCTGCATGAATTTAATGTATTTACAAGCTAAATAGATTTTTCTTAATATTATTCTTTAAAGTCTACTTCTATCTAAAGAAAAGTAATATCAAAATTTAGCAATTTTGATGCCTCTTCAAGCTCAGTGTATCTGGCACTGCAGAGTGTGTGTGTGTGTGTGTGAGGGGTGGGGGAAAGAGACACAGATAGCAGAGGCAGAGATCATTAAGCAAAAGTCGGGACTGTTGTCAGGTTTGACACTTTAGCATACAAACGACATATGAAATGGCTTAACGAATATTGACAGCACGCCTAAAAGTGGCCATTTGAGGCGCAGAAGACAGAAGAGAGTCGCAGATACATTTCGCAGATGCAGATACATTTCACAGATGCAGATGCAGATACAGATGCAGATACAGATACTGGTATGGATACGGATTCGCAGTCGTGTTTGGATTCGTATTCGGATTGGGATTCATCTGCGGATTGCGGATGCTTGCAGCAGACATAGAGAGTTACAATCAGGCAGCTTAAGTGTTGTCGCGACGATGGCGATGACGATGACGATGCCGATGACGACGACGATGACGATGACGAGGAGATGCACTGGCTAGGCACTTGGAGGGTGGAGGCTGGAGGGGGATATCAGGCTGGCGGATTGAGGCGCAAAATGTGTTACGGTGTTAATGCCAGTGCTCAATTATGGCCAGCGATAAAATCGATTGGTTCATTTAAATTGGCTGCCTTTTGATAGACGCAACGCGAAGTATGCAATGCTTTTTGATTAATTTGTTTGACTCCACAGAGAAGAGCAGCAAAAGAGAGACACAGCGAGAAGAAGAGGAATGACAGATGGATGGATGGAATGAAGGGGAGAAGGAATCAGGCAATCCCTCGGCCTCAGTCAGAGTGTGGAAGTAAAAGGAACATAAGCTAAATTTAAGAGATTGCTCTATGTTAAGATTTGACAAAACAGACAGTAAAACCTTTAAGAATGTCGTACACAAGAGAATTGAAGAACTTGCTGCCAGACGATGTAAGGAAAGCAGAGTCGCTCTCTGTCTGTAAAATTGTTAAGCATAAATGGAAGGAAATGTTCTTGGGAATGATACAGCAGTCGATGAAACGCTTAAGAATAATATGCAAAAGAGAATTAGAAAACTAATTGTAGATGAGATGGGCAAACAGACAGAATCTGAGAGAGAGAGAGAGAGGGAGAGTGAGAGAGAGAGAGAGAGAGAAAGAGAGAGTGAGAGAGAGAGAGAGAGAAAGAGAGAGAGAGAGATAGAGAGAGTGAGAGAGAGAGAGAGAGAGAAAGAGAGAGAGAGAGAGGGAGAAAACTGATACACTAATATACTTAAGCTAACATATACATGATAATACGTTGGGTTAAGAAGCCAGTGAAACGTTTAAGAATGTGACTACAAAATTAAAAATCAGAGAAGAAAATACAGAGCAGAGAGCCAGAAAAAGCGAAAAAGTATAACATTAATTAGTCGCTCATTTGCCTGATACTAGAGAGCAGCCTGTAAAACGTTTAAGAATAGCATGCAAAAGACAAACTGCACTGTAAGTAATCTAAGTAATCACTGTTAGAGCCAATAAAACGATTAAGAATAAGAGACAAAAGCAGAGTCAACAGTAACAGCTCTCTCTCTCTCTGTCTCTCTCTGTCTCTCTCTGTCGCTCTTTCTCTCATCTACCAACAGTTGCGAATGTGAGCAAAGGAAGGAAGCGCTTAATACAAGAGGTAGTTAAGTGCTTTGCATCTGCTTGTGGGATTGTGGGATTGATTACATCAGCGGCAGAGCAGGTACAGTTGAGTTGAGAGCGCATTAACTACTTGATGTATGCCAACCACAACAACAGCAACAACAACACCAACAGCAACAACAACAACAACAGTAAGTGATTCGTAATTATGAGTTGTGGTGCAAAAGTATCTCATAGATGCGCTGCTTCGAGTCGTAAGTAAACTGGTGTAAAATGTTATGCAAACAATTTACAAAACAATTGTAGGGAGGGCAACAACAACAACCACAACAACAACAACAGCAAGACTTACAACAAGAGTCGTAATGTTGCATTTGCATATATGTAAGCATTGTTGCCGCTGTTCGCATCAGCGATTGATGCAAAAGCCGCAAGCTGCAAAATTAACAGCAAATTAAGCGTTTTCCTCTTTGGGGGCCACCGGTCGAAGCTTAATTAGTTACAATAGATTAAATTTCAAAGGAAATTTGCAACCGCAGCAGCAGCAGCAGAAGCAGCAGCAACAACAGTAAGCAACAGCGCTACACTCGAGTGTGCTCGACTCTGTTATACTTGCTATAGATATTGTTGCAGTTAAGCAAACAAATGATTTCAAATTATAAACATTTATTATTAATAAATTATTATATATATAAATTAAAAAAATAATTTATATATAAATTGTTATAGTTTAACTATTTGCCATTCATTATGTTGAAATACATTGAAATACTAAAAAGATTTGAAATTGATTTAATGGAATTCTTTTTGATCGATGCTTCCTATGGCTGCTGTGAGCTGAAGTATTCAAATTTGATCGAGGATCAATGCCAATGAAACCACTTTTGAGTTTGATATAGATATTTCAAGACATATATTTTAAGTTTTCCACACAAAAAGTTCATCTTCTTCCGCTGCTTTCCCCATAATCAAATTTAATCAGCCTAAATAAATTAAAAGTATATATTTAATCTGTAAAACTGGTTGACATAACTTAAGATACAACCAAGTTGATCAGAGCAAAGTTTGATATCGAGACGATGCGTTCTATGGCAGCAATAAGTAATAGTCATTCGATCTATATATGATCGAATATATGATCATTATAGTGTCATACAATACCACAAAGCTATCATACCCATGCATGCTCTGGGTAACGGGTATATAAACTGCAGCAAGGCCGTCTGTCTTCTGGTTGACTCGCAACGTACTCGCAAAGTATGACTATGACTAATTAAGAGAGCTTGCATTCACACACACACACACACACACACACACACACACTCACACACACACACACTCACACACACACACACACACACACATATTCATAGTCACATTCGTATAAAGAACCCACAGGCAACCACTCGCGTCCGCTCATTAGCGGTGCATACAGTTTTGCACCGCTGCAAACTGAGAGACAGAGAGACAGAGAGAGAGACAGAGAGAGAGAGAAAGAGAGAGAGATACGCAGCAAGAGCCTGACCATGGCCCGGGTCGTAGCCAAGATTCGAGGGTCCAAGCCAAGTTCGGAATTGGACTTGGACTTGGACTTGGACTCGAGTTGCAAGTGGTGCGGACTGAATTAAATTGCGGTGGCGTCAGTTCATTACAGGTGGTTGACTTTTATGTCGTTTGCAGTTCGCAGTTCGCAGTTGCCGCTTACCGCTACCCGCTCCGCGCTCCCCTCTTCCCATTTCAGCCTCCCCGCTGCCGCTCACAGTCGCGTCGCGTCGCGTCGCGTCACGTCGCAGTTGCGTCGCGTTGCGTCGCGTTGGCTTGTTAAATGTCTTGACTCAGTTTTTCTTTATTTTTTATTTTTTGTTTTACATTTTTTTTGCTGCTTTGTTTTCTTTACATTTTTTTTTGTGAAAAATTTACGAAGCGTTAACGAAGCATTAAAGCGCGCATTTAACAAATTTACTTAAAACTGCATAAATTTTCAGTCTACAACGGAAGTTGCCAGCGTCAGCGTCAGCGTCGCCGTCGTCTTCGTCGTCTCTGCTGGCGTCGTCGTCGTCGTCGTCGTCGTCTCTGTTGCGCATGCGCAGCCGTCGTAAGGAAAAGCAGCGTGTAGTCAACTCGGCTTGCCGCCCCATCGTCATTTTCACGTTGCGCTAATTTTATTTTCATCGGTTTGCCTCAGGTGCTAACGCTGCCAACATGCAGCAGCAAGTTTGCAGATCATTTTGTCGCTTAATCGACAGCAATTTATTAATCTAACGGTCTATTAGCGCAGCAATCAGTTTGATATTAATAAGGAAACTCCAGTTGATACGACTGCATTGCCAGATCGATTCGAGTTATGACTTGAAGTATTTAAATGATGAGCACCATAAGAACAGTGATAATAATGCTGTTGCCAATGCGAATGTCAATGGTAATGCTAATAATAATAGGATTGATATTATTTAGATATAGCACACGTACTAAATCGAAGATAATATAATCCCTAATGATAATGCTAATTTAAATATTAATGCTAATGCTAATGTTAATACTTACATTAATGTTAAGTCTTTTCTAATACCTATGAAGAAGTTAATGATAAGACTGATGCTATTACTAATGCTAATGAAAGCAGTAATGCTAATGTTAACGTTAATTACTGCTAATAATAATTCTAATGCTGATGCTAATGCTTATGGTAATGGCAATAATGATGATGGTAATGCTAATGCTAAAGCTAATGTTGATGTTATTGCTAATGCTAATGCAATTGCTAATGCTTATATGATGATGGTAATGCTAATGATAAAGCTAATGTTACTGCTAATGCTAATGTAATATCTAATGCTATTGCTAATGCTTATGATAATTCTAATGCTGATGCTAATGCTTATGGTAATGGCAATGATGATGGTAATGCTAATACTAAAGCTAATGTTAATGCTAATGCTAATGCTAATGCAATTGCTAATGCTTATGGTAATGGCAATGATGATGGTAATGCTAATGCTATTGCTAATGCTAATGCTAATGCTAATGCTTATGGTAATGGCAATAATGATGATGGTAATGCTAATGCTGAAGCTAATGTTAATGCTATTGCTCATGCTAATGCAATTGCTAATGCTTATAGTAATGGCAATGATGATGGTAAAACCTATGACAAAGCTAATGTTAATGCTAATGCTAATGTAATATCTAATGCTATTGCTAATGCTAATGATAATTCTAATGCTGATGCTAATGCTTATGGTAATGGCAATGATGATGCTAATGTTAATGCTAATGCTAGTACTAATGTTAAAACTTATGGTAATGCTAATGCTAATGCTATTGCTAATGCGAATTATATTAACAATGTTAATGCTTATGCTTATGCTAATGCTAATGCTAATGCTAATATTTATGTTAATGCTTATTTTAATGCTGATGCTTCTGCTAATAGTTATATAAATGCTTATACTTATATTAATGCTTTTGCTTGTTAAATTTATATATAATGCAAACGTCAATGTTAAATGTAATACTAATGTCAAAGGCAATGATAATATTTGTTATATGTAATATCTTCAATTATGATAGCAGCTAACGAATTGAGTCAATCATACCCATGCCCGTCTTGCGTTTGCAGGGTATAGAATGCTAAGTGAACTAGGTTCTACTTGAGGATGGAGCTACTGCTTGAATTATTCACAGATTTTCAGAGAGATATATATAATTATGGTCGGCGATCTCTGATTACGAGCTGAACCATCTATTTAGTTAGCTGTTTATCTAAGTGCAAATGTTAATATGCATACTAAATGAGTGTGTGTGTGTGTGTGTGTGTGTGTGTGTGAGTGCGGGTGTGTGTCTTTATAATTTGGCTATATGATTAATTGTCTTAAAGATAGATAGAAAGAGCAGGCAGCTGGGGGAGGGGCCAAAGTTCGCTGAGGCGGAAAAAATGAGTAGCGAGCAAATAAAATTCAAAATGCGCCTAAAGAAACTACAACGGTTCGTTAGACGTTAAATGCTGTTGCTAAAACCAAAAGGAAAAAAAAAACAACTAATTTATAGGGTCGAGAGCCAAAGAAAAGCAGAACAAGTGTTCTATAGAAGAACCGAGGAACCAAAGAGCCGAAGAGCCGAGAAAACAGAAATCCCTAGTGCCCCACAGATGCTCATTACATTAACTGAAGCGCGTCTATTATTAGCACATTATTCAAATGTTGAGTGGTTGCCCTGGTCAGTGGTCAGTGGTTGTGTGGCTGACTGGCTGACTGGCTGAGTGGCTGAGTGGTTCAGTTGCCCGCTTGGCTCACTGGCTCAGTATCAAGCAAAGTACGAAGGTGAAAAGTGGAATGTTTGAATGATTTATTGTAATTTGGTTTAAGAGTTATGTTCACACCAACCCCGTCTCGAGCATTCTTGCATTTAATCTAATCTTAACCTTGTTGTTGTTCTCTTATATTTTTTATTTGATATGGTGTGCAAGAGCAAGAGCGGGGGGAGGGGTGGGGAGGAATTGAGACTGAGCTGAAGCAACATCACATTTTTGGGGGTGGATCGTCTTTGGGTTCTTTGGGTCTCGTCTTTTACTGTCCATATGCAAATTAATGACAAATTAAGGTGTGTATGTGTGTGTGTGTGTACGTGTGTGTTTTGCAGCGGCCGCCACGGAGCGTTAATGAGCCATTTTCGGCTTAAGGCCCAAATGATGAGGCAGTGGAACTAGGAGAGCCACTAGGAGGTGGAGGTGAAGGAACCCCTTATCTGGCAGCCAACTCAAATTGGGTGTGAGAATAAATTTCTCAGTTTTATGAGTCGCTTGGCTCGGCGCTAATAATGGGCACTCAATTGGGTTTTAAAGCCTCCGAAGAAAGACGGGAGACGAGAGGCGCGAGACGAGAGACGCGAGGCTCTTGGCCAAAGAAGAAACCTTGGCTTCTATGGTCTCTTTGTGGTTCAACTCTCCGTTAGATGTTTTATTCAAGATTAATTGTTAATTTTTTATTGCTGGTCTCATTTCCATCTCTCTCTCTCTCTCCCTCTGTCTCTCTCTCGCTCTCTCTGTGGCCCAAAATCAAATTAAGTTGAGTTTAAGTAGTTTTTATTTTCTCGGCCATTCGAGGCAAACGAACGGAAATGCTATCGCCCCGTAAAGTACCATAATTTGTAGTCATAAATCTTTTAATCTAAACACCAAATAAAATACTATTATTTCGGCCTAATAAACCTGTGGAAACGTTCAGCTGGAAAACGATAGAAAGCCAACAGCTACACACCCAAAACTATCGCATATAGTACAATTTACAACAATCGAATCGATCGAGATGCGATCAAGGTTCTTTAATTGAAATTGCGTGGGCGATCGTTAAGATTGGAAATAAACGAGAAACCTGATTAAGCACGAACTACAGTTAGCTCTATGGGAAGAGTCTTAGGCGTGCTTTAAGTGTAGCAAATTAAGCAGGGAACTGGGGGGAACAAGCAGAGGGCGAAGGCTGAGATTAAGCGATAAGTTGTAGACAGTTCTCTAGTTGCAGGGAAGTAAGCGAAGAGTGGAAAGTTTTCCATACAAAAAGCAGGACATAACAGTGAAATGAGTCAAATGCTGCAAGAGAACATATTATGTTAGCTGCAGGGTTAAGATTAGGAAGAGTTGAATTAGAAATGCGCAGCTAATAAATTGCTGTTGCCCTTTGTGGGGTAAGTAAACACAGTGTAGAGTGACAAAGTAACAATTACTATATATATATATATATAAATATATATTAAAGAGAGAGAGAGAGAGAGATTGAGAGCGAGTGAGAGCGAGAGAGAGAACATACATTTGTGTAATCGCATGGCAATTGAAGCCGGCAAAAAGGCAACAAGCCATCAAATTAAATTCAAGAAAAAACGGCGCGATTATTAAAAAAGTTTTTAATTGTTGTATGTCGTGCTGAGATTGCCCCAAGCAATAACAACAAACATCAAAATGCAACCAAAGCGACAACAACAACAACAATAACAACAACAGCAGCAGCAACAAATGCAACAACACGCAAAGTTCGGGACTCGCCTTGAACGGTCCAAACATTTTTGTGTTAAATGCGATTAATTGCGATATTATATTCTTATGTAATCGTAAACGTAATCACAGTGTGTAGTAAAAAAGCAAACGCTGCACAAAACGTAATGGAAGCCACCCAGGCCCAGGGAACACTGTGCACGCTGCTGGTGCGGGGAGGGGAGGCGAATTGCAGTGGGAATACCAAAGCAAAAGGGAAGTGCGGTGCAGTGAAGCTCGCCTCTAACGAGCGCCAACTACCACAGAGTTGCCACGGAGTTGCTATGTTCATTGGTTCAGCAGAGGGAGCGAGGAGGACAGCTAAAGAGCGCTTGGGGATGGAGGAAAAAGGGGGATAGAGACATACAATAATTTAAATGCTTGTAAAATATATTAAGTATTTATAAAAAACATAAAAAATTACTTTTAAAATTCTAAATGAAAAGCTACAAATTATATATTTAAATATGTCTATATATATATATTAAAATATATAGACATTTTTTAATTTAATTTTTTAGCATATTATAATTTGTTAAAACCAACAAGAAAATGTATTATAATATTTAAAATAAAGTGAATTTATTAAGTAAAATAAAATTTATAGTTGGCAATAAATTTATTGCTACAAACTTAACATAATTAATTTTATTTATATTTATGTAAGATTTAAAGAATATTTATTTAAATAAACATAAATAAAATAGAATTTAAATTATAATTATTTTTATTATGCTGACTTACTTTAAGCTAAATTAAGTTTACAATTAATATAATTATTAATTAGCTAAAAACGATTTAGGTTCAATAAAACATTAAATAGTTTCGCTTTAACAATTTTATATTTATATAAAATATTATAAAATTGTTATAAAGTTTACAATATTAGTTTTGAACATCATAATTGCAGTTTTGCATTTGTGGCACATTCCCGTTAGGCTTTACGGCCATTTGCAGAGCAATCGCGAGTCGCTTTTAGCCAACCGAGCACAATGTTGCACTTCCTTCTCATATTTAGTTGATGTTCCTGTTGTTGTTGTTGTTGCCGTTTGCATTTTTATTTTCTAATTTAATTTTAAGCTGCGACTTTCAATAAAACTTTGCTGCCGTGTTGCTGCCTCAGTTGTTGTTGCTGTTGTTGTTGGCCTGGGCCTGGGAGCTGCACATGCAACACTGCTTTATGACTCATGACAACATGCAACATGACGTTTCGTTTCGTTTCGTTTTGTGGCCCAAGTTGCACTAACTAACTGACTAACTGACTGACTAACTAACTGACTAAGTAAACTTCTTCTCTGCCTACCCCTCGCTCCCTCCCTCTCTCTCTCTCTCTCACACACTCTCTCTTCGCTCTCTCTCGTCTCTACTATTAAGCATGCGTTAGTTTAAACTCTGCATTTATTTAATGGCCTTCTAATGAAACACAGAAGCAGGTCTGATGATCTCTTCCGCTAGAGTCTCCCCCCTCTCTCTTTCTCTCTCGCTCTCGCGCTCTCTTTATTGCTGTCTCTGCTGGGCGAAGTGTGTAGCCGAGGTTCGTTGACTCTTTGCTCTGTTCGCTGTTATAATTGCCACTAAAAATGTCAGGTGCTAAACGCTATCAGCCAAGTAGAACCAGCTACAACATAACGACAAAATTATAATGACAATAAAAACAAATTTACAGATTTCCATTTAAAATGCACGAGACACACACACACACACGCACACACACACAGGCAGACAGACAGTTAGACAATATAGTAAAATTAAATGTAGGTACCAAAAATTAGTATCGCGTTTTTCTATCTCTAAAACAGAATGGGAACAAAACAAAAGAGATAGACGCTGCTGCTGTTGTTGTTGCTGTTATTGTTGTTGCTGCTGCTGCTGTTGTTTATGGGCCCTAGAGCCGCGGGGTTCGGTGCGAGGTGCCACAGACCCCATTTGATACACACCACTAACCACCACAGCAACACCACAGCCACTAGCAGCACTTCCATAGACCGGAAGCGATGCTTATCAGCCCAGGTTCAGGCCAAGTCCCAGTTTCAGTCCCAGTGCCAGTGCCATTGCCAGTCCACTCTGCGGCGGGACAGGTCCACAGTGCTGTGGAAAAATGCAAAGTCCATTTGCAGATTTGGCCAAAACATGCTCAACACCCAAGCGTCAGCTTGTAATACACTCATTTACAGGGTATCACTGCTGCGGCAGACGCTGGTCAAGCATTGTTTCATTGAGCTCGGACTTGGCTAAGCTTTGGGCTGGCTGAGAATATTAAGGTTAAGCGAGCTACCAACTTAGTTTTAGTTCTCTTTAAACTCTTTCGCTGACTTTTTTCATCTAAATTTATTTTTCTGAATGAAGTTGGCAACTTTTAGACTTAGAGCGCTGCCAACTCTTTTAAAATATCAATTTGAGCTGCCAACTGTATCTGCTTTAAAGTTAATTTTGAGTGAAGAGTATTCTTGAATAACTTTTATATGTCATGGAAATTAGTTTCGAAAAGAACTCGACAGAAAAAATAAGGGGAAAGAAGGGCAATGCCAATTTTATTTATATTTATATATGAACTATAAACTAAAGTATAAATAAATCTATTAATTATAAATCTGGCAGCAGAGATTCAAAGGAACTGCCAACTTAATTCAAAGATAAGAACTTCAGAACAAGGGAAAATAAAGAAATGCCAACTCCTTTAAAAGGAACTCTCAACTTATTTAAATTTAAGAACTTGAGTGAAAGAGGAAAAGAAGGGAAATGCCAACTCCTTCAAAATATTATTATATTTATTATATAAATATATAAGTATTAAGTTTATAACTATATTTAAATAAAAACTATAACTATTAATAATAATTATAAATTATAAAGCTGGCAGCACAGATTCAAATAAAGTTGGCAGTTTCAAAGATATGAACTTGAGTAAAAGTGCAGAAAAGCGAAATGCTAACTCCTTTAAAATATTATTAAATTTACTGTATAAATAAGCAAATATAAACTTTAAATCAATATTAATAAATAAACTGAAACCATAAATAAAATATAAATTATAAATCTGTCAGCATCGATTCAAAGGAACTGTCAACTTAATTCGAAGAAAAGAACTTGAGTAAGAGAGGAAAAAGAGAAATGCTATCTCCTTTAAAATATTATTAAATTTAATATATAAATAAGCAAATATAAACTAAAATAAACTGAAACCATAAATAAAATATAAATTATAGATTTGTCGGTAAAGCTTCAAAGGAACTGCCAACTCAAATTCAAAGATACCAACTTGAGTAAAAGAGGAAAAAAGGAAAATGCTAACTTCTTTATTAGTACATTTATTATATAAATATAAAAGTTTAAACGTTATGACTATATCTATATAAAAACTGAAGTTTGTCAGCTTCGATTCAAAGGAGCTGCCAACTTAATTCAACGAAAAGAACTTGAGTAATAGAGGAGAAAAGAGAAATGCTAACTCCTTTAAAATATTATTATATTTACTATATAAATGTGCAAATATAAACTTAAATAAACTGAAAACAAATATAAAAGTAAATATAAAATTTAAACGTTATGACTATATCTATATAAAAACTGAAGTTTGTCAGCTTCGATTCAAAGGAGCTGCCAACTTAATTCAAAGTTTCATTTAGAAAATATCTCTCTGAATTTCCTTTCCTTTATCTGAGCTGTCAATATAATACGCAGAAATATGAAAGAAATCCCTAGTTCTCTCATTCTTCTTCTTCTTTTTCAATGTGTCAATCTTCTGTCAACCTGCACCTAGCTATTCTCCTCCGATTAGTTCTTGTTGCCATTGGGAAATTGTAATTAGTGGAGTTGTTTAATGAGCTGCCAGAAGAAATGTTCTCTTATCGCTGAATGAATGTTTTATTCACTCATTTATGTGAAGCGCATTTGGAGTGCGGTGTGAATGAAATTAATTTGAGCTAGTTGTTTGGGTTGTTAATATTGTTGTTGCTGTTGTTGTTGCTGTTGTTGTTGCTGTTGACCTGTTAAACAATGCGATTAAAATATTTAAATTCGCTCTGGCGACTGCGAGAAAATGTCTCGAGCTGCGCCTGCGCGCCTGATAAATGAGACAGTTCGCATTTGCATTTAGAACGAATGCTGAGAGATTGAGGGTAGGCAATTTCGCTGACCATGAGCAAGTCGAGTGAGGGTAGTGAGTGAGGAGAGTGGGGCAGACGGGGGTTGCTCGTGGAGAGGTAGGGAAGCGGATAAATGTTGCGCTTCGACGCTCGTTTAATTGTTCCTGTCGCGCGAATTTGCGGTTCCTTTGCAGCCAACGCCGTTGTCAATTCCATTTCCATTTCCATTTCCATTTTCATTTCCATTTTCATTTCCACCAACGTCACTCTGAATCGCTTGACTTTGAGTTTGGCCTGTCATGCGTCGCAGTCGCAGTTGCAGTCGACGTTGACGTTGACGTTGGCGTTGTCGCTGCTGTTGACGTTGAGCAATTATTTAAATCACTAAACAAAACTTAACCAACTGTTAAAATATAAACTAAAATGCATTTAACTGTTTTGGCTGTTTTGTCAACAAACTGCTGTCATCATCATCGTCATCATCACTCTGATCATCGCTTTCATTGTCATTATCATCAGCAACATCATTATCATCGCTGTGATCATCGTGTACACCTTCCTGTCACTGTTACTGTCACTGCTTCTCGACTCTGTTGTTTCAGTGTTGTTGTTGTTGCTGTTGTTGTTGGTGTTGTCGTGTTGTTGAGTCTGTCAGCACTTTTGACGCAATTACCTCAGAGTACACACACACACACACACACACACACACGCACACCTGCATACACATAATTGTCGTAATGATACCGTGAGTGTCGTTCCTTGAGTCTGCTGCGATTATCCAATTTGCCAGATAACATATATGATAAATCCCTGTCTATATCCAACTATCTAACTATCTATATATATATGTATGTATGAGATACATGTATGTGTGTATATATGCATAGCTACGAGCTGTGGCAACTGTCTAAGTCATGCAATCAACAAATCGACAAAAGCTCAGTTTTGAACATAATAAAATATAAAATAATTATTATAATTATTAATAACAAAAATAATATTAATAACAGGCAATGATAGGAATATAAATTCTAATAATAATTAATAATAATAATAATAATAATAATAATAATAATATACATTTTAATAATAATTAAGTATTTATATTATACTAATATATTATAACTGAAAGCGAAGAAAACATTGAGGAAATGCGTGCAGAAAATCTTCAAATAATTTAGAAATTCAAATATTAAATATGAAATAATGTATATAAAAATACGTAAAATTAAATTTTATGCAATTCTGTTAAATTGTAATTGATATAAATAGTTTATAAACATAAGAAACAGCTGCTTAAATGCCTTAAATATTTATACTTCTACTTAATATAATCACCTTCATAATTATTCATCTTAAACATATTTATACTAATAATATTTAAGAAATGAAGATCGAAGATAAATGAAATTGTAATAATAATGGTAATGGTGTTAAATTGTAATTGATATAAATAGTTTATAAACATAAGAAACAGCTGCTTAAATGCCTTAAATATTTATACTTCTACTTAATATTATCACCTTCATAATTATTCATCTTAAACATATTTACGTCAATAATATTTAAGAAATTAAGATCTAAAATAAATGAAATTGTAATAATAATACAAATTTAAATGATGAATATTATTAACAACTAAAGAAAATCGCTGCCAATTTTGAGTTTCGAACTGAACTTCAGTATAAAGAGAAGGAAAAGCATTTCCCATTTATTCTCTTGCTCGGCTGCACTGTGATATATGAAGGATCTTTGAATAATTATAAGTTATGTGCATAAGTATAATTGAAAAGGAGCAACATGCATGTGCAGAGATTCATCGAATGGGTTTTGTGATTATAAATCTCTCTCTTGCCGCATTTCCTTAACGATAGCCCCATTAAGAGCTCTTCTGAATGGCCCTCAACAATTTTCGGTCACTTTTCATTTGCTCGACGAGTGGCCAATGTGTGGCACAGGGGAATGCGCGGGGGTTTGAACGGATGAGGGTGTAGTAGGGGGTGGGAGGGGCATGGCTCTTTAATAAACTAGCCTATAAATAATTGAACACAAAAGCAGCAACAATTTCACGTAATTATTCTTGCACAGTTTTATGTATAGTTTCTCTATCTCTCTCGCTCTTTCTCTCACTCTCTCTCACTCTCTGTCTCTCTCTTGCTCTCGCAATCTGCTGTTGTCTTTGTCTGTGCTTGAGGTTTTTTGAATTTTGTCTGTGTCGGCGTTTAATGCGTTTTAAATGGTTTCAAAATTTGATATAATTATAATTATAATTATAATTATGCTACTTTGTGTTGGCGTCGCATTGTTCCAGCTGCTCGGGTTGTTTCAGTTTGGTTTAGATGCCAAAAAGCGATAAAAGTTTAGACGCAATAATAGGCACAACAACAACAACAAGTAACAACAACAACAACACCTAACAAGCAACAACAACTAGCAACAACAAATAACATTTTAAATGAGACACTCGAGACGCAATTATTTAACAAGCGCGTGAGTAAGAGTCTGAGAGAGAGAGAGAGAGAGAGAGAGAGAGAGAGAGAGAAAGAGACAGAAAGTGTGCGCACATAAATTAACGCTAATGCAACAATTGTCAATTGTTATTGTGGCTTCAATTAATCGACAACAAATGACGCGCGTGTGGAATCAAAAAAAAACTCAGAACTTGTGAAAAGGAGTAAACCACAATTGAGAGTTGAGAGTTGAGAAATGAGAGATGCGACGTGAGAAATGTGTCATTCGGAGTTGAGAAATGTTAAATGAGAAACTCAGTTGTTGCGCTCTTCCAGTTGAGCGCTCAATTAGCCAAGTCAATTGTCAGCAATTGTTGTTGCAGTTTATGCGTTTTTTATGCAAATGCAAAGGACAGCAGGCAGAGAGGGAGACAGAGAGAGAGAGAGAGAGAGAGCGAGAGAGAGAGACTGAGAGCAGCTAGACCATGTCTGTGCATCATTAACCTTTCTAATTGTTCTCACGAGCTAAAAAAAAAAGAAGGAATGAAAAAAATGATCATAAAATATAAAATGAAATCAAATGATAAATTATCATGCGGTCGACGTCGTTCACTCAGCCAATGTCAAATGTAAATGATTATTATTATAATTATCTACCTCTGTCACTCTCTTTCTCACACTCTCCCTCCCTCCCTCTCACTCTCTCTCTTATTCTGTGTCACTTTGTCTCTGCGTCTGTCGCTGTCTGTTTGACTTAACCAAGCGTAAAATTTATTTAAATTCATTTTTAAGTGTGCGCAAGTTGAGAAAAAAAAGAAAAAATATCATAAAATATGAATACAACAGATAAACTATATATCTATATACAATAAATATGCATAGGACAACAACAACAGCAGCAACAACAACAACAACAACAACACAGCAGCAGCAGTGAATATTATAATAATAGTATGTGACTGAGCACACGAATCAGTGACAGCAACCACTGTCATACGTGTGCACTCATACACTCATACACTCATACACTCATACACTCATACACTCGCAGTCACACTCGCTTTCGCATTCGCAGAACTCAAATTATTTAAATGCAAATGGTTGTAATTTAACAAATTCATTTGATTTATGCACCAACAACAACAACAACAACAACAACAACCAGCACAATTTAACGGTAAATTGGACAGTTATGGCTGCAAATGATCTGCCACAACATTTTAACTAAAGTCGCTAAAACAAGCTAGAAGCTTTTGTTGACATCACGTCATATCGGGGGAGGATTCTGATGAAGAAGAAGTTCCATACTAAATTTCCTGAGCCTACCATTTGTAGTCTCTGAGTTAGCTGGGATAGTCATGTATATAAGGAATATATATATACAAATCTTTAAGTCAACTTCAAAGATATCTATATTCTAAATTTCAGCTTTGTAGCTCTTAAGATGACTGAGATCCTCGGAACAATAATAGTAATTATATAGTTTCTTAGATCAACTCAGATAAGGGGAGGATTCAGATAAAGAAGAAGCTGTATACTAACTTTCACGTAACTAGCTTTTGTAGTCTCTGAGTTTGCTGGGATTGTCATGTATATAAGGAATATATACACAAATCTTTAAGTCAACTTGAAAGTTATCTATATTCCAAATTTCAGCTTTGTAGCTCTTAGAATGTCTTAGATCCTTCGGGATAATAATAGTATTTATATAGTTTCTCAGATAATAGTCATATCGGGGGAGGATTCTGATGAAGTAGAAGCTGCATCTAAATTTCAAGTGACTAGCTTATGTAGTCTCTGAGTTAGCTGGGATAGTAATATATAAATAAAACTCATATACCCATCTTTTAGTAGTGTAATCCTTGTAGTGGAAGTAGTCAGAGTTATCTCTAGTACATTTTACAATCTATACTTCGTCGTATACTTCTGTCTATATGTAGTATTAGTTCTTTAGTTCTATTTGCATGTTTTACACATGGAATGAGATATATTCATTGAACTGAGAGTTATGAAAGGTATTTCATTAAATTATAGACTTTGTGTCTATAACGAATTCAAATTCCCATCATTATCATAGCATTCTTTGTTCTATATTCATTATAAATACAGATTAACTTCTTTCTCAAGCTACCAGCTGAACTTGACTTCAAATAGATCTTTAATCATTCTACGACTGCAATTTGATCTCTCATTCTAGCAACTAGAGCTAGACTATGATTAGTTCTATGATAACTGATCCTCAAACTAAGCCTTATTCTCAGTTGTGCAAAACTTTTTCGCTGATCTTCAATCTTAAATTAATGTTCGTTCCTCCTGGATCACTTCGACTACAGAACCAATCTGAATTCCGATCTTATATTTACTTGATCGCAAGTTCAAGTAAACTTCCCAACAATCAAAAGGATTCTTCAACCTGCTTGATGACTGATCGCTCCTTTACGATCCTTTCTACTACAAGAACCGATCTGTATTCCGATCTTATATTTGCTTGATCACAAGTTCAAGTAAACTTCCGATCATTCAATAGCATTCATAAACCTGCTTGATCACTGATCGCTCCTCTAGGATCACTTCTACTACAGAACCGATCTAAACTGCGATCTTATATTTACTTAATAACAAGTTCAAGTAAACATCCGATCATTCAATAGCATTCATCAACCTGTTTGATCACTGATCGCTCCTGTAGGATCACATCTACTACAGAACCGATCAATATTCCGATCTAATATTTACTTGATCACAAGTTCAAGTAAACTTCTTTACATTCAATATCATTCTTCAGCCTGATTGTTGATCGCTGATCTCTGTTTCAAGTAGAAAGATCAGTTTTACAGCAAGATCTCTTATAGAATGCTATGCTGATCTCTGATCTTCGCCTCAAGCTCAAAATAAGCTACAATATTCTTTGGGCTTCATTCTTCGATCTTTATTCAGCGATCAGTGATCTCTCACACTGTTTTGAAGCGTCGCACAGTAATTACGGCTGCTTGAAGACCTGGAATCATTTAAGCCGGAAACGTTAAAGCCTTCGACGTTGTTATTGTTGTTGTTGCTATGGTTGTTGTTGTTGTTCGCGTTGTTGTTGTTGGCGTTGTCTCATTGTAGGGCAGCCAAATTGTCATTGACCAGAGAGCGTTAAGCTTTGTCGGAAGTTTTTTGCGTTGCGTTGGCAACGAAATGGGGATAAGATTGGATGGGCTATACGTTCAGTTCGGGGAATGAAAACGGAATGATGCGAAAATTGATCATTAAAAGGCCATAGAAGCAAAACGGCAACAACAACAGCAGCAACAACAACAGCAACAACAGCAGCAGCAACAGCAGCACAAAGCAGTTGCTTTATGAAAAGCCTTAAAACGTTTTCGTTTACGAGAGGAGTTGATCAAAATGGTCATAAAACAGGGCCTTCATTAGGGCAAACGCACACACAAACACACACACACACACACACACACGTGCACATACGCTGCGGCAGCCATGATGGCCAATTACAATAACAATTGCAAAATATGCAAAATAACAGCAACAACAGCAACGATTGCCATATAATTAGGCTAACAACGCGCTGGCTTGCTGTTCTTCTTGTTGTTGTCGTCGTTGTTGTTGCTGCTATTAGTAAATGCAGCTGCGTGATTGGATTAAAAACTGGCAAAAAGGCAAACAGAAACAGAAACCGTGCTGAACAACCATTTCGATCGCTAATTTTTCGCGTTTATCTCATTATTCCACAGTTTTTGATCATTTATCTGTGGGGGCCGAGCACACCCACACCCACACCCCTCCTTTTCCCTGCTCCATGCATCGCTCTTCTCTCTCTCTTTCTGTGTGTGCCTCTCTCGCTTGGTAGCGTGGATCTATACAAAAGGATCTGCATTCAATGCATCCAATTAGAGCTGCTCGACGTTTTATCTCGGCATCTCTTAGGGGAATGATCGTGCTAAACTTCATTAAATCTTTTTCTTGAAATCGCTTTTCAACTCGTTTCTTCCTCTCTCTCTCTCGCTCACTCTCTGTCTGTCTGTCAGTCTTTCTCCTTCTTGGGCAATCAGTGTGGCTCTGTGCTTGATTATTGGTTGTGAAAACGTCTTTTTCGAAAATTTATGCAAAATTGTCGAAAAATGGTTGCTACTGAAATGGTAAATGGGATCGTCTGAATCTTCGTCTGATCGACAAGCGATCTGCAGCTCTGATCTGCGTGCTTTATGCCTGCCGTTGGGCCACAAACATTTTCTATGGCAATCCTCTTCCATCTGCGTCTTTCGCTCAATTAACTGAAGAACTTGAGGCGAAGACGCCTCGCAGAGTCATTTCGCTTAGTTAAATATTGGCTACTGGTATTTCTTTTCTTCTCTTCTCTTCTCTTCTCTTCATTTTTTTTATTATTTAGAATTCCACTCTGAGGGCCTTTGGCTAATTACTTTGTCATGGTACGACAAAGCACGAACATCGGATCATTGGATCAAGCTGATCTGCATATGGATGAGGGAGAGATTTAATGTTGAAATGAACCAGCGATCGATCAAACAATAACTTAGCTCATTAGAAGAGCTGCTTCCAGTATCATTTGTATCTCGATCACTTCGACAGAGAGTGGGAGAGGGAGAGAAAATTGCACAGCGTATGGGACTGATCATTAGAGAATGTTTGGGAGAGAGCATCGAAATTCCATTGATAGATAAAACGATCGTATGATCGCTCCAAGCATCATGATCATTTGAAGTCTGAAAAGAAAGGAATGTTGTATGAGTTATAAAGAGAAAATAGCTAACGAAAGAAAGAAAAGAGGTGAGAGAGTGAACATGACGACAAAGATGCGAGTGCCATAAAGAGAGTAGGAGAAACACAGAGCGAGAGCGAGAGAGAGAGAGAGAGAATCAGTAGTTAAAGTTTATGATTGATAATGACAATCTCTAAGCCTCAATGCTAAGCGAAATTACCGATTTAAAAATTAAGATAAGAAGATAAGAACTTTCAGCAATAATCAGCAATTTGATAAGTTATTGCGAGAAGAAGAGAGAGGGAAGAAAGATCATTAACAACAAGTTGTAAATACCAAAAATAAAGACAGAGGAAAGCTAAAGAGAGGGCGAAAAGAAAAGGGAAAGAAGGAGAGAGAGAAATATAATGATAGAGAAAGAGAGAGAAGAAAGAGAGGGAAAGAGATGGAGATAGAGATAGAGATAGAGATGGAGATAGAGATAGAGAAAAAGATAGAGATAGAGATAGAGATAGAGATAGAGATGGAGATAGAGATAGAGATAGAGGTAGAGATAGAGATAGAGATAGAGATAGAGATAGAGATAGAGATAGAGATAGAGATAGAGATAGAGATAGAGAGAGAGAGAGAGAGAGAGATAGAGATAGAGATAGAGATAGAGATAGAGATAGAGATAGAGATAGAGATAGAGATAGAGATAGAGATAGAGATAGAGATAGAGATAGATATAAGAGATAGAGATAGAGATAGAGATAGAGATAGAGATAGAGATAGAGATAGAGATAGAGATAGAGATAGAGATAGAGATAGAGATAGAGATAGAGATAGAGATAGAGATAGAGATAGAGATAGAGATAGAGATAGAGATAGAGATAGAGATAGAGATAGAGATAGAGAGTAGAGATAGAGATAGAGATAGAGATAGAGATAGAGATAGAGATAGAGATAGAGATACAGATACAGATACAGATACAGATACAGATACAGATAGAGATAGAAAGGTAAAGAGAGAGAGAGAGAGAGAGAGAGAGATAGATAGATAGATATATATAGATAGATAAAGAGAGAGATAGTGAGAGCTAGAATGAATACAAGATTTTGTAAACTTTACTTTACTATCGATCAATATGAGATCATTGAATGTTGAGTGTGATAAAAAGTTAAGATTAGTAAATTATATTCCAATTATATGACAATCTATATATATAATAATAATACTTCAGAATATGATGATGAGAGAACAAAGATCAGTTGATCAGAACATTTATAAAGAATTAGTAAAACATCAAAATTAAGATAATTATAGAAGGAAATTGTGGCAGCTTCTTAAACTAAGTCGAAATTGAATAACAGCTAATGGGATGCAATTTGATCCTGTGGCTGATCTCGACTGCTGCAACTAATTTGTTTTGTGGATCAGCAAAGTTGAGAGTGAATGAGAGCAATTAATGCCAGATGCTTAATTAGAGGGCAACAATTGGCATTGGAATTCGTCGAAGAGCCACAGTAACCGCAAAATGAGCCACAATTCAACGCGATTCAACAACGAGGCGATCAATCAATGAATCTTTCTCAGGCAAAAAAAAAAATATACCAAAGTGCTTCCCGTTGGAGTGCGAGAACGAGTGTGTGTGTGTGTGTGTGTGTGTGTGTGTGTGAGCCTAAATGCTTCAACAAAGAATAACTAACGAGGTGTTATAATTATAAAGAGAGACACCTAAACGTGTCCATATCGATCGGCAATCGGCAATCGGCAATCGGCAATCGGCGTTAATCTGATAGAAGTGGAAGCTGTTCCAAAGTTCGAGGCGCTTGTCATTAGAATATATTGTTCGGTGTTGAAAGAACTAAGAGATACGTTTCGATAGCGATTGTTGTTGATTTTATTACTCTTGTATCTCTTAGATACACACTTTTGCCATTTCATTGATGATGATTTCCCCCCTTCTATACCCGCTATACCCGCTATACCACGATACGCTCCATTTCATACGATTCTCACTTAAGTTTCATGAATGGAAACTGAGATAGATGCTGCCACTCGGCACAGTGTTTGCCACAGTGATTGCCACAGTGTTTGCCACACGGTTTTTCATTGATCGTTTTCAACGTTTCAATTCGTCTCGACATTTTGCTGCGTAATTTGTGTTAAGTGGTTTCAACCCACTTCAGATATTTTCGATTCGTTCATCGGCATCGGCATCGCACTGCCATCCAACTGGGATTTTACTTGGCTTCCTATCTCTAACGCTCTCTCACTCGCACACGCACTCTCCCACTCGCTCTCCCTCTCTGTCTCTCGTGTATGTTTAATTTTGTTTTATCGCTAGAAAACAAACAGAATAAACAAAGTTCAGAAATCGTAGAGTCAAGGAAATTAAAATGCGGCAAACTGTGCATTTATCTCATCATGACACGCCCCCCCCTCCCCCACCTCCCTCTCACTGCCTGTTGCCCCCCCTAAAACAACAACAACAACTTAAAGCTGAGCTTGATCAACGCTTTGATCTACGCCGAGCGATTTTGTTTATTTTTATTCATAATCGAGCAACTCCACCATCGCCTCCTCCGCCAGCAACTTATCCTCCGCCTCCTCTTCTTCCTCCTCCTCCTCCTCCTCCTCCTCAGAGTGATCGCAGCTTCTGGAATGATCGCTGTCTTTTGATCAGGCGCGAAAATTGTGCGCCTACCGCCCGGCAATGATGACGACCTCGGCAAAGGCCTCTCTAGAGTCCAAAGCGAAGCGTCAGCCGGTAGTTGCTACCGACAATGACGAGGGCGTTTGCTCTGATCATCATCATGATCAACATGATGATCTTGAGGATGACGCGGCATTGATTGGGTTAGAAGAGATGGCCTGTCAGTGGCACAATGGCCAATCGGTTCGCTTTCGTTATGAAATACAATGCAGCAGCAACAACAGCAACAACAACAACAACAACAACAGCAGCAGCAACAACAGCAACAGCAACAACAACAGTAACAACAACAACAACAACACATAACCTGAGCTCATGGATCATCAACAGTCGCCGTTGTGTTAACCACGATCAAGAGCAGATCAGCGACTCTTTTCTTCTACTTCTACTTGATGATGATGATGATGATGATGATGATGATGATGATGATGAGTTGCCACAAGAGAGATTCGCCAGTTGGCAGTTCATTAGCTTAAATGGTAGCCTGGAATGTGTGAAACTACTTACTTGTGCTAATAGATCACTTATCGATCGATAAGTACTCGCTGCAACTCTTAGCAACAATTTCAATTCAATTATCCAACCTTCCGACTGAATTCAATTAGACATTATTGTGCTTGCCCGTCAAATTGCTAGGGTATAATCAAGCTGGCCAAACTTCAGACGAGTCGATCAAGCAACATAACAATAATTTAGTTCGATAAATTTGACTGAGTAATCTAACAGCAATAGATGGACATCAAGTTTATCGATTAATCATTAATTAATTATGTAAACGATATTGAGGACTTTTAGAGCTAATTAAATTAATTGCAATTTTATCCAATTATTTTTAATGTAATAAGAATTAAGAGATTCGATATTAATTGATGTTATTCTTTCTACTTATTTCTTATGGTTTTTGCAATTGAGTCAGACATTTTAGGGACTCTGTTAACAATAGGAAATAGGGTTTTAATATACTTAGTAATATTTAAAGTCTGTCTTATGATATTTAATATAACTCCAGTTTTCAAATTACTTTCTCTGACCTCAACAATTTGCAAGCTGTAAAATGATTTCCAAGAAGCAACTCTTACTACTGAGCAAGCGCTCTCTATTGAGTTTGCCTAAGTGAACCATGCAATCAACATCATAAAGATGTGCACTAAATAATTTGCCATTAAACTCCAAGCCTCGACCTGAACTGGACTTCAACGCTGTTTTCGATACGAACTCCAACTACAACAACAACTCTAACTCCAACTACAACAACAACTCTAACTCCAACTCCAACTCGAACTCGAACTCCATCCCATCTGCGACTCGATTGCTATATTCTGTGGGTCTAGGTGGGTCTTAACGCTTCACTGTGTTCATAAATTGCCCATTTATATATATATATATATATATATATATATATATATATATACATATCTATATAAATATATATAAAATGGAAAATGAAAAATGAAAAAGCAAAAAAGCAAAAAACTTATAAGCATTTTTCCAGCGAATTTTGTGGCATTCTCCCTCTGCCTCCTTGTGTGCGCTTGTCTCTAATGAAGTTTCTATCGACTGAGCCGCATTTTCTCCCCCATTTGCCAGAGAGTCGACTGTCGAGAGTCGAGAGTCGAGAGTTTACGAACGGAAACTGGCAATTTGCTAAAAATGACAAATGTCTATGAATGTATGAAGAGTGCAAACAAATATAAATATATACAGCACAAAAAAGGGACAGAAGATGACAACAACAACAACAACAAAATATGCTTAGTTATAGCAAACCCACGACAGCCTTGATACTCACGCACACCCCGCTACTCAGGCCGACAAGGCAGTCAGTGACTGGGACGGGCAGTAAGGGGCAGGGGGTAAGGGAGAAGGGGCAAGGAAGAAGGGGGAAGGTGCATTGACATTATGCGTTTAGTTACGCACTCATTTGGCTTGACATTCCCCTCACTTCCCATTGCCTGCCATGGCATTCAAGTATTTACTGCACAACGCACACGCAATGCACAATTTTGATGCCCAAATTGCACACTTTAGTGATATGCTCTTCCTCTTCCTCTGCTTCTTCTCCATGTGCACTTTCCAATACTATTCCCGATCCCGTCTACAAAAAATAGGCAAGAAATCAACCGTTCAACTTCTCTATAACTACAAGTAAGCAATTTGCCAAGCGATCTCAAGCATTTAGTTTGCTTTTTATCTCCCTCTCTCTCTCTCTCTCTCTCTCTCTCTCTCTCTCTCTCTCTCTGAATTTTTTGCTAAATAAGCACTTTAGGTTTTGTCGCAATGCGTCAGTGCGTCGATAAATTACTGTGTCGTCTAACTATCGGGGCAGGCACTGTGCCACATTTACGACACTTTGTGGAGAGACCCACAATTATGGAGCAGGCAGCTGCAGATTGATTCCACTTTTACTGCCACAATTATTATTATATTATTAGTACGACAACTAATAGCTAAAATAATTATTAACTTTGAACACAATCGATTCAATGCATTGCTGATACTACGGTACTTTTAGCATAACGCACCCCTTAAGGGGGGAAGTGCCTGTAGAATCGAATGAAATCCTATGAAACTCTCTTGTTCCGTTTGTATTTAATCAACTTAGTAATCGTTGTTGAAATTTAATCGAAATGATAATGATTGAAACGGTTAAATCACTCCCTGGGTGGAAAGTTAGCAATGATGAAACTACCACCAGTGGGAAAGAGCAGAGGTAATTTAAGGCATTTATTTACTCATTTATTTGTTTATTAATTAATTCATTAATTAAATAATTGTTGTATTTATTAATTGATTTATCTATTTATCTATTTATCTATTTATCTATTTATCTATTTATCTATTTATCTATTTATCTATTTATCTATTTATCTATTTATCTATTTATATATTTATCTATTTATCTATTTATCTATTTATCTATTTATCTATTTATCTATTTATCTATTTATCTATTTATCTATTTATCTATTTATCTATTTATCTATTTATCTATTTATCTATTTATCTATTTATCTATTTATCTATTTATCTATTTATCTATTTATCTATTTATCTATTTATCTATTTATCTATTTATCTATTTATCTATTTATCTATTTATCTATTTATCTATTTATCTATTTATCTATTTATCTATTTATCTATTTATCTATTTATCTATTTATCTATTTATCTATTTATCTATTTATCTATTTATCTATTTATCTATTTATCTATTTATCTATTTATCTATTTATCTATTTATCTATTTATCTATTTATCTATTTATCTATTTATCTATTTATCTATTTATCTATTTATCTATTTATCTATTTATCTATTTATCTATTTATCTATTTATCTATTTATCTATTTATCTATTTATCTATTTATCTATTTATCTATTTATCTATTTATCTATTTATCTATTTATCTATTTATCTATTTATCTATTTATCTATTTATCTATTTATCTATTTATCTATTTATCTATTTATCTATTTATCTATTTATCTATTTATCTATTTATCTATTTATCTATTTATCTATTTATCTATTTATCTATTTATCTATTTATCTATTTATCTATTTATCTATTTATCTATTTATCTATTTATCTATTTATCTATTTATCTATTTATCTATTTATCTATTTATCTATTTATCTATTTATCTATTTATCTATTTATCTATTTATCTATTTATCTATTTATCTATTTATCTATTTATCTATTTATCTATTTATCTATTTATCTATTTATCTATTTATCTATTTATCTATTTATCTATTTATCTATTTATCTATTTATCTATTTATCTATTTATCTATTTATCTATTTATCTATTTATCTATTTATCTATTTATCTATTTATCTATTTATCTATTTATCTATTTATCTATTTATCTATTTATCTATTTATCTATTTATCTATTTATCTATTTATCTATTTATCTATTTATCTATTTATCTATTTATCTATTTATCTATTTATCTATTTATCTATTTATCTATTTATCTATTTATCTATTTATCTATTTATCTATTTATCTATTTATCTATTTATCTATTTATCTATTTATCTATTTATCTATTTATCTATTTATCTATTTATCTATTTATCTATTTATCTATTTATCTATTTATCTATTTATCTATTTATCTATTTATCTATTTATCTATTTATCTATTTATCTATTTATCTATTTATCTATTTATCTATTTATCTATTTATCTATTTATCTATTTATCTTTTTATCTACTTATTAATTAATCTATTTATTGATTTATAATCGATAAGTGTGGAAACTGATATCTATCGATATGCAATTGTTCAGGCGAATGACTTCTCGAACTGCTTCGCTCTCTGCCTCTCCATCCCTCTCGCACGCTTGCTGTCTCCTTCTCTTTGGGTATTTATAAACTGATTAATAATGCAAAGGGGCTTCCTGTCTTGAGCAAATATCTTAGCTTTTCTATTGTCTGCGCTGAGTTTCTTTGTTTGTATTTCTGGCTTCTGGCATTTCAAAGTCAGCGTCGACCTCTGAATTTTGATATGGCGTCGAATATCTGAGTATCGACTAAAGCAATCGATTTTTTGCCGACAGTCACGTCACGTTTTCACAGTGAGTGAGGGAGACAGAGAGAGAGAGAGGGAGAGAGAGGGTGGGAATGGGAATGGGAGGTAGGACAATGGGGCCATTCGATCTCAGTTGATCGGTCGATCAGTCGCTATTATAAGATCGTTAATAAGCGCTTGTCAATTTCCAGTAAAGTGTACAAAAAACGTTTATAATCATTAATAATAGCAATTTTATAATTTTGTATAGAAAACCCGACTCCGAGCCAAGTCGGGCCTCAGGCCCAGACGTCTACATCGACGTCTACGTCTACGTCTATGTCTACGTCTATGTCCATGTCTATGTCGACGGCTTCGGTTTGTTGGCTTTTTCAGATTGGTTTCTTCGGTTTCTCGAGTGCGTCAAACAGTAGCTAACAATTTTTTAAAAGCTCATTTAAATATTTCAAGCGATGCAAGAAGAAAAAAAATAAAAATAAGACAAAAAAAAAAAAAACGATAGATAATGAACGAATCGGACTCGACACGAAACCACGAAAATATAAAACTCACAAAACATCAAAAATTATCATTAAAGAAATCAAAATGAGCTGCGAAAAGAGGTCAAAGTGAAATACGGTATACTTCTCGTAGGCAGACCTTAGAGATCCACGTTTGTAGGGACAAATTGGGGGGATCCGCTCCCAATACAAGCAATCAGACAAAGCAGAGATCAAAGTTGAATGAATCGCAGAAATGCTCAATGGAAAGATCTTAATGGCCTGAAAGTCTGCTGCTTCAGCACGAACTCTCTCTAAACTCGCCAGAGAAGTCGCCAGAGAACTCAAGGAGACACTAATTACAGAATTATAGAATGAGTTTCGCATATAAGTTAATAATTTGAAATGATCTTTGATTAGAAGATAGTTGTATCAGACCACTTTAGTTATGATTGGAAGAATTAGATTATCAGTTCATTGGCGAAATTTTGACTTAAATACTTGGAACAATTATAGGAAAGTAAACAAAATTATAGAGAAGTGTTTTATGGATAAAACAATCATTTAAGCAAATCATAAGATGACAGTTTGTCTTCTTGCTGAAGACTTCTTACTATTTTAAGTTAACAACTTATGTTTACTCAGCTTTAACTTTTCTCAACAGAATTCTATAGATGCAAGATGATGTATAAGTGATAGAAGATTAATCTTTTTAAATCAAATCATCTCTTTATTCTGGAAAAAAAATAGACAAATTCAAATCAAATTCATTTGTGAAAGCTAACAATTAGGCATTAATTGAAGTCAGAATGCTTTCATTCCGGTAAGACAAAGATAAGTGAGATACAATAAGTGATTTAATATCTATCGGAATGAAACTCCAATAATAAATTAATTATTAATATAATAATTGATATAATAATTAATTAATATTAATATAATAACTCGAATCACAAGTATCAATGAAAGAAAGCATTTCTTTGTTGCGGATAGAAGAAGACAGTTAAGTTACCTGAAAATTCTGTGACTTCTGATTACCTAAATGAAAAATATTTAAGGAGTTTAATAAAGAAAGAAAATTTATGCAAAGATATGCTCTAATAATATAATAATATTTCTGGAATATTTCTGCTGTGTTCAAATAAGAATTTCAAGCAAATCACAAGAATTAAATGACAATATAGTTTTATGAAGTAATATAGTTTAGCTAGCTTATTTAAGAGATGCAATAAGATAAGGACAGAAAGTTTATTCAAAGGGATACGTTAAGGGAGTTGATTCAATCAAATTCTAACTCATTCCTAAACTAATCTTAATTACAAACACAAGAATAAAATTAATATATAAACTTATCAATCCTTGAAAATGATGGTTAAAATTGTAAATTCACAGATAGTTAACTTTGTTCTACTCATATCATGAGCTATTCAATTCATTCGCACTTCCAATCACAATTACAAACACAAGAATCAAATGAAGATATAAACTTATCATTCCTAGAAAAAGGAAGTTAGTTAACTCACAGATACTCATAGCACATGATGTCACATAGAACTCAATCGAACTGCTAAACAAATCACAATTACAAGCACAAGAATCAATTTCGATCGCTTTAAGACAAGTTGACAATCAGGAAGCCACAGAGATTATGACTGTGTTCACCTTTTTAATTGGATAGAGAGTCTTGGAAAACGTTTAACACATGCGGTGGCTGAGATGTGGATGCATAATTGCGGCAAGGCAACAAAAGGTGGCCATTGATGGGATGGGAAGGGAAGGGAAGTGGAGGGGAATGGATCAATGAACCTGGGAACGAAGGTGCTTGAGGCGTTGCTGTCGGCGTGAGTCAAAGACACAGACAAAGTCAAAGTCAAAGCGAAAACCCAAAACCAAAACCAAAACTCAAACCGAAACCCAAAACTGAAAACGGAGGCCAGTAGCAGCTCGGTGAGATGCAGAGCGTCCATTTAAAAACCTTTTAAGTCATCAGGCACGCCCACTTTTAAATGCCGTGCGCAGGCGCCACCCTGACGCCAGCCGGAAATGGCTAAAGTCAAAGACGGAGACGGAGGATGGAGTGAGGAGGAGAGAGTGAGAGAGTGAGATGCAGAAGCTGGTGAGTTGCACAGTCGCAGGTCTTGGGCCTCTGCGGTCGACTTGGCCTGCTTTCCATTCTCAATACCATTTTCCATTGAGCCGGCCAAAGAAAAGTTGCTGAGCTCCTTGACTAATTCGATTGCAATTAGTTGCAGGCCCAGAAGGCTCGAGCCCGAGCTCGACTCGAGTCGTGGCGTGTCGTGTGGGTGCGTCACTGACATAGCTGTGCTGTGACAGGATTTGCCTCATAATCCAATTAAATGCGTGGCAGTTGCGGCTTGTTTCCTGCTCGCACCTGTGCGGCATCTCTCCACGCGTTTACAGTTTGTATTTTTGGTTTCGGATTCGAGTTTTGGTATTGCGTTGGGTTGGGTTGGGTCTATGGGCATTTGGGCTTTTTGGCTTTTGGCAAGCGAACACGGCGGGCGACGGCCATTCCATTGATCGATCGGCCAATGATTTTGCATAAATTATGAACCACAAAACAGAAATGTTAACTTTTGGACTACAAAAGCCAAATGCCGCCAAATGAATACATTATATGAAATACATGCAGGAAATAAAGAAAACTCACCGAGAAACAGTCGAAGATTAGATACTCTAGATGTTATAGATTGAGAAAATATTTCTGAATATTTAATTCATTTAAATTACTTTGCTATATCTCTATATATGTGGTAATATTGAGTTGGGTCTGTCAAAAGCAAATGTCGAGCATGAAAAGTGTTTAAGCCATGTCTGATAGTTGGCTAAGAATAGTTGTTCTTTTCGAAGAATATCTCAGAGAATTGCATAGGCTTAAAGCACTGCAATATGTGTTATATAAGCTAAACTAAATATGAGAAAAGTAGCTCAATGAATAGCAAAGTATCTCAAAGGTAAGAGATACAGGTAACTGCTGGAAAAGCATCTCAAAAGTATCTCTTATAGCAGCTTAATATAGTTCCAATTAATTATTCTTTGCTTGATACCCCCAAAAGTATCTGAAGAGTAGACCCAGCACTGATATTTGCCTCCACGCGTTGCATGCCACACGAAAGTGCGGTTATAGCCGAGAGAGCAAAAGCATCTGAAGCTTTACTAGAGCAACGGCGGCAGCTTTACGCTTTATGGATGCCACCCAGGCGAGCATGAAAAGATACAGATACAGCTACAGATACAGATACAGTTGAAGTTGAAATAGATACAAATACAGATACGCAGTTACAGATGCAGATACAGATACATCAATTGGGTTGCGTTACAAATTTTTTTGGCATTTTACATGCGACAAAAGGCGCTTTCAAAGAGGCACAGAGTCAATTGTGCGTCAGCATGAGTCAGCTGGGTCGCTGCGGAGGAGAAGGAGAAGTGGAATGGGGGGAGGGAGAGGTAGATGAGATGAGAAACATTGAGTAATTGAAGCATTGAGCGAATGCAGCCCAGCCTGCTGGCCGTTAACAAGCGGCTATCAGCCGTTGCAGATCTGCAGCTTTTGTGGCCTTAATTACAATCTTTTGAATACATTTGGCGCTTAATCACGAGGCCATGATCTCAGGCCCAGCCCCAAAAGCTTCCCCATCAAACAGCACCTGCGACTCAACAGCAATTTCATACATATATACAAACAGATATACATATATATATATATATACATATATATATATATATATATATATAAATTTATATTTATATTTTTTGTTTCTTTTTTTTATTTGGCCAATGCGCAGTTGAATGGCATCCCGAGTCCGCGCTGCAATCATCAATCAAAGAGTGTGTGCGGACTGTGCGGCTTTCAACACGTTTAGCTGCGCTCCAGCGGTTTGAAATTTCAACTGTGTTTGGCAATTGCCAAAAGGAGAAGCCAGAGCAGCAGAGAGAGAGGGGCAGTTAACAGTCTCATCGATGCTCCTTATTTCGTTTTAATTTTTTTTTTTTTATTTTTAAACACACTCTAAATGCTTGACCAATGGCCATAATAGTCCAAGTTCTGGCCGCTATGATTACCAGGTTCGAGAGCTCTGAGAGCTCCGATGACATTGCGTCGTTTTCGTCTTCGTCTTCGACTTCGTCTTTGACTTCGAATTCAACTTCGAGTTCGCCTTCGCCTTCGTTTTGGTCTTATGTCTGTCGTCTTGGTTGGTGCCTCTTTTGTAGGCTTCATCTTTCACGTTGTCAAGTGGAAAATGTTGTAGAAATTGTATGGTACTTAAGTCCGGCACAACCGCAAAAACCGCACAATTTAATACCAAAAAAAATGTTAAAAAATAAAAAAAATTAAATAACAAAATGAAAAAATGATGTACAATAAATATGAAACGTAACTAACTACAAGTTATTGTAACTGCCAGGTACATTTTGAACGACACGTCGAGCTGTGTGTATGACGATCCAGTTGATGATAATGATGATAATGATGTCGCTTTGTAATACGCAAGTGAACACAATGCATGACCGCTTGAGAGCGAAGATTGAGTGGGGATTAGTCCAAGAAACGGTCAATCAAACAGTCAATCACTCAATCAATCAAACACTTAATCTAACAATCGCTTAATGTGAATGTAGATTGATAAAGATTGATTAATTTATGGAATGTATTGTAAGTTGAACTTGATCAATCATTTGATCACTCAAACAGTCTATTAATTACTTATTAAACAGTCAATCAGTTTATCAATCAATCTGACAACCGATCAATCAGTCAATAAATGACTAAGTCAGTCAATTAGAATGTACATTGAGAGGAGATTGGGAGATCTATTGGAATTGTAAGATGAAGTTCTCAATCGATTGATCAATCAGTCTATTCATTACAGAAGCAATCTGTGAATCAACAACTTTATGCATCTTTTTAACAATCAGTCAATCAATCAATCAGTCAATCAATCAGTCAATCAATCAATCAGTCAATCACTCAATCAATCAGTCATTCAATTAGATAGTTTATCAGTTGTTCAATCGATCTATCAATCAGCCAATCAATAAGTGTACTAATAAGTATGACAATCGACCAATCAATCAATCACTCTTTCAATCGGTCAGTCAATAAGAGAGTAATTCAACTGATCAAATATAAATTTAATATAAATATAAATAATAATAAATAATTTTAATACGATTGTTAACAAACTACTCTCAATCTACTACTTGTCAATCAATCAATCACTATATAATGCAAAGCAATCAGTCAGATTAGGATTAACATCTCGAGAGCTTCTATCTTATAAGTTGCCTCAATCAAGCATTGAAACTTCATTTAGCTATCATTCGTCTTCTTCTCTTCTCATTACTTCCATCAAAACTATTTGCTTCAATCAACCATACATCAGTGGGACAATCAAAGTAGCACAATTAAGCCCGATTAAGAATGATTTCTTAACGAATAAAGCAACTGATAAAACAATGCGAGCTTTCAGCCCAATTTATACTTGATTAAGCATTCACAGCAATCGTTGTCAATCGCTCTCAGTCAGGCAGATGCGCCCTCAAGGCTTTTGGTACATATCACTAAACAAGTACCTAGATACCTTTTACCGTTGACAAACTGCTGGACACCCTCCCCTTGCGTTGCAGCTCAATCGTTGCTCACCGCAAAAACCGCACACATCAACACACTCCCAGTTCGAGTCTCAGTCGCAGTCGCAGTGCAAGTTTTCTGTTGTCGATCCCAGTCCCGTTTTAGTTTGTGTGCTCGCTTCATCTTCATTTCACTTGCCAATTGTCCCCACGGGTCCCCCTACCCTCTGCCCCCCTGCCCAGGGCCACAGCACTAAATTGGTAACTAAATACTTAAACTAATTTTAAGGTTTAGCAAAGTCCAAGACGTTGTCGCGTTGACAAGCGGGCGGTCAGTTGCCCGAGGGAGATGCGACTCGACCGATTCGAGGCGAGTTGTGGCGTGGGCGGGGGCAGGCAGGGGCCAAGGGGCCAGCCGCATTGACCGCAAGCAATGAAGTGTGTGCTGGCCGGGCCAGAACCAAAAACGAAGACGAAGCCAAAGCTGAAACCCAGAGACGACGACCAGCAGAAGGGGGGCACTGAGCATGCCTGTGGTTTGTCAGCACTAGAGAAAGGGAGAGCAACAGGGACAGAGACAGAGACAGAGACAGGGACAGAGACAGGGATAGGGGCTGAGAATCGAACTGGAACTGGAACTGGAATTGTAACTGTTCGACGGGGGGAATGCTGCCACTTAAGTAGCTACTAACTGTTATTTACATTGTTTGCTAATTTCCCTCGAACATTTTCTAAGGTTTCCCAAAAAAAAAAAAACGAAGAAACAAAAAATGAAGTAAAATATTTTAAATCCAAATATGAAATCCAATAGGGCGGCCAAAAAAGCGCAGGGCTGCATGAAAGTTGCACAAATTAGAGGGCAGACTGTGAATTGACACGTGAACCCAAAAGCCAAGTCGAGATTCCATTCGTGCATATACCCTGTAAACAGGCGGATGTAGCGTAGGGTATCTAGCGCAACTTAGAGCAGGCATTTCCTTCCCACAACTGAGTTTTTCTATTCGCAGAACCTGCTGTTATATTGCTGTGCAGGGTATCTGCTAGTCTAGCTGATTAAATGTAGATATAGATTTCAGCGTGTTATTATGATAAATAAATATTCATAAGCGTCGAGTTGTAATATTTGTATGTTGATATGTACATATACAGGGTATTTTTAGTCGAGCTACCAACTGAAGAAATATATTAAATCATTTTTCCATGTTTTCAGCTTGAATTTATACAAATTATAGAAATATCAAGTTAAGCCAAGTGAAGGCTGTCGTGTAGTACAGGGTATCCCTTAGTCGATTTGCCAACTTGTTGTAAGAAATTGAATTTTAAAATCATTTCACAACAATTTAACAAGCTATAAAAGATAATCTGAGCACCTGAAGTAAACAGCAGCGAGAAGAGCTTTCATTGCAATATATACAGGGTATCAGTTAGTCGAGCAGCATAGATTTCCAAAAAGTTGGCATTATTTCTGTTGCAGTTGCAGTCGCTGAGCATCGAGAGTTTGATGCATTTTCTATTGTTCTCAATTACAGGGTATCTGCCAGTCGAGTTTGAAAGCAGTAAGGCTATCATTAAACCAGTCGCAGCTGTGTGAAGGAAGATAACACTGTATAACCTATGAACTCTCTGCTCTGATCAGCATGATGTATCGTAACTCCGCAGCAAAGTATCTGTATCTAAGTATCTGTATCTAAGTATCTGTATCTAAGTATCTGTATCTAGCTGTAGCTGTACGAGAATGTTGAACGTGTATCTATCTGTATGTGGCAGGCATTCCCAATCGGAGGCAGCTTGCTAATTATTTCGCGGGGCTCGTGTGAACTCGGTTTGTAGGTTTGTTAGCTGTTCGCTGATTTTTTTACCGCAAATGTCTAATGAAGTTGCCCCGCTTTGATTGAGTGGGCGCAATTAAGCAAGCAAAGGTTGACGGTGATGGGGCCCGATGGGGGCAGCAATGGATGGGGGGAGAGGGGGTTACTCGTATCTCGTACACGTACACGTACTGACAGTTAAATACAGTTGAGATTCGCGACGTTGCCGCGCATATTTCTCACTCATAATTAAGTCGTTTTGAGCGCGTTTAGAAATTGTTTTCGCTGCGTGTTAAGCTTCGTCTTTGTCTGCTCCTTCTTCTTCTGCTTCTGCTTCTTCGTCTTCTTTTTGTTTTTCATTACATTTTCCATTTTTCTCTAAAAGCGAGCAGCTAATTGCAACAGATTTTCCCATGAATTTCCCCCTCTCCCCACCCCTCGAAAGTCCGCTCAGCATTTTATATATATTTTTTTTGTTGGTTTAGTTTTGGTTTTGGTGTCTCAAATTGGGTTATTATGTGCATAGTTAAGGCCATCGCATGCGACACTTAATTGCAATGGAATATGCCCCCCGTTGGAGCCTGAGATTTGGGTCAGCTATGTGTACAGTGAGGCTCAAGTGGCACAGATCTCAGTCAAACGCTCAGACAGATAGACAGATGCACAGGTGGGCAGGTGGGCAGGTGGGCAGGTGGGCAGGCAGGTGAGCAGGCAGCACGGGTCTTAAATCTGATTCGATTTGGATAGCATTTGTGGCGCAAATGTGCGCATAATTAATAATTACGTATACGACGCGTATGCGGTGCATAATTATGCACGGCTTTTGTGGCTTTGTCGTTCGGCATAAAGCTAACACGCAAAAGTAACAGATACATTAGCAGCAACAACTACAGATACAGATACAGATACAAATACAGATACAGCCACAGCCACAGCAGCAGCAGCTACAATAACAAATTGCGTATCTCGTTTGGCTGCTTGTCTCTATTATTAATATTTGATTTGCCGGCCATTTTGGTGGCCATTGAAACAATGTTGGCCAAAAGCGGAAATCTGTTGAAATTTCTATTTAGTTTGCTAATTTACGCATAACAGCTGCGGCGTAAAAGAGACAGCGTAGACAGCAGACAGAGAGCGAAACAGAAGATGAAATCTACATTTAATAACTTCGAAATATATATTTAATAGCTCGAAGAAAGTTTAAGCAAATCCACAAACTGAAAATGATCAAATAACATCGGGTGTTTGCATCTAATTTGAGGATCATTGAACTGGAGGCAACGAAAATATCTCTCATTAGCCAAATTAAATCCCTTAACTAAGCATTCTTTTTGTGAACATTTATAAGTTGTAAGTGTTTTTTGAAATTAACAATTTATTATTTATTATTTATTATTTATTATTTATTATTTATTATTTATTATTTATTATTTATTATTTATTATTTATTATTTATTATTTATTATTTATTATTTATTATTTATTATTTATTATTTATTATTTATTATTTATTATTTATTATTTATTATTTATTATTTATTATTTATTATTTATTATTTATTATTTATTATTTATTATTTATTATTTATTATTTATTATTTATTATTTATTATTTATTATTTATTATTTATTATTTATTATTTATTATTTATTATTTATTATTTATTATTTATTATTTATTATTTATTATTTATTATTTATTATTTATTATTTATTATTTATTATTTATTATTTATTATTTATTATTTATTATTTATTATTTATTATTTATTATTTATTATTTATTATTTATTATTTATTATTTATTATTTATTATTTATTATTTATTATTTATTATTTATTATTTATTATTTATTATTTATTATTTATTATTTATTATTTATTATTTATTATTTATTATTTATTATTTATTATTTATTATTTATTATTTATTATTTATTATTTATTATTTATTATTTATTATTTATTATTTATTATTTATTATTTATTATTTATTATTTATTATTTATTATTTATTATTTATTATTTATTATTTATTATTATTATTTATTATTTATTATTTATTATTTATTATTTATTATTTATTATTTATTATTTATTATTTATTATTTATTATTTATTATTTATTATTTATTATTTATTATTTATTATTTATTATTTATTATTTATTATTTATTATTTATTATTTATTATTTATTATTTATTATTTATTATTTATTATTTATTATTTATTATTTATTATTTATTATTTATTATTTATTATTTATTATTTATTATTTATTATTTATTATTTCTTATTTCTTATTTCTTATTTCTTATTTCTTATTTCTTATTTCTTATTTCTTATTTCTTATTTCTTATTTCTTATTTCTTATTTCTTATTTCTTATTTCTTATTTCTTATTTCTTATTTCTTATTTCTTATTTCTTATTTCTTATTTCTTATTTCTTATTTCTTATTTCTTATTTCTTATTTCTTATTTCTTATTTCTTATTTCTTATTTCTTATTTCTTTTTTCTTTTTTCTTTTTTCTTATTTGTTATTTCTTATTTCCTTTTTCTTTTTTCTTTTTTCTTATTTGTTATTTATTATTTATTATTTATTAATTATTAATAATTATTTATTATTTAATTACTTATTATTTATTAATTATTATTTATTATATATTATTTTTTATTTATTATTTATTATATATTATTTTTTATTTATTAATTATTATTTGTATTTATTATTTATAATTTATTTGTACACATTTTTCTTAATGAGAGAGAGCGAGAGAGAACGAGAGAGAGGCTGTTTAATATCGCAATTGTAATTAATAATTAATTTAATTAAAGTTTCTTTCAGTGTCGTGTTTATTAGTTTTGTTTTTGGCATTTAAGAAACTCTTGGCATACAGTTACTCCGACTCTGCACTTGTTCTTGTTCCCATTTTAGCCAGTTTTCCATTTTACAGAGCCACAAAGCACGCATCAGTTCCTGCGGCATTTCACAAAAAGAGCTAGAACGCATAAATTGTTATGGCTCATAAAAAATACAAAATACAAATACAACAACAACATCAACAAAAGACAGCAGAAAATAACAAATAAAATGCGGCAACAAAACAACAACAAAAGGCGTAACGTGGAGTAAATTGAAGCATTTCGTGACCAAATATGCTAAACAGTGACAATTTCACAAATGTCTATTGTGCGCTACGATATAATTACGCGTCAGATACGGCAACAGATACTTTAGTATGCACATAGATACATTTGTATCTACAGCTCTGCCTGTGACTTTGCCAATTAATTTGTGAAAATGCGCTAAACAAAAGACAACGCGAGAGTTGGGAAGCGAGAGAGGCACGAGAGCGAGGGCGAGGGCGCAGGAGATAGAGACAGAGATAGAGAGAGAGGGAGAGAGTGAGAGGGTAATATGGCAGATCGGTATCACTTAGGAAAAACTTTGCGCACATGAATCTAATTGAGTTCGTCGCTCAAACTCAATTCAAATTATGCATGCAACCACCCAACCACCTGAGTGCTGCTGTGCGGTGTGGTCCTGTGTGCTGCTTGTGCCGCTGTTCGGGGCATTGTTGTAATGCGCCACTTTATACGCTTTAATTAGTTTTCGCCACTTGAATTCCTCTTTTTTTTTTTATTTGTTTTTTATTTCATTTGGTCTTTTTGCCGTTGCTCTCCATTGTCATGCAGATGCTGCAAACGCTTCCCCTTCCCGCTTTTTGTGTGTATCTCTCGCAGATACACATTTAAATATTATAATACTGTATCTACCACAGAGAGGCTATGCCATAAGTACAGCGTCATCATTTTGATTTCGAAAGCAATTTACGCTATACCAAAATTATTTTATTATACACGGCTAGAAAATGACTTCCGTTTAGGCCAACAACGACTTTTGTTTTAATTTACAAACTCTCCGAGCACAACAAAATGACTCTATCCCCAACTCTTTCTCTCTCTCCCTCTCGCTCTCTCTCTTTCTGTCTCTCTCGCTCTGTCTGTCGCTGCGGAAATCTGTAATGCTTGTAATAATCATAGATCGGAAATAGAGACGAGTGAAAAAAGGGTTAATTGCATTTTGATGGCTTTATAAAGTCTGTTCTGTTCGACTTAACGTTTTCTCGAACTGAAAACGGTTTACATAGTAACCAAAACACGACATGTGTGAGTGTGTGTGCGTGTGTGTGTGTGTGCATCCCACCCCATGGAGCGTTAGAAATCCCACATGAATTGCTGATAAAATGCTCTGCTTTGCCAAGCACTTAACCAAAAATTTTATTTTGAATGTTACTCTAATGTTCGATAAATCACTGCCAATACAAACACACACACACACACACACACACACTCACACACATAGCTATAGATTGCGACAGATAGTTGGCTAGCACATCCGCCAAACTGGGCTCATACTCTGTCCCCTGTCCTCTGCTCTCTGCCCTCTGCCCTCTGCCCTCTCCCTACTCTATCTCCATCTATATCTATGGCACATCAATTGAATTTTAATGGAAATCGACGAGGAATAAAAGAGACTAAAACGCTGCAAAAAGGAATGAAAATAATATTAAAAAAAAAAAAGAAAAAGAAAAAAGATAAAAAATAAAGTAACTAGGAAAATCGCAAAAAGAAAACGATAGATAAAAAATTGGTAAACTGGCAAACAGTTGGAAAAAGGGAAAATTGTACGTGAAATTAAAATGAAAATGGGCAATGAGCAAACGGTTTTTGAAAGTGCAGCGGGTCGTGAACTGTCAAGTGATGCGCTACAGCAGCGGGCACTATGGGCTTGTGGGCGATTTTGCTGCGCCAGAGACAGAAGACGCAAGTGAACAAGTGTATAACAGTTAACGAGTTACTTCTCGTTCTTCTAAATACAATACATTCTTTTATACTGTATAACAGTTTGCATAACACTTGCATTAATAATAAATGCCAGGAAGGTATTGAACTTTTAACACTTTGTATAACACTTTCAGAAACATATGCTTTCTAAGTGTTAAATTAAAACATTGCAAAAAATGTTAAGGTGTATAACACTTTTTAATGCATTTTGTATACGAGCTTATATAACAGTTTGTATAACTCTTTTCTTAACAGTTAAATTACCAGTTTATAAAGCAAGCTATATAGAAACTTATGTAACAGTTTGTATAACAGCTTCTATAACAGTATAACACTTTTTATAACACTTAGTAGAATAGTTTGTATAACAGAGTGTATAACACTTTGCACTTCAGTTATAACAGTTTGTATAACAGTTTGTATAACAGTTTATATAACAGTTTGTATAACAGTTTCTATTACTTGCATTATTAATTGCATTAATTTACAAAAGTTTCCATATTACTTGAATTCACAACTTTAGAAAACAATATAACAGTTTTATTTGCTCGCCAGCTGCCTGCTCAAAGTGATATACCCCAACAGGAGCAACACATGGAGCATCCAGTTATTCATTGTAGCGCATTTACATAGAAACATTCGTCTCGTTTTCATTGAACTGTCGACTACGTTTTATTTATTTTTCAACTCGACATTTTTTTGTTTTGCTTTTTTTTTCTTTCTTTTTTTTTTTTGGTTCTTTTGCCGAGCCGCCCAACGGCTGCGTTCTGCTTCAATGCAGCCAAATTCTGTTATACGGCGGCAGAGCGGGGAACGGTCCCCGAGCATGACCAGAGCCCAGAGCGCAGCAAACCCCCAAATCACAGCCCAAACCAAACCAAACCGAACCGAACCAAACCAAATGCTTCAGCGTAACCAAAAAGCTAAAATGGCCAATTTTACAATTTCAAATTTGTTGTTGTTGTTGCTGTTGTTGGCCATTTTCTTCCTGTCGTTGTCATCGCTGTTGCTGTTGCTGTTGTTGTTGTTGTGCGCGACAATTTTTCTACACAATTTTGGTCCTTTTTTTGCTGGAGAAAGGGTAGGGGGGTGGACGGGGGCAGTTGCTTGGGAATGAGCTCAATTCGCGCCGCTTCGTCTGTTTCGCCTTCCTCTGTTTATTTTATTTTTATTTTTTTCCTACTTTGGGGGCATTTTTAAATGGGCTTTTTATGCGCGGCAGATCAATAATACATACTTTATATAAAATAGAGACAGAGAGGCCAAATCACGTGGGGCAGGGGAAGGAAGGCGGGTGGCCGAACCGACTGGTTGGCCGGCTCTTTGGGTAGGAAGCGCGGACAGGATACGCGCGCCAAACGGAAATGTGCACATTTATTTATCCTGTTTCGATTTCGCTTTGATTTTTCAGCATTTTTTTTGTTGCTCTTGTTGTTGTTGTTGTTGTTTTATATTTTTATCTTTGTTGCTGTTGTTGGATTTGTTGTTAAACGAAATTTTCAAATGGTTTGCCAGGCAACACACAGCAAGGGCGGGTAAGGAGGAGATGGCACAGTGCGCAGTTTAGTGGCTTGTGACTGTTGCCCAAAAAGGATGCAGGACACACACACACACACACACACACACATGCACACACACTTGTAGTCGATCCATTTCATAGGCTCGTTTTTCGCCACTGTTTAGACAGGCAAAACCAACAAAACCAGAGAAGAAAAAAAAACCTAGAAATGTGCAAAAAATTGTTGTAAAATATTTGAACACGAGATTTTTCACGGATGGTAGTTTGGATGTTCAGGACAGTTACAGTTGTCGGTCGGTCGCTGTCCCCCCCCCCCCCCCGCTCCCCCTTCTCCCCCTTTTCTGTTGTTGCCAGTGTAATTTGCATAAAGGAATACGAGTTTCTAGGCGCCACAACTCGACTCGACCCGGCTCCACTCGACCCGACTCCACTCGACTCGACTCGACTCGATACTCATGCATTTATGCAATCAAAATGCCCCAAAATTGCCAGACGAGCCGTTAATTTCGTTTTAAAGTTCAATTGGGCCTAGAAGCGGCTTCTGGCCGTAGATCTAATCAGTTAAGTTGACTCAGTTGAAATGCTCGCCAAGTTACCTTTTTGTCGATTGCATTGTGAGCGGAGAAACTATTCGCTAGTTGACTTGGTGGTAAGGGGAGCAGCAACTTGTGCTCTTCTGATGACACTTAGATACTCAGCATATTGGATTTATACATGTTGATGGGATTATAAACGAGGAAGGTGTTTAAGAAGTAAGTAAGTGATATGCAATTTGCGGATTTTTTAAGTTATTGTTTAACTTCTTAACTCTTTTTATATGCACATATTACATAGATTAGTAGAGCGTAGCAAATATTTTTAAATTGAAGTAGACTAACAGGTTCTTAAGTACACTTAAGTAATCTCTAATTCAACTGTTTTATTTTAGGTAAACAGCATTTTCCTTTGCTTGCTGATTGAGTTATAAACGAAGGAGTTATTCAGGAAGTAAATAGATAAGAAATTTAAGAATTGTTTCAAATATTATTTAACTTCTTTACTCATTAATTATATTGATTTCTAAACGATTAAAATATTTCTAAATTTAATTATATTAGAAGTAAGTTTATTTCAAATACAGGAATTTCAAAAGCTTAGCATATGTATATAAAATATTCGTAGACTTAATTAGATCTTTGATCTGTAACAGTAACTCAACTTGAACTAACTCTTTCATTCACCTGATCGAATTCAGATAAGCATTTAGTCTTAATAATTAGAAGTCATACCTATTTAAATGGCATAGCTATATCTAAGTTGATTTGGAGCTATATATAAAACAAATCTCTGCTAGATATATCATGATATACATATGTATATCTTACCTAGTTAGACAGCACCTTAACTTGCCTACAACATGATTCACATTGAAAGTCTGCACATTCAAATTGAAGGCCATTGCAGTAGTTTCTTTAGCTCACTTAGATTAATTTAATTGACTTCAAAATCCTTTTAATTCATACAAAATCTTTCTGTTGATGAATATAAAAAGTAATAAACCAAAGGCAACTGAAACCTTCTCATTCCCAACTTGAGCATATTCACTGTTTACAAGAACTCTGAAGAGCTTGAATAAGATTGCAGTAGAGAGAGAGAGAGAGAGAGAGAGAGAGAGAGAGAGAGAGAGAGAGAGAGAGAGAAAAGAGAGAGAGAGAGAGAGAGAAAAAGAGAGAGAGATAGAGAGACAGAAAGAGAGCAATAAAAGCTACTAATACTACTCCTAATTAGGTTATTCACTCGCCCAATTGTTACCTCAGTTACATAACCAAGAAATCGATCTAAAATTTACTCAATCTATAAGTAACGCTAACAAACCGTTACAGCAGAGCCAGTTGACAGCACTGCTTAATAAAACCATTCAATCAAGGATCTAAATAACAAGGATCCAAGTAACTAAGCTACCCAAAACCATCTCACCAATTCCAACTTCTGCTACGTAAAAGTTGCTCCATGGGGAAGTTTGAACTGTCTCAAGCTAAGAGCTAGTCGAGCATGCTCAGCAGCTAGAGCGTATGCCCTGACTGATGTGATGCTCCTGTAGATACCCCTTAGTTAGCTGCTGGCTAATTGAGTGCAGCATCCAGTTGAGGGATGTCAAAGATGTGAATACTTTTACTTGAATTTGTTTTAATTTTTATGTTTTCTTTTCTATTTTTTTTTTTTTTTTTTATGGCGGCAAACTGCAATTGCATTTTGTTCGGTGGTTGCTACTGGCTTTTAGCCAGGTCGACAGGATCCATGGATCCGCTGGCCATATGCACAGGGAACTGTGTGGATCTGGAACCTGGAGGAGGATTAATGAAACGGACTCTAACTGCGCGCTGCCGTTGAAAAATTAATGATCAATGTGTTGGTTATTAATGAATGTGGTTGACTGCGACGGCGACTGCGACGGCGACTCGAGTGTGGTTGGCTGTGGTGCCGTGGGGCAGGCAACTAGCAACTGGCAACTGTTTCCATCTGTTGCAGTGGCATCTTCCATCTTCATCTTCTGCTGTCTCCGTCTCCGTCTCCATCTCCGCCGTCGACTCTCTTGCTGCTTGTTATCGAAATCTTTTAGCCCAATGTGGCTACTGTGCATCCAATTTAGCCGCCTTTGTTGCCTTTGCCTTTGCCTTTGCCTCTGCCACACAGCGCTGTTTGTTGTCTTGCCGCTGTTGCAACTACTGCGCTTTGCCACCGTTCGTTGCACGATACCATCACCATGCGTTGCCATGAAAAATGTTGGCCATATCGGGCTGGCAACCCACCGTAAATATTGCCACCACCCTGAAGCCACTTTGGTTCTATGATCAATTCAAGCCAAAATTCAATTAGCCACAATTCCCCTTCTCGGCCCTCTGGGTGGCCGGCCAACAATAATGCACCAATAACGAGTTCAATATGCTAATTAATGAACCATCTAATGACTTGGCAACTGATTAAATTCAATGCAGATTAAGTGTTGCTTAACTCGTCTTTATATTGAAAGTTACTTAAGATGCGCAGATTCGGAGTTTGAACCAGTTCCAAAGTAATCTGTGATTATCTTCATATGAATTGATTCCACATGAACTAACTCATTTAATAGCAAGCGCTGGCTCAGTCAAGTTCCAGTTTTCGAGCTATTTAGTTCACATTTTAGAATAGCTTAGCTTTATCTTCAGCATAAATGAACTAGTTCTATTTTTTAATTGGCTTAAGACTTAGTGCAAGTGAACCAGTTCATTCAATTTGGACATTAACATTTGACTAAGATTCGCTTGGAGTAACAATTATTGAAGCAGCTCACAAATAGCTTTATATTGATGTGAACTAGTTCATTTAACTGAATGAGTAGTTGACTTCAATCAATCTGTAGTGACTTCATATCAGGAACTACAGTCTTATTTCCTTTAGAGTTGAAGTAATATTAAGTGGACTTCGATCCCAGACTGGTTCACTTTCTAATAACTCAGATTAAGAAGAACTAGTTCGTGCAGTTTTTCAAATTTATTTAACAAATGTTTACTCATAAAAGCTTAAACTTCACTTTAGTTCCACAACTAAATTGCACTTCAAACATATTATAACCCAATAACTGCACAATTGTGAACTAGTTCAAATAGTTCCGAAATGAACAAACTGCGCTTACTTACCTTATTATACTCTTTCCACTGCCAAGTTTCTGCACATTTATCTACGTTTTTACACATTTCTCTGCATTATGAAATATGTACATTTATTAATCAAATCTTAACAATGTGAAAATATGTGTTAAAATGTAGAAAAATGTATAGAAACTTCGCAGTGAAGAGAGAGTACTACTGCCTTCCTCATTCTGTGTCTTCATGCATCTATTTACTTAACTCTTTTCGGTTTATTTGCGCTTGTATTATTCGTAAACGATTCATGGCGCAATAAACAAACTCATCATGATTCGCAGCCGTGAATGATTGCAATGAATACCCGAAAAGTGAATCAAATTGCCACTTCAAATGAGTTGTAAATTTTGCAACTGTCAAGAGTGCAAGCGAATGAATATATACATGAACAATTGCTTTGTTGACAGGGTAGCTAACTAGCCCTACCCTTGAGGCACAACCCACCCCACACACACGCACACACACACACACACACACGCAGACATTACGATTGAAGATGACAACCCAATGATAAGGCACGAAAAACCAAATGTAAATTACCACAAAAAGTGCAATGCGTCTATGGAAGGGGTAAGCTAGGGGTAGGGGTAGCACCAAAGTTAGGAGTAGGGGTAGTTGTAGCAGTAGGGTAGGGGTAGCGCTAGGTCTCGGGGTAGGCTTTGCATTGGGCGAGTGTAGGTTAAATTTCATAAGTATGGGAATATGAATATTACAACTGACTTCTTCCCTGTCCGCTTCCCGCTGCCCGCTGCTGTTGCCTTCTTCGATCTCGTTGGGTGGCAAATGCAGCTGGTAGAGTTGCCACGTTGACAGACGACACCGCCCGCCACAAAGGGGTGAGGAGGATGTTGCAACCTGGCCAGGCAATTGTGATGCTTATCACGCTGGCTGTTACAATTTGAGTCTGTGAGCTCAGCTGGATGCGAGTGTCAGCTGTTTAACAGAGAGAGAAAGGAGAGTGAGAGAGAGAGAGACAGAGAACTCCAACGGCGTGCCACGTGCAAGCGCATGCAACGCGTGCCCCCCGTCTGATTAGTGCTGCATTTTAATTTCACACTTTTGAATCGCATTCTCAACGATTCTCGCCTTTAATTTAATTTCAATTTAATTCTGCGCTTGCAATCGTCTCCGTCTCAGTCTCAGTCTTCGTCTCCGTCTCCGTCTACGTCTTCGTCTCAGTCAAGTCCATCAATCACCATCAGCGAAGATCTCGACTGCTCGGTTTCATTAACAGAGCGACTGTTGCAACATATAGCAACAGTTGTTGCAGCTCGTCAACTGTTGCATTTTGTCCTACAGCCGCCTGGCATCAAAGGCATTCCAGCAGTCTCTCGGCCAGTTTCAGGTCTTTATCTGCATTCATCAGTCGCCAAACAAAACCAAGTCAACTGCGCTTCATTTGTAATGGACTCCGACTCCGACTCCGACTCCAACTTCGACTCCAACTTCGACTTCGAGTTCGACTTCGACTGTGACTTCAACTTGCAGTCTGGAGTCGACTCCAAACGTGGAGGCGGCCACGCAGTAGTCACACCAAAAGTCAAAGGCTCTGATTGCCTTACATTAATCATTCGCACCACTGAAACCACCTTCTGCTTCCAGCTCCAACCACCAGCCTCAGCTTCAGCTTCATCTTCATCTTTCGCCGTTCGCCGTTCGTTTAGGCCGCAAAATTGTTTCGGGCTACTTACAACAAGCTACCTCTTCAGCTTCTCTTTGCCGCTACCCCTCCCACGATTCCATAACCTTCTCAACTACAGCTGTTCATTGTTGTAATTGTTGTTGTGGCTTATTAATAATGCCGCCAGTTGAGTTGAGTGTTGAGTGTTCGAGTGTTCGAGTCTTTGGCCATATAATGATCGTTCGCAGTGTAAATCGATAGCAGCTCATTACTGTGCCATGCCATACAGCATAGACTGTGTGCGAGACGAGCAGGAGAGAGAGGCTTCACTGTAAGGGCATTATCGTTATTATTATTACTCGTAGTTACGTCTCACTTTGATGGTTGAGGCAACTTTTGTGGTCAACTCGCAGCGGCGACAAATTGCAATTTTATGTAATCAAGCGCTTAAACATTTATTATTAACAAACTTGCAATAATAATTTACACCATTTGTGGCAACAACAACAACAGTAACAACAGCAACTATAACTATAACTATACCTATACCCATAAACAACAACAATAATTATTGCCATCCATAATCCGTAATCTGAGCTGGATCGCTGGGTGGGTGACTCGACTGCGGCTTCAGCTTAAATGCCTTGGCTGGGCAATGCTATTGACAATGGATACAGTTACAAAACGTTCGATCGATCAGTCAAAAGGCCATTATCATTATTGTGCAATACACATCTAAAAAAAAAGGAAATTTATTAAACAAAAGATCTTTTTACAATTGCTTATAACGCGAGCAGAGGCAGCTCTTCAATTGCAACTGAACTGAACAGAAACGACTTCACAGCAGTCGATGCTCTGATGCATTTATCATAATAATTATCAATTAATTGTCTTTCTAATAATGTAACTTACTTTTAAATGTAACCGGAATTTCTGGGTATAGTAATCATATTTAACTATTATAATAATATTTAATAATTACTGCATATTCAATTCTTATGTTAAAAGAGCTTTGAGACATTTAACAGCACAATTATTAATTAATTATCATTACAAAAATATAATTACAAACATCTTAATACATTTTTTTAAAAGTAACTTTATTTTCAAGGTTTTATAATAATAAATAATATATAAAATAATAATATTTAATAATTATTGCTTATTCCATTTTCGTTTTAAGAGATAGTTTGCTATATTTGTAATAATAGTTACTAATTAATAATAATTACAAATATTGAAATAGTCTTTTTAAACATAATACCTGAATTAATATTTTTAAAAATATTGCAAATATTTATATTTATATTATATTTATATTTATATTTATTTTTATTTATATTTTTAAGTCGAAATAGTTTTCTCTTCTAACTCTCAACTGAAGAGCTTTCAGTTTCAGCTTTCAATTCTATCATAATTATCTTAATATTTAAATTCAAATAAATATACTCAAATATATTTACAAGATTTTAACATTTTCTATTTAATTGAAAAATTATTATTATATTTAAAATAAATTCAAAATATTAACAGAATTCATTAAATTAACATGAAAACAAAATACTATTTTAATACTAATTGAATGAACATTAAAATTGACAATTATTAAAATGATTATAAATAAAAAGAGAATGTAAATAAAATAGTAAGAATAATATTTATAATAAATATAATAATATTTATAATAATATTAATAATAATTACTTATAATAATATTAATAATAATAATAAAATTAATATAATCATAATCAGTGACATGTTTTCGCTTTAATTAAATAAAATTATAATTACTTCCCCAAAAATAAAACTCAATTGCTTTCATTAATTGTTTGTGCAACCAAAGTGTGGAATATAATGTTTTCAACAAAACTTAAAAAAAATCTTTATAAAACTTGTATATATGGAAAGGAAAGTTATTGCTCAAATGAAATGCAGCGAAGCACTTGAAATTTAATTAGTATATTATATTAACTTTTATATACTATTATATTATATTATTATATTTTTTTAAAGTAGAATTTTATTTAGAATTACTTAACCTTTTTATTTAAGATGCGGTACTTAAAATAAGTATAAATGAAAAGTGAAAATTTCGTTAATTATTCGTTTTCCCCAGTCAACAATTATTTTTATTCCGCTTTCTTCTGAGCTAATTCATTAGAGTACTTTAAAACGCTGAAGGCTAGCTTTAAAATAAGACAGAAAACTTGTAAAATAAAGACAAATGTGTGATTAGAGAACTCTGAGAGAATTAGAGAATCCCAAAGAGAGACAGATTTACAGACAAACTGAGAAAGTGATTGACAAATTCTACGGAGTTCTCACTGCCTGGAAATTCTTCACTTTGGGAACTCCAGTTTTATAGAGTTTGTTTATTGAATATATATCTCTCTGACTACGTAACCGCATTAGTCTGAATTCGCTCAAGTGACTATAACTTACACAGCGACCACAGGAATGATTGACAATCAATATCAATCAATCAGTCTGCAAGTAAAATGAGTGTCGAGATACAATTAACTACGCTTTCGTGTATTTATCAACGCCTGAATGAGTTCTATTATTATGAGTAGACGTATTCAAATATATAATTGCACCAAGTACTGAGTATTCTCTAGAGTATTCTCTAGAGATCTTCGCAGATCGTAAGCAATACGATAAATGCTGTGGGGAAACGAAGATATATTGTGAGATCTATATTGTTATAAGTATCAATTTGACATTCACTTCCCGATTCATGAGACGTACTGTCATGCTCGTGCTTACACCCATATTCATTGAGGTGTGTATTCAACATACTCATACTCATACTCACACCCATACTCATACTCATACTCACAGCCATTGCTAATGCCTAATCATTGCGCTTGCACTCATTTTGCTGGGCATTGTTTGCAAAACTGAACGGCGCCTTCCCTTGGCTCGGATACCCTGCAAAAGGGTGCATGGGGAGGGGAGTTTCAGCTGTAGCTGCTAGTTCACACAATTAAATTCATTTAAGTGCTTCATTATGAGCATTTCTTGATGCTCCACTAAGTAAATCTTGTTTGTATCAACTGCTTTAGCTTTGCAGCTTGCAACTTGCAACTTGGAACTGGCAACTGGCAACTGGCAACTTGCCACTGAGTCTGCTAATTGCTGCAACGAGTTTCACCCAACAATTGCTGTGTGGCATCCACAGCTTCAACTTCTCGTTGTTTGCATTTTCAATTACAATTTTCCAGCCCAAGTCGCCAAGTCGCTTCTCCATTCATAATTAATTTTTATCAGCTCGCAGATCTGGCCGCGATTACTTAGAGACGAAGACACTGAGACACTGAGACTCTGCGACTCTGCAACTCTGAGACACTGACACTCTGAGAGAATCTGTTGGGTCTGGAAACGATGTCAGCCGTAGAAGCAATAGGATCAGTCTTAAACTTCGTCTTAGTCTCCGTCTCCGTCTCAGTCGCTGTCTCAGCTGCTGTCTCTGCAATCTGTGTGTCTTCCCGTCTCCCCATTAATTTTGGATCCATTTAATTTTCACATAAATTCCTTGTCGTATCGTGCGGTAATCGTTGACTTCAACTTCAGCTTTAAGTCGGTCTTCGATTCCGATTGCGAGTCGCCGACTCTTCAACATGTTCCAGCAATTTAATTTTTGCTAAATTTTCTCATAAAAATGCTCGAAAAATTCAAAATTACAGGCTGCAACAATACATCAAGAGAAACAACAATAACAACAACAACAACAACAATGACAACAACAATGACAACAACAACAACAACAACGACAACGACAACTATGACCGATCTGTCCGGTTGAAGCTCGCTGGGATTGATGGCCAGTTGCGTTTGATTGTTTGATTGATTGCTGGCTGACTTGACTTGACTTCGAAGTTCGAACTGTGGCACTGCCATTTAATTTGCAACATTACAACCGATAATCAATACAATGAAGAAATATTGCAGCATTCGAATGGGGCAGCCCCTCTCGCTCTCTCTCGCTCACTCTCTCTACAAATCTATCTCTCTCGCTCTCTGCCTCGTCGCACATTTCAAAATTGTTGCATTTGCGTCGTTGATGGCTAAAACGTGATTTCTATGTTTCCCACTCAGTAACGAACTGCCTGATGATGACAACAACAACAGCAACAACAACAACAACAGCAACAACAACAACGACTACGACGATCTGGCTTATAGCAGATCAGCTTTCATAGGGGCTGTCAAAGAGCGTGCGGCTAGACAGGCTGTCACAAGTCCTCTACATTATTCAAACCCAGCAATAACTTTATTTAAACTCTGTTTAAGCCAAGTTTTAAACACTTTTAAAGAATTTATAATTATAAATTATAATTAATTATATTAACGAATATTGAGTAAAACTTTAGTTAAATTTAGCATAGATTACTTAAGTGCTTTATAAAGTGAGCAAATGTAGAAAATTTAGATTAAATTAAGTCAGTTTGGCAAAGATTTTAATAATGTTTAAAATCAAGCTTCATTTACAATCGAATTACAATTGAAATTCGATTTAAATTGTGCTTTAATCAGGCTTAAATTAAATTCCAAGCAATGTTCATTTATATTTAATACTATTCACGGAGTTCGAATTAAATTTTGTATTTATCTTAAAACTATTTCAACAAATATTTATACCAAAGTGAAGCTCAATTGAATTTGAATTGAACTTCAACATATTTGTAGTCTTAATTATTAATTCTTAATTCATTAATTGACTATCAATCAGTTTTAAATAAAGTGTGAATGAGATTTATATTTTTCTCAAGCCGGATTACAGCTGAGGAAATTTCTGGCAAGAATTTGATTTGAAAATTTGTTTAAGCACAATAATAGAATTAAATAGAATTTAGTTTTTATATCTAATGTTTTTAATTAATCAAGTTAATATGTAATCTAAGATTGTCTCAGCTGAGCAAATTTCGGTTAAGCAACTGATTTGAAGACTTTATTTTTAATTTTAATTAAACTTGAATTTCATTGAAATTTAACATTACTATGAAACTTTAAACACTAAGTATATTAAAACTTTTTTTTAAATAGAACTCAAACTAACAATATTTCATATATAAGTCTGAGCCAAGAAGCAGCTTCAACTGTTGTTGAATTAATCTTATATTGAGTTTAAAGCGTAGTTGAGTTAAACTCAAATGAAAATGAAATCTGAGCTAAATTAGAATAAATTTCAGTTAGACTTAAAATATATAAATTTAATATAAATTTTTGTAATATTGTATAAATTTGAAAACAGTTTTAAAAAGAGTTCAAATGAAATTTGAAATTGTTTCTTAACTGACTTAAGTCAAACTCAAAATCAAATGTGAAACGCTGTTAAGTTTATATAATTTAACAAGTCAATAATCAATTAAGCTGTTAATTTTATTGTTCACTTTATTATTGCGCTTTTCATTTAAACAAATAATTCCGTTATAGTTTTGTAAAATTAACAAACAATTTGTAGCAAATGAAATGCCCATAAAACGTAGCGTAGCATAACAAAAACAAAACAAAAAGAGGAAAAAAATATTTAAAAAAAAAGAAAAAATAAAAATAATTTTTCGTATTTGTGTTGAATTTGTTGTAGTTGTTGTAGTTGTTGTTGTTGTTGTTCGTTTTTGCTGTTTTGCAGCATTTGTGCTTTTCCTTTATTTCTCTAAATTGCAATTTGTGCAAATTATATGGCAGACAAAGAGCCACAAATGCTGCAGCAGAGCAGAGCTCCCCCCCCCGCGCTCTTCTAGCATTCCGCCCCTACCGCAGGATACAAGGGAGCAGATAGGACGTGCAAAGAAAATGCATTTTATTTAGACGTCGACGTGAAGTCGCTGGAGAGTCCGAGGTTGGAGACCCGCAACAGAGCCCAAGGAACCTGGCCACGAAATTACTATAAGTAGTGCAAGGCAAAATGTCTGCAAAACGTGGGCCAAAGCGCCTGCGGGCTAAGAGAGAGAGAGAGAGTAGTGATCGAAGGGGCAGAGGCAGCAGCAGCAGGGGCAGGGGGAAGTAGACAGCATCGATCGCAACGTACGACGAACGAACGAACGAACGATCGATCAATCGGCCATCATGTCGATGGGACGGACGCGAAGGCAATTGCAATTGCCAATTGGCAATTTGAGAAGGCCAAAACGCTGGACGTTGGACGTTGGCCATAATGCGATTGGTGCATTTAGTTGCAACTTGGCCACGAGGCGGCCATTTTGGAAATGCCACAGGCCACAGACTCCACTCGACCCCCTCCCTGACCGCCGTGACCGCCCTGCCCATCACTGGCCCCATTTACAGTCGCAAGCTGCAATTGCAGCTGCTGCGATCGCCAGGAAAGTTGCAGCGTGCAGCGTGCAGCGTGCAACGTGCAACGTGCAACGCGCAACTTGCAACAGAGCCAAGAGCTGGCACTGCGATTTATCCAACGGATATAGCTGCCATAAAATTAACAATTTCCGTGCATTTAAAAATGAATACAAAGCACACAATGGCCCAAAATGGCAACCCTCCTTTCACCCCCCTTCCCCCGTTTCCCCCTTTTTCCCTTGACAACTCTCCGGCCACCGCGTCTTGCCGCTTTGGGGCATGCGTTGATTCTCAAACTCTCAACCCTTATGCTGCAATTTTACTCTACAACAAAGGCAACTTCTGCTGTCGATTTAAGTACAGTGAATACTCGATGTGAGTGTTCTTATTTTTTTTTATTTAAAACGTCATTTATAAATTCGATAAAAATAATATTCATAGTTTTATAATAAACACTTTAGTTATGCCTTGTAAATTGTATATTGTTTATAAATTAAAGACAGATACAGTAGAGACTCACTTGAGTGTAAAATATATAATAAAAAATTAAATTTATATATATAGCTACAGACAACATTTTTAGATTTTAATGAACAGACAAATGTATAAAAAAAATCAGTCAAAGAAGTTGTAAAAAGGAAAATGAAATTTTTATTTTTTTAATATCTTAAATAAATTCTTTTAGATTTTAATTCACAGTAAATTGTCTAAAAAATTAGAAACAGGTAAATTATATAATAAATATATATAAATATAAATATGATTTTTTTGTTTTCATTTGCAGCTTGTAAATTGTACAAAATTTAAATATTTTATTATTTTCGATTGAGAATTTTACTGAATTTTATTATACAAAAAATTTAAAATGTTAAAAAAAGTTAAAATTTGTGTGATATTTTTTTCTTCACAGTTAATTGTACACAAAATAAGTATAATATTAAAATAAGTAATAATAATAATAATAAATAGTAATAATAATAATAATAATAATAAATAATAATCTAAATATATATAAATGATTATTTTTCATATATTAAATAATTTTTATTTTTAATTTTATAGAATTGATGTGCAAGTATATTTTTCTTTAAATGTAATTAACAATAAATTATATAAATAATTATTTGTATTAGTAAATATATTATTTAATCATTAAATATATATGCCAAGTAGTTTGAAGCAATATAAAACTGTATCTATTAGTTACAATTATACAATTGTAGAGCGTACAAAAATACATAATTTAAATTTAAAAAGTATAAATATTTTATAATTATTTGTTAATCTTATAGACTTAATATCCTGAAAGTTTCAACAAAATCCACTGAAACTTTCAGCAAATTGTTGAAGGATGTTGAGGAGCAAATGCAACATGCGATAATAAAGAGTTAATAATATTAAATGTAATATTAATAATTATAATATATAGTTAATATTCTAATCGTAGTTGTGTTATTATTTTTTGCAGTTGTTTAGTTTTATACTCTACTGTAGCGAGATTTTCAGTGGATAGAACTGCTCGACCGCCTTGCAGCAGTTGTCTCGTATGTGTGCCAAAGACTTTTACAAACTTTTCCTCCACAAATATCAATTTCCGCTGGCGACGTTTTGCCCATAAAAATCGGGTGAATGGAAAAAGGAAGAGAAGAAGAAGAATAAAAAGAAAAAAGAAGCAAAAGACGAGCATAAATTGTTGCCATTGAGATGATAGTAAATTGTATGTGAAAGCAGCTAAAAGCGTTACATTATGCACAGCGCTATAGAAAGAGACAACTGCAGAGAGACAGAGAGAGACAGACAGAGGGAGAGAGAGAAGGGAAGTGCGCGAAGGAGAGAGAGAGAGAGAAAGAGGGGACATAAGCGTTAGACAGAAGACGCAGACCGGAAATGTGCGCTAAAACGAGATGGCGCTGTCATTGCTAGACTCAGGGGAGGAAGGGGGTTAGGTTAAGGGGGGATGGCCCACAGTGGGTGGTTTCTGGCCAAGAGGGTGGTTCGCCATTTGCTGGAGTAGCAGCTAAAGAGATGCCAGGACTCTGCCTCGTCTCTGACGTCAGCTGCGGGAGGCAAAACAAACTAACCAAGACTTGCTAGCAAACTTTTGTCAACACACATGTGTGTGTGCGCGTGTGTGTGTGCGTGTGTGTGCGTGTGTGTATGTGTGTGCACATAAGCGTTATTTTTCTGCGCTAGAAAATCGGCATAATAAACGTAAATGTTTGCCGAAAGACGTAAAAACAAACTGCTAAAAGCCAATGTGTGTGTGTGTGTGTGTGTGTGTGTATGTGTATGTGTGTGTGGGTGTGTGTGCGTGTGTGTTTTGCCAAGCAAATAAAACTAAATCAGTGGCACTTTGTGCAATTTATATGTTAATATCATTTGCCTTTGTAGTCAATTTGCCCGACGGGCGCTTGTAATTGGCCAGAGGCGCGGCGAGAGGGGCAACAGTGTTGCTGGGCTGGGAGTAGGGGGGAAGGGTTGCTCTGGGTGTGTGTGTGTGTGTGTGTTTTTATGTCTACTATATGCAAACTTGCTGAGCTAGAAGATTATGATGCGACTGCGACAAAGTTGCGCCATAAAGAACAAAGGCAAACAGAGAAGATGAACACCCAAAGCAGCACACTCACAAACACTCACACTTAAGCATTCATACTCACACTCACACTCACACTCTCACTCACAAAGTCGCTGAAAATTGAATTAGAAAATGAAGTACAAAAAAATAGAAATGCTGGAATAATTGAATATAAGTATTCGCATTCTCGAATGTATTCACATGAAATGAATACAAGTGCGAATAAGTATAAGGGCAGATTAAGTGAATACGCTGATTATGCATCAAAATTCATAGATCCCATTTAGATATACCCCAACTCTAAGATGTGGCGTGAATGCTCCTGTGAATAGGTTTGAATAATAGTGAATGCAAGTTGAATATAATGAATATGTTTACAAATGCCAATAGGTAATAGCAATGAGTGCTTTTAAACCCTAAATAAGTGCACGAAATATTTTTACATTTGATTGAATACCAGTGAGTATTCATATAGTATAAATGAATGCACCAAACATTCGTCAATTTGCATGGGCTATAAGTGAATACACTCAACTAACTCCCTCACTCACATCACTGCCGTTTTATGTGTATGAATCAGTTATTAGTATGTAGTGAATCATTTTGAATAAAAGTGAATAAGAGTTGAATATTCTGAATATAGTACAGTGCAGGCGAAGTGTGATTGAGAGTGAGTCTAAATATTTTCAATGTTGCAATGAAAGCATAAACTACCCGCGAATAATTGTGAATGCAAGTGAATATTCATAAACACTCACTACTCATAGGAGCTGATATAACACACAAGCAATGCAATTAGGAACTGTACTTCAACCCGCTCCCATAAGTGTACTTTGTGTGTGAATTCAGTAGTGAATCAGCTTGAATAAAAGTGAATAAGAGTTGAATATATTGAATATGTTACAGTGGAGGCAGTGCATGATTGAGAGTGAGTCTAAGTATTTTTAATGTTGTAATGGAAACATAAATTACTCGCGAATAAGCGTGAATGCAAGCGAGTATTCATAAACACTCACTACTCATAAGTGCTGATTTAGTACACAGGCAATGCAATTAGGAACTCAACTAGCTAAGTCGACTTCAGCTCGCTCCCTTCCGTGTATTTTGTGTGTGAATTGGGTTGTGAATCAGTTGTGAATGGAAATGAATAAAAGTTGAGTTGACGCTAATTGCCCTGTGAGGGCAACAACAAACAAATCAACGGCAAAAACAACAAACAAGCCGAAAGTCAAACGGATGTTGCGTATGCGCCGTGTGGCCAATTGGAGCAACGCCCACGACGATGACGATGACGATGACGAGACAAAGGACAAAGGACAAAGGACACAACAGGACACAGGAGGAAGAACGGGTGAAGGGAGGAAGCGAAAAGGACTAAGGTCTCTGACGAAACGTGTGGGGCATTAAATGTCACACACAGCGCCACACACGTGCCAGGAAGTCAAGTGGTTGGTCATAATACGGCTGACACTCATAAATCTAAACAAATGCCAAGGCAAATAAACGAGTATGAGAACGAGAAGGAGAAGGAGAATGAGACTGAGACTGAGACTGGGAACGAGGAACGTTGGGATTGGGGGAGAGGAACTCACGGAGATTCGGGAGTTACGGGGCAGACTTGGTAGCTAACTCTGCATATGCGTTGGCCATGACTAATTTGCATTATGATCCAGGAGGACGTTTGAGAAGGACGTCGCCGGTTGCCATAATCTGCCTCAAATCGTTTTTATTGTTCGCACTTAAGTTGCGTAAAATAAAAATCATGTTCCTAACGCCACAGCAACCACACCCCCATACCGCCCACAGCCACCGCCACTTGCTTGTCGAGGGGTGTGGGGAGAGGGGGAAGGTGGAGCTTAAGAAAAGCCACAGCATGTGAGTCTTTCGCTGGTGGAATTTTTCCCCATACTAAGCTCCATTTGCCCTGAATGCCATAATTTTTATGTGAAAGCATCACGCATGACTTTTTTTTTGTTTGTTATATATACCCTTGCAGCGGGTATCTTCACTCAGTCACTGCGTATGTCATGCACTCAAGGGAACTTTATAAAGTGAAGAAATGCTTGATCACAGACTGAGTCTGAGTTGTCTGAGTTCGTCTGAACGTTGAATTTCTCAGTCTTAACTGATGAAAACTAGGTACAGTTAGCTTAAATATCGGAACAGGGGGGATTGGATTATCATATCCTATATGTAGCTGGCATAGGAACGATCGGTTCAAAATATATGCTTATTATGATAAACGCATTTGTTTCTTGACATAACTTAACTAATCTTCCATATTCAGCATTTAATATTATTACATACATTCTGAACAGTCTTTGTTAAAATCGGATTACTATATCTTATAGCTGCCCTAGGAACAATCGGTTAAAATCTCCTCTTCAGTTTGAAAAACTCATTTGTTTCTTGACATAACTCTATCAAACTCATAAGGTATTTATCTTATAGTATTTATTAAATCCTCCACAAATTTTTGTAGAATCTACTTTTACTACTACTACTATCTAAACTACTATATCATATAACTACCATAGAAACTATCGGTTCAATATTAACGTTTAAAATGAAAAACTTTATTGTTTCTTGAGATATCTCCATCAAACTCTCTTGCTATTCACCTTACAATAGTTAATAAATTTTGATAAATCTTTTCTAGAATCGGATTACTATATCATATAGTACATTACTATATATAGTCATAAGATCGGTTAAAAACTCCTCTTCAGTATGAAAAACTAATTTTTTTATTGACATATCTCTATAAAACTCACATATTGTGTCTCTAATAATATTTACTACATTCTGACCAAATTTTTCTAGAATCAGATAACTATATCGTATAGCTGCCATAGCAACAATCGGTTCATAATCAATTTTTAATATTCAAAACTTTGGTGTTTCTTGACATATCCCTATAAAACTCGCAAGGTATTTATCTTATAGTATTTTAAAAATCCTCAACAAATTTTTCTAGAATCGGATTACTATATCAAAGGAACTAGCGGTTCATTATCACCTTTAATATGAGAAACTTTTTTGTTTCTTGAGATATCTCCATCAAACTCTCTAGTTATTTACTTTATAGTATTTAATAAACCCTGATCAAATTTTTCTAGAATCGGATTACTATATCATATAGCTCCCATAGGAAAGATCGCTTGTAAATTTCACTTGAAAAGCTTTTTCAAAACTTTATTTTAAGGATCTGTAAGGATCTGCAAGTGTGTCAAGTTTTCGGCGTGCCGTATGTAAATTTTGCTTCCTTCCCCGAGCCCCCTGGTTAGCTACTCTTAGCTCCTCCGGCGGGTAGCTTTATCAGACTTAGACCGCTCTGTTGTAAAGGAAAATCTGCGCCACAAATCTGAGCGCTTTTCTTTGTGTGCTTAGGAGAGAGAGAGGGAGAGAGGGGAGTCACATTTTATGACTGTGTTTGCTTCAATTTCTTCTTCTTTGCACAAAGTATTTTTATAGCTCAATTAGCATATGCAAAGAGGAAAAGAGGAAAAGAGGAAAAGTGGGTAGTGAGTGGTGGCAACCCTACGACAGGCAGAGCAAAGCACAGAAGGGTTGCCAAACTGTGTCGCATAATTAATCAAAATCAAAGTTTCACTGTCAACATTTGTAGAGCAAGTTGTTGACGATTTTGTGGCGAAATCGATTTAAGGAATTGCCACATATGAGTCACAGTACAGGAAAGAGTGAGGGAGAGAGACAGTGAGTGAGAGAGACACAAACACACGTGTTGTGTTGCCTAGTTTTGTGCGCAATTAGAAATTAATTTTAGCACTTTTTGCCAGCCGCGTGCTCAGAGTGGGTTAAATGACTTTAATCACTTCCCATGGCACAACCACCCGAAAAGCCACCACCGCAACACAGCACCACTAGCACCACAACTCAAGTTAGAGTCAAGTGGTTGTGGTGGTGTGGGCTGACGTGTGTGCCCACTAAAACTTTCCCCTTCCCATGCCTCCTCCTCCTCCTCCTGCGCTCTGCTGTGGCAAAAAGTCGAGGTCCAAGCATGATTTATGCTCGGCAATGGCAACAATAACAAATCAACGGTAAGAAGCAGCGAAACAGAGAGTGAGCGAGAAGGGGGGGAGAGAATTAGACAGAGTGCGAGTGAGAAAGGTAGAGAGAAACTACAAACGGAAACAAAATACCGTTGGAAAGCACTTAAGGACCTTTTCATTAAGTGCGCAGCGACGCTGACGCTGACGTCGCCGTCGCCGTCGACGCAGACGCCCTCGAAGGGGGCAGTAAAGAGAGCAGGGCGGCGGGAGGTTAGCGTAAAATGTACTCTTTTGGGCTGATTTGACATGTTCACAGGCAAATTAGTGTCGCCCTCGCTGGCGGTACATTAATTTCAACGCCCTTCTAAAAAGAGCGCACCACTCGGCACCACAATCATACGCGCCGCACCCCCCGCACCACTCACAGCACCGCCAGACTTTTGCTTGCTCTGCGTGTTGAGCTTACAAATTTTTGGTCGACTGGCAGCTAAAATGTTATTTAGCGCATGTTTTAGCGTTATTTATTAAAGCGAAATTATTGTTAATGAGGCGGTCAGGAAAATGGGAAAAAGCGGGAAAGCTGGCAAGCTGGCAAGCTGGCAGGCTGGCAAGGGCAACCCCTCACCCTCACCCTACGCCCATTACAAGGTCCACTGTTTGACGTCGAGGTAACAACACCCCTGCCGCTGGCAATGTCGCTGCTTGAAGGCAAACGAATTCCGACGCCTTTTCGACATTAACGTCCTGAGGTTCCGTCCTGAGACCTGCAGAGGTGGCGTGGCTGTGCAAGGGTAGAGGGGGTGGGGGGGGCATAAAAGCAGCAAACTAATTGCGTGAATTTCGTCGAGCAGTCCGGGAAACTGTTTCGCCTTTCGCTATCGCGCATTTAAACGAAGGCATTTGATTTTTGTGCCGATAATGCCACAATATGATTTAAGGTACCAGCTCCAACACGAGTCTCTCCCCTCCCCCTCCCCCTTTCCTTCCACTGTTCGTAACTGCCTTGAAAAGAAAAACAATAATCATAACTGTCGTTAGAAGCGGGTTGCTTTCGTACGTCCTGCAAAATGGCGTAGAGCCTATCAAATGTGGAACAAAAGGAAACTCATTTAAGATATTTATGAAGTACTTTGCCCAAAAAGATTTGTAACGACTTGCGACCAGCGACTTGTTTGTTACTGTTACTGCTACTGCTACTGTTTCTCTTTCTGCTTTCTGCTTTCATTTCTATTTATTTGCTCTTTATATTTGACTTTCCCCATGTCCCAAAAATGGTTCGAGTCGGCCACTGTCTGCGCCTAATGAGCTCGAATATGCTGGAAAACATGCATCAAATTGTAATAATAATGTGTATCAATTGAATTCTAGTTACAAATTAACTGAATGTCAATCATAAGCTCAATTATTGTTTGGATTAGGCAAGTAAAATGATTTTTATTACAAGCTGACACTATCTTGTTCTTATTCGATGATATGTTGCCTTGAGAACTCAACTCTTACTACAAATAAGTTGTGGAATGTGAAAGTATAACAAGTTTCATGGTCTCGGCTCATAAGTAAATATTATATATTAACTTATATCATTATTTTGGAATTCGATAACTCAACTCCAAGTATACTTTTCTTAGTGAAAGTGCTTTAGTTAACAGTTTAAAGTAGTTGAGAGTATTGACACCAAATTTCATAACTACAGCTCTTATATCAGCAGAGATCACATAAACTGTGCCAGGCGAACTCGACTGCCAAAGCACATAGAAATAGCAAGTTTATGGTATTTGCTTATTCAAGAAGATTTTAAAGTAATAAAATAAAAAACAATGAGAAATCAGACTTTTAAATATAACATAATACAATATAATAATATTTACTTTCCTAGAAAGTGCAGTAAATACTTAAAGACTTAAGCTGAGTTAGTAAAAGTATATTTATAGGAAGATTAAAGTAGTTGAGTGCATGCATACAAAATTTCACAACTCCAGCTCTTATATCAGCAGAGATCACATAAACTGTGCCAGGCGAACTCGACTGCTAGAGCACATATAAATATCAGGTTTATGATATTTGCTTTTTAATATTATATTAAAAGAATAAAACAAAAAAACAATGAGAAAGCATGCTAATAAATATAATATAACACAATATAATAATATATACTTTCCCAGAAAGTGCAATAAATGCTTAGAGATTTAAGCTAAGTTAGTAAAAGTATATTTATAGGAAAATTAAAGTAGTTGAGTGCATGCATACAAAATTTCACAACTCCAGCTCTTATATCAGCAGAGATCGTATGGACTGTGCCAGGCGAACTCGTCTGCTAGAGCACATAGAAATATCAGGTTTATGGTATTTGCTTATTCAAGAAGATTTTAAAGTAATAAAACCAAAAAGCAATGAGAAAGCAGACTTTTAAATATAATATAATACAATATAATAATATATACTTTCCTAGAAAGTGCAATAAATACTTAAAGACTTCAGCTGAGCTAGTAAAAGTAATTCAGAAGCAAGATTAAAGTAGTTGAGTGCATGCATACAAAATTTCACAACTCCAGCTCTTATATCAGCAGAGATCGTATGGACTGTGCCAGGCGAACTCGACTGCTAGAGCACATAGAAATATCAGGCTTATGATATTTGCTTATTCAAGAAGATTTTAAAGTAATAAAATAAAAAACAATGAGAAATCAGACTTTTAAATATAATATAACACAATACAATAATATATACTTTCCTAGAAAGTGCAATAAATACTTAAAGACTTAAGCTGAGTTAGTAAAAGTATTTTAATAGGAAGATTAAAGTAGTTGAGTGCATGCATACAAAATTTCACAACTCCAGCTCTTATATCAGCAGAGATCGTATGGACTGTGCCAGGCGAACTCGACTGCCAAAGCACATAGAAATAGCAAGTTTATGGTATTTTCTTTTTTAATATTATATTAAAAGAATAAAACAAAAAAACAATGAAAGCATGCTAATGAATATAATATAACATAATATATACTTTCCTAGAAAGCGCAATAAATACTTAGGAACTTAAGCTAAGTTAGTAAAAGTATTTTTATAGGAAGATTAAAGTAGTTGAGTGCATGCGTACAAAATTTCACAACTCCAGCTCTTATATCAGCAGAGATCGTATGGACTGGGCCAGGCGAACTCGACTGGCAAAGCACATAGAAATAGCAAGTTAATGGTATTTGCTTCTCCAATATTATATTAAAAGAATAAAACAAGAAACAATGAGAAAGCAGGCTTTTAAATATAATATAATACAATTTAATAATATATACTTTCCTAGAAAGTGCAATAAATACTTAAAGACTTCAGCTGAGCTAGTAAAAGTAATTCAGTTGCAAGATTAAAGTAGTTGAGTGCATGCATACAAAGTTTCACAACTCCAGCTCAATTATTAACAGAGATCACTCACACTAAGCCATGTGAGCTCATCTTTTGAAGTCGCAAAGCGGCGCTTAAGATGAATGAATTATGGATCGATGCGAGTACAAGCAAATTGAACTTGTTTTAAATCAATCAAACTAACTAAAAGTGATTAGCGATATTGAGAAGAGAGTTGCCAATGCTGAGGGGGCTGATGATGAGCTGGAACGGCAGCTATTAATGATATTTCCTGTACGTTCAATCGCAAATGATGGGCCTTTTGTTTGGGCCAAGTTGCGTGCCTGTTACGCGCAGTTTCCCACAAAACCTAGCCCGCCTCTTGCAATCATATTGAAGCGCATTTCCGCGCGCCCCAAAAACAATGGGCAAACACACACCGCAAACACACCACGCGCACCACACATACCACACACATCACACACATCGCACACACACACCACACACGGCGCCAAAGTGTAACAGAAAATTGTTTTGGCAATTAAAAAACGGCCGACGAACAAGCAGGAAAATATGAGCTAAAAGATGATGGCAAAAAAAAAAAGAAACAACCTCAACAACAACACGGGGAAAGAAGACAACAAAAACAAAAATTATGAAAAAATTGCCGCATCATTTGAAATTCATTAGGTCGAGGTAGATATATATTACAGATCGGGGAGTGAGAGGGGCAGGGCGAGGCGAGACGAGGCGATTTGCTTCCTTTCTAGTTGCTCCGAAGAGGCATAAATAAATCAACAGCCTCGCGTGCTTGACAGTTGGCCCTTCGTAATAGAGATGAAAGAGAAAGAGAGAGAGAGAGAGAGAGAAACAGGCAGAAAGAGAGAGTGAGAGTGAGAGTGAGAGGCTGTGAGAGAGGGGGCTAGAATGGGAAGAGGTAGAGTCATCGTCAATCATGACAGCGAAATGTGTCAACAAACGTCAAACAACAACGGTCACACTGCGGTCACAACGAGAGAGGGAGAAAGGATATGATATGGTGGGAAACAGAGTAAAAGAGTAAGATAGAGAGAGAGAGACACACACAGCTTCATCAGCTGTCTGTCAAGCAGAGCAGCAGGGCAGGGGGAATGGCAGGATGAGAGCACAGTTCCTGGGCCAGGATAAGCGCGCCTCTACATCAAATTGAGTGATGATCCCACAATGATTTGTCACAAAAAAAGGCCATGAAAGCGACATAAATATCAAGCACAACAATGCAATAACAACAACAGCAACAACAACAGCAACAACAATCAACTGTAACAATTTCAAATCATTTTTGGAACAAAGCAAAAAACGGACACACAAAATATACCCTTAACTTAAAAAACAATAATAAAGTCTTAACGGACTAAACCTTGCATTAAGCACTGCTCAAAAGTTAATCACATTCAGGGACCACAAATTTCTCTACTTAAATCTAACTGAATCAGTCTGGAAATTAGCTTAAGTGAGATATAATAAGGTTGGGTCAGAGCTGATTTTCAATATGGAATCAAATTACTTTTAAGCTTCTACATTAAAGTTTTTCTTTTCAACTACTTTGAAACCATTTTTATAAAGTTTTAACAGGACTTTCAAGAACTTTTATATCATATTTATAATACTTAACCATTAATTTAAGATATATCTGTTTATGCTTCATATTCATAATGTAAAAGATTAAATTTCTTATAATGTAATTAAATTAGTTTCATTAAATATAGAAAGAGATCTCTGACTCAATTTTAAGATTTCACAGTCTCTTTCTCTCTCTCTCTCTCTCTCTCTCTTTCACATACACTATTTCTCAAACTCTATTCCGCTCTCTCCTTCCCCCTTTCTCACTTTCTCTTATATTTCCTTATATAATTATTAACATTTCAATTGCAGCTCTCAACAAGTTCTTCTTGTACATTTCTATCTTGTCTCTGACAATTCTTTACTTCTCTCTCTCCCTCTTCGTATTTTCTTATCTCTTTTATCCCCTTGTCGCTTCCACTTCTGGCTCTGTTGCCCTATCTCCTACAATTCTCTAGCTAAAATATTAATTCTTTTTCATTTTTTCTCTGTTCCTGTCTTACCATTCTCTAGCTATACCTTCATTTGCTTCTCTATTGTTTGTTCGTGTCCTTGGTGTCTTGGCTCTTAAGTTCTCTAGCTATAATACTTTACTTCTATATATCTCTGCTTCTCTCTTGTCGTCTCTCTTGCTGTCTCTATTGCTGTCTGTATAGCCCTTTCTCTTACTATTCTTTAGCTATAATATTTCTGTTTCTTTATTAAGGTCTCTCTTTCTGTCTCTGTTATCCTGTCTCCTAAAATTCTCTAGCTATAAAAGCCCTACTTCTTTCTTGTCCTCTCTCTTGCTGTCTCTATTATCTATTCTCTCACTATTCTCTAACGATAATATCTCTCCTTCCCTCTTATCTCTCTCTTACTGTCTCTATTGCCTTTTCTACTATTCTCTTACTATTCTCTAGCTATAATATCTCTGTACCCTCTTGTCTCTCTCTTTCTGTCTCTGTCATCCTGTCTCCTACTATTCTCTAGCGATAATAGCTCTGCCTCCCTCTTGTCTCTCTTGCTATCTATTTCTTCTCCTACTATTATCTAGCGATAATAACTTTGCTTCCCTCTTGTCTCTCTCTTGCTGCTTTTATTGTCTTTTCTCTTACTATTCTCTACTATTCTCTCTCTCTCTCTCTCTCTCTCGCTCTCTCTCTCTCTCTCTCTCTCTATCTCTCTTACTGTCTCTATTGCCTTTTCTCTTACTATTCTCTAGCGATAATAGCTCTGCTTGCCCCTTATCTCTCTCTTACTCTCTCTATTACCTTTTCTCCTACAATTCTCTAGCGATAATAGCTCTGCTTCTCACATGTCTTCTCTGTCTATTTTGTAATTAGCTTATCGCACCTTTAACAATTAACAAGCTTCATTTCGTCACCCCACTCCCCTTTGCTAACTTGTCCCTTCCCCCTGTAACGAGTACAGCGCGTAACGAGCCCAATTCCCCTTCGTGTTTCTCCCCCCTCCCCCACACCATGGACAACAACTTACAATGTGTGTGGTTTGTCATGTTGTTTGATATATAAACACTTTCCAGCATATTTCATCTCGATATATTTATGGCTTTATGCATTTGGTGAGAAAAACCCAACGAGAAACTAGAGAAAATGAGAAAGAGAGGAAAACTTGAATGCAACGCAACATTTTTTAATGCGTTTTATGCGTGCGCGCATTTTAAGTAAGTGACTAAAAATGCTAATCAGACAAATTAAATGCCCTTGTCTCTCTATGAGGGGGACTGACAATACTCTCTCTCTCTCTCGCTCCCTCTCTCTCTCTCTTCTTCTCTGTCTGACTCATTTCTCTGTCTCTGTCGCTTGGCCAGCGTCCACTAAACGACGGTTTGTTTGGCTAACAACAAATGGGCTTCAGTCTTGTTTCTGTTCTTGTTGTTGTTGTAACTTTACGCCAAATGCCAGGGGCGTAGTGATGAGGAGGGGGTACAGCGATAAGGCGGGGTGAAGGGAGAGCTACTTTTGCATGACCAACAAACAGTTTGTTGTTGTTGCGTGAATTATTTTATGTGAATTTGATTGCGAGCGTTTATGCCGGAAAACACGCGGCTCATTCCGAGTCCGAGCCGTCCATAGCTGGAATCGCAGTTCCCAAGTGGTATGCCTAACCTACCCCAGACGGAAACGGAATTGGCATTAAGCGGACCCAGAGTTACACAAAAAACAAAAAAAGAATCGGAGGAGAAGCAAAAAAAAACAAAAACAACAACAGAAAGAAACAACAGCAAAGCCCAAAAAGAACTTTGGACAACTCGCGCAGTTTCCGAATGCATTTAAAAGTCCATGGCCGGCTAGCCTAACCCCCCTTCCCCCCTTTTCCCCGTTCCCTGCCTCCCTATCTCCCTACCTACTGCCTAAACCAATTCCAATTCCAACTGCTCCCCCGCTCTACGCTCGCCCTCGTATTAATCATAATTATGCAAATTTCTTGCCACTGTGCATTGCTCTTGTCGCTTGGCGGCTGAACAGGCAGGGGGGAGACCTCGCTGGCGGGGCCTCTCTTTGTAGGTTGTTTGCACAATTTTCCACCTTTTATAGTACAGTTAATTTTCGTGCTCGCTCGCATTCCCCCTCTTCCCCTTGTGCCTTTTCTTTGCATAATACTTACATGAGAGCGAGTAATAAAAAAATAAACAGAAACGAAATATTAATATAAACTTAACTACAAGGGTGAGAGATATAAAGAGAGAGACAGAGACAGAGAGAGAGAGAGAGGGAAAGGGAAATGCGACTAAAATGCTGCAAAGAATTTCCCTTTGCCAGTTCGTTTTGGAAAACGTTTTTATGCAATTTATTTAAGCTGCGATTAACATTAACGTTCGCACAGCTTTTCACATTTGCTGGCCTAATTCAGTTAACGTTATAAATTATTGTTAACTACACTATACTCAGCATTAGTATTTGCATTAATACTGTATTTAATTTTACTACTGTGACTAACATTTGCATTATTATTATTAGTTTTATTGAATTATGATTATTGACTTGATTAATTTTTTAAATAATATTTATTATCATATTATTAAAAATATCATGGAACTTTTCAGATTCATTAGTACTTACATTCTCATTATCATTTTAATTATTATTATTATGGCTTTATCATTGACATTATGATTATCTTTATTATTACATTATTCATTCTCATCTTCTTTTTTGTTACTATTTCTTTTAGAATCACAATTTTTATTTCCATTTTCATTATCTTTGTCATTGGCATTAGGATAATCATAATTATTACTATTTTCATTACCTTGATCATTGATTATTATTGTTTGCATAAACAATATTTTTTAATTACAGTATTCATTGTCATCAAAATTTTTATTACTCTTTCTACTATCATCGTCATTGTCTAATTACTCATTATTTACATTTATATTTGATCATATTTCATATTTAATTAATATTTCATTATGTTTATTATAATATTTTTCATTATGTTTTTCATTGTCATTATGATTATCATTATTTTTTAATTATTCATTATCAATGAAATGAAATTATTATTTTGTTTCATTATCTTTGACATTAGAAATTAGATTAAGGTTTCCTGCTAAAAAGAAGGTTTCCTTAATTGCCTTCCAATCGGTTATGAATAGGTTATTAAACGGTTATGAAACGGTTATGAATCGGTTATGAATCGGTTATGAATCGATTATGAACTGGTTAGGCACCTCTGACTACTAATCACTCGCCATACAAATTCTCACATAAAATTTCATCTCCACAGACGAAACATGCACCGAGTTATGACTGTGAACCACTTGTGAACCCATTTCCGAACCACTTTCCAGCATGCAAACCTTCACTTTCATGCACCGCAGGGAAGTAAATCTATGCCGCATTGTGGGAAGCTGTCGCTGAAGTAAAAATTTAGCGAACCTCTTGGAAAACCATTTGAAGTTTTAAGGTCTTGTTCGTATTGTTTTGCTAAACACAAAGCTCCTTAGCGAATAGCTATGAAAATGGCTTAGTTAAAGCGCCGTCTAACTGAACCGGTAATAACAAATAATAATTAACTAATTAAAATCCAAACAACGAGCCACAAGCAGCTACAACAACCGGCAGTAATCGCAAATTATGAGCGCGCGCTTTCCCGGGCTCCACATCAGCGCATTGCGGGGTGGAAATCGGGAAAACTTTTGTAGAGGTTCGAAGAGGGGAGGGTACAACAGGTAGCTAGGTGTAGGCGGAAAACATTTGGCTAAAAACAAAAACAAAAAAAAAACCAAAGATAGAAAACAACTAAAAACAGAAAACAGAGTGAGCGACGCCTGTGAAAAACCGCAACAAGCTCAGCGAACAATTTTCACACAATTTGCAATGCGATGGAAACCCGATGGAAACGCTGCAAACGATGCAAACGATGGAAACGATGGAAACAAATACCGCAAGCCCAAAGCTTAACTGACACAACAACAACAACAATTTTTAACTAGTTCAGTTCGAAGTTGTTGTTGTTGTTGCTTTGCTGCTGTAATTAAAACAGTTAACTCGACTTGGGCCTGTCGTTGTTTTTGTTGCTATTGTTGCTGAGTTTTTGTTGCTGGCTCAAGGCATCAAAAGTTAACTACAGCAACTACAACAAAAAGAACGACAAAAACTCATTAAGCATTTTGTTGCTGTTGTTGTTGTTGTGGCTGTTGTCGCTGAAAGTAAGTTCGATTAACGTAACCTCAACAAATTCTAGACCCAAGTAAGTAGCACTTGATTTGTAAACTCTCGTTTATCTATCTTCCATATCTAGTTTTATCTTTACTTGGTAAACTGATTACATCTCTGCAACTCATCTCAGCTAGCTGCCCGTCTATCTATCTGTATATCTAATTATGTATCTCTTTTGGCAACTGGTATATATACTTCGTAACTACCTTACAATTCACTTATTTATTAGTTTAACTATATATATATATATATATATATATATGTGTGTATATATCTGTATATCTATATATCTACGTATTCATCCTTTTGTCACTTCATATATTTATCTATAAATCTATAAAGATATATTTGCAATATCTATCTCTCTATCTGCTTTACTTAATTATGAGTTTAACTAAATATATTTATCAGTTTAACTATATATATATATATATATATATATATCTGTCTATCTATACATCTACGTAGCCATTACTTTATCACCTCATGTATCTATCTATAAATCTATATAAATATACTTGATATATCTCTCTATCTGGTTATTTATTTATTAGTTTAACAATTGTATATTTCGTTATATCTATCTATCTATCTATTTATCTAGTTATTCCCTTATTTATTATTATTATTAATATTATTATTATTATTTCCTATATATTTATCTATCTCTATATATGACAGTCAATCTGAATATCATTCTACTACTTCTACTACAGATACTTACTTATTTATCTTTCTAACTCTCTATATTTTTATATTTTACTAATTTTCCTTCTATCTATCTATCTATCTATTTATCTACCTTCCTATCTATATATCCATCTGCATATTTTTCTATCTATTTACTTATTTATTTATGAACTATGCAATATTTATTAACTGTAACTAATAATTTTCATTTTACCTGTATATATATTTGTCTAATGTTCTATTTATTTATTTATATTTCTAACTATCTCTATCTATATATATCAAATAGAGATGATCTATCTGCCAATTTCTCAACATATCTATCGATCTCTAATTATTTCTGTGAATCTCTTAATCTAACTATCAATCTTTTTATCGATTTAGTTATTTATTTCATTACAGATCTATATTTCTACTTACATCTATTCTTAATAATCTAGTTATTTATCTCTTCATGCATCTATATATCTAAGTATATCTTTATCTGGTCACTTACTTAGTAGTCTAACAGAATAAATATAAGTCTATCTATCTATCTGTCCAGCTATCTATCTATCTATTTGCTTAAATATCTCTATATATATTTAAATATTTATTTATTTATTCAGTTCTCTATTTATCGATTTTTCTGTCCATCTAACTACATATATGTATAAATATCTATGTATCTATATGTACACCTAAATAACTAGTTAACTGCGTTTATCTTATTTATCTTATTTAGCTGCTAGCTACATATATATCTATCTATCTACCTGTAAATAAATGTGCATGTAGTTATCTATAACTTTTAGCTATATTTCTTTCAGACTTATTATTTTCATCTATCTATCCTCCAACACTTACTTATTATTTGATTCTTTATAAACTTTATTCTATATTTTTGTTATCACTTCTGACTTTCCCTCATATTATACATCTTTATTAAGCTTCCATTCAATTCTCATATTTTACTTTTATTTATCATCTCTCTTTTTTATGATATTTCATTTACAGTTTTACTAAGTATATTTCTTCCAATCTTCTATAATTTTAAGCTAAACTATTTTCCTAATTATTCTGCATTTTATCTATTAATTTATCATTATTCATGATCTCCTCTGTAGCTCTTTCCTCTACTCTATTACATACTATACTAGTCTCCATCTTTTTGCCTCATATCTGCTATTCATCTATTCCTTCTATGAACTCTATTATAGCAAGTTAAATTGCGACTTAAAGTCAACTTTAAGTACAGCTTGACAAGAGGTTAAAGTGCAAGTTAATGTTAAAGTAAACAGAGTTTCGGGGAAAGGTTTTCCTGGCTTTTCACTTGGTAGACAAACAGACTTGGTAAATATCAATAAAAGCCAACAGACTAATTGAAGTGGAATTGCTTTCTCGCACGTTTTACATTAATCATACGCAACGTGTGACACAATTGCAATTGAAATGGTCAAAACGTGCGATTGATTGATGAATTGATTGAGTAACTGAATGCGAGACTTAAGTTAAGTGCGGCATTTGAGCATTTGTCACAGTGTGTCCAGCAGGATGTTAAACACAACACTTTAGGGGTTGCAACCCTGACGAATTTCCCCTTCACAAATGTAACCCCCTTCTCCCTCTTCTCGCAATCCCTCAGCAAGTGAGGTAAGTCTGCATATGCAAAGCGCAACTAAACAGCGCTAAAGAGTACAAAGTTCTAGTTGGGGCAGGGTAAACTCCTTGAGTTTGCACGCGTTCACGTTAAACGCTGGAAATTAAAAGCCCAGCCAGCTCCCCCTCCCCCTCGCAACCCTACGCAGCGCCTCATTGCACGCTCGTGCAAAGTGGACTGCAGTTTCGTGACTCGCTCGTCTTTGACACCAAAAGGCTGACCCGTACTTAGGCTAACAATAAACCCCAATCCAATTGCTGGCTCCAGGCCTCTAAAAGGCTCTTTTGTAATGTCAACCCAGCCAGCCACCACACTTCCCCCCTCTCTGCCTCTCTCTGCCTCTCGCTGTCTCTCTCTGTCAGCCCCTATTGGGATTGCATGCTAACATTATAATTGATTGCCTAAGCTCAACTTAAGGGGGACTGTTGGTAATTTGATTGCGCAATTTGCGCGCATTGTGTTGCATAGTTTTTGGCGCGCCAGCCTGCATGCCAAGCCAAACTGGGTGGTGCACCCACTGTGGTGCCTAGTTGCTGCTGCTGCTGCTGCATCTGGCTGGTTTGGGGCAGCAGCAAAAAAAGCAGAGAGAGAGAAAAAATAAAATATAAAAAAGAACTCACGAAAACAACCAACGAACATGACATGCATTTATGTCACGTCACATGTGGAACACGCACGGCCAACACCAGCGACTGACACACACACACACACACAGACATATATAGGCGAGTGCAACTATTTTAATTGGCGACATTCCGCAATTTTATGACTTTTAAAATTCTACATATATTTCATGCCTTTGCATGGCAATGGCAAACATGCAACGTTGCCACACTTCAATTGGCTTTTGAAGGACACACACACACACAGACACACACAAGGACATGCCTGACTGGCATAGCGGTGCGGTGTGGTGGGCTGAGCAGGAGGAGAAGGAGGAGGTGGAGGGAGACGACAGGGAACGACGCTTGTCGGCCCTGTTTGTTCTTGTTGTTGTAATTAGTGAGCTGCATTTCTTTGGCACTTTTGGCCGTGGCAATTAAGCAAACTGGCAACGGACACAGTTCCCCCCTCCTCCTCCTCCTCCACCTCCTGCATTCGGCCCCTCACAAATCCGCCATCCCTTCGCCGCCACTGCTTAGTCTAGGGGCTGCACCAAAAGGCTTTGCGTAAACCGAATATGAAATTATGCAATTAAGCAGCTAGCGAGGGGAATGTTGGGGCAGAGAGGTTGTCTAAATTGGCATTGCGAGTGCCGTGTACTAGTGCATGTGGAACTGGAACTGAAGCTAGAACTGGAACTGCAACTGGAACTGGAGCTAGAACTGCCAATGCAACTGGAAATGTAACTTAAACTGTAACCGTAGTTTAAGTATGCATGGGCCAAGGGCAAAGCAAAGTGGCTAAATGAGTTCGTTAAAGTGCACTTAAGGCATATTCGATAACAGTTGGCTACATTCGATTGTTAGATTGTTTTCGAAATGGAGTATATCAATATGATAGTTATGTAAGAAAAGATCGAGTTAAAGACGTTTTTTGCATTTATAAAAAATCACATTCGATAACTTATCTAATATATCATTCGATAAATTATTAGCTGAATTGAGAGTGTTCTCATAATATGTTCACATAATATGTACGAATAAGCCAGCTAATCTCGCTTATAGTATTTCTAATAATAACTTATCGAACACCGATAACTTTTCGATTATTAAACAAAATTTTCATTCGCTAAATTTATATTTGAAAAGTTATTATTACAGAGCATACCTTGAACAACATTCTAACCACATTCGTTACTTTCGATATTTGATAACATATTCGATTAATCAGTGTTAATTTAATTAAACTCAATCTTATATTGTAATTACTAACATTATTATGACATTCATTTAAAGACTTTTAATGGAATGCATTCGATAACTTTTCGTAATCGATAATTTATCGATAAATCGTCGTTTACGATTTAAAATTTATGCGAAAGTATTATCCAATAAAAATCTTTTTGAAACAAACCGTAATTGACTTATTTTTTCGAATATTTTGAATATTCGATAAATTAACAGTGTTCCATGTCAAGTTGTTGAGCTTGCATTTATCCATTTGCGCAATGTCAAGCACATTGAATAACTTTGCGTTACACTTTTAATTGTCTATCGAAGTTATAAATGCTATCGATAACTCATATCGCATCGCTTAACGCTGTCTATGCGCATTGCAGCGGCAGTCTGTGAGCACAGCTCACAACTCCACTGTCCCTCTCTCTCTCTTTCTCTCTCGCTCTCTTTGTTTTTGTCTCCATCTCTCTCACTCTCACGATTTCAACAGTTTATCGGCTTAAGCGTCTCCCAGCGGGACGCAACTGACTCAACCCAGATCCAAGCCTCAATTCAAACCCTTTTTTGTGGCGCTGACAATGAGCGATCTGCAGCTGCCACAAGTTGCTGCTGTTGCAGCTTCAGTTTGAGCCGGACACAAACACCTTGCCCACTTTTATGGGGCGTCATTAAATTGTGGAAGGTGGAAGATGGAAATGGTTATGTGGGAAAGAGGATAAAGAGGGGGGACAAAGAGCAACTGGGAATGGAACAATGTTGCCAGACATTCTTTTTTTATGGTTGCAGGCGAAGGCCTTTTTGCATTTCACTTTAATTCAAAACGACTTAATTTCTTTTAATTCCCGCTGCGACCTTTCTCATGAGCAGCGAGAGAAGCACGAGACGTTGGGAGAGAAGCGAGGGAAATGCAAGAATTGTGAGAAATGCGAGAAATGCAAGAAATGCTTATAAATGCTCAATGCGCGTAGCCGATTAATTGCACATAAAAATTAACAACAATCAGCTGAAGTAGCACCGCCGCCAGCACCACCTGACATGGCAGGCCTAAGCCACCGGCAACCGCATAGTTATCACACCTTTTGGGGGCAACATAACGTGGGCACAACAATGTTGCACATTGTTGTATTTTTATGTGCACCAAATTGAGTCATAAAATGCATTTTCACCTCCAACTCCAAGTCCAACTCCAACTTCAAATCCGATTCCGACTCCAAAACAGCAAGCAGTAAGTGCGAATGGAACTGGAACTGGAACTGAAACTGGAAAGTGCAACACGAGCGGCGAGACTTAAGTGATGCATTTGAAATGCGTTAAGCATATTTATATACCCATTAAACGGCAGACCGGGGTATAATCAATGACAGGTGGAAAAGACACATAAAAATACACTCTCGATCATCTCAGGGAACTCAGCGACTTTAACAGCTAGAGATAGTAAATTTGGTATGCGTGTTGGTATCTGCCACACTATGAATACAGTTCTTAAAGTTCTCGCATAACCTCCCAAATACTGCACAGATGCACCAATTACAACTTTACCCTACAAGCTCATTTCTGAATATTTAATCTCAAATTCAACTTCAACTTTTATGTCATCCTTCGCTCTGTTACAAATTCCACAATAATTGAAGTAGAAACAGCTTCAAGCAAACCAACAACTGATTACAGGGTATATAACAGTCGAGCAGTCCCGACTAAAATATTCGCCCTACAATGGCATTAACCAAACAACAAATGAATTAGAAACAGATAAGATATACGTCCAACCAACTACTGACTACAGGGTTTATCTCAGTCGAGCACACCCTGCTAAAGCTTTCTCCCTACAATGCTGTCTTTAACCAAAGCAACAAATGAATTAGAAACAGATAAGATATATATCCAACCAACTACTGACTACAGGGCGCATCACAGTCGAGTACTCCCGACTAAAGCTCTCGCCCTACAGGGCTGCCATTTAGCAAAGCCACAACATGTAGCAACAAATGAATTAGAAACAGATAAGATATATATCCAACCAACTACTGACTACAGGGCGCATCACAGTCGAGTACTCCCGACTAAAGCTCTCGCCCTACAGGGCTGCCATTTAGCAAAGCTGTGCGTCGAATTAGATATCAGTTGCCAGCCTAAAGTTCACTTTAACAACTTATCTAGTTGGATCAGATGAAAGTAAGTGGTATATGGGGTATATTAAGCTATAGCCAGGGTATCACACTTCCACATGGGCAAATTTATGGCAACAGAAAACTGGAAGTGGAACAAGCCACAAGCCGCAGTCAAAGCATCAGACGAAATTTGAAATGTTTTATGGGCAGAGCGAGTAAAAAATTTGCCCGGCCTGGCGATAAGGCGAGCGTCAAGCAGGCAGCAATGCAACTTAATGACTAACGACGACAGCAAGCAGTTGTCGCTGCGAACACGACTGGCAAATACCCTAACGCGAGTGCAGAGTGGTTGAAGAAGGGGGAAACTAAAAAAGAGAGAGAGAGAGAGAGAGAAGAAAGTGCATAAAAACGATATAAATTATAGTAACTTATAGCTCAATTAGCAGATACACTAAGCCAGCTAGTTATTAGCCACTGTGCACAGTGGGTCATTTAGTATTTAGTATTTATTAGAGAAAATGTTGCTTAAGTTTTGTAGATTAAGTTGAAGGTGGTTGCTTAAAGTTCTCATCAGGTTCTCAGTTCCAAACAAACTCTTTGTAGACCCATTACCAGGAATAGCTTTAGCTGTATAAGTCAGTGCACAGTGAATCGAAAAGGATTTGAATAAAGGGACTTTGCTCATAATACATTAAATTTGTAAGAAGAATAATTTAAATTAAATTAATTAACATGTAATTTATTTTATTTTATTCATTAAATATATAATATTATTTAATATTTAATAATATTTAGAAAACTTAATGTAAGCATTGAAATAATAATAAATCGAAAATTAAAGTTCTTAAATACAGCATTTAAAAATGAGTTTAACTTGAAATCAAAGTGCACAGTGGGCCACAAGCAGTGTAAATAGTTGCATATCATAATTGCAGTTATCAAATATTATCGATATCGATAACGATAACAAGTGAAATACAACTGATTTTCACTTAAATTCTATGTCACATTGCACGTGCATTCGTCTATGGCCGCAAACAGTTGCGCGTTGCAAGTTGCGAGTTGCGAGTTGCGAGTTGCAAGTTGCAAGTTGCAAGAACGCAACGAGGTGTTGATTGTGGCCTTTTGTGAAGCTCTCAGCAACCGAGCAGACGTTGGTTAGCGCCTCGAGAAGGCTCCTTGGGGCTATTAAAAATAAAAGCGAAAGATGAGAAGCAGAGCGGAGAGAAGAGAGAAGGAGACGAGGGAGAGCGAGAGAGAGAGCAAAAAGTGCGATAGAAAGAGAGAGAGAGTTGTATAGAGAAGTCAGCACAGGTGCCAAAAAATTTTGCGTAGCTTCTTTAGCTAGAGATGCGTAGAATTTATAGGCTTAAGCTGGCACTAAAAATTTAAATTGCGGTCATTTAGTGGACAACAACAACAACAACAACACTGAGAACAGCAACAACAGCAACAACTACAATAACAAAGAGCTAAAGTTGCCGCAAAAGTCGCGCATCAAACGACATCAATTTAAACGAGCGCCGTTCTACGAGGCATCCTTTATTTATTTATTTATGTAGTTTCTTTTTTATCAGACTTTTTGTTGTTGCTCTTGTTGTTGTTGTTGTTGTTGGCATGCTGGCTGATCTGGAGCAGCGATAAATTGAAGTCACCTTTGTTGGCCCGTTCTTGTTGACAAATCAGTCGACGGTCGGCACACGCGCTGCTCAGTTTTTTTTTTCGTTTCGTTTCTTTTTTTTTATTTTCTTCGTTTTTTTGGAGTCCAATCCCTTTGTCACCTACAAAGCCATTTACCCCCACGTTGTGTCTTCCAGAGGATGCGATCGTCGTCGTCTCCATCGGCGTCGACGTCGTTGGAAAGGGCAACACATTAAAAGTAAATTAACTTATCAGCGACAACGATCAGTTATTTTATTACGTTTGTCCACGCAGTAACACGAACATTATAATATCAAAGATGCCGATTAAGATTCTCCACACAGACAGACACACAGAGAGAGAGAGAGAGAGAGTGAGAGAGTGGCCAGGCTCAGTTGCCAGGTTGTTAAAATACGGATTACGCTTTTTAAGATGCTTTATGTGGGTTGCCACGCCACGGCAAATAGAGACTAGGCTAGAGTGGCTCAACTAGCGCATAGATTGATTGATAACACTGGAAAACTGGAAGAAATAGAGCAAATAGATAGCACACTGATAGCATATATCATTGAAGTTCCCTGGCAATGTGAACAATGCAAACTGGAGAGAAAACCTTTGGGAGAAGTTTCAGTTGAAGAAGTTGCACTTAGAGAAGTTACAATTAGAGAAGATGCACTTTGGGAAGTTACTCTAAGATACTAAGAAAAGTAACGATGAAAGAAGTTACACTTAAAGTTACGCTAAGAGAAGTTACACTTAGAGGGAAGTTATAATTAGATAAGTTACACTTAGGGAAGTTGCAATTAGGGAATAAACTAATAGAGAAGTTACACTTAGAGAGTTACACTTAGAGAGTTACACTTGCAATTAGAGAAGTTTCACTTAGGGACTTTACTATTGGAGAAGTTACAATTAGAGAAGATACAATTAGGGAAGTTACTTATAGGGAAGTTACACTTAGGGAAGTTGCAATTAGAGAACAAACTAATAGAGAAGTTACACATAGAGAGTTACACTTGCAATTAGAGAAGTTACACTTAGGAGCTTTACTACTAGAGAAGTTTAAATTAGAAAAGTTGCACTTGTGCACTTAGACATGTGAGTTGAAGTTGTTGCAGCTGAAAAGTAAACTTATGGAAGTTTCTTATTAGAGAAGTTACGATAAGAGCAGTTGCACTTAGAGAAGTTACACTTAGGGAAGTTACAAAAATTACACTTAGAGAAGTATTATTTAGAAGAGTTACACTTAAATAAATTTGTGTAAGATATTAAGAGAAGTTACTATAAGAGAAGTTAGTGTAAGATATGAAGAGAAGTTACTATAAGAGAAGTTACACTAAGAGAAGTGACAATAAGAGAAGTTACGATAAGTGAAGTTACGATGAGATGAATAACAATTAGAGAAGTTGCATTTAAAGAAGTTTCTCTTAGAGAATATACACTTAGAGAAGTTACTCTTATGCAGAGAAGTTAAATTTGAATAGGTTGCCCATTAGATGAGGTGCACTTACAGAAGTGTCACTTAAATTGTTAATTTGAAGAAGTTAGATGAGTTTCACTTAGAGAAGTTACATACAAAAAAGTTACGTCTGGAGATGTTTCTCCTTAAGAAACTTCACTTAGAGAAGGTAAATAAGTTACACTTAGATGAGCAGCACTTAGAGAAGTTTCATGTAGATTGATTTGCTTCCAATAAGTCAAGTAATAACGTTTCAGCAGAAGCTTTTTTAATGAAATTGAAGACTAACAGTTCAAATAGTAAGCACTAAGCGACTGAATATATTCATGAATTACATTTTAAGGTTTCACGCATAATCTCTAAACGAAAAGGGCTAAAGAGAAGTTGTCCTAGAATTTGCCAGAGATTCGCTTGAAATCCCGACGCAAAGCGAGTGTCGTTGAATCGGACGCAGAATCAGAGACTGACTGAATCAAAATAGACTTTCAGGTTGCATATGATCAAATTGCCAAGTAGAGTTGAGAGAGGGAAGTGGAGAGGGGTGAAGTGGGGACAACGCCTGTGTGCTGCGGATGTTGTTAACAGCAGAGCAAACACATTGATAAGACACAACGAGTCAATAAATTAGTGAACATTAACTGGCAAACAAACACGCTAATTAGATAGTTAGATAGCCAAGCAAACAAGCAAAGAGACCAAAGCTGGCAGTCAGGCAGTCAGGCAGGCAGGCAGGCGCAGCACACCAATTCGCAGAATGCGAGTGCCAATGGTGGTGCCAGAAGGTGGTGCACAACTGCATAGTGGAGTTTCAGTGGGGCAGCGCAGGCTTGCAGCAAAAGGCTTGCAAAGTGCACGGCAGACGACCGGAAAAACTGGCAACTGGCCAGTGGATGGGACGGTAGGAGATGGGAGATAGAAGTGAGAGAGCGTGAGAGAGGGGAATGCCTAGAGAGGCATACGGGAGGGGCTGTCAGACGGCAAATGGCAACTGCGCATTGCGGTTGGCGACTTTTGTACAATTATTTTAAGCATTCAATTGGAATTCGACCGCAAAAAGCGGCAACCGCAAGGATACGATCCGCAATTATATGCATTTAAATGCAATAACCGTCATCAGGATGAGTATTGAGAGTTTTGAGTGCTGAGCATTGAGTATCGAAGCATGAGCCACAGGAGTCATGCATTCATTCATTCAATCGGACAGTCGGACAGCCGGACAGTCGGACAGTCGTTGATCCTTTACAGAGCTCTCTAATTATTTTTAAATGCCCAACCCGCAATTGAAGCGCGCGCATGCGTTCCCTGCCTCTCATCATTTTCTACTTATGCCCCCCTCCTCCTCCTGCTGCTCGTCCTGCTTGTCGTTGTCCTGTCAGTTGCTGCTCTAATTTTCGTTGCGCCTTTTGCCGCCTAACCGCACTGACAAAACAACTAATGACCTGACCTGTACCATCATTCCAATTCCAATTCGTCAATTCCTCAACTTCCCATGCAGTTGCAGCTCCGAATCAATATCAATCAAACGCTTGCCGCTCGACAAATTGCATTTTGGGTTATTTTGTTTCAGTTTCAGTTTCGGTTTCGGTTTCGGTTTGCATTTAGTTTTAGTTTTAGGCATCGCGTCTGCTACGCACTTCCGCTGTGAGAAGTAATTAGTCCACGGCTTAATGCTGCCCCCGGGGCCAATGGCAATGGCAACATGTGGCCACTTTTGTGCTCTGCCCGAGCTATTGGCGTGAAATTTTAATTGGCGCTCAGTCACTTCAATTGCCCAACACAGAAGCTGCCAACGCACTGAGCGGGAATGTCCACTTGCAGGGCACAGCAAGTAAGTTAAGCGCTTAACATGGCTAACAGCTGCAGCAATTATTTGACAAGTCCTAAAGCTAAGATACAGTAAAAGAGCACGAAGAGGTATTCTGTAAAGTGAGCTAGGAGGGGTTGGGTAAATTGGCAAAGGTGGGAAGGCAGATCAATTAAGGATTATAATTATAGTAATTATAATAATAACACAAATAATGTAAATATTCAAACACTGTGAGCCTGAAGACTTAGAAGCTTTTGAGTATTAATAAGCAATCAAGAATAAAGAGGATATATTTCTATAAGTTACAACACAACAATGTTCCTTGAGGCTTATTATTGTAAACAATAGCCAAGTGATTGTCACTCACGATCATATATATTAATATTATTAGTAAAATATTATAGACTCTCCATTCTATGATTTGTCGTAGGCAACATAAGTTAAACATAATTCAGCATTAAGATATTGAAACTTGAAAATAGTATATATACTCAATGATATATATGTTTTTATATTATTCAGCATTTTTTTATAAATTATATTATATAATATATTTAAAATATTAATATATAAACTTAAATCGAACTAAATTATCTTACTTAATAAGAAACTAACTAGTTCACTGGGAAGCTTTGGAAGACTAACTCTGCTAAACTTAGCGAACGAAGCAAATGAACGCTTTTTTATGCCTATGTAAATTAAATACAATTAATACAAATATGTTAAACATAATATATTATATAAACATTATATATAAACATAATATATAAATATAATATATTATTAGGTAAACATAAGTACACATTGTTATTAAATTAATATACATTTTCATTTATATTTATTAGAATTTATTTTATTTGCTTAGCTTTACGCAAACATAGGATTTAATATTTATATATTTTATATTTAATATTTTATTTATTTTATAACAATTATTGCTTTATTATTCCATTTATCTACAGCTATACTACTAGCTATAACATACCTTTAAAAACGTTGTTTTTAATAATAATGTTAATGTTAATAATCTAATTAATAAGGTTTATATGCATATTTCAACATTTCTATAAAACACTTACATTAAATAAATTTAAGTAAGTGTAAATTAATTAATTAATCAATTCAAATATGCCTAAGATAATAACAGAAATTAACTATTATGTAAGCATTGTGTATATTATAATTGAATTTTATTTATTTCTTTAGCTTTAACATAATTTTGAAAATCTATTTATATTTGTAGATTTGTATTTAATTTTATATAAATATATTTTTGCATTTCTTTAAAATACTTGAATTGAATTATAATTTATTTTTTAAATTATATATATAATTATTATTTTTATTTTCTCTACCTTTAACATAACTTTGAAAATTCAATTTAATTCCTTTTATAATTATATATTTATATAAATCAAATATATATTATTTATATACATATTTATATTTACATATTAATATAAATCAAATGTAATAAACTCAGAGTCACATGTCTTATCTGGCAATACGACTTATCGAAGTTTGACTGTAATTGTCAACTATTGAATGGTGCAGAAAACTAAAACTATAAGCGATCCTTTGTCTAACATTAAGCTGCCACTGATAAGTGTCGCCATTTTGTTGGCGCAGTCCCCCCAAAAGCGTTGCCAACTTTTGATGATCGAGCCAGCGCGCTGCCAACTTGCCAAGTTGGCAAATTGCCAAATTGCCAAATCGCTTTGGCCGTTCGCCGTTTGCCGTTTGCCGTTTGCCGTTGCCATTTGACCGACATTCGTATGTTTTGTGTCTGTTTACTCAGTTCGTTCTTTTGCGCGCTCTCCTTCTCACTCGCCAGCCGTCTCTCTCAACGCGCGCTGGGTTTGCTATAAAAACTGGTAGACGTAATTCACCACAGCAGAGCGCGTGTTGAGTTTGGCGAGCCAACAACATGGCGCTGCGCGAAAGCGAGACAGCAAGTGCAACTGGAGGCGGCGGACAAGCAACGGCAAATGCAAGAGAGTGAACGAGAGCGAAAGCATGACTGAAGTGAGCGCTCTCGCTTACACACACACACCAGCAGGAGCAGTAGCAGTGGCAGCAGCAGCAGTGGCAGCAGCAGCGGTGGCAGCAGCAGCAACAGCAGGCGACGAAGCAACAAAGCCACCACCACAGGCAAAAACCACCACCACCTATGACAAAGTGGCAAATTTGTTGCCACAGCCGCCGCTTCGACGTCGACGAGCTGCAGGTGCGTTTAGTCTCGTTTTGGCAGCCACAGCGCGACGTTGTCCAGAGCGCAGGCGACGGTTAAACCAAAGTGCGACATTCAGCGAAGTTCAAGTGCAAATTAGCAACAACATTTATTACACACATATACATTGTATGTTACAAAATCTATTTATTTTTTTGTTCTGTGTGAGCGTTGAGAGCGCAACGAATAACAACGAGCGAGAGAGAGAAAGAGAGAAACAAAGTGAGAAAGTTGAAAGTGCGAGAAGAAAACAAGAATTTGTAGCCCGTTGGCAATGAAAGACTCAATGAGCATTTTAACCCAGACGCTGCCAACGAATACAGCGCCCAGCGAGACGTCGCCACATCATCATCATTCGCATCACTCGCACCACCATCATCATCATCATCATTTGAATCATTATCCGTTGCACCCACCGCCGGTCAACATGTCCATGTCCACCTCATCCAATTTGAAGCCAAATCGATCACGTTTCATGATCAATGACATTCTCGCGGGCAGCGCGGCCGCTGCCAGTGCCGCTGCCTTCTACAAGCAGCAGCAGCACCACAACAACAACAACAACAACAACAATACAAATAACAACAACAACAATAATAATAATAATAATAATAATATCAATAATAATAACAATGAGAATTTGGAAACGGATTCATCACGAACAACGCCGCCTGGTGCAGTCTTAGGTCTCGCACCACCGCCGCCACCACATCAGCCACATCCTCACGCCCTGGCGGCAGTCCATGGCCATCATCAGCATCCGCATCCGCATCCGCATCCCCATCCGCACACGCTTCCGCACGCCAAACTAACGCACTTCGGCGCCACCACCCAGATGGGCTCCAACGGCTTGAATGTGGCCCAATATGCGGCGGCGATGCAACAGCATTATGCCGCAGCCGCTGCAGCGGCAGCCGCGCGCAACAATGCAGCTGCTGCAGCAGCGGCAGCAGCAGCCGCCGCCGCCGCCGCAGCCGCTGGAGCCACTGGTGATGCACCACCGCCGTCGGCTGAATTGGATGATAGCAGCGATTATCACGAGGAGAACGAGGATTGTGACAGCGATGAGGCGGGCAGCGGCGGTGGAGGCGGCGGTGGCGGTCACATGGATGATCACAGCGTTTGTAGTAATGGTGAGGTGAGCTTCTGTATTACTTTGGGGCGGGTGGGCAACCAGCGGAGGGGGGATGGGATGGGGGAGGGGATTGAGTTCACATCTGACACTGTGAGCAGCGTTAATCAAGGGAGTTTATCTAGTTCAAGTATGATGAATGATAAGAGATTGCTGGGGCTTGTATAGTGTTAAGCCATGAGAGGAGTTCATCACATGCTGAGGGCTGAACTCTGAACTCTGAACTTGGAACTATAAACTCTGATTTTAAGAAATGCCAAGCGGGATAAACTAAAGAAATATTATAGAAAGATCATTAAGCAACTATGATGATCACTAAGAATATGTAGTAATAGTAGCATATAGATAAGTCTGTCTATACTGCTGGATAACTATGGAGTATACATATATATCTATGTATGTATATGTATATAACTATGTACATATCTATGTATATATCTATGTATATAACTATGCATACATAATACTCTATAACTGAAGACACTTTGCAACAGTTTTGACTAAAAGATCGGAAGAAGTTCAAACAAACTAAATTATCTGCAATTTGAATTGCATTTTTAAATATATATATATTTATATTTATGCATTTATATATACATATATATATATAGATATATATATATATATATTTATTTATTATTTATATAATAATAAATATATATAAACTAGTCTGACTAATTTCACAACATAAGCGCAGCTCTAACTTCCATTAACAATCTATTTCATTATTTATTTAATTAAAACAATGCAGCTTACTGACTACAAAGATATTTGTTAATTTAACTAAGAGTACTAATTGCTCTGCAATTTTATTATTTTACTTAACTGAAATTTCCTTAAAATTAAATATTAAATTAGGAATTATCAATTTTACTTATTGTTCTGCAGTTTCTTAAAATTTCTCAATTTCTTAAGCTTTATAAGTTGAATTAGCAACAATTAGCAACTGCTGCACTTAAAAGTTGATTGCAGCTTTTCCATAGAAATAATTTCTACTACAACATTTGTACATATACTATAAGATATGTTGCATCATCTGGTAAACTAGCTATACAATTAATATTGTTGCTTAAATTAACCAAAAATACCTCGGACGATCATCAAATTGCACAGACAATTGATGTACAACAATCAATATTAAGCAATAATACAATCGACTGACAGCAATACTATCATTACAATATCATCTCTGTTGCTTACACTATCAATTAATGTCAATAGACTTGTTTAAATCAATTGAAATAATTGAAACTTTGCACTCTGATGTGGAATTCCACATTCAAATTGAATGTCAACTCGCAGTTGGGGGCAGTTGACATAGCATTAAATTTGATTGCAGAGATTCAATTTATCGCAGTCAGTCAAGTTATTCGGGTGATAAGCAATCGGAATGCAAATCCATTTTGTCTAATCGTCCGTCCGTCCGTCCGTCTGTCTGCGATTGTCTGAGTGAATGCCATGGCAAGTTCGTTGTCTGAGTCTTTTGTTTTTTTTTTCGACGGGGGCGCAGTCGCTTTGCAAAACAAACTGTAAAAATTGCACGAACATGCCATGTTCTAGTTGTTGTTGTTGTTTGCAGGTCTGAAAAATTGCATTTTCACGCTTTGTTTGCTTACCCCCGCCAGCTTCTACTCCTCCTCCGCCTCCACCACCACCTCCACCTCCACCTCCTTCATTCAGCGCCATTCCTAAATGTGCATTTGTCTGGCAGCAAAATTGTTTAACCAGCAAGCACAGCAACAAATGATAATGGCAGCGCTTTTATACTATATTTTTGTATTATTTTTTCTATATCTGCTTTTTTTTTTGGGGGCGTGACACACAGCTTGCTGGTGGGAGGGGCGGGTGGGAAATGCAGCAAAACGCAGCTTGCAAAAACGTAATTTTTATTTAGCCAAGCTACAAATATATAATTATATATGGTTAGGGCTAAAAAAATGTTGTCTCTGCGAGAGACTAGAGCATTCTCTGCTGACAGTTCTCTCGCTCATTCGTGTACTCCCTCTCTCTCTCTCTCTCTCTCTCCTTTGCTGACTCTTTCTCTGTTGTTCTCTTTAGAGTGCTTTGCAATCATGAAATTGTGCAAATTCTTATAAAAAAATGCATTTAAAGCCATTTAATAGACGCCCCAGAGCCAACTTTGTTGTGCCAGTGTGTGCCTGTGTATGTGTGCGTGTGTGTGTGCGCTGTGCGTGAGTCGCTGGACAGATGAAGCTGCACTCTGTCGACCATTTATTACAGCAATTTCCTGTGCGCAATTGCACTTTTATAAACGGTAGTCGCTGCTTCTTAGCCCTGCAGACAGTACGACAAAGCGCGCGAGTGAGAGAGAGAGAGAGAGAGAGTGAGACAGTGAGGGAGCAAGAGCGAGAGGGCAAGAGAGCCCTGTGATTTGCCCGGCAGCAGCAGGAGCCTAAGCGAAAGTTGCGTTGCCTTTAAGCAGCTGCTATAATTTTTGTTCTTTTTGATTTGACTTCATGCAGTTTTTGTTAATTGGCCAATACAATTTCGGCTTTAAGCACCTGAGGCCACCGTCAGGGCAATGGCCAGGTCCCATATACCCTATAACAATGTGTCAGTTGGGCAGCATGGACGCACCCATGTGGCTGGCGAATGTTCGCTTTCAACAATTTAACGGTTGTGTGAGTTGGCCCAGAAGCTGGCCACTTGGCCATGGCCATAACCCTGTAGGCGCAAGCTTATCGGCTAACCGCAATCAGATAAATTTACATAAATTCTATATACTAAATTGCAAACGAGTCTAGGCATAAAATGCAACAAAAAAGCGAATGAAACTCGCAAAAGGGCGAAGGCAAATAGCGGGGGAAAACGCAAAGAGGGTGAGGAGGGGAGGAGTGGAAGTGGGAAGAGAGGGAAAGCTAACAGCAAGAGAGCTGCTGCAGAGCAAAGTTAAGACATTTTTATTAAACCGACAAAGTAATGAGGGCTGGGCTGGCCTGGGAGGGGCAAGCGGAAATGGCAATTGCCTAGCCATAAACTGGGATTCCCCTCACCCTCGACTGTATTACAGTTAGCCATAGACTTAGTCACGTTAAGAACTATTACAAACTAAGAAAGTGAGAAACCGAGACATTTACTTAACTGAACGTGTGTTCGCCTTGATCTTCGCTCAGGTGCCAAAGACGATGATGGGAACAGCATCAAGAGCGGTTCCACCAGCGACATGAGCGGTCTGAGCAAAAAGCAGCGCAAGGCGCGCACCGCATTCACCGATCATCAGCTGCAGACGCTGGAGAAGTCCTTCGAGCGGCAAAAGTATCTCAGCGTGCAGGAGCGCCAGGAGTTGGCTCACAAATTGGATCTGAGCGATTGCCAGGTGAAGACTTGGTATCAGAATCGCAGGTGCGTCTAATAAATGCAGTCAAATGTATTATTTTCCTATTAATAATTAATTAAGTAAACTTACAACCTAATTATAATAATAGAATTTCGAAATTTAGTCAATTTATTTTAAGATAAATTGTAGAGAAAATCTAACATTTGGCAACATTTAAAATGAATTTTGATTTATTTAAATTATAATTTATGTCAGCTGAAATCAAAGTGTAGAGAAAATTGAATTATTTTCAGATTGAAATAGAATTTAAAAAATTTGTTTTATTTTTTCATTTGAACTAATTAAGAAAGCAATACAAAATTTAAATAAAATAAATTATAACTTTATAATGTTGACACCAATATTTAATAAATTAAATAACACTCAAATCACAAGCTTCGAGAGCTTAGACGCCCATAAAACAATTGCAGTTTATTGACTGACAATTAAAACGGAAGCTGTCCAATTAGTTTCTAAATTATAATAATAATAACAATAATGATAATAATAATAAAAATTTGCCTAAAGGCATTGCAACTAAAAGCGACACGAACCAGATAAGAAACATTTCATTTCCTGGCTTATAATGTTGTTTTCCTTTCATTTTAATTAGAGAGCTGCAGCAGAGAGAAAGAAAGAAAGAGAGAGAGAGAGAGAGAGAGAGAGAGAGAGAGAGAGAGTTGCATGGTGTTAACTGGGCTATAAAAGTATAAGCGCTCTCTCCCTCTCTCTCTTTCTTTTATTCACACAAGTATTTAGAGCTGCAATTGAAGCGTTATAAATTAAATATACAAATGCAAATTGCTTAAATATGTTAAATGTAATAATATTATATATTATTTATTAGATTAAATAAGAATTGCGTATTGACTTTTAATATTATAATAGGGTTATATATTTTTATAGAGCTTTCAATAACTTAATTTTATTTTTTACTTAATTTAAGATGTATTTCTGTTAAGCTAATTACATTATTTATTGTTATATAATTTTTAATAACTTAATATTTGATCAGCTTAATTTTATTTATTTTTTAATCTTAGATATATTTTGTGTTAAGTTGTAATTGTATTGTAAATTCTTAAATATTTTTTAATAATTTTATTTTAATTGATATTTATATATATATAATATAGATTTTCTATTAATATAAACATTATTTATATATTTTTTTAATTTTTAATAACTTAGTTTTATTTATTCTTTGATTGTTTTAAATAATTCTCTATAACTTTATATTACTTAAGTTTTAATTATTATATTTTTGTCTTTAAACTAATTATATTATATATTTTTAAATAAATATTAATTACTAAATTTTCTTTAATTTTTAATCAATTAGATATTTTCTATTAATCTAAACATTAAATATATTTATAAATAATTTTTAATAACTTAGTCTTATTTATTCATTGATTAAAGATATATTTTCTATTAAGTTATTTACATTATAAATTTGAAAATAATTCTAATTAACTTTATATTACTTAATATTTAATTCTACTTTAATTTTTTAAACTAATTACATTATATATTATTAAATAATTCCTAATAACTTTATATCACTTAACTTTCAATAATATTATTTTTTTCTTTAAACTAATTATATTATATATTTGAATATAATTCTAAATTACTTTATATTACTTAATATTTAATTCTACTTTAATTTTCTTTATACTAATTACATTATATATTCTTAAATAAATTTGTAATAACTTGATGTCTTTTCCTCTTATTTGCAGAACCAAATGGAAGCGACAGACGGCCGTGGGGCTGGAGCTGCTCGCCGAGGCCGGCAACTTTGCGGCGTTCCAGCGCCTTTACGGCGGATCGCCGTACTTGGGTGCCTGGCCGTATGCGGCAGCTGCTGGGGCTGGTGCCGCTGCGGCCGCCGCACATGGGGCGCCTCCGCATTCCAGCATCGATATCTATTATCGCCAGGCGGCCGCTGCGGCGGCAATGCAGAAGCCATTGCCCTACAATCTGTATGCGGGCGTGCCGAACGTTGGCGTTGGTCCATTGGGGGCGGCAGCCACACCCTTTTCGCATCTGTCCGCCTCCAGTTCGCTGTCCTCGCTGAGCAGCTACTATCAGAGCGCAGCGGCAGCAGCGGCGGCGGCAAATGGCAGCGCACCACCCGGTGCACCACCGCCACCGCCAGCGTCAGCTTCGGCTGCCGCAGCAGCTGGGATCATCCACAAGCCGCTGCCGTTGGCGACTTCGCCGGGCCAACCGCTTGGCTGCAGTGCATCCGCATCGCCAGTGCATCCGCCCTCGACGCCAAGTCCCACGCTGAATCCGGGAAGTCCGCCGGGTCGCTCGGTGGACAGCTCCCAGGCGCAGTCCGACGACGAGGATCAGCTGCAGGTTTGAAGGGCGAAAGAGAAAGCGCAAAACTTCAGAAATATTTGAGAAATTGCAAAAACAATTGCAAAGTGTGTGTGTGTGTGCGAGTGTGTGTGTGTGTGTGTGTAAATAGCATTTGATGTGCGTGTCTTAATTTATTTTGTTTGCTTTTAGTAATTTATTAAAACTTAAAAAATTAACATTAAAAATGAGAGAAAACTAAACACAATTATTAAAGTAAAAATTAAAATAAGTACAATTTTTTTTGAGGTTAGGTTTTAGCTATAAAATAAAAGATATAATTACAATGAAAATTATAGAAAGAAAAGTATTTATTTAAATGTTGTAAAAATGCGCAGCCAAAACAAATAAACTTAAACAATGAAAAACAAAAACAATGTGCATAGTTAAGCTAAAGGCAAAAAACAAAAAGAGAAAACCTTAAATATTAAATAGAAATTGCATTTTAATTTGTACACTTGAAACTTATTTTTTATACATTTTTTTTTCTTCGATTTTTTGTTTAATTTAGTCTAAGGAAATGTGCTTGTTGTAAATGTCAAATGTAAATGTAAAATGTAATCCAGAGAAAAAAACACAGCAAAACAATTTTTTTTGTCTAAATAAAATAATAGAAATTTAAACAAAAAGTGAGCAAATTAAATGGAGAGCGGGAGAGTGGGCGAAGGGAAGGGGAAGGGGGAAGGGGAAGAGAGCGAGGGCAATTAAGAAAAAATAATATTAAACATCGTGAATTGCATCAGTTGACGGTGAAGGCAAAGAGTGTGTGTGTGGGGGTAGCGAAGGGAAGGGAAGCGAACTAAAGGGAAGGGAGTGCAATGAAGGGAGGCAATGACGAGTAGGGGGGCATGATTGCAAGAGAGCCAACCCCTAATGATAATAATTGCATGCAAAATGCATTTAACCGCAATTAGTGCATTTATTAGGCCAAAAGCTGATGCCAAGTGCTCGCATATTGAATATGCCAGTTGGCCAAGTTGGATGTGAGCTGCCACTGCACAGTTATGGCCATGTCCATGTTCACATACAGCTTTCACGTTTGCATTGCGTGCAACGCTGCCACATGCAAGCGGCGCTGCAGGCAACGCTCAAGTCAAGCCTTCAAGTTTACCTAAGGACACACCTGACCAGCTGACTAGTTGACCAGTTCACCAGTTGACCAGCTCCCTAGTTGACCAGCTCCCTAGTTGACCAGTTGACCAGTTGACCGCTCTGCTATGCACTAGCCTAGGGTATTGCCAGTTGAGCATATGGCAGAGTTGCAACAAGTTGCAAGTTCCTTTCTCTCTCTTGTTAGCTGCAAGTTTTTCAGCGCATTCAGCAGTCGTTATAGCCGTGGCTGCAGGCAAGGCAACCTGACAGCCAAGTAGCTGTTGACATTATCACAGTTTTGTTCAGCAACACTTTCAATCTGGCAGTAGCTCATCGATAAGTTGCTCTAGCCCAAGCTGAATGCACTTTTACCTCGGATAATTCCAACAAATTTCATTAAATCAATTTCTAAACTACTTTCAATGTAGCGCTTAGGAAGATCGCTCTCACTGAAACTTGCAGCGCACAGCTTAATCGCTATAGCCGAAACTTTTCATTAATCAATCGGAATCTCCTACAGTGAATCCCATCGATTGCAACTCGTTTCCCCTTGCTGCACTACTACAACAACTCGCTTCCACTTGCTGTAGCGCATAGCTCAGCCTGCTTGGTCAAATCTTTGGCCTAAGAGGTGTCTTCCTTGTGCCTCCCACACCTGTTTGCATAAATTGTAAAGCAATTTCCATATTTTCATTTCTTTACTTCACTGTAGCGCCTTGAAAGGACGCTGTGGCCGACGCTTTTAGTTGTCTGTTGAATTGATTTAAATTTCTCAGTGAATCTCCTAAATTTATTCGCATCAATTTATAACTATCTTTAATTTAATACTGTAGCGCATTCCTTAGTCTCTTCAGCTGAACCTTTTGGGTGTTAGTTAAATTATTTACAGTTCTCAGTGAATCTTGGAAAATTGTTTGCATAAATTTACAGCTATTTTCAATTTGTTGCATTTCTTAACATTTCATTCATGTAGGGCACTTCCCAGTCATTGTGGCCGCACCTTTCTGCTTTCATATGAATTTAGTTTGAGTCTACTGCGAATCTCTTATAGTTTTATATATAGATAGATGTTTATAGAACTTTATAAATAATTTCAATTTGTTGCATTCCTAAAATACTTCTTTTTACTGTAGCGCACTCCTGAGTCGTTGTGGCCGCACCTTTCTGCTTTCATATGAATTTAGCTTGAGCCTACTGTGAATCTCTTATAGTTATTTATGCATCTATATAACTATTTGCTATTGTGAATCTCTTATAGTTATTTATACATCTATATAACTATTTGCTATTGTGAATCTCTTATAGTTATTTATACAAATTTATATCTAATTTGTTGCATTTCTTAAAAAATTGTTCATCACTATAGCGCACTTCCCAGTCGTTGTGGCCGCACCTTTCTGCTTTCATATGAATTTAGCTTGAGCCTATTGTGAATCTCCTATAGTTATTTATACATCTATATAACTATTTGCAATTTGTTGCATTTCAAAAATATTTTGCAATACTGTAGCGCACTTCTCAGTCGTTGTGGCCGCATCCTTCTGGGTTTCCAATGGTCATTTATTACATTTTCCAACAAATCTCTCTCTATTAATAATGTAAATTGAAATCGTTTCATCACTTGCGACATTTCTACATCATATATCTTTGTGTGTAGCAACCTGCTCGTTCGTTGTGGCCGAACCCAACTGCGCGGTCGTGTTGTCAGTCACCCTAAGCAAACATTTTACTGCACGCTTCTTGGTAAGAGACACGCGCGTTTCTCTGTTTTGCGCCTTCGCCGCCGACAAATTGGCAGCAATGTTAATGTTTGATGGCTTAAAACAAAAGCGACGCTTGGTAGGACAATAAATGCAACGGCCGAGAACAATATAAAGGGGTGGCAGTGTAGGGGGCAGTGCAGGGGGTGCAGGGGATACAGAGAGTTGAAAGGGGGAGACACAATGGCAAAGGTAGGGACACAGAGAGGGGAGAAACGGGTGTAGTTAACCGTTCATTAAAGACAAATGACAGAAACCTGCGACAGTAATGCTTTCCCCTACTTCTCTCTCTTCCTTTAGTTCTCTCTTTTCCCATCTCTCTCTCTGCCTCAACCTCTCTTTCTCTGCCTCTCTCTTTCTCTCTCTGTGGGCATGCTCAATTAAACACGATCGTTGTCAGTAGCCAAATGTTGCTAATTACTGCAATAGTGCCAGCAATTGGCCAAATCGCCTCACCACAGTGTTGGTAAAGTGCTAACAGTGTTGGTCAACTAAACAGCAGTTCTGTGTGGCTCCGAAGCGAACGAATTGCGTGCACTTTCGCAGCTTTTGATTAACATCTGTAGGTGCAGCTATAGTAAGTAGACGTAAGTACAGTTGTACTTCGTTATGTTGAACCTTTTGATGATGAACTTCTTTCTTTAAACGAAATCAACTTAACAGTCTCCCCGGGTAGATTATTTACACTATTGATATATAGTAGTTGAACTGAATATAGTTTATATATATGTAAGAGAAGTTCATCATCATATTAAGGAGAAGTTCCAGAGAAGTTGAGTTGCTTATTATAATATATAAAGGATAAGTTATAAAGAAGATTGAATCGTTATGATTTATATATATAAAAGAGAAGATCCAAAGACTCGAATAAATTCTATTTTTAAAAAAGAAGTTCCAGAGAAGTTGAGTTGCGTATAATTTATATATATAAGAGAAGTTCCAGAGAAGTTGAGCTGTATATAAATTATATTTTTAAAGGAGAAGTTCCAGAGAATTTGAGTTACGTATAATGTTATAATATATATGTATATATATATCTAGAGAAGTTAAGCTGCAAATAATTTATAAATAGAAAAGAGTATCTCAAAGGAAGTTGTTCTCTATATAATTTATATATATGAAAGAAAAGTTCCAGAGAACTTAAGCCTCAACTAAATTCTATTTTTAAAAAGGAAGTCCCAGAGAAGTTGAGCTGCGTATAATTTATATGTATGAAAGATACGTTCAACTAAAGAATGAGTAAGTTTAAATTTAAATAATTTACATATATAAATAAGAAGGTGAGAAGTTAAAGCGCACATAAGTATAGAGAACGTTGTTTGTAGACTCTATCTTTTTATTTGTCACATTTATTAAAGAATTTAATTGGAAATGTTTGAATTGAAGTTGTAAATGCTTTCTATATGTTCTACTCTTCAACTTCTGCTGCAGTTTGTGAAGTTCTTTGTCACAGTGTTATTCTATAATTTATAAATAACTTTTCTAATCTTAATATTATATATTATTTTAATGGAACTCTTGGGTTGTAAATTAGCAAATCTAATAAACTAAATGTGTATGGTATAACTCACATAAGGCAATCAAAGATTCCAAAGAGCAACCATAACAATATTAGATTCATTAGAGTTAAATGTTCATTTTGATTAATATATAAAATTTAATAATTAACAACTCATTCTAAATTAATTAATAAATATTATTTGTAATTTTTAGGCATTTTTCTACTGTCTTTCCGATTTTGTCTTAGTTAATTGTGAATTAATTCTTCTTCCCTTTGATTTCAAATTGTTAAAGGGATATTAGACTCATCTTTGCAGCTGCAAATGATGTCACAGCAAATAATTGCGTAATTTGCATGCATAAATTAAAGGTGTAAATAAAAAATGAAATTAAAAAAACAAAAAAGGATGAAAATGCGTCAAGAGGCTTGTGATGTGGCATGTTATCGATATCGAGGCATCCGTAGACGTTGTCCACGTTCGTTTGATATGCAAACTCTGGCAACTGATGAACTGATGAACTGATGGATGGCTGACTGGTTGCCTGGTTGGTTGGTTGGCTGGGTTGGTTGTGTGGGTGGGCTGGTTGTTTGCTTGGTTGGCTGGATGGATGCGTAGCTGGGCGGACGCCGTCGGGGATTGTTGGATGCGATTGGGGAATTCGCTGGGCGCATTTATGAAATGAAGCTGAAATATTGGCTGCTTACTGTGCTGTAACATCAATTTGCATGGAAATCAGCAACAGCAACCGCCGCCTGTCAATCTACCAGTAATTCTCCACACCCACTCCAACACCCCCTTCCCCTCTCATATGGTCTATCAACTGCACAGCCCACTCCATGCCATGGCTGCCACAGCGGGGACTCCACAAAACATACGAAAACATAAACTTCAATTAGTCGCATATTTTTGTGTGCATGGTTCCAACAGCTTCTCCTTCCCGCCACCTCTCACCCGCTTCCTTCCTCCCTCCGGGTCAGGCACCACAATTCGCTTAAGCAATCAACTTGGGTACAAAACAAGCGGGAGTCGAAGCGGGGCTGCGTGGATTGATGGATGACGGCGAGGAGGACTCCACTCTCCAACTGGCAACTGGCAACTGGCAACTGACAGACTGTCAGCAGTTCGGCAACAGTGTGTGAGTTGTCATCAAAGCAACAACAAAGTGCAAGCAAAGCGTTCTGATGGCTCTAATTAAAGTTAGAGCTTGGCATTCGCAGCTGGCTTCAGAGCGTAGAGCTGATCAAAAAGAACTCAATTAAAAGGAAAAAGCAATTGGAAAGCAAGGAAACTCTTTAGGCGACAGTGCGACTATAGCGTATTCAAAACTTTATCGATAGATATCGATAGTGGCTTATCAAATATTTAAGTTCTAATAATTAACAAACATTAATACCTTACCTACCTTGGCTTAGACTTTGCAAGCTGTAATTTAAGTGAATTTATCTTCTGGCGATTACTTTGTTAGTTATCGATACATTGCATATATCGATTTATAGTAAATGTTAGTGTATAGCTCATAAGCGCATACGTCAAGTGAAGTGTGTTTCGTTTTTCAAAGTAGTTGTTATGCTTGTAATCGATAGCATTTAATCGGTTGCAATTTATCGATATAATTTGGAATTCTTTTCAAAGCTCTTTCAATTGTTGTACCAAACTAATATTAAAGACTACACATTTTCTTGCAATAGATGAACTCTGGTTCTAATCGATAAATATCGATAGGCATATTTCATTGTATTATTTCTAACGTTCGTGAACTTTGTAGATTCCTTTAAGATTTAACAGCACTATTTAAGTGCCTATTGGCACATTCCATAAGCTCAGCGACTTTTTCGATAGTTATCGCTGCATGGAACTGATCGATTATAGTTAAATTTCCATTATTTGCATTTATCTTGGCTTAAAGCTATCTAAGAGCATTTACCCGGTAAATACCGAGAACAACTATCAAATTTAGTGGGCTGAACGAGCGAACCGGAAGTACGCCCACGATTCAGAATTGCGGTTGGGGGAATGGGCTACACCTGGGATCGGGATTGGGGTTGGAGTCGAGGTCAAACCTGGACGGACAGGGATCAGATTGGCGCTGAGGTTGGGTCAAAATTGCAAACGGAAGTAGAAACTTCAGGCTGAAGACAGCTTATGGCCAGCGGCAATTTACTCGACTCCGCATTTAGTTAAACAAATGTGCAATTTGCCACATCAACTTGAAACTGAAAATGAAAATGGAAGTGGAAGTGGAAATGGAACGAAAACAAGCAAACAAAATAACGGGGAAAATTAAAACAATTCGTTGGCAAGAAAATCAACAATTTTGTTCGCATTTAATGTCAGTTTATTTATTATTATTATTTTTTTTTTAATTATTTCATTTCATTTTTTGTCGTTTGCATTTCCGCTGACACTTTTCATATGGCACCTATCAGCTGAGCGGCGTGGGTGGCAGAGAGGAGAGGGGAGCAGGGAGACATGTTGCTGCAGTGGGCGGCATTATTAATGATAGTTTTGGAATGTGTCGCTTACCGATGCATCTTGTAACAAATAGTGGCAAAAGTGTGGCATAGGGGAGTGAGGGGAGTGAGGGGAGTGCGGAGAGGCGTTTATCACACGCCCAATGCAATTTGTCACATTTTGCTATCGTTTGCAGAGCTGCTTACAGTCTTACTGCGCTATGACGAGCGGACGTAAAGTGTCAGCGTATAGAGGTCTTAAATAAAATACCAAGGAACTCAGCTCAAACTCATCTGTGCGCACATTGGGCTAAGGCGAAGTGGACATTTGGCTGTTTAATGTACAGTGTGCACTCAATACAACAGACAACAGAGAGAGAAACATTGAAGGAGCAAGCTGACAGCTTCGAGTTGCTGCTCTCTTTCACTCTCTTTCTCGCTCTGTCTCTTTCTCTCTCTCACACTCTCTCACTCACTCTCTCTCGCTCTGTCTGTCTGTCTCTCTCTCTCTCTCTCTTTCTCTCCTTTTCTCTCTCAGCCTCCCTCTCTCTCTCTCTATCTCTCTCTCTATCTCCCATATCCTCTCTCTCGTTCTATCTCCCCCTCTCTTTCTCGTTCTCTCTTGCTCCTTCTCTCTCTCCTTCTCTCTCCCTCTCTCTCTCTCTCTCTATCTTTCTCTCTCTCTCTCTTGCTATCTGTCTCTCATTTGCTATCTCTCTTTCTCACACTTTCTCTCTCTCTCTCTCGCTCTATCTCTTGCTCTCTCTCTCTATCTTTCCCTCTCTCTTTCTATCTCCCGTCTCCTCTCTCTCTCTCCCTTGCTCTCTCTTTTTCTCTCTCTGTCTATCTCTCTCTCTCTCTCCATCTCCCATTTCCTCTCTCTCTCTCTCTCTATCTCTCTCTCTCTCTACTCTCTCTCTCTCTATCTCTTTCCCTCTCTCTATCTCTCTATCTCTCTATCTCTCTATCTCTCTCTCTTGCTATCGCTCTCTCTCGTTTGCTATCTCTCTCTCTCTCTCTCTCTCTCTCTCTCTCTCTTGCTCTATCTCTCTCTCTATCTTTCCCTCTATCTCCCGTTTCCTCACTCTCTCTCTTGATCTCTCTTTCTCTCTTTCTCTCACTCTCTCCCCCTTTCTCTCTTAATGAAAAATGTGCTAAAGCATAACGCATTATAGCGATGCTCCACTGTACCGCTCTACTACTACTACTACTATTGCAATAGTTCATTTAAATTGACAGAGAGCGGAAATCGCAATTAATAGCAATTACACAAAAAGTATTAATGCAATGCAATAATTCAAGTATTCATAGTTGTGAAGTGTGTCTCAAATGAGGGTATTTGAAATTCGCAGTGAGTGAGTGGACATAGACCTGGACGCGGACATCGGCACGGACACGGGCACGGGCACGGGCACGGAGCAGCTGAAGCGCAGCAAACGCCTAAAAGGCGGCATGCAAATTTCGAAATGTTTGTGTTTTGTTTGTTTTGTGGCAGCGATTATATTCAATAATTGTGTGCATTTAGATAAGTTACAAGCGGCGAGGGGTGAGTGAGGGGGAGACGCCACACGGACCGCACAGACAACAGCAACAAACGCTGACGTTGACGCTGACTGCGACAGCGACTGCGACTGCGACAGAGACGTTGGCCACTTCAGGCGCTGCAAACGAAATGGAGGCAAGTCACGCCATCGCACCCTCCCCAAACCCTGGGGACGTGTGTAGGTGTTGAAAGTAACTGCAGGCAGGTGCATTGTCATAGCCGCCCTCCCCTGCCCCCCCTTGCCACAACCCGCAGGCCACAAATTGAGCTACGTTGCCGTCGGGCAGCGAGAGTCGTGGACTGTGGATCGTCCGGAGTCGTGAGTCGGGAGTTGGGAGTCGGGAGTTGGCACAGAAATGTGTCGGAAGTGTTTAGTAAAAGTTAAATAGAAAGCATATAGAAGATTTATATGCAATTCCCCGTTATATTTATGCAAATCTAACAGAGCTCTCCCATTCCCCCGCTGCCTTTAGCTCACCCTTTCTCCCAGCTCCAACTCAAGTTGTTCGCCTTATCGAGGCCAAAGTCTCGCAACTTATTAATTTCCACTCGTCATGCAGCAGCTGCGTAATAAATATTCTACAATATTTTGTATTTATATATTTAAAACTTTATTAAAGTTTCGCAAAATTGTTGTAAGCTTTATTCGATTAAAATAAATCAAATTATTAATACGATGGGTTTGAAGATGTCATTTCAGTTTGTTGGAATTCGTGGAGCGTTTAGTTCAAGTCAAAGGGATTTACAGCTACTAACTGGTTTGAACATCATATAAGCCAAAGGCCCAATCAATGTCTAGGCCTTAAGTTGCTTTAAACCATTTTTAAAGCCTCTTGAGTTTTTAATTTTGCAGATTTTAACACATAGTGCATTTGAGGCAAGAACTTTGTGAAGCACGCGTTACTTCACTGTGTTAATTACTGCAAATTTTGACTAATGTGCAAATTAATTAAATTTAAATTGTATGAATATTAATATAAAGCTTTAGAGAGTTATTAGTAATTAATTAAAATTAATATAAGTATTAAACTAAAGAGTGTTTTGTAAATTAAGATTTGCTATTTTCTGCAGACGCTAAAAATATGTCGAGTAATATTAAAATGCTTTAACTTAAATCGTTTTTTTTAGTTCTTTTATATGAAACGAGTGTTAACATTTTGACTTCAATTTAAAGTTAATTTAATAAACTTTCTAAAATGTACAAATCTGTATGCTTAATTATCACTTGGTCATAATTAGCAGCCAATGAAATTTGTTAATAGCAAAAAATGTTGCCTAAGCAATTTATTTTCATTTAGACTCGTGAAACTTTAACTATTTTAACTATTCAAACAATTTTGCATAATGAAATGTATATTTATGTATATAATTAAGTGTTTTGCTGCTGCAGTGTGCATTCACTATAGGCAGGTCCGACTGTATTGTGGCAAAAATCAGCTCAAATTGAAGAAATAAAATGTATATCAAAGCGATGGACAACTTTTCCCAACTTCAAGCGATCAACTTATAAATTATTTCTGTGATCGAAGACGCAATTAAATCGATAAATCGATTTTAAAATAGTCAACCCCCCTGTGTGGAAAGCAAACAAAAAATGCACACTTGTGTAGAAAGAAGTAGCGAAGTTAACTACTTCGTAACTAATTGATACAGGGTATATTACAATGTTTCTATGCCAAATATTAGCTTGACAAAACGAAACGAAAACTTGCCCGGCTAGAGGGACAGAGAGAGAGAAAGACAAAGAGAAAGAGAGAGGAAGGGAGAGGTTTTTCCGCATTCAAACAGTTGCCGTTGGCTTAACTGCCGCTGAAAATTAAAACATTTGTTGCCATTTTCTATCGCATCGCAACGATCTGAGCAATCCGAGCAATTTGTCGACGGCCTAGAGATTAAAATGCGTCAAAAGGGAAAAAATTGGAAAGCGAATTCAAAAAAAAAAAAAAAAAGAAGAAAGAAAAGGAAAACAGAAAATAATAAATAAAACGCACGAGCAAATTATGAAAGCAATCAACGGACAGCAGCCAACGCAGGATGAGGATTGAATGAACAGAGAACTGAGAACAGAGAACGGAGTATTGAGGGATTTGGCATAGGACAAGGCAGGGCAGGGCAGAGCGGGGATGCGGCGGGCAGGGGAGTGCGGGATTTTAAGTCTTATCAGCGATGTGAATTTGAGCGTCACTTGAAAAGGACAACGCGCCGCCAAGGACAACTCAACTAAATTCAACTCAAATCAAGTCGATGGATGAATTTGTCACATTAGAAGTATTAAGTGAGCAGAGGGGCAGCGGGGCAGCGGGGCAGGGGGCAGTGATAGAGACAGGGGCATATGTGAAGAAGCTGATAAGATCCGAGGACAAGGCCAATGCAGCAGAAAATCTGGTCAGACCAGGACTAAAGCGAGGGGAGGTGAGAGAGAAGGGGGTGGCTACTGCTGCTGCTGCTGCTGGTGGTGGTGGTGGTGGTTGTCCTCGTCCTTCTTGTTAATGCAATTTTCAAATATTGTTGTTGTCAGTGTAATTGCCAGGATATTAGCAGGCACAGGGGCAGGGAAAGTGACACGGTCGGCGAAGGGGCAGGGGAAGGGGGGAAATTGTGTACTGCGTTGTAGACGGATTACGCTGAGCATTATGAGCAAATTAAGTGTGAAGTGGCATTTGGGATTTATGTACACACACGCACACACACACACGCACAGAGAGTGTGAGAGAGAGAGAGAGAGACAGCAAGTCGACAATGGCAAAAGGATGCTTTGCTCCTAAGCGCCTTTAGAGCCAACTCTAAAGCCAGAAACAAACAAAAGGCGTGGCCGTTGACACTCGCTGACAAAAGGTGTCACATGTCAAGCAGCTACATCTACCTACCTTCCTCCCCTCCCTTGCTCCGCTACATTTCCCAAACATTTTTTGCTGATTTTTCTTTTTATTTGGGAAAACAAACAACAAAGTCGTTGTCGTTGTCGGCGTCGTTGTCGTCGTCGTCGTCGTCGTCGTCGTCGTCCTTCGTCTATTGGCCACGTCGGCGTGGCGCGATTTAACCCCAAACGATTTTTTTCCTTGGCTCTCAATTGACGGCTTATCATTTACACTTAAAGGCTCAACGGCGGCGGCGGCGGTGGCGGTGGCACGTGCCTGCATGCCGCATCCAACGGATTCATGAGTCTGCCTCTGCAGTTTGACCCTTCGCAATGGGAAAGGGAAAAGGGAAAAGGGGGAGTTGCGTTACGTTAAAGTATTATTAACCGCAAAATGCTCATAAAGGATCAATTTGTGCGCACACGTGTCCAGGATAATGCCTAGCCACTGTATACCCAGTATATCTATGCATTTGCTTATGTGCTTATGGGGGAGTAGTTGGGGGGCGTGGCATGCTGCAGTCACTGTGTGGCAACAACAATTGCGACAATATAGCGTGGAGTGCACATAAATCAAAGCAACGGCTGTCAAATGGACACAAATTTGATGACAGACCATGGGAGTGCTGGAACGGGGTGGGAGGGGGGAACGATGCTCGATTGATTGACTCCTTGCTTCTTGTTCCATTATCCCATCGTTCCTCTGCAAGTTTACAAACTATTTACTTGAGTGCTGGCTGGGAAAATGGATTGAAAGTTTGCACTCGTTTCACTATTCCACTGTTCAACTGTTTCACTATTCCACTGTTCAACTGTTCCATTATTCCACTGTTCCTTCGGTATATTGTTCCAGCATCTCACAGTTCTGATCTACTTTGCAAACTAGCAGTCAACTCTGCTAATGACTTAAAAAGCACTTTTGATAGTTTCTCTTATACCAGTGTTTCACCATTCCACTATTCCACTGTCCAACTGTTCCTCTATATCATTGTTTCAGTCTCCCAGTGTTCCGCTCCACATTTCAAACTACTTCACTTATATGCTTATACCTCAATACTATTGATTTGACAGTGTTTCACTTTGCCACTGTTCCACTATTTAACCTAACTATGACATTATTTCTGTTCTTCACTGTTCCGCTTCACTTTTTAGACCATTTGAAAACTATGTTAGAATTTCACTGGTACACTGTATTTCTTTGCTTTTTAGTGTTTCACTATTCCATCGTTTCACTATCCCACTTATGCAAAAAAGTTTCCAACTTCAAAGTTTCTCTTTATTCAAAATAAGAGCAATGCAATTATAAATTTGTTTTACTGTTCTACTATATAGGTGTTTCACTTTCCCACCGTTCCACTGTCTTACTACTTCTTTCGTCTTGCCAAATTATTTGACTTCTTGCCCTGCATCGAAGTTACCTAACCACTATAGTTCTGACACGCTTCTTCACTCTCTGAGTGTTCCACAACCAAACTGTTCCATTTGACTTGCCAACTTACTTGACTTCAAACTGCACAAATAGACAACTGAACACTTATCTAATTTCTGTATGTTCCATAATTCGGGAGTTGAACTATCCCACTATTCCATTTCCCCACTGTTCCATTTTCCCACTGTTCCACTATCACATAGTTTCAGTTCCTTTCTTTAATTACTAATTTAGTTCCATATTATTCCATTATACTATCACGCTTTTTATTTCACGTCTATTTCATTATCTCACTGTTCCACTTATTCCACAGTTTCATTTTGTAATTATAATATTTCTAACTCTCTAACAATGCATTCCTTTGGAAATGATCTCACTTATCGCTATTTCCGAGTTTCACTTGTTCCTCATAACTGTTATTTCCGCATATTTGGCTACTGTTCCACGATTCCACTGTTCCACAGCCAAATATGCACTTCTCTCTCTTGGCTTATCTGTTTCGATTACTTGAGTCTACACTTTCTCACATTTACTGTTAAGATTTGTTGGCTGCTTGTTGTGTGTTCCATTTCCAACGTTCCATTTGCCTCTCACCTGTAGCTGCCGTTGCACGCTTTTTCATTCCCAGCACTTAAAAACCAATTAATTAGGTTCAACGCAACCTGAGACGCTCGACTTCATCGCCAGTTCGACTCCACGATGATCAGTCAAGTGACCTCCAACGGGTATTGGGATTGCACTAGGAAGATAGACAGGGGAGGAGGGCGAGTGAGGGGTTACAAAGGAGCAAGGAAAACTCACCCGCAGGTGGGACGCCCACAAATTGTTAGCAATTTAGTTGAAATCACGCCTCTTGGCCAAATTGTCTTTAAATTGGCAGTTGGCGCAACGCATCATAAATCCAAGCGGCACCACGTTGCACCATGTTGCAGTCCAGTCTTTGGCAGTTGCAACAGCATTTCCATTTCCATTTCCATTTATGGAGTTAGCGGAAGTATCGCTTGGCCCCAAAACGCATAGCGTCTCCCTGTGGCCCGACGCCTGTGGCCGTGGGGCATCGTTGGCGGTCAGCGGCGGCGGTCGCAAATTATCAACAAATTAGACTTTTCGTCGAAGCGAGAGTCGTCGCTGGTGCGTTCACTGGAGTCGTCTCTGGCCGTAGTAAGCTTCAAGCTTCAACACACCAGACTCATCATTGCCATTTGTTTGCATGTCTTGTTGTCATTTCGTTGATTTTGGCGGCGTCTCCTTTGCGGTCCCGTCATTTCCTTCGCACTTCGGCTCACGCTCTCTCCCTCCCTCCTCTCTCTCCTGTCTGACTCTGCTCGTTTTATGGCCAGTTGTTGCCGCCGCTGGTAAAGTGATTTCTTCAACGCTTTGTTAGCGCACAGGATTAATGCAGCTGTCATTAGGCGTTTTCGGCTTAAACGGATCCCCCTCTCTCGCTCTCGCTCTCTCTGTCAGTCTCTCTCTCGCAATCTCCCCTCTCTCGATCTCTGTTTGTAGCTTCTCTGTTCGTTTGGTAAATGCGTTTTTAACGTGATTTTAATTGTCAGTTCATTTTGGTTTGGCTGAAGCTGCTTGAGCGCAAATTAAATCAAATTGAAACTAATTAACATAAATAAATTTACACAAAATCCAATCCGCAATATGCCTCGTTACAGGCTTTCACACTTCCATGCTTCACTGAGCATTATCCCCCTCTCTCCCCATCTCTCTGCCCCTCTCTTTCAACTGTGACATTTACAAGCGACAACTGTCAAATTGGACAAGTTGCATTTGCAAATAAATAGAACCCGGCTCGGCATTCGAGGCAATCGTTCAAACGGAAACGGAACTGACGCCACAGACGCCAGGAGTCGCTCGCTTTCCATTAGCTAACGCTTGCCTAAAGGGTGTGTTGTGGGCGGTAACTGAAACTGTAACTGCTGGACGGGAGGGGGCGGGCAGAAAGTTGTTGCTTTTGCTTTGCTTCGACGCTTGCGCTTAAAGTTTTTAGGCGCAATGAAATTAATTGGATTTGGATGCTGTGTCGCTTGAATCTAGAGCTTCCACTCCACTCTCCCCTCTCCCCTCTACCCACACTCACTCTCTGCAAATATTTAAACTGCTTCCAGCTCCACGCGGCGTATGCGCAATGTAGCCGTGTGGCCGTGTGGCAAGCGAAGTCTGCGGACAAGCTGTCAAAGCAATCAACACTCTGACAAAATATACACACTTTCATTTGAACATTCGCTGGCAAAAGGATTTCCGCCCATTTGGGGGTAGATTTCCTGCAGGCCACGGCAACAATTTCGCTTTTTTTTCCTCTTTTAAAAAGTGTTTAAATATAATACAAATAAATGTTTACTTAATTATATAAATTATTATATAAATTATTTAAAAGAGATGTTGAGAGTTGAAAATAAATGTTTCCTTCGAAAATATTTACATGTTTAAATATTAAAATAGATGTTTCTTTACATGTTAAAATATTTAAATATGAAAATATTAATATATTATATAAAAAGATACGTTGAAAGTTAAAAATAAATGTTTCCTTAAAATGTTTAAATATTAAAATATATGTTTCTTTAAATGTTAAATTGTTTAAATATTTAATTAAATGTTTCTTAAAATGTTAAAATATTTAAATATGAAAATAAATGTTTAATTCATATAATATTAATATATTATAACAAATTTCTGTATGTTCTGTATAACCTAAATTTAAGCTGAAGTTGAGAGTTGAAAATAAATGTTTCTTTAAAATAATTAAATGTTTAAATATTAAAATCGATGCTTCTTAAAATATTTAAATAATTAAAGATTAAATTTTAAATTAATTTTAAAATAATTGTTTAATTAATATTATATTAATATACTATTTATAAAAGAGAAGTTGGTAGCTGAAAATAAATGCTTCTTTAAAATATTTAAGTGTTTAAATATTAAAAGTAGACGATTCTTTAAATAGTAAAATGTTTAAACATTAAATGAAATATTTCTTAAAATAATTAAACAGTTAATAATGTAAAAAAAGTTTAGTTAATATAATATTTATATATTATATAAAAGAGAAGTTGAGAGCTGAAATAAATGTTTACTTAATATGATATATATTAATTAAAAGAGAGTTGAGAGCTGAATATAAGTAATTTATTTTCAGTATTTAAATAAACTATTTTTTATATTTTAAAGTAGCTTACCAAATTTAAACAATTTTCCATATATCAAAGCTGTTTTTTACTTATATTTATTTTTTTAATTACTAAGATAAGTTTTACTTTCTTCTACATCATTAAAGCATTTACCAACACTTTAAACGTATTCCAAAATAAGCTCAAAGCAATACAAATTCACGCAACAGTTTTGCAAATTTTCCACTCTGCGAGGGATGAGTTTTATAATTTTTTAGTAAATATATTAAAATTAACCTTTGTTTACATTGAAAATTTGTTTTTAAATACGAGTTGCAATCAATGATCCATTTGTAAATGTGGGTGTGGTATGAACGCTAGGTAAACACGGACAAAACCGGCTTAATTAAGCCAGTCACATATACAAACATAAGCACATAAGTGCATAAGTACATGTGTCTCTGTCAGCGCACAGTCAGTCTAGTCTGTCAATCATTCCAACTGTGAGTGTGTGTGTGTGTGTGTGTGTGTGTGTGTGTGTGTGTGTGTGTGTGTGTGTGTGTGTGTGTGTGTGTGTGTGTGTGTGGCTTGCTGCATGCTTTGTATCCTTATTGGCCTTTCCACCCGCTGGTGGTGGATTCTATTTCAACTACAGTGAACTCTGGACTCTCGTACCGTCGTACCGTCTGTCGTCCGTCGTCTGTCGTTGAGTTTATTTGCAGAATGATTTTTCAATAATTTATGTATGACGTTGCCCGCAGCCACTTGATTTAATGTGCGGGGTGTTACTTTCAACACCCTCCAATCAACATAATAATAACAACAGCAAGAACAACATGGGTAAATAGTGTTGTTGTTGTTGTTGTTGTTGCTGTTGTTGCTGCTGTTGCTCTTGTTGTTGCTGCTGCTGCTGCTGTGACAATGCAATTATAAATGGTGACAAAATAATTTCCGCTGCGTGATTTTTATGACAGTTGTGCGTTGTCGTCGCGGCATTCAACTCGACTGCATTTCATCGGCAGCATCAAGAACGTGAGCTCAAATTAAATAAGTATTAAGTAGTTTAGCCAGCAACCCCCAAGAAGTAGACCCCTCCTACCCACCTAGTGCTGCGTCTTCACCCTCGCCCCCAAACATTAATATGCTTAGCTCATTTCAAATGCCAATTTAATGAACATAATTGGATAAAAAGGCAACAGCAACAGAAATAATAAATAATAAAAAAAATAAAAAATGAAAAGGAAACCATAATACAGGGTATAAAAAAAAGGTAACATAACATTGCATATGAAATATGTATAATTTGTGTTCATCCTGATTTCCGGCCTCCCTTGCCTACAACAGTGTGTGGGTGCTGCTCCCCATCCCCATTCCCATTGCCATCTCCATCCCCATTCTCCTTCTCCCTGTGCTGCTCCTTCTGCTGCTTCTCATTCTCGTCTCTCCGCTTCAATTTCATGCCACTTCGCTATCTCCTGCCTCAGTTTGTGGCTCCTCCTGGTTGCACGACGGCGCCGTCGAAATGAAATCATAATTTAAAGGGTGTCCATGCATCAGTCGCAACCGCACACCCCCTCGCCGCTTCCCTGCCATTTTCTTGCCCTTCGCGGCCGCCTACACCTGCCCTCTGCCCCGCCCCGCTCTGCCCGCTCGCTTCGTTCGTCTCGAAACCATCGCGATTTCATAAAAGCTTGTCATTTTGTGCACGCAATCGCATTGCGTTATAATTGGAAATTGGAAATGGCTGAGAAGCAAAAAAAGAAAATAAAACAAAAAAAAAAAACAAAAAAAAATACAAATAAAAAAAAGAGAGAAGTTAACGCAAACCTTTTGCTGCATGAACTGGATCCTGACTGTGAGCCTGGATATCGCATTGAGTTTGTGTCATTTGAAGTACGTCTGTAGTTCCCATGCTGTTGCCATTTGACTCGCATATACCCTGTAAAACTGTTTGAAAGTGTCAAGTTACGGCAGTCTTTGGCTAGTAGCTACCCTATAACTGCGCCTCCACAACAAAAGCTTAGCAATTTCTGAGAGCTTGAGTCCACTTGTAACTTTCACATTCTTTGACCAGTAAATACCCTGTAAAACAACTTACTTCAACTTCAACTTACTTATGCTGTTAGCTGTTCCTTCAACTATGATTGAAGCCTGGCTTTAAGTCCGCTTAGATAATAAGTGCCAAGATTAGGCAGTCTTTGACTAGTAAATACCCTGTAATTAAGCATTCACAACTCTTTTGTCAACTCATCGAAGTTTTATAATATCAGCAAGCTCGACTTTCACTCTTATCATTTTGTAACGTCCATAACTACGATCTGTCTGTATTACTTGACATTCGAATACCCTGTAAAACTACTTTCTTCAACTTAAACTTACTTTTGCTGCTAGCTATTTTCTCAAATATTATTTAAACCTGGATTTAAGTCTTATCAGCTTATAAGTGCCAAGATTAGGCAGTCTTTGACTAGTAAATACCCTGTAATTAGGCATCCACAACTCGTCATCACTCGTAGCATCAACTCGTAGTAGTTTTTTTGTAATATCTTAGCGCTCGAGTTCCACTCTGATGAATTTGTAACATCCATAACTCTGCTCTGTCTATATTATTTAACTAGCAGATACCCTGTAAAATAACATACTTATATTGAAAGTATCTTTTTTTGACAAGCGGATGTTTCAACTATGATTGAAGCTTGTCCTTGAGACTGATTTTCTGAGTAAGTGTAAAGATTATGCAGTCTTTGACTAGCAGATACCCTGTAAAATCACTTACTCAGGCTGGCAGCTGTTCTTCCAACTATGTTTCTACTATGGTTAAAGCCTTGGGTCTGCTTCTCTTATAAAAGCCAATACTATGATGTCTTTGACTAGCAGATACCCTGTAGCTATGCTACAACAATTTTACTGACAACTTGCAGCAGCTTTGCAATTGTTTAGTGCCGGCGCTTCACTATGATCAGCATGTAAGTTACGAGACTATACTTCGTGCATATTCTAGCAGACTGGCAGATACCCTGTAGTTCATCTTATGATCCTACTTGCTGTTGTGAACGATAAATGAAGCTTGCTGTTGAGCTTGCTGAGCTCACAATTGTTAAGATCATCTTACTGCTAATGTGATTGACTTGCAGATACCCTGTAGTCATGATAATGCTTCTCTCTGCTATACTCCCTATGAGCAGTAGGTTCTCTAATGCTCGAAACTTGGACTTATGCTTGCAAAAATAGATAAAAACTCTTCTCTTCCAAACTAATGAAAAAGTAATTCAATTAGCAAAGTTTTTATTAGTTTTGTAGCTGATATCGCCATGAAATTTGGTATACAATCAGCTGAAATTGTCTTCAATGGATTAATTATGAATAATCGGCTTAATCTCGACTCGAGAGCGTGTTAATTGGCCTAAAAGTTAAATCTAACTAACAATGGCATTACTTCTATATAAAGCTTCGAAGCAGGAGTAACAATTGAAATTGTATGGACGAAGCTTTGCATAACTGAAAGAAGGTGTCAAAGCCATGCGGTCAGTTAGTTGCCACCTGCCCCACTTGCCCCACCTGAGCCACCTGTCGCCACATCCTTTACCTCTAACTGACTGAATGACAATTGTCAATTGTGCACGGGTCACAGAATTTTCATAATCAAAGTGAAACCCCTCGACTGTCCCCCCCCAACCCCATCGTGCCACCCTTTCACCTGTATAGAAATGCTGACAGCTGTTGGGAGTTTTTCCCTTTTCAATTTGAATAATACGAATGGTAAAAAAAAAGAGAGGAAAACCTGCAACACTTGCACCTGACCACAAAAGGACAATCCGACAATGGCATTGTTGATGCAGCCGCTACAACTTTATTACCATCCCCTGGCCATGCCCCTTCTCCCACTGGCTCCCCCACCGCCACACACACACACACACACACACACCGCCCAGTCACAAATCCACCCCATAAGTCAGCCCCCCGCAGACCATGTCGCCTGTCGATGGACGATGAACGTTGGGAGTTGGACTTAACTAAGGGTCAAGCCGTTGTCTCTAAGTGAGTTGCCTTTTTATTGGCAGCCGGGCGGACGCAAGGACAACCCCCATGAGGGGGTGGCCACAGTCGCTCTATGAGGAGGATTTTAATTTACCCTAATGCGTCTATAATTCGACCCATTAGTGCAATCACATTAGAAACGCTCGACAACCCTTTGCAAAGTGGCAAATGACCAACCAACCAACGAGCGAACGAGCGAGCAAACGAATCAACTTCAATCAAAGCGAAACAGCACTCACCATGACTGGCACATACCCTGTACAGGCAAGTACAACGCTTTAACTGCCCTTAAACACTTGAGAAACTTTTGGATACTTATTAACATTTAGATTTACTTTTAAACTCTTTCTTAATCTGATATATTAACTAGCTATATTAATATAATTTACTATTAATTAATTATTATTTATTATTTATTATTTATTATTTATTATTTATTATTTATTATTTATTATTTATTATTAATTATTTATTATTTATTATTTATTATTTATTATTTATTATTTATTATTTATTATTTATTATTTATTATTTATTATTTATTATTTATTATTTATTATTTATTATTTATTATTTATTATTTATTATTTATTATTTATTAATTATTATTTATTATTTATTATTTATTACTTATTATTTATTATTTATTATTTATTATTTATTATTTATTATTTATTATTTATTATTTATTATTTATTATTTATTATTTATTATTTATTATTTATTATTTATTATTTATTATTTATTATTTATTATTTATTATTTATTATTTATTATTTATTATTTATTATTTATTATTTATTATTTATTATTTATTATTTATTATTTATTATTTATTATTTATTATTTATTATTTATTATTTATTATTTATTATTTATTATTTATTATTTATTATTTATTATTTATTATTTATTATTTATTATTTATTATTTATTATTTATTATTTATTATTTATTATTTATTATTTATTATTTATTATTTATTATTTATTATTTATTATTTATTATTTATTATTTATTATTCATTATTTATTATTTATTATTTATTATTTATTATTTAATATTTATTATTTAATATTTATTATTTATTCAATCAGTATTCAATTCATCTGTCATCTAAAGTTAACTCTATTTTATAGGATATCCAAAGGCTACGCTTACGAGTTTTAGAAATAACCGATATACCCGATACCATGCGAGGACACTGCACAACAAAAGTCACCGCTCACCTGCGTGCTGTGCGGCAGGTTGAATCAAAATATTATTTCATATGTTGACACTCGCAGGTAATTGGGACGCCATTCAAGTTGTCAGGACACCCTACGCAGCAGGAGTTGGTGGGGGTGTAGCTGGATACGCTTGATTGGCTGACCAATTTGAGTATCGACTTGAACTGACAGACGGAAGGCAGACAAAAAGCCATCGATAAGGAGGCTAATTAAAAATCAATCGCTGGCTTCGCATCGCTTTTAATTGGGCCAAAGGAAATTGGGCCCCGCAATTAATGGCCATAATGGCAAGGCGAGTTATTACAACTTTTCTTTTCAGCCTTTTTGAGTGAGCCTGGCACGTGTCCTGGGCAAATATATAATGTTGCCGCACACTTACAGGCGACGCTCGATAAAGAAAACAACAACAACCAGAAAAAATGTTGGAAAAATGGGAAAAGTAAATGAAAGCAAATCGTTTGATTTTTTATGCGTTTATGTTTCATATTTATTTATGGCTTGTCCAACAAATTATGCGCTTCAGTTGCACAAAAAGGCGGACCAACACGTGCCGCACTCCCCGCCCACTCCTCAGTCGCCACTCGCCACTCGCTGTGTGGCAGCAACAGGGATTGACATTTTCAAAACTGAATGAATCTGCACTGAGCGGAAAATGGATTTCTAATATTTGCCTTAAAAAATATATTACATAAAAGTAAGAAAAAAATGAAAGCATTTCTATATATAGAAACTAACTGTAAAGATGAGCTTAAAATATGCCAGCAGCGTTTGTGCAAGCGAATTTCCTCAACAACTTTTCCCGCAGGACGTCCGGGCTTAAAAGTTGAGAAAAATGAAACTTTTATGAGTTCATTTTTGTAGCTGCGCTGCTTTTCGATTAAACGCTTGAATAGCGCCCAAATGCCGCTGCTCCAGCTACGTCATCATCTCCATCTTCATCTTTCTTCCTCTTGCTCCTCCTGCTCCTGCCGCTTCTAACTCTTCCTCTTCCTACGCCTGCTTGAGTTCTTTGGGCGCTGCCAACGATGGCAGCCCGCTATCAAACTCGGATATGTTGAGTGCTCGCGATTTGTTGAGGCTCTTCATAAAGCTACTTCGGCCATTGACAGTACCGCCGCCCGCCGCTGGATGGCGCTGTCCGCCCGCATTGCCCGCCGCCTGCTGTGAGTGTTGCAACTGTTGTTGCATTTGCCGCACCTCGCCGCTCACCGTGGTCGTGTAGAGACGCTTCTTTTCACGTTTCGCCTGCTTCAGCTTCTCGGGATCTCTGCAAATAACATACGACAGTTTATCAACTAATTGATACCCTGGCATTTGTACAGCTTCACTTACCGCTCCGTATATGTGAGACGATTTGTGGGTGGCGCCGCCTTTGGTGCCGCATGCTTGTGGGCAAATTTGCTGGGCGCCTCCTTGAGGGCAAAGCTCTTGGCAAAGTGGCCCATGTGGGCGATGCGCACATTGAATATCGGCTTCAGCTCCTTGGGAAATGTCGAATAGAACTTCATCCACGAGACAAAGGCTACAAAAAAATACACAAAAAATGTATAAATAAGAATTGAAGTTGCGGTTGTGCTTGTGGTTTTTGTATATTCTTGAATGGTATAGGGTATGCTGGTTTTGTGGAGAAGTATGTAACAGGCATAGGAAGATTGCTGCCAACTAGCTGAAGATCATTTCCTAATTTAAATAGAAATTTTAGACAGAAAGCTTTGATATCTCTGGCATATACGTAGTCTGCCTACTCTATCTACTCTGCATATTTCATCAGCATTTGCATATAAATTTAGAAGTTATTAACCAGAGAAGAAACCACAAAAATATATGGAATTACAAGAAAACTGAACTGAGGCAGCGCACTCATAATAATTGTAATAGTTGTGATCTGTTCTGACAAAATTCAACACCACTTATTGAACTTTACTTAAGTTTAGCAAAGAAAGTAGAAGAAACTAATGATGCCTAACTTGCAGAGTATTTATGTGTTTATATATGAATGTAAGATTAGATAAATTCGATTGACAGCTTAAGTACAGGGTATACAGCAGTTGTGCACTCGCAACACTCTGGTTGTATCTTGTTTTTTTGACTGCAGAGTCGAGTTGAGTTGTAGCATGTTAATGCTTTCAGAATTAATTGATGTGTTGGCTTAAGTGCCTGCCACTGCCTTATGTGTGTGTGTGTGTGCGTATGTGTGTGTGTGTGTGTCTGTTTGGCATTCATTACAAAATAAATTTGTTAAAATGACAAATGAGCATTGTCAGCAAAGGATTTCTCGCGCTGCCATCCCCAAACGCAGTTCTACTGTTCTCCTGCCTGTCCTTTACTCTCTGTGTGTGTGCGTGTGTGTGTGTGTGTGTGTGCGTGTGTGGTTTGCCTCTTGGTTGTGGGCATGTCCTTGCTAATTACGCAGCACTTATGCCAGGCAATGCCAAATTATACAACAATGATATCAAATTACCACAATGTACCGCAATTGTCCTTGCAGCATGTGAGTTTGATAAGCATCAGTTAGATATACTCGCATCTACATAAATGTATATCCTTGTTACTCCTCCCTCCCTCTCTCGCTCTCCCTCTCCCTCTCACTCTGTCTCACTTTTGCATATGTAAATGCGTCAAGTTGCTTTGGAAAATGAACAATGTGATAGGAAAAAGGAGACAGCTGTTGTGCTGTTGCGAGCACAACGATAAAGTCTGACAAATGATACGAGTATTGTCGCCTCTCTCGCCTCTCTCGCCTGTGTGAGAACTGCTCACATGGGAGCAATCCAACCATGCTACACTTACGTATTGCTAACCACAACTCACATTGATCGCTATCTAAACACACAAGTTGAGCCGTATAATTGTCATTCACTCCTTGCGCCAAATCATCGTTATTGCTTCATTAACTCATTCCACTGAGTTAAGGTTTCGAAAAGTATTCAAATTCAATTTCTAGATAATTGTTGGTGAATTGTATTTCAGTTGCTTGAAAGTGAACCACTTGTGAACCGGTTCTTATGTTTCACACATAAAAAAATAGTTAAAAGTTAAATTAACAAATAAAATTCCCTAATTTATATTTAACTGTTTCTAAATATATTACACATGCACTTTTAGCAACCCAACACCCATTCTTTTCTACTCACAACGCTGTTCCACGTACGAACCAGTTCACAGTAGATACAAAAAAGTACAATCATGTTACACATTTAAAGTGCATCAAATGTTTTACTCAATCTATATGGTCTATATATCAATTTTCAGCAACCAAACACAAATACTTTCAATGTTCATAGCACTGAACCACTTGTGAACCGGTTCAAAGAACTCAAATGCCAACAGTTTGTCAACTCAGCTCAAGCGAAACATGCATAACTAGTACACTATACCAATAATCAATTTGGCATATTGTGTTTATATAACTACACTACTTGCTGAGTTATACCGCTGAACCACTTGGGAACCGGTTTTTCTTTTTAATTTTAATATAAGTAGTTATCAAAGTCAGTTTAAGCTAAAAATATATTCTATTTCAAATCAAAAGTCTACATAACAATGTTTACCAATGCAGCTTGTGTATTTGCTGGGATATCGCATTGAACCATTTGCGAACCGGTTCACAGCTTTGACATATAGCCGATATTGTAACAGAATTAAGTTGGGAATGTATTCTGCTTCTTATCAATAATGTAAATAGTAATTTCTACGAATATAGCATAAGCAACTGCTGAAGTAAGCAGCAGAAGCAATTGCGAACCGGTTCACAAAACTGAAAAAACACAGATTGCCCAGAAATGCTGTAAGAAAAATACATTGGACTCTACAACACTATTTAGAGAAAGAAAACTTATAAACACTCAACTACTAATAGAATAGAATAGAATAGCCCCGAACCACTAGCGAACCGGTTCACAGCATTCAAATTAAGATAAACATATAATCAAGCAAAGGATATAAATATATAGTAATAGTATAATAGTAATAATAGTATATATACTAGTTAACCATCTAGCACAATTAATAGCCTATTTGCAGAGCTGAACCAATTGCGAACCGGTTCGGCGACACTGACTATAGCGTATTTTGGATTAACTTCCGCAACAACGCGTAAATTTGAGATCATTAGCCAAACAATAGCAGCAAATAGATTAATTCCAAAGCAGGGTTGCAAGTGACTGAGGGAGAGTGCGAGAGAGAGCACAAGAGTGTGTGAAAGAGAGCAAGATAAAGAGATAAAGTCAAAAGACGCTACACTGCCCCGGCAATTAACTGGCAGCAGTCGCCGCTTCATCCTTTCGTTACGTCCTCACTGAGCTTCATCCGCTCAAGAGCTGACTTGATGAGTTGACGCTATGGATAGCTTCCACCGTGTCCGTGTGTGCGTGTGTGTATGTGTGTGTGCGTGTGCGTGTGTGCGTGTGTGTGTGTGTGAGAGAGTCTCAAAGTCAAGCCCTTGTCTTTGGGGCTGCTTAATTGCCGCAAATGCGATTACAGTCAAGTGGCAGACATTAAACAAACAAAAAGTATGACGAGCCCGGATGTTTGGAGACGTCTGCAAGCCGGAAGTTGCGAATAAAATAAATGTCATTCGAGCACTGACGACAACCCGACAACCCAACAACACACAACGCACACGAAGGGTGGCTAAAACCATACGAAAGCAGCTCGGAGACACCCACAAGAATTGAAAACCATCCAACCACCCATTGCACAGAACCGCACAAAATGGCTTTTTATGCCCTTTCTCATAGCCACTCACCACCTACATGGACACGAAGGAACCTTTTCCACTTCCCATTCCCATCTCCCACTGCCATTCCCATCCTCAATTTCCATTGTTTAGCAAGGTAGGAAGGGGGGCTTCGCTAAGCCAGTGGAGCGGTGGTTCAACTAATGCGCCCAAATGCAAGCGGATATTTTATAAAGCGCGCGTGTCCATGTGGTTTTCTCTTGTTCCACTGCCACTGTAGGCGTGGCAAATTGTTGTGATTGTTTTCTCTTCTCTTCCCTTCCCTTCCCAACTCTTCTCTGCTCTTCTGTGCCCTAAAATCTCTCCCTTTTTGTTTTCAACAGGATTCGGCTACGACTCTGACTCTGACTTCGACTTCGACTTCGACTTCCATTTCAGCTTACGGCTTAAGGTTCGCTTTGTGGTTTTTCCTTCCACATGTTGACCACACTCCAATCTGCGACTCGTTATACGTATCGTAGTTAATCATGTGGTTACATGGACAATGGCAACAGCTTTGATGTTTAGTTAATGATTGAATCATTAACGATGGTATAGTTCTCAACGAAAAAGGAATTGCTAACTTAATAGAAAAGCACTGATGGCACAAAGGGCAAATGCAACTACAGTGATTAATAATTGTAATGAAACGCTATGAGAAAATTAACAATTTCAATCGCTAAACATGTTTTGCTGAAACTAAAGTGGCTGAGAAAGCGCATAAGAATTATGCAGTTAAAGGAAATAGAAAAGACTGCAGCAGAGCAAAGCTGACTGTGAGAGACTCTGTACCTTGCACCGACACTGATTTAAATTGCTTCTTGAAATAACTTGAGCTTATTATCCAATTGTTTTTATATATTTTTTAAAGCACAAGCGAAATATGAGTTATACAATTTCTCTTGTAATTGATCAAGAACAAAAATGTCAAGAATAAATATATGCATATACTTTGTGGAGTCGAAGATGCGTACTTGTGCCCCTTATGCAATTTCCCACTTCGTCAAACGTAGCAGAGCCTTTCTACATTTTAGGTACAGGGTCACAAAAGCGTTATCTCAGAGACTAAGAACTTAAGGAGAATTTGAGTTAGCCGACAATGGCTTAAGCAAATGCGACTCTCAGGTATTACTAGCATATACATAGACCTAAATGAAGTCTGTAAGTCTATCAGTATTTGCACAAAGACCTCTGAAGTTTTTGCTTAAAGTATATACACAGAAATCTATACTAATTACAGCAAACTATAAAGCTCAAAACTTAAGAGAAGCTAGCTAAATTATTACCCCATATTAAGAGGGTTTCTTAGAACTTACAAACTGACTTTTCTTACTAGAATATTAAGACAATCAGAGCTATACTACGAACTTTGCTTAAGTTAGGAATATGAAATAGAATATAGTAAATATTTTAAGAAACAAGAACCCTTTCTACACCTGTAATTTCTTTGTTCTTCATAAAAATGTATTTAACTCAATTGTCTTTAGATTAAGCTATGATACTATCTAAGGCTTGCGACGAGGACTTTCTGTAATATTTGCAATATGTTTCTTGGAAATTCCATTCTACAATGTTTCACCTGCAATATTATAATGTCAGAACATCACCACTTACTTTAGGCATTACTTCTAATCTCTCTGGACATCTATAAATTATTTTTGATACACCTCGAAAGTGAATTGCAGTCTTCACCTAATCGAGCAGCATTTCTTTACTCCTTCGACCGTAGAATGCTTTCTGCAATGGCTGCACAAAATATAAGCACAACTCTATGACTAACTCTATCTCTGTCTGTCAACTTGCATTGCTCTCTTTCGCTCTCGTTAGCTGCGCTTTATTTGTGTGTAGTTGGCTTTTATCAGCTGCTTTGTAGAGTTTTGTTCAAGCGTAATACTTTTTAATGGCTTTTTGATTGGACAGAGCACCGAGCACCGAGCACCGAGCACAGAGCAGAGAGCAGAGAGCTCAAACTGCACGACTACTTCATGCACTGCTCCGCTTTCTCACATTCTCACATTCTCGCCACCGTCTCCGCTCACTCCCACAATTTGTGCTCCTTTGGGTGCGCTCTTCCAAGTTTTGCCAAGTGGCTTCCTGTCTTGACGCTTGACTCGACGCTTAAGTGCAATTTGAGTTGCCATTTTGCCTCGTTGCCTTCAGCATCAGTTGTTGTTGTTGTTTTTCGGTTTTTCTCTCTCCAATCATCATCATCTTTATTATCATCTCCTTGTTTTTTTTTTCTTTTTCTATTCCTTTTTTGCCTTTTCCTTTCGCCCTGTTGTTTTGGCATTGTTTTGCCGTTTGAATATTTCACACAATTTCCGTTTCCTGTTGCGACTTTGCCAGATTTTTTAGCTCATGATTCATTTGCATCCCTTTCGATGGGCGTGGCATTTTCGCTAGTTTCAATCAGACTTTTCTAAATATAGTATCTCCTCGCTTCTATTAGCTTTAAACCCTTTTCCCCTTACCTCAACTTTTTCATCCCTCTCGTTTGCTTTCTTCCCACCTTCTGTTGGCTAACATTGCCTCCAAGCCTTGGTAACATCTAATTAACTTGACTTTTTTTTTCTCTACCGCGCTGCAATTACAATTTCAACAGCACATTAATGGGGCAGCGGAAAAATAAAAGAGGAGGAGGAGGAAAATGTATCTATATATTTTTTATAGCAGCAAAAACCGCAGACAAAAATACACTTTTCCTCTTTCTCTTTCTCTTCCTTTTTTTTTTTGTTTTTGAAGTCATTACAAACTGTTTGCGTTAAACAGTTATATATTTCTATATGCCACCTGCGGTTGGTGCATTTGTCTTGATATATAAAACAGAGCGTATATTATCAGTTTCTTGTCTGTTTAACTTGATTTCCCTAGATGAATGACTCGCTTCTTATTTAAATATTACTTAAATGTCTATGAAATTATTTATTTTCCACTTGGGTGGGTTTACTACTTTTATGTTTTTTAGACTCTGTGTTTGATTAGATAATTAAAAAATATAGAAATCGAATTGAAATGAGAACAAAAATCTAAAATAAACTTAATCTTCATATGCACAAATTTGTCAACTCTAGCTCATATAGTCTTTGTTATCTAGGTGTTTATACAGACGGAAGGACAGACAGACGGACGGACAAGCATACGGACAGACGGACGGACAGACAGACATGGCTATATCGTCTTCGCTGTTGATGCTGATCAAGCATATGTATACTTTATGGCGTCCGAGATGCCTTCTTCTGCCTCTTATGCACATTTGGATTTCGGCAAACTTAATAGACTATGTACTTTTAGTACAGGGTCTAAAAAGTTCCCATTAAAATATGTAGTGCAATTTTCGCATTTTGTTTTTTAAATGCAAAAAAAGCGAATGGAAATAAATTAAAAATACTTGATAAACTCTACAAAGAATAACAAAATAGAAGAAGAAAAATAAATTATTTTCACTCATTATAATGAATAATAATTTAATAAATGTATTTCAAACAAAGGAATCCTCTAAGAAAAAAGAAAAAACAATCAAATTTCGCTATAAAAATACTCCACAAATTGTTTTCCTCTCGAGGGTGAAGCAACTACGCCTAAAAGGCAGAAAACTACAGTAGAAAATGCAGGCAATCAATCCACACAGAGATATACAAACACATAGCTAATGAACTGCAACTGGGGAAAGGGTATAAAAGAGGACAAGGATAGCGAGATAGCGACGACAGGAGAGCTGGTCACTTCACACAGGACGCATGGGAGTCAGAGAAGTGGTGGGCGGGATCGGTCGGCAATTTGACACGCAATCGAAATTAACTTCAAATATGAAATAATTTTTCGTGTTTTTTTAACGCGCGTTGCCAGCGTACAAGTGGGCGGCTGGCCGCCAAAAGGGCGTGGCAGCGAACGTCCAACTTATAATTGGAAAAACAGCGAGTCCGCTATCTGTCTCACTCGCACACTTACCCTCTCTCTCTCTCTCTCTCTGTCTGTCTCGCTACCTTTCGCAGTGAAAATTGTGTTTGTTATAAAAAAAAGTCATAATTACAAAGTTAATATCCTTTTGGTGAAAGGATTAAATTGCTAGTTGCGTTACAGCCGAAGGGTTGTGTGAGGGAAGGCAGGGGGAGGGGTGGGCATGGTCAACAGCGGGGTCAACCGTCATGGGAACTTACCCTTGCAGGACTTGTCGTGCAGCTCCCGATCATCCTCGAGCAGCGACTGAAACTTGTGCTGCAAATTGGATGCTGCCTCTTGGACAGTGCGTGCCTCGGCATCGCGTGGCAACAATGCCTCCAGATAGCTATACATATCGCCCTGCTGTATGCGTATGCGTTTATTCTCCAAATGACGCACAAATTGCGCCTCGCTCGGCGCCAGAAACAATACGGCCCGTCCACGTCGACCCGCCCGCGCTGTGCGTCCCACGCGATGCACAAAGTCGGCGGTTGTCTGGGCCGGAGTGTATTGCACGACCAGCTTGGTGTCGGGCACATCGATGCCACGGCCAACCACATCGGTGGCAAGCAGCACACAGCTGGCACAATCACGGAAGCCACGAAAGACACCCTGACGCTCCGTTTGCGTCATGGAGCCATGAAGTCTAGAGAAGGAGAGAAGAGGAATGAGCATCATCTCAATTGGAGTTCGAAGTTAGGTGGAGTTGAGCTCACTTGAAGAATCGCAGACCCTGCAGCAAAGGTGTCTCCGTCTCATCGTCATCCTGCTCCTCTTTATCCAGCTGCTCATCATCCTCATCCAGCACACGACGCGTCAATGCCTCGTTGAGCATATCATGATGAAAGTTAACCATTTCCGTGGTGCTCATAAATATGATTGCCTTGAATTGCTTGGGACTTGCAGCCAGTTCTTTGGCCAACAGCGCCGAGATGGTCACCAGACGCAGCTTGGGCGGCACAACCACATAGCTCAATTGCAGATTCTCTGGTATGCTGAGCACACCCGTCATGTCCTCCATGTACTCGCCAAGTCCTTCGTCCAATTGCGCCTCAATTGCTTCCTTCTCGTAGCCATTGGACCCCTTTAAGGCAGCATCCGCAGCCTCATCACTGTTGTCAATGTAGAGCGGATCCTTGAGCGTCAGTCCAGCCAGCTGTTGCACCTGTGATGTCAAGGTGGCACTAAGCAGCATACGTTGCATGGCAACTGCTGGTTGCTCCTCGGTGGCATCCTCTGCACGCTGTTTGTCAATGGCCTCCACCAGCTGCTTGACATCGCGTTCGTATCCAAGCTCCAGCAGGCGATCCGCCTCGTCGAGCACGAGGAACTGCAGCTTGGACAACTTAAATGTGGCCGTGTGCAGCAGATGATCCACTAGACGTCCAGGTGTGCCCAGCAGCACATTGATGCCCTTACGCAGACGCGCCTTCTCGCTCTTACGGCTCTCGCCGCCCAGCAAAGCGCCTGGCACAATCCACGTATAGGGCTTTAGTAGCTTCTGGAACAACTCGTAGGTCTGGATAGCCAGCTCACGTGTCGGCACAATGACAAGTGCGAGCACGCCGTCGGTGCGTTTAATGTGTGGCTGCTGGGCCTGCAGACGCTCCACAATGGGCAGAGCGTAGGCCAGGGTCTTGCCGGAGCCTGTCTGGGATCTGACAAGCACATCCTTGCCAGCAAGCACCTGTGGTATGGTCTTCTGTTGCACTGTCGTCAACTCGGTGATGCTCAGCAAGTCCAATAGATTCTTTACAGCATGCGCATGCAATCCCAGGCTCTCCACCTTCGTTCCCGTGAATATTGTCTCCTTGATGGGTTTGACGGCACGCTGGCCCAGTTGCTTCAGGGCCGCCACATCGCTCTGATCGAAGAGTCCAATTTTCTTGGTACGAAATTTATTCGCTGCTTGTACAGCATTCTTTGGCTTCGATTCGCTGTCCGACTCCACTTGGGGTGGTTCATCTTTGGCACGCTTAAGCCTGCGTTCCTCATCCAACTGCGCCTTGAACAAATCTCCAGCACGTGGCTGCTTGTTGGGATTCTCTCTGCGCCCCTGGCCCTTGAGTGCTGCTTTCAACTGTTGCTTGCTGATGGCGCCCCCTACTTTGGATGTCTCATTTGGCCCCACAGTGGGCGTGGCTGGCACTGGTGCCTTGCTGACGGCAACACTTGGTGTGGCAGTGAACACATTAAACATCAAATCGCCATCGTTTGTGGCTGTAGTTGAGACTTTGGCTGCCACTGTTGCGGATTGTGGTGCTGCCGGTTGCTTTGGCACTGGCACCACCGGAGCACGACGACGCACCACCAGCGCCTTTGCCTTGGGTTTGTCCACATTAAATTGAAAGTCAAATCCAGCGGGCGCCGCACGTTGTTTTTTGGTCAATGCCTTTGCTGCTGGCGCCGCCTGCTGAGCAACAAATATGAGTTTGCATTTGCTTACAATATCCGTCACATTATCACTCACCTGCTTAACTTTTTTTATCGCCGGCTTTGTCGATATATTAAACGTTATATTGTCATCCATTGCGGCGCATTGATTTGCAAAAGAATTTGTAAATAAAAAAACGTGCGCGCTTTCTTCTTCTTACCAAGCAGTGAAGAACAGCTGATTTCAGCGGCAAGCAACAGACGCAAGCAGTACCCACCAAGCAGTGCTCCAAAAGTACTGCAAAAGTGGCAACTCCCTGTAGGGCTGCCAGTGTGCTGAAAATTGTAATGCGCGCGCGTTTCAAAAGTAGACAGTATTACAACCAATATAATTTTGCTATTTATTAATATATCTTGGCAAATTTAATAACATTTTTCACTTTAAAATAATGCCGCTGCGTGGCTGTTCTATATGCTTACAACAATTTCTTGATTACATTCACAAAAAAAAAAAAAAAAATGCAAAGAACAGACTACTGTGCCAATGCTTTATATAGTATGGGAGTTTGCCTATGTGTTGTATGTGTGTGTGAGTGTGTGTTTGTGGGTGTTTGCTTCAAATGGTGGGTTGTATTTTTTTTTCTCCCTTTCTCTCTCAGCCCCAACTGCGAGTGCCGCAAATGTCAACAACAGACCAGCTCGAGATGGTAACAGCTGGTTGCGGACCGGGAACTTGCTCTGGGTTTGGTTCTGCATCTGCTTCTGTTTCTGGCACTGCCACAGTTTCTGCCTTCTGTTGTGCTGCTAGGCTGACTGTTTTGATTGACATGGCCTGCTCCTTGCCTACATCAACATCAACATCAACATCCACATCCACATCCATATCCATGCGAAGGATGCATTGCTCTACCGCTGGCATAACACCTTTCTCCCCTCTGTGTCTCTGGCAGGCTGCATACATTAACTATGCCGTCACGTAATATTCACGCTGACGTTTTTGGCACTTCTCCCGTGCAATATAGCACAATGCGATCGTTATAAGCAACGCTATAGTCACGCCCATGCCAATGCTAACCCACATTATTTCCTCATTGATGCCCACATACGAACGACCTAAAACGAGATGGGGATACAGCGTGAGTGAGAGAGAATTTTAAATGAATTTCAAGAGCCAAAACAAGCACTCGTTATGAGCACATTGTTGGCCTGGCCTAAATATTAATAACAGCTCAACGCACAACGCATTGAAACGTTTTCAATCGTTGCAATCGATGAGTATACTTTATGTTGGCTGCAATTGAACGAGCAGCTATTGAAATTCAATACATGCTAACTCATTAAGTGTTATAATAATTGAATTTTAATTAGTGATACGTACCATTATAATAATGATTGGAGTAGCCGGCTTTACCGGCCACACGACCCGCTGGCATTTTACGTCCTTTCTTATATCAATTCGTCCTCGTTGCCAAAAATTGTAATGTAGCTAGCAGTTTCTAGCTGTTTGTCTTGTCTTTGCTTCTTGGCAACTGTGCCAGCAAAGTTTTTTTTTCTTCGTTGTAAACTTGTTTAATTACAATTTATGTTCGGCTGCATTGCGGCCTTGGCTTGATTTTGCATTCATCCTATTGGCTGTGTTGGCAAAGCGCCGCATAATATAGCGCTGAAGTTGAAAGACGAAAAGTAATTCAATTAGCAACCATAAATCAATTCCAACTAATATTAAGTTTGTTACGAATTCAAATTCAAATTTGAATTTAAATTCCTGCACTGCTTGCTGCTTGACATACTGTTGTGGCTTAACCAACACTGTGACACTATGACGAATGGCAACAAACAGCTGTGGCATAAAAACAAGTTGTGAAGTTTACGCTTCTTTGTTGAGTATTATATTTATTTTCTTTGTGCTTCTTGTGTGTGACATTGTGTGTGCTCGGTGGTCTCAATGACAAATGTGCAAAGCGAAACGGACATATCCTTGGTTGTCGAGGCGCCACTGGAATCTGAACTCAGCATCAACGCTCTCGAGTTAAACCAAAGCCAAGCCGGCAACGATTATGACGCGTTGTCTGCCGGCAAACAGCTGTGCGACTTTTGCGCCACAAAATGCTGCACCTGTGGCTGCCGTAAGTCACAAAAAAAAATTTGTATATGTATATGTATATAAATGTGTTAATATGTTGTAAAGTACCGTCATGCCCCGTTGACTCAACAATATGATCCATGCGTCAGCTTATCAGCGCTTATCGTAGGGCAAGTACGCTGTGTTAGATTCTGAACGTGGGACAAGTTCGCTGTGTCTGACACAATGAACAATATAGTCTAATGGCTTTTCTAATAATATGTATATGTATGCATGGAAATCCCTTTGAATTGTTTGTATAACCAAGCTCATTGGTATTCCAGGCGTGCTGCTGTAAAATCCATATCCTAGCAGCAATGATAGATTAAAGTTCCGCTCAGACGCCTCGTTGCGCACAAATTGCACAAAATGCCTGCCCTATAGCCCACTTTATAACCACAACATGCCAGCTTCCCCCTTTGCTCTATCATCTCTCCCCATCCCCCACTTAGGCAGCTCTAAAAAAGAAAAAGTTTTGCCACAGAAAAAGCCATGGTTGATGCTGCTGCTGCTGCTGCTGCTGCTGTCGCTGCCTGGGTCAGCTACTGTTGCTACACATTAGAAACTGCAATTGAAATAGCTGGAAGGTCATGTCCGTATCCGTATCTGAACGCTGGCCGCATGAATTATTCACAAAATCCAAATGAACATTTCTTTTATTGTGTGGACCCGTAGAAAGTAAAGTTGAATAAGCGATAAGACAAAATCGCAATGTTCTTTTGTTGTTCAAAACAGCTTTGAAAGATCCTTTTCCCTGATTAATTCAATGCCGCATCCAAGTGCAATCGAAATTCAAGCTACAGTAAGCATTACAAATCAAAATCACACTCGAGTAAGGTACTACTCAATTGATTTGCAACTTTATGCAGAGCTTGCAGTTGCAATTTAAAACATATTAATTAAGCAATTGGTAAACAGTGAACTTGAAGAGAAAGTGATTTGTCGCAGAGACTAGAAATCATATATATATTCTTTATCAGTATGCATAGGATCAACTATTATGAAGTTTTGTATATGCATATTTTACACTTACAATCCTGCAAATATAATTGCAATCGCATAACAAACACAGAAACTGCTTGCCTTAACTACAACGTGAGAAAATGCGTGGCGCCATCTAGCGCTCGTAGCTAATTGTTTGCGTGTGTTGTAATTCATTGTATTTGTTTTCCAATTAATATCCTCTCGCTTTCGCTGGTTCTATAAAGTCGACTTACGCTATGATGAACTCGAAGTATATCAAAATTGTAATTTGTTTATGAGAGAAGTTAATATAATTTGGTTATTTCCGTTCGCAACCAAAAAACTGACTTAAAAGTAGTTCTAAATGACTTGATTACTGCTAATCGCTTTAGAACTTTGACTTTAAATAGCCACAAAGTTGCAGACTTTGGAAACTTTTTCGGAAGCAAACGCCATAGTAAGAGATGTACAGTAGAGTGAGAGAAAGAGAGGACAAAAGTTAGGCGATTATGTGTGGCATTGGGGCAAACTAATGTAATGTTTGTAATGCAAATTGTCGACGCTCTCAAAGTTCTCATGAAATGCGCAATTTTCGAAGAATGATAACAAGTAGAAAACAAGTCGTCGTTGAGTCTGTGATAAAAAAAACAGTGAGCTTAGTTTCATTTGGCATGCAACAGTTGCAACAACATGTACACGCAACGTGTGCGACATCAACAACATCAACAGTTAACACCTGAACTTGCAGCCAAACTGGAGGCACAGCCCATCCGGAGCAATGCAGAATTGTGGTCGCTTCAGGTGCGAAGTCGCGACATCGACTGGAGGCGCTATGTGCGACCTCTGGACACGGGAATACGTGGCGAGGCGATCTATCTGGACAGGCAATCCAATTTCATGAGCAGCCATCGTCGAGCCGTCAATGAGAGCAATCGACGTGAGCTTCTCGTTTGCCATGACATGATGGGCAACTATCTGGCCGATCGGTAAATTATATACACTATATCTGATGAACTGATAACACTAGACAACAGAACAACACTTTTATCTGTAGCCCACTTTTACTACTAGTACAAATAACTTGCCAGATAGCGAAAACCCATTTTGAAAATTGTTCTTATACCCTGTACAGCGATATATTAGCTTTGTGCAAATTGTTTGTAACAGGCAGAACGAAGCGTGGCAGACCCTATAAAGTATATATATTCTTGATCAGTATGAACAGTCGTGTTATTGTTTCTGGAAATTGGGGTTATTTTCAGTTTAGTAGTAATAATTATCAAAATACTTATATTATAGAAAACTGTACAGGGTGTTATACAGTCGCCTACGATCTACTGATCCGCTTGTTTTTGTTTTAAATTAACAAATCATTAACTTTATAAATTAATATTGAAAAGTGTTAAGATTTATGCTTTAAATGTAGATGTTTGTATCTTTGTAATTAAATATCAAATTAAATATAAAAAAAAAGGTTTTTAAATTTGATGTTGAAAACTTAAGATTTTAAATTTTGAATCGTGCCAAGTTTTAAATTCACAGTTTTCGTAATTCATATTATAATCAATATAAATATATAGATACATTCATTAACTTTCAAAAAGCTTTTTAAGACATATTGTTATTTCGAAGCTCTCTTAAGTTTTTCCCCTTCTTGACTTAACTTAAAAACAAAATTAATCAGTTTTAAAGTACACAAAAAAAGTCCTAATGCCAAATTTTCAATTGAATTTTGTCTTAATTCAACTTTAAAACTTTCAGAAGCTTTTTAATTACGCTGTTAACAATTTTTTTTAATATATAATTTTAAATTTTAAGCAAAAAGTTTTAATAACTAAACAAACTTATAGTTTGTTGTGATTAAATAATTAAATAGTTTCTCAGATGAAGTGTCTCAAAAGCAATTTCAATCGATCGATAAATTGATCAGACATGCAAATGTCGCTAACTTATGAATAGGTGGCAACGTTGTTGTTACAATAGCTGAGCCTACGTAACAGGTGGCAACATCGCAGTGATTTTGAAACTAAACAAAAACCAAATGAGCAAGCGCTTAGTTGACTTAAAGCCTTATTAAGTTATTGAGGAAACCAAAGTAAATTTATCAGAGAGTTAGTTTGATAAATGAGGTTTATAAGGACATTGAAGAAATGGAAAAGAAATTGAAATTTCAATTAGTTTAGTTTCCCCTCACGTGTATCTCAGAAAAGTCGTCAGAATGTTGTCATATAGACATTCAGACATCCGTCACTTAATAGTTAACAACTTCTCCATTCCAGACACTACCAAAGCTCAACGAAGTTCGATGATTATCGATTCATGCATTGGTCTGCCGTCGATTACTTTTGTTACTTCAGCCATAAGTATGTGACCATTCCGCCCAGCGGCTGGTTGAATGCCGCCCATCGTCATGGTGTTCCCGTGCTGGGCACCTACATTGTCGACAACAATTCCGAAAGTCACCTCCTCCACGAGGTTCTCACCAGTGTCGAGAACGTGCAACGCACTGTGGCCGCCCTCACGCGTCTCTGTCGACACTTTCACTTCGAGGGATGGCTGATCAATGTGGAGTGTAACGTGCGTGTCGACTGCATGCCAAATCTTTAGTGAGTAGAGTTTATCAATTCAAACTATGACATATTAGGGGTATTCTCTGCTGACAATTGCTTATCGATAGCAGTTTTCTACGCCAATACTTCATATTTCTAGTTGCTAGAGTTTGTCGTTAAGTTTTATGTGGATACTATGAGTATTTCCTGAAGAGATTTTTCAAATTCTTCCGGATATACTTCATCCATATAAAAAGCAAGGCTCCCAGTGAGTATCGGAATTCCCTGGAGAGTTTTCTCATTCGATAACAAATTTTGAAGACTTTATTCCATCTTTTCCATCAGTTACAATTTCCTCATATCATGCTGCATATAAGCAGTAATCTTCCCAGTGAGTATGGGTATTCCCTGCAGAGATTTTTCATTCGATAACAAATTTTTACAACTATATTCCTCAACTATATTCAATCTAACAATTTTCCCAGTTCACATTAAATTTCTAGTGTATATAGCTCATCCGTTTGTACTATATAATATAGGCTTTCCCTGCACAGATTTTTCTGTTATCGATTATTATTTTCTTTTACCAAGTTCCATTTAATTTGTTGAGTTGAGTTAAGTTGCTGGGTTAATTAAGCAAAAGTTTATTTAAAACTGCATTATTCTTATAGGTATTCCCTTATGCTGAGTTTATCGAAAATAACGATAAGACGTATGTCCTGGATAGCTTAGTCTATCCTGAACAATTTACATTTGCCGTATATGGAATATATTTATGTTTGCATCTGAATCGATTCAGTTAATACTCTTTTAATTGATTAATTTTTCGATATTCATTAAAATAATCGATATCACATGTTCATACATTCAATATGATTATTAGACTATATGACTTTAATAAACTATAAGTAGTAAAGTCCATAAACTGTGTGTCTATATAGGGTTTCCAATTCGATCTCTTTAATGTTATCGATACATATTGTTATGATTAATAAATTAGTCACCTCATTTCACTGAACTGCCTTCAAGATAGAATTATGTGACAGTCTCTACAACGTGTGATAAATTCGATATTTCGAAAGTTATCGATAATTATTATTATGATTAATAATTTAGTCACCTCATTTCACTGAATTACCTTTAAGATAGAATTATGGAACAGTCTCTACATCGTGTGTAAATTCGATATTTCGAAAGTTATCGATAATTATTATTATGATTACTAAATTAGTCACCTCATTTCACTGAAGTGCCTTCAAGATAGAATTATGTGACAGTCTCTACATCGTGTGTAAATTCGATATTTCGAAAGTTATCGATAATTATTATTATGATTAATAATTTAGTCACCTCATTTCACTGAATTACCTTTAAGATAGAATTATGGGATAGTGTCTACATCGTGTGTAAATTCGATATCTCTAAAGTTATCGATAACTATTGTTGTCATTATTAAGTTCGATACCTATGTCTTCTTTGAGGAATACCCTTAATGAAAAGGGCCCCTTTTATGCCATGCAAATTGTTATGGAATAGAAACCACTAATGCCCACTCTCCTGCCTTGTCTCGTCCTGCTTTAGCCTCTTTGTGGAGGAACTGCGTCGTGCCACAGAGGCGCAAGTGCCGCACGGACGCGTCTTCTGGTACGACAGTGTGATCGACAGCGGGATATGCAACTGGCAGAACGAGCTTAACACACGTAATGTGCAATTCTTTCGGAATAGCCATGGCACACTGATCAATTACACGTGGAACGAGCGCAGCCTGGAGACGAGTGAGGCAACTGTGCGACAAGAGAATGCAGAGGTACATCGTGTGTTTCAAGGATTGGATGTCTTTGGACGCGGTCAAGTGGGACGCTTTCAGAGCAGCCAGACGCTGGCAAAAATTGTGAAGCACGGCTTCTCCACGGGCATCTTTGCACCCGCCTGGTGCTATGAGACACTGCAGCAATATGGTTACAACATACGCAACGACAATGGTGACGAGGAGTTCAATGAGGCCTTCCTCGCCAGAAACGAGAAATGGTGGTCCACTCTCTGGGAACACTTGGCCACCCATCCCTATCGCCAGCTCCCCTTCTACACGGACTTCTGTGTCGGCTCGGGACGTGGCCATTTCGAATGTGGGTCACGTGATGTCCACGCACGCTCCTTCTTCAATTTGGGACGTCAAGCGTTGCAGCCCTCGGTGCCGTTGAGCGGCAATGCGGAGCATAGTTTTGATATCGCCTATGCTGGCGGTACCGCGCTGCGTATTGTGAACTTTGACCGCGCCTTTCGGCTCTTCCTCACCGACTTCCAGTTGCCGCTGGGCGTGCTCCTTCTCGGTTATGCGTACAGAGTGGATGCAACTGATGTTGCACAGCATCAACTGGATGTCGTCTTGCGTTGCTGTCCACCACAACGTTCCAGCCAGCATATGTATCTGTTTTGTGGCGCCTACGATACGCATATCCTTGCCCCAAATCGCTGCTACATCTCGCCACTTGACGGCCCATTGCCATCGAGTCTCTGTCATGAGCAATTGCCGCCGGAGCAGGGCACACTTGGCGATAGCTGGCGTGTCCGCTATTATCTTGTGCGGTTTGATGGACCCGTCACTCTGCTGGACATTGGCCTAAAGTATCGACGCCCGCAAGCGTCCACAGCGGATGCCTACTTCGGTGCCATCTACGTGCAAAGTCTGCAGCTGACGGATTGGAGTGCAGTGCAAGTGCAGAACAAGGTGCATATTGGGGCATACAAGGAACATTTTTGGACAGAGCAGCCCACGCCAACTTCCCAATAAATGTGATCACCTCACTGCCATCTCTTTCTGCTCCATTACTCTTTCTCTCTCTCTCTCTCTCTCTCTCTCTGTCACCCTCTCTTTTTATTCAAACGCTTTGTCTCCGACGACCTTTGGGCTATTGGTTTGGTCGCCTTTGTGAAGGAAGCGACCTTTTTGGACGGTGGCAGCTCGGATTACGCACTTGTCTCCCTATGTGCGTTGCACGCACGCTGCCACAGCTGCACAGTGGACAAGAACCAGTAAAAATTGCATCAAAGTTGCCAGCATTTTAAATTCACTCGGACATTTCTGAGAGCTTGTGTTCATTTGCTTTGATGTATTATTTGTATTAAATTTAATGTTTAAATACTGTAAACAAACACATTTAACAAACAATGCATATTGTAAATACTATATAAATATATATAATAATAATAATAATATATATTTTATTCAGCACTTTTTCCTGTCTTTTGCATTCATCTTCTGGCAGAAATAATGGAAACTAAAGTTAAAAGTTTTTTTCCTAATAAACTTTTGCCTATTTAGAACTAAATTGCCCAAACTTGCTTAATATTTGAAAGTTCTCTAAATTTAAATTTATTTATTCAGGTTTTGTTTCAAATCATATTCTGTCTTAGGTTTTTTTTTATTCAAATATTTTTTTATAATTATTATTATATTTTAGTTTACGTAATCCAAATTTTCAAAGCGCTCACTTTTTGAAGAAGCAAGGAAAAAGAATGGAACTGGAAGAAGAACACTGCCTCAATGAAGAAACGAGTACACTTTCTCAGCTGTCTTAAGATACCCACAAATACTACATTGAACATAAAACTTAACTAAAGTTCACATCCATTCCGAAATTTCAGTCTACAAAAGACTTTTAAAATTATTTCGAAAAGAGCTTGCAATCTATATCAAAATATTACATGCATTTAATTTGTTTTTATAAGAAATTACAGTTTAAATTCCCTACATATAAGTAGGGTATTTATATAAGTTTATAAATAAATTTAAAAACAAAATTGTAGTTGCCTAAATCATTTAAAAGTAAAACAAAACCAAAATAAATTAAATCCAATTTTTCAGCCTCAATTATGAATGAAAAACGGGCAAAAAAATTAAATTTTTTAAACTATTTCATAGACAGCTACACTTATAATCAATATGACATGTCAGTTCATAGATTTGTGCAGCATTTTTGGACGCTTTCTCACTATGAATGCAACCACTGTGCACGGTTTGGCTTGCACTTCGTTTCAATGGCTTCGGCAATTTGGCCGTCAGTCAACTTCACTTACAGCGCTCTTTCTCTTTGGTATTTCCTACTGGGCGTGGCAACTACGCCTTTTTTTTGTGAGGGTTCATGTTTGTTTGTTTGGCAAAGGGCGCCACAGAATGTGGCACGATAGACTTGAACATCTGAGAGCAACTTCAATTGAAGCTCAGTGCTGCTCAAACTGTAATATACTGCTCTTGTTTCGTCATGCAATGTGAGTATGTCTATGTATGTGTGTATGAATGTATATGTGTGAATATGTATATATATGTGTGTGTATGTGTGTGTGTGTGTGTGTGTACGTATGTATTTGCAGCTGCATTCATGCCATTTTGATGAAATTTGCATTTAAATTTTCCTCTTTTTTTCTCTTCCCTTCCCTTCGTGTTGTTGTAAAGTGCAAATATTTTTGCCTACCATTTTGCAGCGTCAACTCAACTGCCACTCACTTCCGACCATGACACCCCCCCCCCCCACTGCGCCCTTGCACATCTCCCTTGCTGAATTTTTAATGCAACTCACTGCAGCTTGGCATCCGCTTGCCCCGCCCACTTTTGTTACCGACCACACGAAGCCGACTGCAAACTTTACCACAGTGCATTTTTCTTCTCCACATTCCTCGCTATTTTGTAAACTATTTACAGTCAGCATATGCTTGCATACCCTGTAATGTATGCCATATTAAATGGTTAACCGTTTCCTGGTTCACTTTTGTATTTACTTTTCGTTGGTTTTTGAAATTTCTGGTATACAAAATATGTAATGTAATATAATATAATTAATTTGACTTTAAAGTATTGCTGCCGACTGATAGATACCCTCTGTCTAGCTCTAAGAAAGCTTAACAAATTTTTTCAAACACATATATAATAACTTTATGCATAACAATTCTCTTACACTTAAGCACACAGCTTGCGAACTATGACCGCTAGATGACGCCAGCGCTTCGTTCCCAGATTTACACTTAATTGCAAAGTTGTATCTTAAATAACTTCAGTGTTTATTCAGATATTGCAAGGCAATTTGCAGCTTAGATAAAGCGTAATATAATGCTTATAAATAAAATTTAATAAATATATTTTCTTGTCAATGTGTTTCCTATGTCTGATGTTGTAAATAAATCTAGCCTTAAATACCCCATTTCAAGTATTAAGCTTTGTGCTTACAAATTTTTTAGCTAAAAGTGTAAATGCCAAAAATGAACATTTTCAGTCCGTACAATTCCCCACAAATGTACGTTTTTAATAAAATAAAAATGTGTGTAATAATCAAAGAAAATAGCCGGCAATCTCAGTACATATAGAGCACTTATATTTGCAGATTCTAATGAAATTTGGTTATTGCTGCTTCTAAAATTTAAATATTTTCTGACAAATGGGGAAAAGTTAGCTAAATATATATATTTATATATATTTATATTATATATATTTATAAAGAATATAACTATAATTAATTAGTAATTATTGAAAAATAGAACTGAACTTTAAAATTGACAGAGCTTGCCAGAACTGCAGAGTGTCTTGTTCCTTGTGTGTTGGCATTATTTATCACTGAAGCTGCACTTAACCTTTAAAAATGCAATCCTTCATATATTTTCTTTGTTTATGTTTCGATGATGATAATCAATTTTCAGAAAACTTCCGCACAAATCTCAAGTCTGTAGCTCTAGAAATAAAAGGGTCAAACTTGAACTTCATGCACACTATATAAGTATTGTCACTATAGCTCTTATTATCTCTGAGTTGTGGGACGGACAGGCAGACGGACAAACAGACGGATAGACAGACAGACAGATATAACTCAGCTGTTGTTGCTGATCAAGAATATATATGCTTTACAGTATCGAAGATGTCTCCTTCTGCCTGTGACGCACGTTTCGCTTCTCACAAACTTAGTAGACTCTAAATATTTAAACTTTGTAATAGATAGAGTGCAAAAGATTGCTCAAATTTTTTAGTTATAGAGTAATATCTTTCTACTGTCTCTTACACACTTTTATACAATGTTGAGTATTGTTTTATAACCAATTTCCCTTAACTATAAAAGTAACTACAAATTTGCAAGGAGTCCTAGCAATTTTATTATACTCAGAGTTCAACCAAGTTGGCAGAGTTTATAGGGTCGCATAGCCCCCATAACTGTTACACACATGCATTACTCGCTCTTTAACCAATTTCCACAAAGTGTAGAGCATTGCGCATTTTAAACTAAAGAATACTCTGGAATATTTGCATTAAAAGTCTGACAGACGATAGACTATATGTTGTGTGCAATTACTAAGCTTAGCACAAGTTGAGCTATGCTTATTGTGAATTAGACCGGTTATTAAGTGTACTGCACAGATGGGTTTCAAATGTTCACATAAAAGCTGTATTTTAAATGTATCCATCATATTTATTTATAGACTGCGAGTTTTTAATGCAGCACTTTGCGTGTTGTCGCCGTTGACATCATTTTAACATGCATGACAGCATCTTTGCCAGCAGCCCCTGCTCCCGTCTGCTTAACCCTGGTCTTTCTATGTCTCATTCTTTCTCTCTCTCTCTGTTTCTCTCTTTCTCTCTCTCTCTCTCTCTGTCTGTCTTTCTCGCTTTTTATTTGTTTAGCTTGCTTTTTGTTGGCCTTCTTCTCGACAACTTTTGCCTTCGCTGCGCTTTGACTTTGTTCAGCTCGACAAACTCAGCGCGTCGATGCGGAAGCGTAAGCGCAACATGCTCTGCAGTGTGGCAATGTGGCACGTCTGTTTGGGGCAGGGGACTGGGTCACAGGGTGGGGGGGAGTGGTTGGGGTGAGAGGGTGCAACATCCTGCCGAGAGCGCGCTTATCATCATTAGCATTATGTGCTTTAAGCTGGCAACTCTATATATCAGCCGTGATTTGTGCCACGCCCTATTACGCCTTCCCTGTCCGCAGCTGGATTAATGTTGGCAGCGTAATTAGTGAATGCCCCCCCCTATCCGCCCCCCAACCCATTCACTCTCTGCCCCGCACAGTGTGTCAAATCAATGCTATAAGGGTTTAATTTTGATAGTATGTACAGTCATGGTCACAATAATAGGTACATTTATTTTTAATTAAATAGTCAATCTAATAATATTTTTTCTTCAAATAATAATTTATTTAATGTAGAAAATGAAATAAACTTTTTGTTAATTAAAAAAATTGAATTAAAAAAAACTTATTTAATCAAGCTAATATGTTACTTTTAAATATACAATAAACAGTAATACAAATAATTAATAAAGTAATTTTAATCATTCAATGATTGCAATTAAGTTTACAGTTATTTATAGTACATGCATGGCCATAATAATAGCTACACCAGCATCAATTGTTTTCAATTCATACAATTTTTATATTGATTTAAAAAGTAATAAGAAATATTAATATATAATTAAATTTATTCAAATTTAAACTAAATCAAAAATGTGCAAGCAAATAAATTAATTTAAATTATTCAGAAAAATTAAGAAATTGTAATTAATAAAATATATTATTTTATATTTAAAATTATTTATATTTAATATAAAAAAATTATGAAAACAGGCAAATAAAATATTTGTAATTATTAAGAACAAACTTGTAATATATAAATAATAATTTATTATAATTAAGTTAAATCATGAATATTTTAAGCAATCATCTTAATTAATTTCTAAACATTTTCTTTTTTTTTAAATATTTAAAATAAATATTCTTATGAAGCTTTTCCATTTTCCAGTCAAATTAAGCTAATCACACAAGTTAGCGCAAGTAAAAAGTCGTTAAAATTAATAATCTAAGGACAATTTACCCCACTGTGCGGCTCTCTGCGCTTCAATCACGAAGCATTACAGTAAAGCTCATGGCTTTTGATAAAAGTTCGCCAATGACCGCAATTCGACATCCGCTTGATTGCAACGCATTGCAGTTGAATGTCACGCCTGCGAAAAAGCGCAACGTCCACGTTTCGTTCCGTTTTGTGCCCCCCAACACGCCCGCCAGTCAACGCCAGTGCTAAATATGTGAGTGCAAAATGAATGAGTTTGCCGCATAAGCAGCAATTGGTCAGCGAGTGATGCACGCCTCGAGCTTGCAACAAATGCAATGGCAGCTGCAATGTTGCACCTCATTTTTAACAATTTGCCGAGGCTCGAACAAGCTCATCAAGCAGCATTCGCGCTCCACTGACGTTAAAGTTGACCCAGTTAAGAGATTGCCAAAGCGAGTGAGAGAGCGGGAGAGAGAGCGAGAGAGGGTGAACGAGGGGCTTGCGACCATTGTGTCAGTCTTCTGCTCAGGGGCTTCGATTTACTTTTGCCATTTACGAGCATTTTGCATTTTGTTTACATAAATTTATCAAAATTTAGAGCAAAATGCAAATGAAATCCCCAAACCAGACTGAAGGTCAGCTGAGTGCAAATGGATGTGTGAATGTGTATATGAATGTGAATGCAAATGTGAATATGTGCGTGAATATGCCAATGTGTGTGTGTGTGCGTGTGTGTCATACATTTATCAGCTATTTGTAGCTTCAAATGCAATTTCAACGAGAGCCCAGTTGAAATGCCACCATCGGGTCAAGTCAAGTCTGGTCAGCTTGAACTGTGAATACTTCAAGTGAATACTTCTACTCGCATTCGTTATGGCCTTCATTAAAATGTACGAATGTAAAGTGCGAGCTTATACAGTTTGAAGTACTCAAAAGCAACGGAAAACTTCTATAAAAACAACTATAAAAAACTTTTCTAAAATTTTCAATTTCCCCGTTAAAAAAAAAATAAAAACGAAAAGAAATAAACGAAATAAAATTTGTTTAAAAATTTCAACGCAGTTGCCAAAAGTTCTTCTCAGCTGAAATGGAGCCAGAAGTTCGATTTGAAAATGAAAAATGCTTACATTAATTTGATTGATTTCGCAAGGCTTCAAATAATAAGCGAAAATGCAATTCCGAACGTATAAGCTGATCCGCATATTTCCTATATTGTCAGTAGGGTTACTCAAGTACTTGGGTTCATCAAACGATGGTCTAAGGAATTCGACGACCCTTAGACGACAAAACTACTTTATATTTCTCTTGTTCGGCCTATTCTGCAATACGGATCTTGTGTGTGGTCTACCCAATATCACGTACAGCAGGACAGAATAGAGTCGTACAAAAAAAATTTTTCCTTTTCGCGCTTCGGCGCTTTAACTGGTTTGCTGGTATTGACCTGCCCTCTTATTCCAGTAGACTCTTGCTAATTAACCTTCTGTCTCTAACTAATCGATGCATCAGTCTGGTTGAGTTATTTATTGTTAAACTAATTAATGGTAAAATTGACTCTTCTATGTTATTAAATCGAATTAATTTCTCTGTTCCTTCTAGATCTACTCGCAACTTTATGCCTCTCGCTCTTAACACATGTACCACTAACTACGCATTGCACATTTTCCAGTACTCTGTACTGATTATAATAAACTTTTTCTTGTATTCAGCTCAGAGTCCTCTCTTTCCAATATCAAGTTTCTCATCCTAAACTATTTAGCTAGTATATACTAACCACATTTCAATA